>CM076579.1:1492658029-1493870127 GCA_034641835.2 Pinus albicaulis
AAAGTTCAGGACTCGAAAAACTGACAAAAATAGTAAGTTGTGCTATAATAAAGGAAACTGAAAAAATAAAAGAGACAATGGCAAGGGCCCAAGTGGAATAGGAGGGTGGCCACCAATATCCACCTCGATCACCTTAAATCAAATTTCTTGAGCTAATTCAATCATCATGACTTAGTTAATTGACATAAGTTGTTATGAGACAAAATTACAATTTATTGTCCAATTTATTTAAGGGAAAAATAAATTAGATGCCTCAAATTCCTCACTCCTGGTACATCAAAATTCCTCACCAGTGTGGGTGCATTTTGTTGTCCTTTATAGTCGCCAGTTTCACTGTTTCTTGTTGCAAATTTCAACACTCCCTCTCAAAAAGAAAGGAATTCAATATATCACCATCTGATACCTTTAGAATGTGATATATGCTACACTTCTCTAGTGTTGTTTGCACCTGCAAATCCTAAAACTGAATAGCCTCTAAAAAACTGAATCAGTATAATGCATCTGTCATCAGAGCTTCTGACTACTGCTAGCTACTACACCTGTCTAGTACTGGATTCTCTGCATTGCTGCTGACGTCTGCATCCGTGCCCTTTGAACTATTGCTAACTCTATTTGTGCTCCGGTATTTGACATCTGTCACTCTGATTTATGTCTTGCTGACGTCTGACTACATCAATCTAACTGGTCCTTCCTACTACTGTACTGTGGGCTCCTCGTAGCCAGGTTTGATCCATGAGACACGCCATCTCAATGGACAATTTCTTATCTTGGGATTATGTCTACACATAACCCCACCTTACACCTCGAGGTATGGCTGCTCCCTCTTCCCATCTGGCTCAAAATTTCCCCCTCATGGAGGTCTCTGCTTGAGTACTAGATGTTTCCACTCGGTCTCCTCTCTACTTCTCCAATTGTGGTAGCTACTCCACAACCTTTTGAGACTGCTTCTCATGAAGATTCATGTTGAGAGGTATTTATGCTCCCTTTAAACCACCAAGTCTCTAACTTCTGCCTTTCTCCTCAAAGCTTTGCATGCATCTGGTACCTCAATTACATATAGGTTCTTGACTCGCGCACAGTGTAATTGTCCCGACGTTACAAAAGGTTTCTAAAAAAGAGTTGATTTTAAATCGATGATATCTCCCTCATCCGAGCTCTGATTCGACCGATTTTTTTTTCTATTTCGGTATATTTTCGCAAGAATCCAAATAGCCCATTTGTTTTTGAAAATTTTACACCAAAATATTCAAATATTCTATGCAAAATGATTACCCAAAAATTCTTGCTCTGATACCATGTAGAAAATCTAACCAACGAGATTCAATCTGATCTTGTAATCTACTAAAACAAGATATTGAATCCTTCCTACAATTTACGAAAACAAAACACGATCGCACAATCACATATAAGTAAGAGAAATAAATTATCAATTGCACAACAACATGATGTATTTGGGGAAAGCAACTAATAAAAACCCCTCCATCTGTATTGTGTATTAAGTCAAGGAATCATGAAATAATACAATGCTTAATCTCTCATGAGATTCTCCAACACTCTTTCAATTGTCTCCCGTTGATCTAGGCAAACTCGGTCTCGTACTTAGCCAATTCTCAAATTCTCATCCTTACTTCAGCCTACCTTGCTCATGCAATTCCTAGGGAATTAACTCCTTATTAATTAGGAAAATCAGTCTTCCTTGATTTTCCAGTCATGTAGCATCGTGGTACCATGGTGCACATGGAGAGTACATAAATACAATGATAGTTATGTTACATTTGTATCACAATCCTCAGTTCAGTGTTCTCAGAAGGCCAGGCATGCATGCAACTATTATTAGCGAATTATGAGTTCATACGTTGATCATATTCCTTGATTAAATCTAATTTAATTATGGACCCCTCTCACCCGCTCATCACTGGTTCTGGAACTAATTTAGCAGTTTTTAACTCATTTAATTAGGTTAATTACCATAAAAATGTACCCTAAGAGACCCGACTTCAATAGGACCCCAAAATTGATCCTCTAGATGCATAACTAGACCCTCAACTCGAGATTTCTGTAGACCTAACTGGATCATCTTCAGGTTAATTAACTGACAGGATTTTTATAGGATGAAATTCTCAGTTGTGTCCAATTTGTTAAGGGAAAAATAAATTGACCCATTCTCATACGGTTGCATCAAAATTCCTCACCAGTGTGGGTGCATTTTTTTTTTGTCCTTTCTGGTTTCCAATCTCACTATTTCTTGTTGCAAATTTCAACATTTCAGAATTTGATGCGGCCTTCACACAAAGACACCATTGAAATCACAATATGCCCATATTCTCATGAGAAACCTCTCTTAAGCTCTATCTGCCATAAGAGAACCAACAATATGCCATCCTACTTCCTAGCACAAACTGACCATTAAGGTAAGCAACATTCTTTTGAACCCTCACATGATGATCTTGCTCTTGGAGGATGATCATGACCTCCCTTTAGCAACCCTTACTCGCCCCTCATACTCGACCTACTTTAGGACTACATCTCTCTTCACCCCCTTGATGTGCTGCATAGGAATGTTGTCACAGTTGCCAAGTGATGTTAAAGTGGACAAGCAGATGTGGGCAAGCTAAGCAGGCATGAACAAAAGTAGACCTGGCTCATTATTAAAAGAGAGAAAAGTTAAACTACAAGGAAATGAAATACAAGAGGGTTAATGTTGCTAAATTTACCTTCTGGGAGAGGCATGCTAGACACACCAACACTAGGCGGCAATAGGTGCCAAGTGCAAAGTCTTAGTGCATTCTAAGTGCCAAGTATTCCTTTGTTGCTTCTCATCTACTTTCCAACAATTGATCATCACAAATAAATTTAATACTAAACCATGCGAAATCATACCAAGGCATCTCAACGTATTCCATACATGCTAAGACTTTCCAAGCGCCAACATGTGCCAAGCACCAATATGTGTCAGGGACTAGTGTTATGCATGTTATGAAGTGGAAGGGAATGTTGAAGAGTGCTAATTAAGGTGTGCTAGAGAGTGATAATGCATGTTTATGAGTGTTAAGGAGTACTAGGAAAAAACATTAAGGGAGTGCTAGGTAAAAATTCATGGAAGTTAATGAATATGAGGAACATGTACTACCAGAGACTAGTGTTAATGGTCAGTGTTAGTTGTCATGCCAAGGAGGGAGAGAGAAGGTATGCTAAGCATTGTTAAGGCATGCTAGGGAATATCAAAGCATGTTAAGAATTCCCAAAGTGTGTTTGGGAGTTCCAGGGTGTGCTAATTATATCATGTGCCAATTAATAGTGCCAAGATATGCCAATACATGCTAGGTGCCAAGGATGTGGCGCAGGGTGCTAGGGTATGTCAATATGTGTCAAGGCAACAAAAGGAACAACCAATAAGAGGGTTAATAAGTCAAGACTTTATCTTTTTGAAAAGGGTCATGCTAGGCACACTAATTATAGGTCCCAATACATGCCAAGTGGCATTGTGTGCCAAGTGCTAATGTACGTCAATGCATTCAATGAAGGTGTTCCAAAGCATGATAAGGACTATATGCAGCATGTGAACACATGCTAGGAAAGTTCCATGTTGTGCTAGCGCATGCCACCATGTGCTTGGGCGTCAGTGTCATCACAAGATGTTCTAGGTACACATATGTTCCAAGACATGTGGGGTGCTAAGAAATGTTAGTGTGTGCCAAAGCATTAATTTAAGGTGTGCCCAGATTGTTGAGGATTGTTAGGTCTTTCTCATTAATAGAATTGTCAGAGCTCAATTATGTATTAAATAATATATTTCCTACACACAATAGCAGAACTTTATCTGAATGTATTTTTATAGATAATAAAATTAATAGATATGAATCATGTGTTGACTCATAGGAAATCTCTATTCGACTAGTCATTACTTGAGGGAAATGATACACGCTTATTACTTCTTAAAAAATTGACTGACCCTAACCACTATGGCCTTGGACATATTATAAAAAATGCTCCACAATAATGGTATTAAATAGTTATCTTTTGACAAAAAATATATTGACAGGAACATAGCGTCATCAAAAACTCATTGGAATGATCAATGATGACGAACATTTTTTGATCGTCACCAAAAGTAACAAAAAGAGCATTGGTGAGGGTCTTTAAAAGTTCGTCATTAGAAGTGTCACCAAAGAGAGAATTAGTTATGGGCCTTTAATGACCCTCACCAAAAGTGAAATGTCTTTGGTGACGGACCATAAAGGACCATCACTATATACACTTACAGTGATAGTTTTTTAATGATCAATGATGACGGACATTTTTTGACCGTCACCAAAAGTAACAAAAAGAGCATTGGTGAGGGTCATTAAAAGTTCGTCACTAGAAGTGTCACCAAAGAGAGAATTAGTGATGGGCCTTTAACGACCCTCACCAAAAGTGTCATTGAAAATGTCTTTGGTGACGAACCATAAAGGACCATCACTATATACACTTACAGTGACGGTTTTTTAATGACCGTCACCATATGTGACATTGGTGACGGACCTTAAAGGTCCGTCACAAGCATGACCCTCAACAATGTGCTTTTTTCTTGTAGTGTAAAATCCATTGGAAATGAAATTGGGAAATTTCACTGCAGGTGCCCATAAATAGAGGAATATGTTAGAACCACCTATGCACGCATCTGTGTAGAAATGGACTTCAGCATCAGATTCCCAGCTGAAATAATCCTAACAATCAAAAACTATGTATGGAGCCAGAAACTCAACTATTAAAGTGTCCTCTTCAGATGTCGATCCTAATTTGAGACAGGCCATCTAGCGAAAAATTGCCCAAAAGTCTCCCAGAAAAAATCTTCTAGAAAGAATCACCATAGATCTACAAGGTGGGAAGGAGCAGAAAAGGAACATTACACTATCACCAAGGAATAATACTCTCTAGAAAACTATGAATCACAAGAAATCAGGCAAGATAAAAGCAACCCTCAAGACAAGCAAGGGTAAAGCCCCGCCCAACAACAACAAAAATGAACTTGACAGCCCCTTAAGCATAAACAATTATGAGGATTCGAATACTTTGCAAAAGAAATCTTCATTTAGCACCAAATCAGATCTCCCAGATCTCGAAGATAAGACACCAGTGTGCCAAGAATCAGAAGAGATGAAGGAGGTACAAGATAAAGGAAGTTGGAAGACCGTAGAGAAGAAAAAGAAAGCTACAACACCAATCTCGCCAAGATAGACGAGAAGCTAGACAATTAAGAATTAAGAAAATTAAAGGTTCGATAGACCAATGTTTGGTCTTAGTGGACGTTAACCATCATCATCATTATCATAATCATTAAACTTTACTTTCTTTAGGTCTAGTAGACCATATTGGTTTAACTTTCTCTAAGTCGAATACACCATCTTAGTTTTAGTGGACATCGTTCTTCTTTTCATCATAATTAAAGTTAAAAATTATAGATATTTTATTATAGTAAAAATATGATAATATTGTTAGTTATTAAATTTATTTTTATAATAAAATTGTAAACAATGTTTAAAAAACTATAATTTATAACAATTTTCTCACAAAATTGAACCTCTTTTCTATTGATCGTATGACCGTGCTTAAATATTTATTGCATAAAACTAAGATAAATAATATGAATCAGTTTCCCAAAATTACTTTCAACTCAAAATATAATTATTAACCTCTTAAAGCATACTGGAATCAAGATTCTAACACTTGACTAAACTATTATGAAATACATGAAACTGACATCTCATGTAGTGTTGGAAATATTAAAAGTGTTATTACATTTAAATTTAAAGTTAACTTTCGGTGCACTAAAGAGTTATATAATAAGATGAAAGTATCATATTGTAGGAAGGTGGTCAATATTTATGTTGAATTTGAAACTAAAATTAATTTTCCTTTTTAACTGGCATAAAGAAGAAAATGAACTATCATAAAATATGAACCAAATCTCACTAACTTCTTAGTGGCGATTAGAAAATTCAAAAAATAATGTTGGATGAATAAATAAATTGATTTTATTTTAAACACCAAAATTATATCAATTAAATGATTTTTGAACTACTTAATTTTTATATCTTGTTTATCGTTAAAATATAAGGTGTCTATGTTATCTAAAACTAAACTAAAAAACGTACTTTAAACTAAAATATTTCACATTTACATTAGATATATAAAACTGATGTAGTCTGATGCAGACAAGCTGCAAAATAATCAGAGTATATCGCAGACCTATGGTTTATGGGTCCACATAAACTCCTTTACTCGCAACGGATTTCACCATTGGAGTTTACTTAAACATACATATGCACACGATCAACAACAATTCTTTAAACATGTCACACATAAACCAAAAACAATTGCATACATGTGGAGCATCTTACCTGAAGTGTCCCACAACCCTTTCGACCTATCGCAAGTGATCACACTTTGTTCACTTTACAATTTAACTTAAATGTTAAACCTTATTCCTTGCGATATTCAATATTACGCAATGTCAACACATTTCCTTCTCCACTTCACATCACAAATAACTTAACTTACCATGCGACGACCTTACCACTTAAACACTAAAATTTGCGATTTGTGAAATTTCTTTTGGTGCGCTTTCGATCTCTACCATTGGTCTGCGTTCAATCCGACAGTGCACACTTGTCTCCTTTCCGATCTACTTCGCATCGCAAGTTAAATAACCTATATTTCAAAACTATTAACCATAAATACTATAACCTACAATGTGCGATGTCTTCACGGTTGCGATATGATTTCTCACCGTTGATCGGTGTTGGATCTAACGATCCTTGCTATGCTTACAAATCTGATTGCCTTCTGATGTGCGGTTAATATGACATTCAACAGAGAAATAAAGTGGACAGTTTAAAATAGGGAGCCCTATCAAAATGAAAAACACCTGGAATTAATTTAGAAATGAAATACATAGATTCAAGCCCTTGGATGGCTGGCTTTTACATTTATTTCTGCTCTCTGTTCACTCCTCTATCACTTGTCTCTCGCACCTATTCCACACCTATTCCACTCTTATTCTACTCTCTGTCCCTTACACATATTCATACATACATACATACATATATACATATTATTAATATTATTATATATATATATATATATATATATATATATATATATATATATATATATATATATATATATATACCCGAAAGTAGATTGCTTTTTTTTTTTTTAATGGATTTTTGTTAAACCATCACAATAAACAAATTTCCATTCCATCAAATGCTTCCAAATATACTTATTTGTTTCAAGGTGAGGTGGAAACCATTCGTTGTATATTTCACCAAATTAGAAAATCAAAACATACTAACTCCTCTCATTTAAAACTAAGTAAAATATTAATAACCAATGATTATCCACCTCATGTTAGCCACAACATTTCAACATACAATCACATTGGTGGCTAAATCCGGATGCTCCTGCATCATAGGCTAATTTATAGATGAGATAGTTTTTTTCATAATATTTTTTCTAACTAATTTTATTTAAGGTGTCTATGTTATTTAAAACTAAACTAAACAGATTCCTTAAAACTAATATATTTGACATTTAAATAAAATATATAGAAAGGACCTAGTCTAATTTATAGATGAAATAAAAAATTTCATAGTATTTTTTCCAACTAATTTTAATTAAAATTATAAAATATTTTTTAAAAAATTGAATTTAAATTATTTAATTTATAAAATTTAAATACCCTAATTATTTTTTGAAGGTTTTCAATCAATTTATACATAAAAAAATATATTATAAAAAATCAATCACAATATTACTTAAAATTGTATCGAGCTATTTCGATTTTAAAAGCATTAAAAACTATTTCTTCACACGTTAAACAAATCCTACCCCAAAAAAAATCGATAAATCAAACATATTTAAATTTTACACTTTACATAACACATATACACTATACAATAAATATAAGTTAACACATATACATTGTACAATAAATATACGTTAACACATATTTAGAATGAGTATATGTCAATGCATGCTTTTTATGTAACATGTATATTTTATATTTAGAGAAAAAATAAAACAAGCTCAATTAAAGTAAAGGTTTGTCATTTTACTAAATAAAGAAACACAAAAGCATAGGTGCAAATGCATAGGTACATGACTGTTCCTTTGATAGGAGTAAGGCCTTCTCATTGTTCATCGAGTGGAAAACTCAGGTATCATTAATATTATTTCAAGGAAAACGATTTATAGAATGTCACTTTGAAGAAAAAGGTGTTAGGGATATATAATATTTTATGACAATATGACCGTAAGGTGTGCCCAAATTAGAAAGTAAGATAAATATATATATATGAATTGAGTATTTGAATCTATCTATTAATATCGTTTACAGTATTAGGGATATATAATATTTTATGACAATATGACCACAAGATATCTTATATTAAAGTTTTTATACTTTATTTCTCTCAAAATAAATGTATTCATTATTTTAAAATTTTAAAATGTTTATATTTTAAAATAATTATGATTTAAATTTTGTTATTTTAATAAATTCATTAATGATAGATAAACTGCTTTTTTTCTAGTTTCATAAAAATTACTCAAACATTATTCCTTTGTTCACAGACATACACATGCATTTCCAACACATTTCATATTGGTGGATCATATGGGGCCGAAGATGTTAAGGGAGGTCTCTTACAACTACTTCCTTCTGCTTTCTAATGGCTACTTCTTTCGTAGGTTATAATAATTTTTTTATATATACATGCATTTGTTTATATTTTTTCAATTTTAGAGAGTTATTTTCAAAATTAATTGTTATACAAATATATATATCTATTTTGTAATTAAAATTTGTATTTTTTAAAAATATATTTTTATATATTTTTTAATTATTATTATTGGTTTGATCTTTGGGTTTTTTTATCTTCATTGTATGGTTTATATAATGTTTCATAACACTTTATAATATGGTAATTTCTATTTGAGTTGCTCCTTGGGCTATAATTATTAGTCCTGCTAGTCGTGCCAAGGCTGGTATAATATTCATCAATTAATCTATATTAAAAAAAATTCGTAAAATGAGCGTGGTTGAATATTATTATCATATTGATATTAGATGAAGATAATTTTCTAATTCTTAATTACAATAATTAATTGTTAATTTTTATATTGAGAATAAGTTATATTTTTTTATATAAATAAATTATATTTTCAATTTGGTATATTTTATGAGTTTTAGAATTAATGAGTCATAGTTTTAGAAAAGTTATGGATAACTGATATTTTTTTCATTAAGCAAAAAAAATTTATCTTGAAAAAGCATAAGATATTTATAGATGATTTATTTAGTGATTGTAAAATTTAGAAAAATATGATTTATGGAGAGACTTTTAGAATTTAAGAAAATTATGATTTATGGAATTCTTTTAAGAGTTAGAAAAACTATTGCATTTTCTTATTTCTACTTATTGTAATCCTATAGGAAAATATGATAACTAATGATAAAATAATGATAAAATACATGTAGAATCAATTCAAGAGAGAGGAAGGAGGGATTCCAAGCATGTATTAAAAGATAAGTAACTACGCTCTTTCAAAATTATTGTGTTTGCATATGGTGCGTGAAGAATAAAAATAAAATTTATTCGCTTAAAAATTTCATATGATAAAGAGTGAAATTATTTTCTTGGGAAACCCTGGATGGACTTTTGTTCATAGAGGAATAAGTGTTTTTCTCATTGAATTCTTAAAAGATTTCATGTACATTGAACTCTTAAAATATTTCCATGGCTAAATAATTGTGTGAATTGCATGATTTATTGGAAATATGGTCCAAATATGTATTTGTATTGCCCAAACTGTGATAGATGTGTAAAAAATGAAATATACTTTTTGTAAATAATCTGATTCTCACCTTTCATAGTTCAAAATTCATTCATGACTAAAGCAAGAAATTATTTAATACTTAAATTTGGAAAAATGGACTGAAAATATTCATTTCAATCTTCCAAATCATGAAACATTTGTAAATAATAAGAGAGGTGCATTTTAAATAGTTGTTCCGAAAAAAGAAAAACCATTTCTTTTTTTCAAAAATTTGTTTCTGGATGTTTTTGAAGCCACACACAAAGTTGATGACTAAACCAGGAAAAAAAATGAGTAAAACAGAGTGTTGCCATTTCATTTGTTAGTGCGATATGAATAAATGTTTATGTACATATAGAGATAACTATTGTGTTAATGTTGTTTAAAATAAATTAATTAATTGTATGAAAAATTAAATATTTAGTTTGATATTTATTTAAAAGAAAAAAGTTATTGGCATGCACAAAAATAGAAAAATTATGTTCATATTTATTGAAAAGAAATAAGTTATTTGCATGCACAAAAACAAAACAATTATATTCATATTTATTGAAAATAAATAGGTTATTTCATTTTAAATATTACGAATGATGTCTTTATGATGCATATGCATTAAAGTTTTAAAGACAAATATTGGAATCTTAAAGAGAAATATTATGTTGGTAATTCTTCAAAAGGAATTAAGTTATTTCATTTGAAATATTATGAATGATGTTCTTATGGTGCATATGCATTAAAGATAATTACTGGACTCTTAAGGAGAATATGTGCTTATGTGAATAAGAACAATATGTATTATATTTTATGTAATAGAAATGAATATGTGATTTTACTTGCATGGGAGGCTTGAGTCATGCAGAAAGTGATAATTAATTTTTTTTAGAAAGAGTTGACATAAAACCTTTGCATAAAAGACAATTGGCTTTGTTATTTGAGAGTGATTTTTTGTTCATGTTATTTCCTTAGAAAATATTACAAATTTGTTTGATGTATGAAATGATAGGAAAATATTTTATTGCATGCATAATATCCAGTGAGTTTGCTAAATTTTGCAAAAAGAATAATTAGTGTGATATATATGCAAGGGAGTATTTGTTGCATTATAACTCTTCAAAAGGAAGAGAAGATAAAAACATGTCCTTGTATACATTATTGACTTAGATTCTTGGAGAGGAAAACTCATAATTTCATAATTTATTGTGTTCACATTCCTTTGCAAGATTCTTTAGAGAAACATATACGCTTGTAACCTTCATTGTTTTTTTTTTTTGTAACCTTCAATGTTTTTTTTGCGTGGAAAATAATGTTATTATTTTTCCGAGGAATATTTAGCTATTTTCCTTTGGAAAGAAATATATGTTTCACATGAAATAATAACAAGCTACCATGTTATTTTCTATTGCAGAGGACAAGTACATGCATGCAAAACATTATAACTATTATGTTCACTTTTTTTTGGAATAGAGGAGGCTTTTTTATACATAATAGCCATTGTGAATAGCTCTCCTCAGGAAAATATGTTTTTGAAAAATAACATACATTGACATGAATAAGTAAAGAATCTTTTGCATTAATCCCTTTGGAAAAATAAACATAATAGTACGAACAAATAAAATTTCTTGTTAGGCTAGTTATCTCGAAAGTTTGTTATGAACGTTCATGCACAAGAATAATATCCAGTATGTTAGATTTCCTTGGTAAAAAATATGAAAGTGAATGTAAGATTATGTTAGTGTTTTGTTGGAAATATGTTGCTTGATAGTGATTTTCTTGTTACTAATGCATGGGAAATGATGTTAAAGACAAATTTATTGACAATTTTTTTTTATATTTTATGCATGCACAGAAATAGGTGTTCAAGTTTCACTAATCATGATATCAAGTTTTTTATATTTTTTTTTATTATTATTTTATCTAATCATGATATCAAGTATGCTCATGACAACTGCAATATACCTCCATTCCACTATTTTTTTTTTTCTTCCCTACTGGGAATAATAATATCTAAGCTATGCTTTCATTTCATTTTTCTATAACTATATTTTAACTTAATATAATTTAATTCTTAACCAATATATAAAATCCTTTATATACATTATTGTTCCATAGCTAATTAGAACCCTTATTTTTTTTTTTAACCCACCATTGATCACATTGATGAGACTCCCACTAACTCATCACACACACACACACACACACACACACACATATAAGTGTACATTTTAATCCCACTTGCTCATCATATATATTTTGAATCCCACTTATGAGTTACTTGCATAAAATTTAGGAAATTACTTCCATTAATCCTCGTACCCCATATGGTTTCATTTGTCACTTATATTATATATTACATAATTTAATTTAACAATTGGATGGTCCTTATAATAATCCCATTAATTTGTACAAATATGGTCTATTAAATTGTTTTTCGTCATATTTCTATTAATACATGGTCATAACCTTTACCACTGGAGAGTGATTTGACTTACATTATTCATGTCGTTGAATTGACACAAGATTTATTTCTGCTTGTTTTAGCGTTATTATACCAATTTGATTTTTCATTTGCCTACGGATGAGGTTTGAATGAATACCAATACATAGCACTTTCACGGCACTTGTGTACTTTTCCAACTCTGAAATAGTATGCTTATATTTATTTCGTTGGACATCCCTTTTCCTCGAGCCTCAAAATCTATTATTTGTTTAATAGAAAATATCACATCTTTGTGATTTCGTTTAATTTTTCTTATCTGTTTTAGTACCAGATCGTATCATACCTGGTAGGGTTTTGAATTATCGATTGGTGTGTATCGATCCAAGAGAGTGCTATCAGATGTTTTCCAAGTGTATGGGTGGATGTCATTAGGGTTTGACTGTTAGTCTCTCTATTTAACCTCATGGATTTTTCATTTAGTTCTTCTCCAAGGGTTTTTCTTTCGAGAATTTGTTTTCATTCTGTTCTTACTCCAAATGTATATGTGGCGAAATACAAGATTTACACAGTGTTCTACTCCACTTGTTCAATGTTGTGCGATACCCCAGGTACTCTGGTTCGTTTATCATGTGATTATATGCTAGTTTCCGGAACTTTTGATTAGTTTTGCATTCCGAAATTTCTGAAAATCCTTCTTTGAATTCTTCGTTCGGAATTTTTTTAGTTGATCCTTTGTGAGAATACATTTATAATTTTCTTTATAAGTATCCTACACTGGTGAGGTCGATATTATTATTCTCAGAGATTTGTATTGGTTTTGTAAGAAATCCCATCACGTTTATTCGTTTAATAACTAGATTTTCATTTTGTTTAACAAAGATTTTCATTTTCAAAATTACTCTTCCACTTATGAAGCTATTTAGCCTCAGAATTTAACTTAGTTTTCTTTCATCTATTGTTATTATGACCATATCTGGTTCCATTTGGTCTCGGTGACGTGAATATGGAATGATATCGAATATCATTCGACTAGAGGAAATCATATCATACAGAAATTAGCTATGTAACTTATTAAGTTGGACTTAAGTTTTTTTTTTATTTTTTTCTCTGTCACTAATTAAATTAAAATTTCTTATGTGATTGCAGGTACTTTCTCTTTCCATCTATTATCTATCACTAACAATTAGAGCTCCTCCTCAATTTGGTATTCGCATACTAAAAATAGAGTCTATTTTTCCATTTGCAAGTTGGTCCAATGTTGTTATTCAACTTGTTGACTCTGAAGATCGTCTCTTGCTTTTTTTTAAAACTTGTCTATGTGATAGAATACTCTACCATCACTTGAGAATATGTATTTAGAATACTCTCATGCACATTGAAGAGTTTTATACTTGGACTATTTTATACCTACATTGTTTTAAGAGATAAATTCGAATAAACTCTCCTGATTATTTTTAAACCATTCGATATATGTATTGTTTTTTTTATTACATGGTAGCGGTTTATTATGACTAATATATATATATATCCATATATATCTAGTTTTTCATACCAAGTTTTATACCTGTGAGTATTGTTTTGGTTCGTCGTAATTTTATTTATTATTTTTACAGTTTAACCATATGTAGATCAATATTTTGTCTACTGTGAAATTTATTAATTTCTTTGATAAATTTAATATATATTCAAGGTTATTCCAAAATTTCAAATCATTTCCAATTTCTTTTTGAATACTTCTACATAGAAATTACATATTTTTCAATGTAATATATTCAGAATTCTCTTAGGTTTAATAGTTATTACAAATAGGGCAGATATAAATTATCTGTAGAAAGTTTATGTTTAAAGCATAGGAATTTAGTGGTCACTTAGCAGTTTTTTGAAATATTTCTGTCTTCAAAAAGGTATTTACCTTTATAATATAATAGAGATTAGTACTATCTTGTCCCAGTTTGAGATAATGGAATGAATTTGTTTACTCTGTATAACTCTCGTAATTTCTTTAATCATTTTTATGCACAAAATTTAGTTTAAAAGTATACTTAACTCTCCTTTCGCATGTAATCGATTTTATTCTCCTCTATTTATGTGTTCATAAATATATGTATATCTTCTGAAATTGTATACCATAGTACTTCAGATAATAGAAACGGAAGTACAAAGTATTAACTCCTTAACAAAACTCTTCTAATTCTAATTTGATAAAATGGTATTTCTTTTCAGATTACAGTTCAGTTTCTTTGTACAAAATTTCATTCTACTATATTTTTAATATAGATTTCATAGAGGGTTTTTACCTCTGAGTTAGAGTAAAATACTTGATGTAAAGTTTTATTTTTAGATTCATACTATATCTTTGTATATATATAAAATATTTTCTTTTTCTGAAGCAGATTAAAGTTACAAACTTTAATTATGCATGGGATGTTATATCTTCCAGATTTAAACCAATATCAGGTTTAGACATTCTGGTGGATATTTCCCATGAGTTCTATTCCTACAACTATACAGAATTTGGAAGATTAATTCTTCTAATAAGTTCTGTTAAATGTAGGAAAAGTAAAATTTTGAAATATAAAAACATAAGATGATCTCAACCTCAATACAATGTAACATTTATGTATTATATTTATAACAAAAAACTTTAAATTATATGTGCATACCACTTATTTCTATGGCCAATCCTCCCAACCATAGAATTCCTCTATCTCCAGAATTCACCCCGAGCTGAGATCCTCCCAAGAACATACCAACCTCAATCTGTTCTGGAGCAACTTATTTAAGCTATGCTCTCCCCAAAGCCTGTTTCCAATTCTGCATCCAGAATTTCAAGATGCTTTTATTCTTGTTTACCCAAGCTTCCCTTATTTAGGGACTTTAAGGCTGCTTTCTGTTTTTCCAACTTTTCACCTTTTCCCAACTACTTTCCTCATCATTGGGGAATTTAGATTTTTCCTCAAAAATCTAAATTAGAAATAATTTATTTCAAGGCTTTTTGAAATATTTTGGAGAAAGTCTTAACCTCTTTCCATAACCTCATGGATTAGGCAAGTGATCTCAATTTCTCCTTTGGTCATAATGCACACAAACATTTTTTTTTTTCATTAATAAAAATTCAAATAAATCCACACAATAATTATCCATTGGGTTCCACTCAACTTTGGACTTAGGTTCAAATGTCTAACTTGAAAAGCATAACGACTTGGGGTGTTACAAATTCCCCCTCTGAAAACAAACACTGTCCTCGATGTTAGCAGCTAACTACTAAAGTATAATTTGAAAATAGAAATGGATATTTTTCCATCATATCAGCTTCTCTTTCCCACGTAGATTCATCATCAGTAAAGTGTTTCCACTGCATTTTTACTCTAGCTACTGTTCTATTACGTAATTTTATTTCTTCCCGCTCTAAGATTTGCAACGGTTTTGGAAGGAACTCCCCTTCTGGTTCCACTTGGATCACATTCCAATCAATAATGTGAGAAACATCATGTACATATTTTTTCAATAAAGAGACATGAAACACATCATGAACTTTAATATGCAGAGGTAATGCCAGTTTGTAAGCTACTGGTCCAACCCTTTCTAATATTTCAAAAGGCTCACAGTATCTAGGAGCCAATTTTGCACAACTACCAGTATGTAGTGTACTCTTCTTAGGTTTGATTCGTACGTAAACATGATCACCCACTTTAAATTCTCTATGAGTTCTCTTCTGATATGCATAAATTTTCTGTCTATCTTGAGCTATTTTTATATTTTTCTGAATCTGTTTCACAACTCTTTCCATTTCCAATAAAGCATCTGGCCCTAAAATGAGCTTATCTTCAGGTTGACTCTAGCTTAAATGAGTGTGACACTTCCTTCCATAGAGTGCCTCAAATGGGCTAATTTTTATGGATGTTTGATAGTTGTTTTTATAGGCAAATTCTGCTAAATGTAAATAATCTTCCCACTTTGTTGGCCTATCCATTACGTACATTCTTAACATATCCTCCAAAATCTGATTTTTCCTCTCTGTTCGACCGTCATTTTGAGGGTGATAAGCAGTACTAAAGTTTAACTTAGTGCCCATCCCTTCAAACAAACTCTTTCAAAATGAAATAGTGAATTTAGCATCTCTGTCTAAAATTATCATCTTTGGAACTCCATGTAGTCTTACTATTTCTTTCATGAACACATTTGCTACTTGGTTTGTTCCAAAAGTGGATTTTACAGGTTAAAAATGAGTAGCCTTTGTCAAAGTATCTACCACTACCATCACAAAATCATGCTAATATTTTGTTTTAGGTAAGCTAGTAATAAAATCAATTGAAACAATGTCCCATTTCCATTCTTCTATTGGCAAGGGATTTAAAAGACCAGTTGGATGTTGATGTTCAACTTTAACTAGTTGACATTCCATACACCTTGCTAAATTGTTTGCTACATCCTTTTTCATTCCTGGCCAAAATAATTTCTTTTTCAAAGTTGTTAATAATTTCTGATATCCAGGATGTCCTGAATAAGGTTTTTTATTATATTCATCTAAGATGTCCTTTTTCAAGGAATCCACATTTGGGATATATAATCCATTTTTATAGCAGATTAGTCCTTTATAATTTTCAGTGTACCCTTTTATTTCCTTTTTCAGCATTTTTGTTTGAAGTTGTTCATATTGCAGATCTTGCTCTATTACCTTTTTGATCATTCCCTCCAAATCAAAATCCATGCTACTCCCAAGATTTCTTATACCTTGTACAACATTTCTGCTTAGTGCATCAGCAATTTTATTTTCTTTTCCTTTGATGTGTTTAATTTCAAAGTCAAATTCACTCAGAAAAGACAACCATCTAGCTTGTCTAGCATTCAGATCTAGTTGAGTGAAAAAATATTTCAAGCTAATGTGATCTGTCATTAGGATAAAATTCTTTCCTAAAAGGTAGTGTCACCACATCTTGAGAGCATGAATCACAGCTGCTAATTCAAGATCATACACACTGTATTTCTGTTCATGTTTCTTATGTTTTCTAGATTCATAAGAAATAACATAATTCTCTTGTAACAAAAATCCTCCTATTCCTTCTGCACATGCATCCATGCACACCACAAACTCTTTATTTGGATCTGCAATCTTCAGGATTCGAGCTATAGATAGTTTTAGTTTTAACAGTTCAAAACTATTTTGGCACTTTTCAATCCACTCAAATTTTGTACCTTTTCTCTACAATGAAGTTATTGGATGTGCTATTGCAGAAAATATTTCTACAAACCTTCAATAATACCCTGCAATCCCCATAAAATATCTTATTGCTAATACATCAGTAGGTACAGGCCACTCTTTTATGGATTTTATCCTTTCAGGATCAATAACAAATCCTTTTTCTGATATGATATGCCCCAAATATTGGATTTTATCCTTATAAAACTCACATTTACTAAATTTGGCATACAACTAGTTTTCTTTCAAAGTATGCAATACCATTCTTAAGTGCTCTTTATGCTCCTCCTCACTTTTTTGAATAAAATAGAATGTCATCTATAAATACTAGTACAAATTTGTCTAAGTATTTATTCTGAGCACTATTCATTAAGCACATAAATGTGGCATGAGCATTTGTCAAACTGAAAGGTAAGACTACAAATTCATAGTGCCCATATCTAGTTCGAAAGGTTGTTTTGCTGATATCTTCTTCTTTAATTCTTAGCTAGTGATAACCCATCGTCAAATAAATCTTGGAAAATACTGAAGCTCCCCTAACTTGGTCAAAAAGGTCATCAATGCTGGGTAAAGGGTACCTATTTTTTATAGTCAACTTATTCAGTTGACAATAATCAATGCACATTCTGAAAGTACCATCCTTCTTCTTCACAAATAACACAGGTGCTCCCCAAGGGGATACACTTGGTCTTATATAACCTTTATCCAACAATTCTTGTAATTGCATCTTTAACTCCATTAATTCAGGGAGACTCATTCTATAAGGGGCTTTAGAAACAGGAGTTGCACCTGGCATTAGATCAATGGTAAAATCAATTTCTCTTTTTGGAGGAAGATGAGGAATCTCGTCTGGAAATACTTCCTTAAACTCTCTAACCACTAGTAAAGTGTCTACCAGATTTTCTTCAGGTTGTTGTCCTAATTCTTCAGCATGTACAACATACACTTGATATCCTTTCCTAGTTGTTCCTTTTAATTGCAAAGTTGATATTTGTCTTACAGAAATTGGTTTTGGTTTTCCTTTGAGTATAAATGGTCTCCCTTCCTCATCTACACAATGCAGAGTTTTATCCCAAAAATTCATCATAACCTTTTTCTTCTCTAACGAGTCCATTCCTATCAACAAATAATATGAGCCTAAGGGTAGAATATTTAAATTTACTTATGTTTGAAAGTCATTTAACTTAATTGTTGTTTGAGGTAACTTATGAGTTACTTTTCGTTTGGTACCAGTGGCCAACTGGACCAACCATGACTGTTTAAAATTTTCAGATTTGAGCTTGCATTTCCCTACAACTTGTGGATTAATGTAACTCAAAGAAGTACCCGGATCAATTAAAATTGTAACAGATTGGTCAGCAATCATACCATCCATTTCGACCATAGTAGCATGATGTTCTGCTTGTCTATTCTCCAAAGCTACACTGATAGTGGGGATATTTCTAGCCACATCATTTACCATAGTAGCTTCTCTAGGCCTTAGAACCATTTGGATTTTTTGATGAGGACAGTCCCTCAAAAGATGAGGTTCTCCACAACCCCAACACTTTAATGGCTCTCTCATTTTCACTGTTCCTTACTTCTTATTAGTTTCATTCATACCTTTAGAACCAGTTTGAGATTGGGTAGTTTGATTATCATTTGGTTTACTAAACTTTTTTCTCTGATGGTTCTTACCAAAAATTTTCGAGGCTGTTTTCTGTTTTCTTCCAATAAATTCACCCTTGCTGGACCATTTCTTCCCTTGGTCCATCTTACCATGAAACTGCTGATAGCATAATCTAGTCTTTCTTACTACTTCATCTATTTTTTTTGGGTTATCGAACTCTATTTTCTCTTTATATGCAATATGCAAATAGTTCAAGAATCTCTGCACTTTTTCCTTCTCCTCTCGGATGTATGGCAGACATCTTAGCAGATTTGTGAACTTAGTAACCAACTCATCTATGGTGAGCTGTCCCAATTTGAGTTCATGAAACTCTTTCACTTTTTCATCATAATATCATTCATTTAAATATTGATTCTTGAACTTGATTTGAAAATCTTCTCATGTCACTGTTTTCTCATCAATTGTGTGAACCATCTTTGTTTCCTCCCACCACAAGGTAGCTTTACCTTGTAGTTGATAAATAGCTAATCTGGCCTTCAGATTTCTTTCATACTCATAAACTTGAAAATATTTAATCATGTTTAACAACCATGCCTCAGTATCTTCCTCCTTCTCTCCATCATAGGAGGGAGGTTTTATTTTTTGGAATTCACCCTGCAATTCCTTCTTTTGCCTAGACTGTTGTCTATTGGTGTCATATTCTTTAGAATCATTTGAGAAGTTCATTCTTCCTTTTCTCTTCCTTCCAGAACCCTCACCTTCTTGGCCGTTCCAAGAACTCAATTCTCTTATCAGTTTTTCCTACTCCTCACTGGCTAAGGATAGCCTATCATTTTGCATTCTTAGCTGGGCCATTTCCCATTGGATCCTGTGCAACATAGCCATCATAGGAGCACTGGGATCTGGCGTGTTATCTCCACCACCTAGATCAACATAGAGTTCATCTCCTTCAGCCATTAACTTTTCAGTTTCAGTAGCTTTGTACACTAACACAAAACAACATCAGTAACATAATATATATATATATATATATATATATAGATATATATATATATATATAGATATTCAAAACAATGAGCACAACAAAAGCCTAGTTTTTCTTAACATGGGCTTTCATACCATTTGTAATATACCTCCATTCCACTAAATTTTTTTTTTTCCTTCCCTTATGGGAATAATAATATCTAAGCTATGCTTTCATTTCATTTTTCTAAAACTATATTTTAACTTAATATAATTTAGAACCCTTATTTTTTTTTCAACCCACCATTGATCACATTGATGGGACTCCCACGTACTCATCACACACACGCACACACACACACACACACACACACACAAATATATATATATATATATATATATATATATATATATATATATATACATTTTAATCCCACTTACTCATCATATATATTTTGAATCCCACTTATGAGTTACTTGCATAAAATATAGAACATTACTTCCATTAATCCTCCTATCCCATATGGTTTCATTTGTCACTTATATTATATATTACATAATTTAATTTAACAATTAGTAAGTTCATCATAGATGACTAATTACATCTATGGATGGTCTTTATAATAATCCCATTACTTTTTATGAATATGGTCTATTAAATTGTTTTTCGTCGTATTTCTATTAATACATGATTGTAACCTTTACCATTGGAGAATGATTTGGCTTAAATTATTCATGTTTTTGAATTGACACAAGATTTCTTTCTGCTTATTTTAGCATTATTATACCAATTTGATTTTTCATTTGCCTATGGATGAGGTTGGAATGAATACCAATACAAGACACTTTCATGGCACTTGCGTACTTTGCCAACTTTGAAATAGTATGCTTATATTTATTTCGTTGGACATCCCTTTTCCTTGAACCTCAAAATCTATTATTTTTTTAATAGAAAATATCACATCTCTGTGATTTGGTTTAATTTTTCTTATATGTTTTAGTCCCGGATCATATCATACCTGGTAGGGTTTTGAATTATCGATTGGTGTATATCGATCCAAGAGAGAGCTATCAGATGTTTGCCAAGTGTATGGGTGGATGTCATTAGGGTTTGACTATTTATCTCTCTATTTAACCTCATATATTTTTCATTTAGTTCTTCTCAGAGGGTTTTTTCTTTCGAGAGAAATTTTTCGTTCTATTCTTACTCCAAATGTATATGCGGTGAAATAAAATATTTACACAGCATTCCACTCTACTTGTCCAATGCCGTACGATACCCCAGGTACTCTGGTTCATTTATCATGTGATTATATGCTAGTTTCCAGAATTTTTGATTAGTTTTGCATTCCGAAATTTCTGAAAATCCTTCTTTGAATTCTTCATTTGGAATTTTTTTAGTTGATCCTTTGTGAGAATACATCTATAATTTTGTTTATAAGTATCCTACACTGGTGAAGTCGATCTTATTATTCTCAGAGATTTGTATTGGTTTTGTAAGAAATCCCCTAACGTTTATTTGTTTAATAACTAGATTTTCATTTTGTTTAATAGAGATTTTCATTTTCGAAATTACTCTTCCACTTATGAAGCTATTTAGCCTCAGAATTTTGTCTATTGTTGGTATGACCATCTCTGGTTCCATTCAGTCTCGGCGACATGAATATGAAATTATATCTAATATCATTCAACCAGAGGAAATCGTATCATACAAAAATTAGCTCTGTAACTTATTAAGTTCGACTTAAGTTTTTTTTATTTTTTTTCCCTCTCACTAATTAAGTTAAAATTTCTTTTGTGCTTGTAGGTACTTTCTCCTTTCCATCTATTATCTATTTCTAAAAATTAGAGCTCCTCCTCAATTTGGTATTTGCATACTAAAAACAAACTCTATTTCTCCATTTACAGGTTGATCCAGTGTTGTTATTCAACTCGTCGACTCTGAAGATCATATCTTGCTTTTGTTTAAAACTTATCTATGTGATAGCATACTTTGCCATCACTTGACAATATGTATTTAGAATACTCTCATGCACATTGAAGAGTTTTATACTCGGACTATTTTATACCTACATTGTTTTAAGGGATAAATTCGAATGGACTCTCTTGATTATTTTTAAACCATTCGATATATGTATTGTTGTTTTTAATACACGGTAGTGGTTTATTATGACAGATATATATATCCATATATATCTAGTTTTTCATACCAAGTTTTATACCTGCTTTATTACACAGTATTACTTTGGTTCGCCATAATTTAATTTATTATTTTTACAGTTTAACCCTATGTAGATCAGTATTTATCTACTGTGAAACTTATTAATTTCTTTGATAAATTTAATATATATTTAGGGTTATTCCAAAATTTCAGATCATTTCCAATTTCTTTTTGAATACTTCTACACATAAATTACATATTTTTTAATGTAATATATTGAGAACTCTCTCAGGTTTAATAGTTATTACTAACAGGGCAGATATAAAATATCCGTAGAAAGTTTATGTTTAAAGCATAGGAATTTAGTGATCACTTAACAGTTTTCTGAAATATTTTTTTCTTCAAAAAGGTATTTACCTTTATAATATATTATAGATTAATACTATCCTATCCCAGTTTGATATAATGGAATGAGCTTGTTTACTCTGTATAACTTTGGTAATTTATTTAATCATTTTTATGTGAAAAATTTAGTTTAAAAGTATACATAACCCTCCTTTAGCATGTAATCGATTTTATTCTCCTCTATTTATGTGTTAATAAATATATGTATATCTTCTGAAATTGTATACCATAGTACTTCAGATAATAGAAACAGAAGTACAAAGTATTAATTCCTTAACAAAACTCTTCTAATTCTAATTTGATAAAATGGTATTTCTTTTCAGATTACAGTTCAGTTTCTTTGTACAGAATTGCATTCTACTATATTTTTAATACAGATTCCATAGAGGGTTTTTACCTCTGAGTTAGATTAAAATGCTTCATGTAAATTTTTCTTTTCAAATTCATACTGTATCTGTGTATATATATAAAACATTTTCTTTTTTCTGAAGCAAATTAAAGTTACAAACTTTAATTATCCATGGGATGTTACATCTTCCAAATCTAAACCAATATCAGGTTTAGACATTCTCGTGGATATTTCCCATGAGTTCTATTCCTACAACTATACAGAATTTGGAAGATTAATTCTTCTAATAAGTTCTGTTAAATGTAGGAAAAGTAAAATTTTGAAATAGAAAAACATAAGATAATCTCAACCTAAATACAATGTAACATTTATGTATTATATTTATAACATAAAACTTTAAATTATATGTGCATGCCACTTATTTCTATGATCAATCCTCCCAACCATGGAATTCCTCTATCTCCAGAATTCACCCCGAGCTGAGATCCTCCCAAGAATAGACCAACCTCAATCTATTCTAGAGTAGCTTATTTAAGCTATGCTCTCCCCAAAGCCTGTTTCCAATTCTGCATCTAGAATTTCAGGATGATTTTATTCCTGTTTGCCTAGGCTTCCCTTATTTAGGGACTAAAAAGCTGCTTTCTGTTTTTCGAGCTTTTTACCTATTTCCAACTACTTTCCTCATCATTGGGGAATTTATATTTTTCCTCAAAAATATAAATTAGAAATAATTTCTTTCAAGGGTTTTTGAAATATTTTGGGGAACGTCTTAACCTCTTTCCATAACCTCATGGATTAGGAAAGTGATCTCAATTTCTCCTTTAGTCATAATGCACACAAACATTTTATTTATTTTTCATTAATAAAAATTCAAATAAATCCACACAATAATTATCCATTGGGGTCCACTCCCCTTTGGACTTAGGTTCAAATGTCTAACTTGAAAAGCATAACAACTTGGGGTGTTACAACAATAGTAGAAGGAAATGACGATGACTTATGCAAATGATAGTTCATGTTTAACATTGTGATAGATAAATATTTTTTGGTCCATGTAGACTAAGGAATTCCAACTACAGGATGATCCATTGATGGAAACAATCAAACCAAAAAAACATAGATATTGAGGATTCATGGGTAAATGATATCATGATTACTATAATAGCTTATAGCTAGTTGTATTGCATTTACGGTATTTTTTATATGTAGTATTTTATGAAAATGGAAAAGGGATGGACTCCCTTATGACTATTGAGTGAGGGGTGAACACCGTCATGAGCGTTTAATAATAAAATTAAACATTTGTTGGTTTTCACCCTATGTGGTTTCGAGGGTGTATAGATGTATAATGATCTGATGGTTCGTTGTGCCATTTTTATGATGTCGATTATTTTCATGATGTGATGTTTATATTATCAAATATGTTATTTTCTAACTGATTTAAAAGAATCATATAATAGGTGTACACTTACAGAAGGAAATATAAGTTAATATTCTACAACAATGACAGTTAATGGTCGTGTAACTCACTATGAGATTACTAAATATTTCTCTATGTAATGATGGTAGTTATTCTAATGGTCATTGAGGGAATATACAAAGTAATTTATAAATTTACACATTTGTAAATGTTGAAAAAAAATACTAACTCCATGCATCTATAGTAGGAATGTAACTATAGATTTGCTTTTGGCAGCAAATTAGCTGAGTTTTAACCAATACATTAAATAATATTTAATTTTATAATATATATAAAATTAAAAAAATAATTTCTAATCATTTAATTGGCTCATATTTTGAAGGTCATATTTCCACATTCACGACATGGGCATTGGAGCATAACTCAGATTTGTTTCTTTTTCCCATTTTCTTTTCTAAGAAATGATCACATGGATTGATACCCAATGTGACAAAATTTCCCATTTCAACCTTAATCTCCGCATTTGGTGCGCTAACTGAAAGGTATTTCATGGAGGCAGTTGTAAACGTTATTGAAACTCATCTGATAAAGCTCATGTCACATCACTCCAATGAAGGATATGAAAATATTTATAAATTCACAGTAGGTACCTACCTCATAACTTGTAAAATTATCTCCTATATATTTGTATTCAAATTTCAGAGGTCCCTTATTCGAATCCCATGTCAATTTTTCCATTTTCCCAAATTGGTGGAGATTGTTCCCAGTTTTGGTGTGTAATGGGTGACTTCACAAACCAATTTCATATAGAAAACATATTTTACATTATATTAATAAAAAAATATAAATAAATCAATTATTAGTTGAAGATAGAAATTATATCTGAACCAAACAATCACTTAGTTGAGTAAATATCTCAACCAAACACAAATCGAGGAACTATTTTATTTGGAATAAATTTCTCATATCCAATAATTAACACATACATTTAATAATTAGGAAGGTCAATTAATATGCAAAAGAAAAGTAGTAGTTAATTCTCCAGGTCCATCCCTTAATGATTACTTCTCTTCGATCCTCATGTCTACAAAGTCTTCTTTAAACATCTTCGAAATCTCATAGAGCGAACTCCATCAAGTTGTCTCATAACCCTCATAAATATGTAATTGGAAAACTAGATTCCCCATTTTCACTCCGGAACTCCTGAACCACGGATATCCCAAAGTCAATTACTGAACAACATTCTAAAATGTCACACAAACTCATGAGAACGCCACTCCCTCTTCCTCAATATATGAGGGATCTTTCCCTAGATTCGCAACTACTAAACTATGAGGAAAACCATCTATATTAAGCATTACACCACTTAATCTCTTAAAATAGTTGCTCCAGACACAATAAATCGCCTATTTTCAATAAAACCTGAACTACTTGTCATGCTATTGATTAGGTCCCATCTAATGAGATACATGGGTGTCAATCGTTGTACTTTCTAGTTGTATATAACAGTTGTCTAGATATGTGATGTATCTAGAGTCAGTTATTACAACATGACCTTTTTATCCGATTTTCCAATTTCAAAAAAACAAATATAATACTAAAAATTTAACTCCTACACCCCATAATATAGGTTACAATTATAAAAAATCCCTACATTAGAAGGTATGATCGAGTTCATGGGCCTGTAGCTACACTCTAAAGCAAGAAAACATGAATTGGAAATTCATTGCTTACATTATGATCTAGTTGGATATAAATATCCATCCATCGAGGACACCTTCATGATTTCAAATACACCTCGAAAAGTCACTAAATCTCAGATTTTTATACAATGATCGAGAAAACCAAGAGGGAATCATGCTTGTAGTCTCCTTCCCATAATGCATCGAACCAAATCAATGATATGTTCTCTTGTTCATGAAAATCCACCATGGTATTATAGGGGTTCGACATGATAATCAAACATGGAAATACTCCCTTCATCATTTGTTCTACAATTTTACAATAGTTATCCATTGTCTACTCTGTAAGCACTTATGCAATGACAGCTCCAACAATATTGACCCTGAGATTCTCCATCCTCAGTCATAGTATTCTCATCTTTGTTGTGGTCGGTTTGGTAATCCTGTAACACCAGAGCTTTTGAAAAATTTTTCACATGCCTATTTATGCATATACATATATATAAACTTATTTTTATTGATGCCTGGATGCACGGTCATTTTTCATCCATTTTTTTTTCTTAATGTATTCCTCATGGAGTTTTCAACATGCATTGAGATCATCGTAGGGCTCCTCTCTAGGGTAGTTTTTCTATTCAAGACCATAGTATTTCCAATATCGAATTCAGAAAGGCTTACAATCTTATATGTTTGTCAGATTTTGAAATAAAAAGATCTATATTTGCAAAACAATGAACAAACTTGCAAGAGAACGAAGGAGTGAGCAAGAATGGAGAAAAGAATGAAAATCAATTTATCAATATTTGTTTTAGAATCAATATATAAAGGAAATTGAGTTAAGCTTAGTTGTACATGCAATAACTATGGATGGTTAAATCTAACTGAAGCTAAGTGTGCTTTATGCTCTGTTAATGTTCACATGCACAAAATGTAAGCAATAGAGTTAACTAACTAAGCCAAGTGCACATTGCATGTAAGCACTCGAGTTAAGGAGCTAAAAAAAAGTACACATCACATGAAATATCTAGATTTGAACTAAAGCTAATTAAGTTAACTATGTGAGTGTAAAGCATTCAAGTTAACTAGCTAAAGAAAAGTGCACATTGCATGCAATCTCTAGAGTTGAACTAAAGCTAATTTAGGTGCATGTACACCAACACCCCTGCTTAAGCATAACTTAGGAAAGTGTGTTGCAAAAGGAATGATTCCCAACAAAATGACCATTTTAGGTACCCATATACAATGAATAAAAAGAGGAAAGAGGGAAAAGCCACTGGGAATAAACCCCCCCTCAAAATATAATGCAAAAGTAGAGAAAAGAAACTTGCTGGGTAGTCATGTCCTTCACCCTGAGATGATCTCACAGGAATCGAAACTTCTTCTTAGTGAAAGTCTTGGTGAATACATCAACAGTCTGCTTGGAACTAGGAAAGTACTAAAGATTGATGATCCCATCATGAATGAGTTCTATAATTAAGTGCATGCGAATCTCGATGTGTTTGGTCTGATGCCGCTGCACTGGATCTTTTCAAAATTTTAGCGTACTTTTATTATAGCACTAGATGATAGTTCAACGATGGACATTGATCCCAATATTCGATAGGAAATTTTGTAGCCAAATGGCATGAATAGTTGCATTGAATGCTCCCCTATGCTCAGCCTCTGCTGATGATAAAAAAATGGCAGCCTACTTCTTACTGGACCAAAAAATTGTGTCGGATCCTAAACTATTACATAACTGGAGGTGGACTTGCAATCAACGTTGTCGCCAACCCAATCTAAATATGTGAACCTAGTGAGATTCAAAGAAGAATTGGCTGCATAATGAATCCCATAGGTGATTGTCCCCTGGACATATTGAAGGATGCGCTTTGCGACTTTCCAGTGTAACTCATCTAGATCCTACATGTATCTGGAAACTTCTCCTACAACATATGAGAGATCATGAGGGGAGTGAGTGAGATAAAGAAGACTTCCCACAAGATGACAGTACAATGTGCAATCAATCAATGGTGTGTATTTTCCAGTATAAAGTTTTATCCTTGATAATAAAGGTGTGGCTATTGCCTTGCAGTCACTCATGTGAAATTGTGCGAAAAGATATCTAGCATAATTTGGTTTAGAAATGGTAATCCCAGAACCACTCTGATTGATATCTAGTCCAAGGAAGAAATTTAGCAAGCCCATGTCTGTCATAGAAAATTGCTTATGCAATGCAGTTTTAATCTCATAATGACAGAAGCTGAACTACCTATTATCAAAAGATCATCTACATAGAGTACTATGATCAACAAGGAGTCAATTTTCTTCAAAAAATAAACATTGGAATCAGATTTTCAGCATAAAAAATTTTGAGATAACAAATAAGAATCCATCTTTTCATACCCTGCTCTAGGTGCCTGCGTGAGGCCATAGAGAGACTTCTTTAGTTTGCATACTAGAGATGAATTGTGCATGTATCCTTGTGGCTGCTCCATGTAGATTTCCTCTTCGAAATCACCATGAAGAAATGCATTCTTCACATCCATATGATTCACCTCCCATCCTCTTGCTACTGCAATGGAGAGAGCTAGCTAAATGGAATCCATTTTTTCCACTAGAGAAAAAGTCTCATCATAGTCAACATCATGTACTTGCTGAAAACCTTTTGCTACCAACCTTGCCTTATATCGACTAACTTGGCCATTTGATGCTTTCTTGGTCTGGTAAGCCCAGTTGCACCTCACAAGTTTACGATTGGAAGGTAGTGGAACCAAATCCTAAGTCTGGTTCTCAACGAGAGAGTTATATTCCTATCCATTGTTGCTTCATATTCAGGATGCCTATTTGCTTCTGCATAAGTGTATGGATAAGATGCATGCATCATATAAGAATGCATGGGCATGCATGGCTCCATAGCTAAGAGTGTTTGTGGATCTTCCTCAAACTAAGGTATAGATGCAAGATCATCAATGATATCACTCATGTTGCACCATTTTTGTGTTGAAGGTGGTCGAAAATCTTTCGAACTACATGCAGAAGTATGATCTCGATGTTCAACAACTGGTGGTCCAACAAGTGTCGGAGGAAAAGACTCATCTTCATCAGAATTTTGATCTGAAGTTTGATATGCATACTCATGAATAATTGGTGATGGAAACTTGGTAACAAGTTCATCTACTGGTTCATGAAAAATATTTTCATCAAACTTTACACTCATTTCAATAAAAAGTTCTTCAGTGTTGATATCAAGCAGCCTTCACCCCTTGAATTCAGCAGAATCTCCAACAAACATGCATAATTTAATTTGAGGCTCCAAAGCCTTTCTCTTCTCTGGAGGAATGTGGGCCCATGCTCGAGATCAGAAAATGCAGAAATGACTGACTTTATATTGCATGCCAGTCCAAGCCTCAAAAGGTTTTTTTCCAGTAAGAGATTTATGAGGAGATATGTTTTGGATGTATGGGACACAATTGATAGCTTCATCCCAAAATTTTGATGAAAGAGATCTTGCATGCAACATGCAATTGGCCATCTCTTTTAATGATTGATTCTTCCTTTCAAAAACCCCATTTAACTTTGGAGTGTAAGGAATTGTATGCTGCAATTCTATGCCTGCTTCATTACAAATATTATTGATATCTTTGTTGACATATTCTGTCCCATTATCTGCGCAGAGTATCTTGATGCATTTTCCAGACTGATTTTCCGAATGTGCTTTAAAAATATTTAGATGTTGAAAAACTTCAGACTTGAGTTTCAAGAAGTAAACCAAAGTGAATCTTGTGTAATAATCTATAAATGACAACACATATCTCGATTTTCTCAATGAAAGCACTGTAAATGGACCCATGACAATACTATGTACGAGTTCCAAAGGTGAAGAGGATCTCCATGCATGCCCCTTCTTGAACTTGTCTTATGGATGCTTTCCAAGAGCACATCCATTACAAACACCATTTGAAAATTCAATGGTCAGAAATACTTTGAACATTGCTTGTTTGCTAAGCTCTTGCATATATCTGAAATTCAAGTGCCCAAATCTCTCATGCCAAATCCTACTTTCTTCATTTTCATGCGTAAGTAGCAAAATAGAAGCTGATTGAGGAACAAAATTAGAAAATGTACACATATGAGATTGATCATTTACCTTTCCATATGCAATCTTCAAGTTGGTTTGCATGTCATAAATACTCACAAAATCTAGGGTAAATTCTACTTTCCATCTGCTACCTGTGTGTGTCATCTGATACACTAAGAGAAGATTCACAAAATGCCTTGGAATATGCAAGACATTCTCAAAACTTCCATCTTTGAATTTCACTCTTCCTTGTCCAGTTGCTGCAACTGTAAAATTTCCCCCCATGAGAATAGGAGGTCCTTAGTATGCATGTAGAGAATAAAATGATTCCATTGAAGAAACCATATGATGTGAAGCTCCTGAATCAATGATCCATTCTTGCGGTGTAGAATGAAGAGAAATCAAAGCATGCCCATTACCTCTTGGTTCTGGTGCTTTTTCTCTAGACTTCTTCTTAGCATTCTCAGGAATGTGGTCTCCAAGATTTGTGTTGTTGGAGTCTCTACGCAATAATATCTATAGTCTTCTTCATGCATGTATATTCAGGGTGAAAACTACGATGGCAATAATTGCACATTCATTGCCCTTTCGTTTCATTCCTTTCCTTTGATTCGAATGATCCATCAGGGGGTTTGGGATTTCCTCCCTTTCTTGGATCAAGATCCTTCTTCCATTTTCCTTTCTAATGGTATTTGTAATTTTCCTTTCCTTTTGCATGCAAAGTAAGTTCATGCGCTTTGGAATTTTTAAGTGTGCCCATTTTGATGAGCTTATCTCACTCATGCATCAATGAATGAATTAAAAAAATATAGTGAGGGCATCTTCCAAGCTGTAACGGTTGCAAATGTTACTGTGTGGAATGTAGAGACAAACACTGCATACTCTAGACCAAGTTTTGATAAAATGGAAAGAATCAACTAACTTTATTACTTCTATTTGTCAATCCCACATCCTTTCGGCTAAAGCAACAAGGATTTATACCTTTTGAAGAAATATTGAATGTACTCAAAATTTCTCGAATCTAATAAATTTAACTCATTTTAGAGAATGTGACCTTGCATCTCATCCCGTTTTCCAAACAATCCTTCCAAATTTTTCCATACTTCATTTGGAGTTGAACATGGTTCAACATGAAATAACAGTTCTAGAGAGATAGATAAACATACGATGTCAAAGGCCTCATCCATGTGATTGAAATATATTATTTTCTCCATTGCCGATGTTGGTTCAAGTTCTTTTTCCATGGACGTTACTCAAAATAAGCCTCTACTTCTAAAATGTAGTAGAATCTTTGGTTTCCATTCGAAGTAATTATATGGAGTAAGAATTGCCAATTGTGGAAACTCCAATTTAGAATCCATTCTTTGTTGTTGCTTCAATCTTCTGAACCTGCAAATAAAAATTCCTTGTGCAGTGATTACAAATCCCTATGCTCTGATACCATGTGAGATTTTGAAATACAAAGATCTAGATTTTAAAAACAATGAACAAACTTGCAAGAGAATGGAGTGAGAAAGAATAGAGAAAAGAATGAAAATTAATTTATCAATATTAGTTTTAGATTGAATATATAAAAGAAACTACATTAAGCTTAGTTGTACATGCAATAATTGTGGATAGTTAAAGCTAACTGAAGCTAAGTGTGCCTTATGTTCTGTTAATCTGCACATGCACCACATGCAAGCACTAGAGGTAACTAACTAAGCCAACTACACATCACATGTAAGCACTCGAGTTAACTAGTTGAAAACAAGTGCACATCACATGCAATATCTAGAGTTGAACAAAAGCTAATTAAGTTAACTATGTGCATGTAAAGCATCCAAGTTAACTATCTAAAGACAAGTTCACATTGCATGCAATCTCTATAGTTGAACTAAATCTAATCCAGGTGCATGCAGACCAACAATGTCCCACAACATTTTGCAATTTTGCTTTGAGGTTTTGTTTTCCTTCAATGCCCCGAAAATAATAAAAAAATGAAATATATAGGAGGATATACGATAATTATAATGAACATGTATGGTATAATAACTTCTACTGACACTTCTACCTCTACCATTTACTCTTTGAGATTGAATTCATCAATGACATTGGAAACTTGTAGAATTCAATGGGCAAATATCCCACAAAGTTTTCAATTAAGTTGAAATTTCGTTGTTCTCTTTGTGGATACTTTCTGAGGTATGAAATATCGTTGAAGTAATATGAAAAATGTACCTTATTAACTATGTTTTCACTTGAATTCTGCCAACAATATCATTGGGATGTAAGGCACATATTTTTTTTCGGCAATCACACCATCCTCACAATCAAAATACAAAACACACAAAACTGTATAATACCCTCACATATTTACACCTACACTAATTTAAATAGCAAACAAATAAGTCAAATATATATGTCATCTTTATCAAAGATATTGAGCCTTACTTAAGGGAGTTAAGCCAGAGCTAATTTGACAAACCAATTGCACACAATAAAGAAAAACATAATTTATATTATATTGTTCAAAAATATAAACATACCAAACAACATATTTTAGATTAAATTATTCGTAAATAGAAATATATCAATCATTGTTTGAAAATAGAGATTCTATATTAACCACGTAATTACTTAGTTGATAAAATCTCTCAACCAAGTTTTAATTTAGGAAGTATTTTAGTTACATTAAGTAATTAACCAATACATTTAATGATGAAGAACATCAATTAATATGCACAAAACAACTAGGAGTTATTTCTCCAAATGGAATGGAAGTCGAACAACAAATCGATCTCAAAAAACCACCCCTAAGTCTCAGACATAGACATCCAATACTATGTCAATACTATTCTAGCCCAACTACCTAGTGTCATGCCCCTTAATTGAAATATAGGTTAATAATTGAGAAAGCAAGGGTCATTTATAGTAAACCAGCCTAGATCCATCTTAACTCCAGATCTATCAAGCATCAAGAGGGATCAAATCTCTCTAGGTGCAAACCTCTTTTTCGAATGCAAAACTTGAGGAAAGTTTTGCACCTAGAGAGATTTGATCCCTCTCGACGCTTGATAGATCCAGAGTTAAGATGGATCTAGTCTGGTTTTAGTCATGTGTGGCTAAGGAAATCTATCAATAATATGAGGAACATATGATTAATTTTATCAATAATATGTAAATACATCTAATATTAATATAACCATTTTAAATATGCTAAATATCTCTGAGATTTATGGATTCATTTTAATTTAAAATTTTCTTATTTAATTAATAATGAAAAATGATGAAATAAAATTTTTGAATGCAAAGTGACAATGTAATAATATCGAGTGATAGAAAATGTGAATAATAAGAATGTAGTAAATTCTAAATAGCCTTCATTGTGATTAATCTCAAACTATTTTCTTCTATTATTCTTATTGTCACCCTTGTTAGTTTTGTCATCTTTTCATATTGATTATATGAAAAGAAAAGTTGAAATCATAAATATTTAGCTCGAGCTATTGTATTAAACATCATACCTTGTCTCTCTTGCTCTCCAATATTATTAGGTTTAATTAAGTTATAACAAAAAAATAAATCTACATTGTCAGTAATTTTTTGTGCTTACACTAAAATCAATGCACACTATTAATCCAATGGCTTTAAAATTAATATACCATCATACATCTAATTACATCAAATTAGAAATCAACATATATGCTAAAAGCAATGCATCTAATGCAAAAAATAAAATAATATTAGAAAACAACATCTACACTAAAATCAATGCATCTAATGCAAGTAATTAAATAGGATTAGAAATCAACATCTACCCTCAAATCAATGCCTCTAGTGCAAGTAAGAAAATAGGATTAGAAACCAACATATACACTAAAATAAATGCATCTGATGCAAGCAATAAAATAGGATTATAAACCACCATCTACACTGAAATCAATGCATTTAGTGCAAGCAATCAAATAGGATTATAAATCATATATATTGAAATCAATGCATCTAGTGTAAGAAAAAAATATAATTATAAATTAACATCTACATTGAAATTAATGCATCTAGTGCAAGTAATCAAATAAGATTAGAAATCACCATCTACACCGAAATCAATGCCTTTAGTGCAAGCAATCAAATAGGATTAGAAATGATCTACATTGAAATCAATTGCATCTAGTGCAAGTAATAAAATATCATTAGAAATCAAAATCTACACTAAAATCAATGCATCTAGTTCAAGCAATCAAATAGGATTAGAAATCACCATCTACATTGCAATCAATGCATTTATTGCAATAAATATTCTTCCCTCTCTCCCACCTCCATATATATCTATATGTCCCTCCATATATCCTTCTGTCTCTTTATCTCACTCCCACAAGCACACACACTCTCTCACTCCATATTTATCAATCTCTTTGTCCCTCCATCCCTGTCTCCATCTATCTCGTCTTTATTTTCACCTTCCATCTATATCTCTATCTCCCTTTGTCTCTCTATATCAACCCCAAAACATACACTCCCTTTCTCCAATCTATCTATTTATCACTCCCTCCTCCTCTCCCTCTCTCTCTTTCTCTCTCTCTCTTCTCCTTCCCTCCCTCTCCCCCGCTTATATCTCTCTTCCCTCCTGCTATCCTCTCTCCCTCTCTCTCCATCTTCCTTATCACTCTCTCTCTCTCTCTCTCGCTCTCCAAATTTCACTCTCTATGTATTTCTTGTTACCTCCCTCTCTCTCCCCCTCCATCTCCATCTCTCTTTCCCTACCTCTCTTGACTTGTCACTCTATGTATTTATTTTTCCCTCCCTCTCTCCTCCTATCTCCCTCCCTCTCTCCTCCTCTCCCTCAAGTCCCCTCTATTTTCCTTCCTCTATCTCCCTTTCTCTCATACCTCCCTCTTTCTTCCCCCATCACTCTCTCTCTCTCGTGTTCCCCTACAATCCTCTCACTTCCCCCTCACTCTCTTCCTTCATCCCTCTCCCTTTCTCGCCTCTCTCTCTCTCTCTCTCTCTCTCTCTCAAATTTTATCTCTTCCTCCATCACTCTATTTCTCTCTCCAACTATGTTACTATATCCCTCCCTTTTTTCTTCTCTCTCCTTCTCTCCCCCCTTGTTTCCATCACTCCTTCTACGTCTCTTTATCTCACCCCTAAACATAAATACTCTCTGTCCATATCTCCCTTTTCACTCCATCTCTCTCCACTTCTCACTCTCCATGTCTTTCTTCTTCTCTCCCTTTCTCCCCTCCTTCTCCCTCCCTCTCTCACTCTCTCTCTCCCACCTCCATCTTTATGTATTCCTCTCCCTCTCCCTCTCTTACCCTTCTTTGTCTCTCTCACTCCTCTCCCTTTCTCTCTCTCTCTTCATCCCTCCTCTCCCCTCTCCTTCAGTTTATCTCCATCTCTCCTTTGTCACTCCCACTATTTCTCTAGCTCAATCATATGTCTTTGTTCTTCCCTCCCAATACATCTAGAGTTTATATATATATATATATATATATATATATATATATAAACAAATTTCATATTGTATTAATATAAAGTTATTAAATTTAATAATATGAATATGAATATTAGATATAATAATAAGAATAATGTTTTAATATTAATAATGTTTTCTTGCATGCTATTATTATTAGTTTGGTCCATAGGCTTCATATATAATTAGATGTTGATTCCTACTCCTATTTGACATATTTTTATTTATTTACCTTACACTTTTATACCTATTTTATAAATATAGTATTTGGCCCATGGTATTAATAATAATTTGTCCCATATTTGGGCTATAGGATTCACCTAAATAAAACCTCTTTATTGAATTTTTGTAAATACAAAGAGATTTATGGAGTAAATATAAAAAGAGGTTTTATTTATTTTAAATTGTTTATTTATATGGTAGTGTAAGTTATTCTTTAAGTCCAAATTATTCAGATATTATTTTTATTTTTTTGTTTTGGCTTCCGACATACTTACACTTCGCGGTCATAATGGGCTGTAGGGTTAATAATGTTTTTTTTGCATGTTATTAATAATAATTTATTCCAAAGTATTTGGGCCATAGACTTCATATATAATTAGATGTTGATTTCTAATCCTATTTGAGATATTTTTATTTATCTATCTTACCTATTTATACCTATTTTATATTTATTTATTTACCATACCTCTTTTATATGGCCTATGGTATTTGTCCCATGGTATTTGTCCCAAAGGCTTCACCTAAATAAAACCCTTTTTTGATTTTTGTAAATATAAAGATTTATGAAGTAAATATAAAAGAAATGTTTAATTTATTCACCATACCTCTAGTTTATTTATATTTTTATTTATTTACCATTTCTTTTTTTAGTGTTCGTAAACTTCTTCATATTTTGATAAATTTATTTTTTAATGAATTTTTAATTGTTTATTTATATGGTTTTCTAAATTATTGTTTAAGCCGATATTATTGAGATTTTATTTTTAAAATTTTCATTAGTTTTTGTTATTTTGGCTGCCGACATACTTACACATCGGGGTCATACTAGGCTATAAAATGCACCTCTTAGCGTAATTAGAAATGAATAGAGACCACAGAGAGATAGAGTCACTCACCCAAGAGTTGAACAAATAGTGAGCAGTAAATTATCCATTTACGAAAGAAGCTATATTTCTGAGTAATAAAGATGCCAACTGACCAATAAATTAATAGTGTGTTTCAAAGGGTTTCTTTTAAACTTCTTATCGAAATTTTAGCGAAGGTTCAATCCCATCTCGCTTTACTTGACTTGATGGGAGTATATTTCTCGGCTTGTGGTATCTCTCGACTTGATGGTGGTATCTCACTTTACTTGATGATGGAGACATAGACATTTAAAGGTATACATATACGTATGAACTGTTATTATTCCTTAGTATATTTGCATGCATACCTCAGGAAAAAAATTGAAATAATTCACGTGCCCGCTCCTAATATATCTTCACATTCTTGTAATTCAGGTTCCTCTATTTACGTCTTTTATGGGAGATATTTCTTACGTGACAGCCGTGAAAATTTCTTTTACTATCCATTTTTTTTCAATTCTTGTTGAAATATCCTATTGTTAGTTGGGATTAGGTAATGGCTATTTTTTTAGGGAATTAAATTTGCAGTGTTAGGTTTTGATAGTGATTGTGTGTTTGGTGTGATATGAAGCAGTAGAAACCGTCGAAACCTCGTTGGGTTTTCCACATGCATTTTGTCGCAATTTATACAGTAAAATTTAAATACACCGGATAGACATCATTGTGAAATTTGTAAATCAATGCATTTCGATATAGCTTTTTGGTTGTTTTACAGAAAAAATAACGGCCATGATTTCTTAGAAAGTAGGCAAAGTACTTTTCGGTCGTTTTACACAAAAGGTAATGCCCATACTTTCTTATAAAGTAGATAAAGTTGAAAAGAATTGAGAAACTGAAAAGTAAAATGGAGCAGAGAATCGCTCATCTCAATATTACGAAATATTTAAATAGGATTACGTTGGAAACATCAGCAATAAATGACTTGTAACTCGACTAAACTGGAGTAACTAGAAACTGAACTGGACACTTGGACTGATGGTTTCGACACCTAGCAGCTGGTTGGGATTACATTCTTTAACACTCTCCTTTAATTTCAACCACATAAAAATTTAATTCAGATACCTGCTAGTCTATGTCTCAGCAAGGCTTACAATTTAAAAATTGACTTTCAACCAAATTTAGTTCTCTTCTTCTCTTTTTCTAGATTCTATAGCCTTGAAATTGTTTCAAATTTTTCATCTCATTGTATTCTTCAAACATGAAATTCTTCATTTGCTAGTGCATGTTTGCTATTGTTTTAGACTGTCGAAGCATGTCCTGGATTTTTTCAAGAATTGACTTGTATGTGGGTTGCTGCCACATATTGTCTTCTGTAGTGCGCTTTTCATCATCAAACTGCTGCAACATAAGATTAGAACAATATCTTATCTCTTCAAAACTCCAATAACTCAACATTTCGTTGACATGTTCATCATGCATGTCATCTTCATCATTCATGTCTACATCTTCTATGTAGATCCCATCCAGAAATGGTGTTGCAAGCCATGTTTCAATAAACTTTAACTCTTCTTCATAATAAATCTGTGTAATTACACACTGAAAATCAATGTTAGAATTAAAATATTTGTAGAACGACATTCGTTCTTCTCTTTCTGCTCTACAGTGAGAGCTTTCTCTTGTTGCTTTTCTTCTTTCTTTGTCTCTCTTTCCTTCTGCTCTGCAGTGGAAACTTTATCCTGTTGTGCTTCCTTCTCTGCTTCAGCATCTTTCTCTGTTTCTGTTTTCTCTTTGCAAACTTCTTTCTTTGTTTCTATCTCTTCTTCTTTCTCTGTTTCTTCCTTCTTCTCTGCAATGAGAGCTTTCTGTTGTTGCTCTTCCTTTTCTGTATCTTCCTCTGTTTCTGTCTTTGTCTCTGCCTTTATCTCTATCTTTGTTTCTGTTTCTGTATTTTCATCACTAACACGTGCTGCTCCAAACAGGTTGTCTTCCACTGAATGAAGTGGGATTATATCACCAAATAACATCATGTCGATATAATGTTTTTTTTGCATCATCTGCAACCAGTCATCGTTAGCCAAAAATTCTCTGTCAAAATCAACAATATTAGTCTCTGGATTTACCATATCATCAACAAGCTTAGTTGCTGGATTCACCAAATCTCCATTAGCAAGCTGTGTTGCTGGAATCAACAAGTCATCATTTGCAAACTCTGTTGCTGGAATCATAAAGTCTTCATTAGCAAGTTGTGTTGTTAGAATCATCAAATTTTCTTCAGCAAGCTCTGTTGTTGTATTCACCATTTCATTTTTAGCAAGCTTTGTTGCTGGTATCATCATATCTTTGTCAGCAAACTCTATTATTTGATTCTCTTCATCCACTTGTGGCTCTGTACAGTGGGGTTCACAAGCATCTTTGTGCTCTCTCTCTACTTCTTGTAACTCTTCATCTGGCTATAGATTTGCTGCTACAGATCCACCTTCATCTTCAACTTCAACGCTCCCCTTTGCACCAAAACATATCTCAAGGGTATCCCATGCCTCCTTAGCTGTCTTGGCATATGAAATCAAGGGAAGTATACTTTCATCGACTGATTATTTTATGCATCTTAATGCATAGGCATATTTTTGCCTTCTTATTTCCAAATCTAAAAAGATCTTGAACATCTTATGTTTTTGCTTTAGCCTCTTGGATTTTCCCATTTGTGAGTGTTGACTACAACTGAACAAAAAATATGGCAAACCTCTTCTTCAAAATATCGCAATACCCATAATTAATTAATTAATTTATTTATTTATTTTTTTTAAACTGAAAAAAAAAATTGTGCCATAAACCATTAAACTTCCTTTTCTTTATGAACCCCTTTTCCCTTTCATAAAGCCTTTGCAAATTTCAAGTTTTTTTTTTTATTAAAAAAAAAATTAATAAAAAAAAAAAAATCTCTAAAGGGCTTCGTCCTCTTTTTAAATTCCTTAAAATAAAATCTTTAAAAGTCACGTCCCCTTTTCCCTTTCAAAAATTTTAATAAAAAAAAAACAATTTTCTTTAAAATGGGCTAACTCCTTTTTTCAAATAAATATTACCAAACTCATTTCACATGAAAGGGCTTTCTCCTTTTTCAATTACGTGAAGTGTAATAAAAAAAACTTACATGGCCATCGTTTTTAGGCACATAGCTCAATTTTTTCACTTTTGACTCCTTTTAAAAAATGTCCTTCATATATATATTTTTTTAATCTGTTGAATGGCTTAAACACAACATAAAAAAATATACCTTGACCGAATTGCTCCATCATGCTTTCACGGATTTCCTTCCGTAAATCCTTCATACATTGCACCGTAAATCATCGCTTTGTTGTATCCTTGAGAGTTTGGCTGGGGAAATTTAACATGGCTAAGGAGCTTGCCATGACTTATGATCAACAAATATTCTCATCCGCGGCAGTCTTGTAGAGATTGTAATGAAGGCTTTGGTGGACACTAATTACTGGTGCTTCTATAAACTTATATCCATTCGGAAACAATGCATTATAATCATAACAGAGGTGAGTGACTCCCAATCCACGTTTATCTTAACGCAGGTAAATCTACACGTATCAACCGGATACGTAGTTGCTCCAATGTATGTCATTTTTTTTAGAAGTCTTTGATTGGCGCGGTCCCGATACTAAACAGCTGTGACTAAATAAAAACAACACAAGTCAAAAAACTGGCACAGGTATGGCTCGCATTCTTGTGCCAATGCCTTGTTTTGGCACATTGGCGTGAGTATTGGCCTAACAGTCATGCCAACAAAAAAATATTCTTTGGCTTGAACTTCGAACAACCTTTCTACAATTTGTAGAAGGCTTTTTCTTCAAAAATATTGTTGTTCTTCAATGAGTCTTATGCAAGCTCTCTTCTCCTCTCTACCGCTCCTTTTTGGCTTTGTTGCTACTCTCCAGGGAGGCTTATGCAAGCTAGCTTTGATACCATCAAAAGAATTGAGAAACTAAAAACTAAAATGGAACAGAGAATTGCTCATCTCAATATTACGAAATAGTTAAATAGGATTACATTGGAAACATTAGCAATAAATGACTGTAGTGTAACTCGACTAAACTGGAGTAACTAGAAACCGAACTAGACACTTGGATTGACGATTTCGACACCTAGCAGGTGGTTGGGATTACATTCTTTAACAAAAGTAGAAATGAAGTACGAAATATGTGGGAACCGCCACAATTTTTTGGCTTATAAGAAAGTAAAATACATATGAAGTAGGGAATGCATTTTTCTATTATTACCTAGTTTATATTTGATTGAAGGGCTAGATATTTAAATTATATATGTAATATGGTAGATGGGATGAATGCAATGTCAAAAATGGATATATTTTTAATTATTTCATTAATGGTTGATTTGGTGTAATGTGGATATTGATATGTGTTTTAAGTGAAAACTTATTTATATAATATTCATAATTCAAGAGATTTGGTCTAATAATATTTTATAGTTTAAAATTATTTTTATGAACATGGGATAATTTATTTTATGAAAATATATCTTTTTTTTTCCAAGGAAAAAATCAGAAACTTTTTATTAAAAAAATAATCAATGTTACAACTTTGCATATCCATTTAAGCATTTTGAGATGCCCTATGGGCCCGTGTGCATATACAAACTAGTCAAAGTAGCTAGGCTACAGAAAAATAAATTTACAACAAGCCCGCAGGGCTGGGCTTGCCATGCTTTCCCTTTCTCTTTTGTACTATCTTCCAGTTTCCCGAATAAAGGGGGGAAAGAACCAGGGCTAGCTCTTTGTTCCTAGTTGAGTTTTCTTTCTCAGAATCTAAACTTTTTGACACATGCGGCCTTTTGTTCAATCCTAAGCTTATATTAGAAGCATGTGAGGGTCCTATCGTCAGCTCAATCGTCTGTGGCATCTGATTGGTTTCGATTGGTTCTTGTGCTATTTTTTCTTGGTTTCCTAGTTCTTTTGTTGTTTTTACTTCTTCTTCTTGGGTCCCTGGCTCGGGGGCCGACTGTTTATTCTCATTTTGTATGGGAATTTCTCTTTCGTCTTCTGTTTCTTCCTCTGGTCCTCCTGGGGGAAATTTCTATCCTTTGGTTGCTTTCCTTGTTTTCCTTTTCTTCCTGTTTTCTCTTTTAGCATATGGACATGTATTTTGTAAATGACCAGTTTTCCTACATATCCTACATCTAAATGCAGTGTTTTTCGTAGTCCAAATGTTGCGTCCATTTTTTCTTGTTATGTATGAAATGGATGCTTTCCGGAATCCCTTTGCTAAGATCCATTTCCACACAAATACGTTTGAATGTGAATATTCTCTCCACGAATATTTGGATGTCTATTTTGATATATCTCCCAAGTCTGTTTCCAATGCCTTCTAAAACATATTCATTCCAGAAATGTAGCGGAATATTATATAACCGGACCCAGAGTGGCATTCTGGTTATCTCCATCATGTTGGCATCGAAACCTGGGAACTAGGGTGTGGTAAAGAGTCCAGTAGAACCCCAGAGCCACGAACCTACCTTCAGGATGATATCTCTAACCTCGTGCGATGAAAAATTTACAATAAAGTATCCCTTGGAGCATAGATGGATCTCACAATCCATTGTCCAGTTTGTAAATATCCAATGGAAAAACTCCATTGGTTTTGGCCAATAACAATTAAAACTGTAGATTATTGCCTATGATTCAAAGGTAGAACGATGTTCTTCGATATTTGGTGCCTCTAGGTTCAGTTCTGGCTCGTAGTTCATTTGTTCCACTATGTATGGTTTAGGGGTGTTCTCTACTGGTTCTAATTGTGCTCATGTTTCCTTTTTCCACTAAAAAATGTTCTTGAATGAAGGGCCGAATGGGGTTTCCATTCAGGAGGTATGAACTCCCCTCTTGGATTCATGGCCTCTATTCTGTTCCATTCTAGCAGAAGAATTTACTGTTGTTGCTCCACCTTTAAGTCTTAAGTTTAGAATTATAGAGGAGTTCCTTTGGACATAACAATCTCTTACCTAAATTTTTTCCTGTAATGCCTTCCCAGAGAAAATCAGACTCTATTTTATAGCCGGGATACTAGTGGCAAGTTGGATCTTTTGCTTTAGACCTGAAACTAGATCTGAATCCTGCACCCAAATGCTTTTGGATTTTCCTTTTATGGTTTTAATGAAGATCTGAAACTGGATCTCGGGTATTTGTCCCCCTCCTCTTTCTTCTCTGTTGGTGTTTTTTTTGGTTACCCTCCTATATCCAAAGCCACCCACAGAGCTATCTCGCAATCCTAAAAACTGTGTGCCTGCCCCCAGGGGTATAACCGGGTGGGAGCATCACTGTTCCATCCCTGCATTCTATGATAGGGAAGGGTAGTAAGGGCCTTCTTCCCCCTATATTCCCACACAGTGATCGAAAACCCCAATCCAAATGACATTCAAAAAGTGCACAAATATTTATTAATAAACCCAGAAAAGCTATTGTAGAGCAAGGTATTTACCTGGTAGCGGCATGCCTTCTAGATCCGGATAGATCCAAGCGCATTGGGGAATAGTTCGTTACCCGTCACCATGCATTGGGGTTTCGAGCTGTCCCTGAGATCCAATAAGGCTTCGCAGTAATAAGTAAAGTCTCGCTTCCAATCCAACCCTCCCCTACTGTCTTAGATATACTGGGACTCCTATCGCCGCTTCAGTTGTCGGCCCATCCATCCTACTATGCATCACCTCATTCCCGCCCGTGAGAGACTGTAAGATGACGCCCTTTACAAACGGTGCCAATTCATGCCTAGAGGCCAAGGATGGGAGCATTAGCCCTGGATTCATCTAGATCCCTAAGTCGTGGTGGACAGTTTGATGGCATGCCTACATGCTAAACCCACATTTTCACTCTCTCTGTGCAGATAAATTTCATTCCTAAAATTTTCACCCAAATAAATCTTGAAACAATCTGGGCCAATCAACAATATTTATCAACCTGGAAATTTAAATAAGTGAATGTGGAAACTTTAATATCTCAAATCTGAGATTTGAGATATTAATTTAAAACTCTACAATGGTTATAAAACCTTACCTCTCAATGAAACTTTTTTGTTTTCTATGGTCCAAACCATAGCAACAACTCCAATGTATATAATATGCTTCGACAGGTCAAAACCCAACAAATATTACATATAAGGTTTTCAAACATTTTAGCATCAAGAAGCTTACCTATTGATCTTCGGTTGTATACTATGAACAACCCCACTTTATAACTATTCGAATTAATATTGGAATATTGCAACTAAACCCATAATCTGAAGCTCTCTCGCCAAATTCCCTCTATCTTCGTATTACTCATTCAAAGGCTCGAATTTGTTTTAATACCAATACATTTGGATATTAATCAATGCTACCATAGGACACCTTCGCACATTATTTAATATCTGCCCATATATAACCCAGACCTTAATAAAAGGCCAACGCCAACATATAATATCTTTCAGCCCCACGATATGCGCGAATTTCCCTTGCGTTATCGACCTCGCAATTTTAAATGCGGTTACCCTTGAATCTATCGCTCAACAGATCGTACAGACCAGATAGATATCGTGTTTTTTCAAAGGTCAAATGTTAACGCTCTAGAAAAACGCGATAAAAGTGGTTTTCATAAACCACTCTAGGACACACGTCAGCCAACTAATGATATCACGTTTTTTTGAGTGAATCCACTTACCGCTTAAGAAAAGTGTGAAAACCACACTTGGTTCTAAAACCCGCTTTCACTGTTCATTCAAGGTTCCACTTCTTTCTATGCTCACGGTTCCACAACATTCCATTAAATATGGTTCCTCCATGTTATAAACTCAATATGCCCTCGCTCCTTGTTTACACATAGCTCATCTACCAAGCATTGCTTCATTAAACATGAACAGAGTTAAACAATCTCTTACACAATAGATCTCGTCTACCTATTCTGAAATTGGGCACACAGGGTTTCGATTTACAATACTCTACCACAGTATTTCCATTAATCTATCAGAGGCGTACAGAAACACCTTTAACCCCAGTCATGTACACGATTACAATTTTATCCTTTTACACAAAGAATCATATTACACATTACCATACAATTACTTCTTGAAACGAATCAACACATTGACATTGGCTCTTAACGCAGTTTTATCCCACTACTCTTTATAGGATTTCTTACTGAACTCCAAGCTCATTCGCACAAAATTTAACTCAATAATAGAGGCAGGTTGTGAAATCGATCACTCTGTGATCGATTCACAGAAACTTACAATCACCCCTTCAATATTTAACCCAGAACTTCAGCATGCACTTCTTATACACTCTCTCACAAAGACTTAAGGCATTCCTCATGCATATCATTCATATATCAAATCCTTCACACAGGATTTTAACCATACATAAATTAATTAATGCACATATAATACCAAAACAGGTTTCTTCATATAAATGAATTTACTTACAAAAATCTCTGGTTTTGGCCAGATCTTCAATTCGATAGCCTTTTACCACACTACTCTACCTCTCCACTCTCTAGCTCTATGTCGGTCTGCAGCTCAATGCCACAGAGGTTTATTTATACAAATTAATTGGTTCATATTCCGTGAATGCTTGACAAAACTCTTGGAATCCCTCCAAGTCCTAAATTTAGCCTAATCCCTAGATAAACTAAGCTGACTCTTCACACTCCAACTAATCGACTTCTCTTATGTCCCCCAATCATTTGGGAACACTTACAAATTCCCACTAAATTTTATTTAAAAATCACTCAAATATTAACAATTACATAAGAAAGCAAAAACATGAAACCCCCCTATGTCTATTTACATACAAAGTATTTCCTTAAGCCTAATGCTCATGCGTCAAACTCCCCAGGTTAAAATGATTCATGATCTCCTGATCATGTGCCTTTATCTTTGTCTTCCTGTATCCCACACTTTGTTCTAAATTTTATCATTTCCTACAATATTCTTCTGCTGCACTTCACCAGGCTTCCATATCTTATTCTGTCTTGCTCCACTAGCTTCACTTTTACATTCTCCTTTTATATTTTCTTTGTTGTTGCTGCTTCTGCTTCTCTTTCTGGCTACTACCTTCCTCTCAGACACTTTCACCATCAAATTTCTCATAAATTCAATTTCTCTGTCTAATATGTCTTTTGACTGCTTGATATTGCTTCCTATTGATTGGTGAATTTCTACTTCTACTTCTACTTGCTGAGTTCTTATTTGCTGAGCCATTGCTTGCTCAGTCCTTACTGTTGCTTTTACTATGGCTCTTTCTCTTACTTGTTGAGCCCTAACTTTAATTCTATCTCCAACTCCTGTGCTAGCTCTAGCTCCATCTTTAACTTGCTGAGCTCTCACACTTACTACCACCCAATCATCCATTACCTCTTGTTTTCTACAACAGTAAAACTCTTTTTAATTGTCATCCATGACAATTTGTTCATTCTTTGACTTCAACAATTCTCTGCACTGGTATTTCAATTTCCAGTCGCTATCATTATCTATTTTCTTCTTCTGGACCAAACCTCCTTTATTCCTCCTTTCAGTACCTACAATCATAAAACAAACATCAAAACTACAAATTCTTTGTGTCTCTTGCTCCTCTGGCAACACTCCAAATTTTGCTAGAACATTTCTTCTAGAAACACTTCAATCTGTGGCTTTGTCATTTCATTCTCTTCTTTGAATGTTTTCAATAAACAATTCAGCCATCTATTTTCAAGCATTTCATCAATATGCTGCAAACTTGTTTCAGCATGTTCTTCTTCTTCTTCCTTGACAATCTTCAGTAATTATCTTCCATCTTCTTGATTGACTCGGGAAATCAATTCAAGTTCTTCAACCATTGTATCCTCATCCTCTATCAGAATAAAATTCTGATTTTCCACTGCTGTAGCAGTCCCAAAAGTCTGCCCCACAAGTTTCTCTTTGTCCATTAGACAAATCAACTCCTTCTGAGAGCCTCACCTTCCTTCAGCAGTCTATCTTCATTCAAGACAACTCCAAGTGATGGCTTGTCTTCTGCAGTCCCTATCAACACAACCAACTTGTCAATTTTAAAATTACAAGACCCAATGGTCTCAATTGATGATCCAGTCACCAATTCTTCTTTCTACAGTCCTAACTCTTTTCCAAGGCTCAGAAAATTTTCCCTGTCTTCATTCCCTTGTATCTTCACATTCTGCAATCCCCAATTTTGAAATTAAGGTTCTCCTTCTTGTGTTGAATCCTGGTTGCTCAGCATAATCTCCAGTAATCCAATTTCCTCATTCCATGGATTAAACATTTCCACATAATCTTTTTCCTTCTCTATTTGACTGTCCAACTGTGTCAAATTCTCTTTAGCATCAACAGAATCTGCATTCTCAAAACAATTGTTAAAACATAAATCATAAGGCCTCAGTGCCTTTCGCTCCTCTGCCAGCATTTCAATATGTTGTCCTAAAATTCCTTCCTTCTCTATCATCACATCAGTATGTTGATTCCAATCCTTCAAACAATTCTCAAGACTATCAGTTAGTCTCTCCTCTGCATCATCTTCTTCAAGGATGCCTCCTTGTTCTAGTTCATAAAAATGAACTTTCTCATTATCATTCATTTATTCCCTTACAATCTGAACACTTTTTTCTTGGTGTTTATATCCTCTGTTCCATAATACTTAACTCATGCCACAATTCTACCATCTCATCAAAGAAAACATTTTCACAATATTCACTACCTTCCTCTTTATCACAAGTCAAGTTTCCTGCTGTCACTACTTCTTCATCTTTCATCAGAATAGAATTCTGATCTTCCAACTTTGCAACAATATTAGTCATCTGTCCATCACTTTTCACTTGGCCAAATTAAAGCAATTTGTCATTATTAGCATTAATAACAAATTGATCATCATCAGACTTAACTGTCATGTTCCCATTGAAACAATTTCTTTCACTAAACAATGAATTTATGAATTCCTTCTGCTACAGTAATTCAGTTTGATCTTCATATGAAAGATAATCATCATATGTGACTTGGAAACTTTCAGCTTCATTTATTACAATTTCATCATATGAACTGTCTTCCTCAATACATGCATTCACACACAACTTGTCAATTTTAAACCATGAGACCCTATGGTCTCATTTGATGAATTTATCATCAAATCTTCCTGTTGTTCCAAGTCTTCTATGCATTTCAAAAATTCTTCAGTGGTCTTCCCTTCAGTTTCTTCAAGCTATCCAATTGACTACTCAAATTCCAGCTTCTGGACATCATCACAATTTGAATCTCCTCTGCTTCCAATATGTTAAAAAAAAAACCTTTCCCCAACTGTGTATGGAGATTTTCAAATTATCTAGCTGTTCCATTTTCTTCTTTAGTGACAACATCAGTAGTTTGTTCTTTCCCACGTGTTCTTCCTGCAAACATACAAAATTTGTCAGATGTAAGGCTATTTGATCTCTTGGTCTCACTTGAAGTTTCATTCTTCAAGTCCTTCTCCAAATACTCAATCATTCCGAGTAATCTCTCTTCCAGCTGAGCATTTATCAATTGCTCTATCTTCATCTCTAGCCTCTGCCACTTTAATTTCTTATTCATAAGCCAACCAATTATCTGGCTTTCCTCTATCCTCTTTTCCAGTTTATGAAACTGCTCATTAATCTCAGCTATCTTTTTCTAATATTCTGCATCAGTCAACTGTTGCCTTATGCCATTTTCCTTGGCATATTCTTTCCCTGTTCTGTTGTGGCCTTTCTCAGAACCTCTGCAATCTCGTTATGACTGTCAGTAGCCATTTCCTCCTCCATGAGTTCTTCAGTCACAATCTGCACTAAACCTCTACAACAACAAGCTCTCTTGCTGCAACTTACCTCACCAATCCTTTCCTCCAGATCTGGGCTTTTGGCAAGTACTGGTTCCCTATCTATTGTAACATTTTGAGCACTCTCTTCTGCTCTCTCTAGGCTTCACTCTATAACTTTGTCAAGAACACAACTATTCTTCTTTCATCCAACCTCTGTTGGGAATTCTCCAAGTTCTGCCACACTTTATTCTTCACTTTAGAATCCTCTGCTGGAATCTTTCATAACTGCTCTCAACGCTGTGACCTGTTTTTGCTGAGATTCCTTCAATTGCCTACAATCTGAATTCTACAAACACTTCTTCAAACTAGAGTTAAATAATGCTCATCAAATCACCTTTCAAGATCCCTAAATGATCTTGCTATCCCTCTTACCTGCACTACATCTCTGTGTGCTGCAATCTTCAAGAAACTTTGTCTTCAACTCAAAATTCTGAAAATCTGAATACCTTCACTGCACACCTAATCAAATATGTAGTTTCTATTAAATAGATTAAAAACTTCAAACTTTTCCTCATTGCTTCAGTACATTTGCATTTGAAAAATTAAATTTTCAAATGAGCTATTCCAACCTTGATACCATATGATGGCATGCCTACTTGCTAAACCCATATTTCACTCTCTCTGTGCATATAAATTTCATTCCCAAATTTTGTGCCCAAATAAATCTTCAAACAATCTGGGCCAATCCACAATATTTATCAACCTGGAAATTTAAGGAAGTAAATGTGAAAGCTTTAATATCTCAAATCTAAGATTTGAGATATTAATTTAAAACTCTCCAACGGTTATAAAACCTTACCTCTCAATCTCTAATTCATGCGGAAACTTGTTTCTTTTCTATGGTCTAAACCATAGCAACAACTCTAATGTATATAATATGCTCTAATAGGTGAAAACCCAACAAACCTTACATCTAAGGTTTTCAATCATTTTAGCATCAGGAAGCTTACCTATTGATCTTCGGTTGTATACTATGAACAACCCCACTTTATAACTATTCGAATTAATATTCGAATATTGCAACTAAACCCATAATCTGAAGCTCGCTCGCCAAATTCTCTCTATCTTCGTATTGCTCATTCAAAGGCTCGACTTTGTTTTAATACCAATACATTTGCATATTAATCAACGCTACCATAGGACACCTTCACACATTATTTAATATCCACCCATATATAACCTAGACCTTAATAAAAGGCCAATGCCAACATATAATATCTTTTGGGCCCATCATATGCACAAATTTCACTTGCATTATTGACCTCGTTGTTTTAAATTCTATTACCCTCAGATCTATTGCTCAACAGATCAGACGGACCGGATAGATATCACTTTTTTTCAAAGGCCAAGCATTAACACTCCAGGAAAACGCGATAAAATTGGGTTTCATAAACCAATCTAGGACACACGTCAGCCAATTAATGATATCATGTTTTTTTGAGTGAATCCACTTACCTCTTAAGAAAAGTGTGAAAACCACACTTGGTTCTAAAACCCGCTTTCACTGTTCATTCAAGATTTCGCTTCTCTCTACGCTCGATGTTCTACACCATTCCATTCAATATGGTTCCTCTGTGTTATAAAATCAATATGCCCTTGCTCCTTATTTACACATAGCTCATCTGCCAAACATCATTTCTTGAAACACGAACAGAGTTAAACAATCTCTTACACATTAGATCTTGTCTACCTATTCCAAAATTCGACACATAGGGTTCCAATTTACAATACTCTACCACAGTATTTCCATTAATATATCAAAGGCGTATACAAACACCATTAACCCCAGTCATGTACAGGATTACAATTTTAGAATTTGACACAGAGACTCATATTACACATTTCCATACAATTACTTCTTTAAATGAATCAACACATTGACATTGGCTCTTAACGTGGTTTTATCCCACTAGTCTTTATAGGATATCTTATTGAAATCCAAGCTCATTCGCACAGAAGTTAACCCAATAATAGAGGCAGGTTCTGAAATCAATCACTCTATGATCGATTCATAGAAATTTACAATCAACCCTTCAATATTTAACCCAGAACTTCAGCATGCACTTCTTATACACTCTCTCACAGAGACTTAAGGCATTCCTCACGTATACCGTTCATATATCCAATCCTTAACACAGGATTTTAACCATACATAAATTAATTAATGCACATACAATACCAAAATAGGTTCCTTCATATAAATGAATTTACTTATAGAAATCTCTAGTTTTGGCTAGATCTTCAATTCGATGGACTTTTATCACACTACTCTTCCTCTCAACTCTCTAGCTCTATGATGGTCTACAGCTCAACACCACAGAATTTTATTTATAAAAATTAATAATAATTGGTTCATCTTTAGTTAACGCTCGACAAAATTCTTGGAATCCCTTCAAGTCCTAAATTTAGCCTAATCCCTAGATAAACTGAACTGACTCTTCACACTCCAACTAATTGACTTATCTCATGTCCCCCAATCATTTGGGAACACTTACAAATTCTCACTAAATTTTATTTAAAAATCACTCAAATATTAACAATTACATAAGAAATAAAAAACATGAAACCCCCCTATGTCTATTTACATACAAAGTATTTCATTGAGCCTAATACTCCTGCATCACAGTGGCTGAGCGGAGGGCTGAAAACAACTTCTACTTGGTGTCCTCTCTGTCATGGGAAGTCTAAAAACTAATAGTCGAGGGTAAACTTGACTTGATACGTAGACCCATAGTAGACCAGGTGCCCAACGTTCCTGGAACATAGTCCAGAGGAACTGCTCTACTGCCAACATCCTGCCTAAGCCTGCAAACCCTTGTATATCTGCTCTCCATTTTGATTCGTCAATATCGCTACCATGAAAAGGTATCTTCTATATTGATAATTCATTTTATACCCCTCATCTATTAGTATCGATAGGGATCAAATATCTAGAAGTGTAAAGCATAAGGAATGGTTTGCACCTTAAGTGATTTGACCCATATCACCCCTTAATGGATCCAGGGTTAAGATGGATCTAGGCTCAATTATATAACTATGCTAGTTTAGTTTTACATCTATCAATTTAACATGAATATCTCACTTAAATAAATTATGAATCACCTCTTAACCCAACAAATTTAAAACAAATAATTAAAACCAAAACCTTCTTAAATTTTTTTTTTTTTTGAGTAATTAAAATATACATTGTATTTCAGTGAATAACATTGTATCTCCCCCTCCCTCTCTCCTTCAAATCACTCTCTTCTCTCTCTCTCTCTCTCTCTCTCTCTCTCTCTATGTATCTCTCTCTTCTTTAATATCTCTCCCTTCCATCTATATCTATGTATCCTTCCATCTCTCCTTTGTCACTCTATCTCACCACCCACCCCCCTCCAAATACACAAGTGCTCTCTCGCCATATCTATCTGTATCTCCCTCCCTCCCACTCTCTCCATATCCTCTTACCTCTCTCCCTTTCCATATATATATATATATCTATTTCCCTCTCTCTCTACTTCTTTGGTTCTCTATCTGACACCCCAAACATACACATTCTCTCTCCATATCTATATATATCTCCCTCCCTTCCTATTCCTCTCTCTCTCTCTCTCTCTCTCTCTCTCTCTCTCTCTTCTCCTTCCCTCCCTCTCTCTGTCCTTATCTATCTCTTCCCTCCCACTCTATCTATCCCTCACTCACTCTCCATATCTTCCTTGTCAGTTCCTTTCTCTATAGATTTCTATCTCTATATCTTTCTTCCCTCCCTTTCAATCCCACTCCAACTCCATCTCTCTCATTACCTCTCTCTAGTTTTTTATATGTTCCTTCCTCTCCCCCAGCTTCTCTAATACCTCCCTTAGTCTCTGCCCCCATCACTATCTCTTATATATATCTCTCTCTCTACCCTACAAGTCATTCACTATCTTCCTCCCTCTCTCCTTCTCTCTACCCCCCCTCTCTCACCCCTCCATTTTTGTTGCTTTCCCACTGTCTATTCCCATTCTCTCTGTATCTCCCTCTATCCATCCTCTTCTCTCTCTCTCTCTCTCTCTCTCCCCCTTATCACTCCCTCTCTCTCCACGTTTGGTAGATATGGACATAAGATGGATCTGGGTTGGTTTAATTAATTCTTTTGATTTTTTTAAGTGTTTACAATATTAGATGCATTCTTAGATAGTTTTTTTTTATGTTTATTAGGCTAGTTAATATATATATATATATATATATATATATATATATATATATATATATATATATATATATTAACTCTAATATTAACTCATATTCACGTAAATAACATATTTAATATATGTTACTTCACACCATAATTTAAGCAAGTCTTTGCGTAAAAAAGTAGATAGAAAATTGATTTAATAAATATAGTTATAAGAGTCAGTTCCCACAATTATTTATGTTTCCCTCATAAATTTGGTACCTATAAAATTATAAATATATATATTTACTAGCTATTACTACCTATTGAGCCTCAAAATTGTTTCTATTTTTGACATCTATCTCACCACTTTTCCTTCCTTTTTAACATAATCGATAAGCTCAATTACTGTTAATTGCTACATTTTCAATCTGAGAAGGAATTTGAATGATATTTATTTTATATTTCAATGTTTCTTATTATTTGAATGAATTTTTTATTTAGCTACATAATTCATGCTATTTTGTAGCTAATCTCCATTTCTGTAGCTACTGACATTGTTTGACAACTTCCGAAGATGGAGGAGAGAAGCAAAGCACATGAGTAGTTTTGGAATGATCCACACATGCATTTTGTCATACTCACCCGTCCAAAATTGAGAGAAATAACACCTAAAATCACTTTCAAAGGATTATTCAAATAGAGGGCCAAGACCAGCGAACGAGAAGTTGGAAGCTTCGTGAATTACTCTCCACATAGAAAATCATGAAAGATGTGAAGACCACAATATTTTTTAGAATTGTAATTCTATTTTCATTAATATTTTTAGGCGATATCATCTCAAATAGTTTAACCTAACTTTTTATATATACCAGGTTGTTTTAACTGGAGATAAGCTTAATTTTTTGTAATACTGTCACATAGTAAGACTCTGTTTTTATTAATGCATGGAGAAGGCGTGTTCAAGATCATTGATGCATAATTATTCACAAGTGATTCTTCAAGCCATTCTATTGTAGTGCGCCAATGGACAGAAGAGGTTTCATAGCCTAAATTTCTGTTGTTTCCTAGTTTAATTCTTCCATTACCACATAATTAATTTTTGAGTTTTTCATAAGTTAAATACCATCTTTTGCATAGTTGAATGCTCCAATTGTTTTTATTTCCTGAATTATCTTAATGTCATAATTTTTTTAACATATGGAATAAAATATTTCTCGCATTCGTTCACACAATAATCACATATCTTAGATCAAATAAGCATCTTTAGCTTCCCACGGTAGGAAGAATACTCCGTTTTCTTTCCTTATTTCAATCAGTCTTTCAATTTACTCAACATAGTCATTTAGAATGAGTATTTTTAAGTTTAGTACTTCCATTTCATCGAGATAAGTATAAAATGCTTTTCTTCATTAGTGAATAGAATTTAGAGTTAATTCAATACTCCGTTTTCATAAGAATTACTTTAGAAATATGTTTTAATTTGGTATATAGAGTCAATATTTTTATACATATTTTGATAAGACTTAACATAGTTTGGATTGATGCTTTATTTAGATTTAGAGATGATTTAAGTATATACTTTCATTATTTAATCAAATGGATCTAGAAGTAGTCCAGATAAATGTTTTAAAGCTAATTTATGGCAAAGGAATAGTCTAAAATTGATGCCTTAAGTTTATTTCTTTTTATGCCAAATAGACTTATCATAGATCAATTCTCTTTTGAAATTTACATTTCCTTTTCATCCTTCTTGTAACTTTCAATTTTCAGTCATTAGAATATTTTCTTTAGAGCAATTTATAGATCAATTTCCTTATTAGATTAATATTAAAAATTTCCTTTTCTTCCTTCTTAAGTTTATTCTTGAAGCATTAAAATTCTTCTAGATGCAGTTACTTTCTTGCTTTAAATTTCATTTATATAAAATCTCTAAATACAAAATATTGAAGTTTCATTGCTAGTTCTCTTAAAATATGTTGTTCATATTTTCAAAAAGTAGAATTATCATTATAGGCTTTGATAATTAAGTTTAGAATTCACCTCATAGATCAATTCTTAGTTTTCTCATTTGAGATAAAACATAAAATCTTAAAAAAAAACATGTAAAATTTACATAACGAATTAAGAAAGATAGGTTTCTAGCATATATAGTGCACCTGCACTTCACATGATTACTAACTCCAATCGATAATTTATGATAGAAATTTAATACATTATATTGACTATACATTTTGGAATTGTTGTTGGGGAAGTTTTATTAGGAGACTTATCTCTTAAATCTAAAACAAAAACCACATGCATAGAGAAAGAGATTCTAGGGGTAGATTTGTAGCTACAGGTATAAGTTTGATCCCAACAACACTATTCACCCCACCAAGACCTCGTAGTGCCACACCACAATCTCAAACTCATATTCCATTCTTATAAAATAGACTTATTGAACTCTTAAGGTCAGAAATTCAACTTACAGACTCTCCAATTGCATCAACTGAAGTAGCAATAGAAGAAGAAGATCCTAGACCTCCAACAAAAGGAGTAATATTTTTAACCTCTACATGAAAAACAAATCTTAGCTCAAGAGCTAGAAATCCCTAGTGAAGATGAGGAAGAAATATTCTTCAATATACTATTGATAGAAGAACGAGAAAAAACAAAACTCTAAGAATAGAACCCTATATTTGTTTTGAGGAATCTACACTAGTTGGAGAAGAAAAGGAGAAGTAGAAGTACACAATTTGAATGGAGAATCCTTAAGAATGGGAGGAAATATGGGATGAAGACATGGAGGATAGGGTAGAGGAAGAGGAAGATGTGAAGAGAATATAGATGAAAATATAGAAGACCCTGTTGTATTTCCAATATTTGATGAGGATACTACTACCACAATGAAGAATATCTCACCTTCCATCCTTCCCAATTTTCATGGACTAAGGAATGAAGATCCTGAAACATTTTTATTTGAATTTGAAGCTTTATGTAGATCATATGACTATTGACAAGATTCTCAAAAATTTAAAATTTTTCCTACAACACTTAAGGGTGCAACATTAAAATGGTTCATGTACTTAATAACACATTCTAATAGGACATGGGAGGAAATGAATGGTGCATTCTTGCAAAAATACCAAGATTACTGCATACCTCATATTCTGAAAGATGAGGTCTTTAAGATGATGCAAAGAGAGGATGAAAACTTAAAGGACCTAATTGAGAGATTGAGTTACACCTTAAAAAGAGCTAAAATGGAAAACTTGAATCAAGATACTTTAAAATCTCTCCTATTAAAATCCATTAGAGATGAGTGGATATATATTCTTAATATGATGGGAAAAGGAGGCATTTATCAATTCCCATTACATGATATCTCTGAATTATGCATACATCTTTCAAGAGGAAAATCAAGAATTGGAATAAATACAAGAGATCATGTTCTCTCTAGAGTGAATAAATCTTAAGCTAGAATAGTAAGTAGGGAAAAAATAGGGAATTTTATTAATGAAATCAAAACATATATTTTAGGGAGTCTTTGTCAACAAATAAACACCTTAAAATTAAAAAACAAGCAAAGAGTTGAAAGTGATACCTTATCTATCTTCTATCCTAAATGCAGAAAGAAGCATGCCTTAAGATAACTTTGTCTTGATTTGAAAATCATAGGAACCCATGTCATATGCACAGAAAATAGTAAAACCAAGAAATGTCCTTCTATACTAGGTCTTAAATATATCTTCCAAGAAGAAATATCCCCACATCCAGTAGATCCTCTTTGTTTTGTCCCTAGAAGGCCATGGAAAGGGCCGCAAAATCAAGGTTTTAACACTCAGATGTCTACTCATACCCCACATAATAACTGGAACTCATCAATGCCATGGAAACAACCTTGGTCTCCACATCAACCTCAACCTTGGGCACACGAGATGAAAAATCCTTATGGAAGATATTCTCAATATCACCAATATCCACAATCTTATCTGAACTATCCTCCACAAAATTTTATGCAACCAGGTCAACAACGTCAATTTCCAAATCTTAATCCACAACTTTCATTACCATTTCCACAAAGTCCAAACTAACTACTTTCTCAGCCACTCCCAAATCCAAATAATAAAAATGCACAACCTATTTATAACATGGAGGGACATAATTTCAAAACTTATATGTTAAGTCCCCTAGATCTTAAGATTGTTCAACTTATATCTGGTAGGATATTCGGAAGGAAAAATCCCTCTCTTGTTATCAAGGAAAAAAAACTGACCACTTTGATGAGAAAATTTCACCTCATCAAAATGAAAATCTTCAAAACATAAATAATCATTCTGGAGAAGGGACATCTCTTCATTAGAACAAAAATTTTCAAAATCAAACACAAGAATATCCAGTAAAATCAACTCCTATCATAAAGGAACCTTTAGTATCTATTTGTAGACCTCGTTTTCCGAAAAGATTAGAAATTGATAGAGGGGTAGAATAAAAATTTGTTGGAAACTATGGTATATTAGATGAATTTAAGAATGCTTTTATGAAAATTTCTTTGTTACAAGAAATTAAGGAAATTGTAGTCCTTGCAAAAAAAATAAGAGAGTCGAGTATAAAGGAATCAAGAAGAAAAACAAAAAAAAATGAAAAGAATACAGTTAGTTGGAAAAAATGTAGATATTATGATGGGAAAAACAACCATACAAAAATATTTCTGTTCAGGAAATCCCATTTTAAAAACACACATCAATGGTATTGAGATCCCAAATATAGTGATTGACTTAGGAGCAGCCATAAACATCATGAGTAAAAAAATGATGGAACAACTAAAGCTTCCAAATCTTCGATATACACCAACATTATTGCAAGTAGTAGACATATCAATAATCAACTCTGATGGTATATTAGAATACATTTATGTATCCTTAGAATGTTGGTAATATCCAGTTAGCTTTATGATATTGAATCCCAAGAACAACTTAGAAGGACACCCATTGATATTAGGAAGACATTGGCTAGCTACAGATGATTCTTTCATCAGTTGTAGATCTGGTGATATGTTTATTTGTGATGGAAACTCAACAAAGAAATTTACTCTATATCCTCCAGAAAAAAAGATGATAGAAGTAGAAGATGAAGAATGGATGGATGATGACAATGATATACAACCTATTTTTACTATCTCACACATTAGAAGAGAAAATCAAATTCTAAATTCAACAGAAAATTATGAATCATCTTCAGAATGTGAGAATAGTCAAAATTTTCAAGAACAGTGTAATATTGAATAATTATAATCGAGACAAATGTCTTTATATTCTATGGAAGAAATTGGTAATTATTGAATTGAAATATATCCAAGTAAAACTTTAAACCTAAACAAAAACCTAGAAGAATTTCAAAAAGAAGAGTTAATCAAAACATTGCAAAAACATTCTTCTGCATATGGATGGTAGTACACTGACATGAAAGGAATCAATATTGATACTTGCATGCCTCATATATATATTAAGGAAAATTATAGACCAACAAATCAACCTCAAAGAAGAATTAATCCAAATATTAGGGAAATTTTAAAGGAAGAACTACAAAAATTACTAAATGTAGATTTTTTATCCAATATTAGACAGTCAGTGGCTTTCACCTTTAGTAATTGTTCCTAAAAAGAATGGAAAATGGAGGGTCTGTATTGATTATAGGGAGTTGAATAGAGCTAATTTAAAAGATAATTTCCCATTTCCTTTCATAGATCAAGTTTTGGATATATTAGCAGGGGAAAAATATTTTTCATTCTTGGATGGTTTCTGTGGGTATAATAAAATTAACGTAGCACCCGAAGATTAAGAAAAAGCCATATTTACCTATCCATGGGGAACTTATGCTTACCGAGTACTTCCTTTTGGATTATGAAATAAACCTGCAACATTCCAAAGAGAAGTATTAGGAATTTTATCTGATTTAATACATGATTGTGTGGAAGTTTATATGGATGAATTCACAGTCTATGGAACTTATTTTAAAGCGGATCTTGAAGATTTGGAAAAAGTTCTCATAATATTCAAAGAATAAAATATTTCATTAAGTCATGAAAAATGCTTTATGATGTTTACTGAAGGAATTGTTTTAGGACACCATATCTCAGGATATGGAATTAAGGTGGCCCCACCTAAAGTAGAATCTATTTCCAACTTAGCAATCCCAAATTTTCAAAAATATGTTAAGCGTTTTCATGGTTTTACAGGGTACTATATAAGATTTATAGAAAACTTCACAAAATTGAATCTCCACTCTTAAAATTTCCCACTAAATATTGTGAATTTAGCTAGAATCCTAAGTGCCAAACGGAATTTGAAACATTGAAAGAAAATATATATAAAGCACCCATTTTAAGAGGAAAAAACTGGAAATTACATTTTCATATCTCAATTAATGCTTCAGATACAGCTCTGGGAGTTCTATTAGGGAAAAAATACTTGACCACTTATGTCATCTACTATAAAAGTAAGAATTTGACTCCTACTGAGTGAAATTATACTGTTTCTAAAAAAGAGTTTCTAGATGTTTTTCATGCTATCAAAAAGTTTATACATTACATCATTGGCTATCAAACCTTCATTCACATAGATCATTCTGCAATTATATATCTAATGAGTAAATCTATCACTAATGATAGAATCATAGGATGGTTTCTACTCTTGCAAGAATTCAATATCAACATTTTAGATCAACCTGGAAAACAAAACACAATTGTTGACTTTTTATCTAGAATTCGAAATGATAATAATGATACACCAATAGAGGATAGTTTTCCTAATGAATATGTTTTTGCAATATCTACTAAATATCGATGGTTTGCAGGCATTTCCAATTACTTGGCCATAGGACACTACCATCATACTTGTTTCCTAGATAAAAGAGAAGGATAATTCAAAAGAGTGCATCAAATTCATCAATAAAAGATGAATTAAACAAGACGAGTCTAGATCTCATTATTAGATTATGTGTTCGAGAAGATGAAATACATAAAATACTAAAGGCATGCCATGATGAGCCATGTGGAGGACACTTTATGATAAAATGACTACTTATAAAATCCTTCCTTTAGGATATTATTGGCCTTCCCTTTTTAGAGATGTGGAGGATTATGTAAAAGGTGTGACAGTTGTCAGAGAATGGGGAAAGTACATGTCCCTACAGATGAAATTCCCTTACAACCATAGGTACTCATCAAACCCTTTGAAAAATGGGCTAAGGATTTTTTTGGACCAAATCAATCCACCATCAAGACAAAATAGGTATATTCTTGTATGCACTGATTATGTCACTAAATGGGTAGAAGATAAAGAACTTTATTTTACTAATGAAAATGTGGTAGTCTCATTTATTTTATAGAATATTTTTACTCGTTTTGGTGTCCCAAGAGAAATTTTGACAGATCATGGAACTCAGTTTACATCGAGAATGGTGCAAAATATCATGGAAGAGTATAAAATCAACCACAAAAAGTCTACTTCATACCATCCACATGCAAATGGACAAGTGGAGTCCACTAATAAAGTGATTGAAGCAATGCTCACAAAGATTATACATCTACATAGAAAGCATTGGGCAGAAAGGATTTTTGAAGCTTTATGGGACTACGAGACTACATGGAGGAATACAACAGGACACACTCCCTATGAAATTTTTTATGGGAAGCGAGTCTTGTTTCCAATAGAGGTCCAAATTAAAACCTTCAAAACAACAGTTAAGTTGGGACTTGACTTCTCAGAAGCTCAAAACCATAGAATGGAGCAAATCAACGAGCTTGATGAAATAAGGCATGATGCAGTTCAAAAGACTAGCCTATTTCAAGAGTAGAGATCTAGATGGAATGATAAATACTTAAAAGAAAGAAAATTTCAGGTAGGAGATTGGACACTTTTATTTGACTCAAAGTTAAAATACTTCCAAGGGAAATTTCAAACTCATAGGCATGGGCCTTATGAGATTGAAAGAATCTTTCATAAGGGAGAAATCAAGATAAGGAATATCAATGAAGAAAATGTTCCTCTTCTTGTAAAATTACATGGACTAAAGTTATATCATAAGCCAGTAACAAAAGAGTAGTTCGTCAAAAAATTTCAAGACAATGTTGATATGAAGTTGGTGAACAAGAATCCTTCTTCTTCCCCAACTTAGTCTTCTTTTTGTTTTTTGTATCTAAAAAAAGAAAGAGAGAAAAGAAATAAATAAATGATATATATATATATATATATATATATATATATATATATATATGGGGCGGAAACGTGAAGGTTTGGGTTACACTTTTGTGAGAATCGGGGGTTCGTGCGGTTTATGCAGGAACGCAACAGAATAAACATGTCATATAACCATAAATACAGAGATGCAGTGGAAATAACACTTCATTTCATTAATAATAAAGAACTGAAATTTGCTTACAGACAGAATGGAAATAAAACTAGCTAGGGCACTGGTAGCTATCTCTGAGAAGAGATGTGGTGGCTACAGGCCTCTGAACTGAGTTACAATGAGGCTCGAGGGCCTATTTATCATTTAGAAACAATGGGAAATCCTAAACGGCCAAAACCCTAACCCTAGGAGATGAAGCGCCAAAACTATGGGCCCCGTTTGGGTAAATTGGTGTTTCAACTTCCCAGGGGCGTAACTTTGGCAGACGATCTCCGTTTGACACGTACCATACCTCGTTAGAAAGATCTATCCGAGGAATACAAATTTGGAATGAGAAACATCGGTCCATGGACCCATGTTGCTCTCCGTTTTCCCAAAAAACGTCGTTTAGGGCCTCAAAACGGCTCCGGAAGTTTAGGACCCGAAAAACTGCTAAAAATAGTAAACTGTGCCGAAACTGAAAAGCTGAAATAGACAATGGTGGAGCCCCAAGTGGAATAGGCGGGTGACCACCAATATCCACCTGGATCATTCCTCCCCCCTTAGGAAGCAATGGTCCCCATTGCGTTAAGTTCCTCCATGAGATGAGGAAATTTCTGCTGAACTTGGTCCCTGGTGAACCACTCTCCTTGGTGCAGGAGTTGGCCAGCTTTGACAACTCAATATCGTTGGATCTTCTGATGGCGAGTGTTCTTGATTTTCATGTCCATGATGCAATCTGTGGTGGCCTGTTCCATGCAGTCTGGATTTAACTCAGTTGGTGTGAGTTGTTCTGCAATGTCCGAGGTGTCCAGTAGAGGTGGGAAGTAAGGACGAAGGAGATCCACATTCAAGACTGGGTGCAGACAAAGGAATGGTAGAATACTGAGCTCGAATGAATTGTTCCCACGGCCTTGGTACCGGGCGCGCCGGCCCATGTCGGAGCGATTCGAAGCTTGCGGTGGGGTCCGGTGAGCGCTCATACTGCCCAGTGTAGACATCTTTGCTTGTCACCCACCTAGAAGTTGTGTGCTTGCCGGTGTTGATCATGGCGTTGCTTGTACTTGGCATTAGCTCTGTCCAATATATCTGAACTTTGTTAGCGGATATGTTGAATACGCTCGATGAAGCCTACGCTTTGTCAGGGTAAGGCCGGACATGAGCTGAATTGGCACAGTAATTGCAAATGTGGCTACGTCGATAGGTTGTAGTGGTGGAATCCCAAGCCCACTGAAAAGTTGCATAGTGATTGAGCGCGGAGAGCCCGATTATAACTATGTTGTACATAAAGGGGGCTCTCGTCCCACGTGCGTGGATGCTTTGAATTGTACATGCATAGAATGTGTACAATCATTCTGTTGACGACCTCTGTCTGGCCATCTGTTTGGGGATGGAAAGCTGTGGACTTGGTGAGCTTTGTGTCCAACATTGACCAGAGGCTGGACCAAAATGTGCTGAGGAACCTGCTATCTCGATCTGATATGATAGACTGTGGGATCCCAAAGTGCACCCACACTCGTTCGAAGAAGAGTTTAGCAGTGGCTTCTGCTGTGATATTCTTCTTACAGGCCGCCATGATGGCCATCTTCGAGAATCTGTCAACGACCACGAAAACACAGTCATTTCCATTCTTAGTAGAAGGTAGGCCCGACATGTAATCCATGGAGATGGATTCCCACGGTCGACTAGGGGTAGGTAGTGGGGTATATAGGCCTTGCTTCTTGATGGTCGGTTTGGCAATGGCACAAGCAGTGCAGGATCTGATGTGCTTCTCGACATCCTTTCGAAGGTTCGACCAATAGAAATACTTCTGCAGGATTGCTACTGTTTTCTCGACCCCGAAATTCCCAGCGACTCGACTGTAGTGTGCTTCCCATATCATCTTGGCACGCTCGCTTGAAGGAACACAAAGGTGTCCCATGTGACATAAAAGTGCATCTTGGAGGTGAAAATTTGGAACTTGCGTACCCCCCAAGAGTGCCTTGTAAGTGTGGCCGAATTCTGGGTCACTCTCATAGAGAAGCGGCCAATCAGAAGTCTCGTGCCCACAAGAGTTGAGCACAGTGGTGAGCGCCACGATCGGTGGTCGGCTGAGGCAGTTTGCAACATGATTGGTGCTACCCTTCTTATACTTGATGTTCAAATGAAACTGTTGCAGATATGTAGACCACTTCTGATGGCGATCATTCTGCAACTTCCCTTGTGTCTGTATGAACTGCAGGGGCCTGTGGTCTATGTGGATGATTGTTTCCTTCCCAAAAATGTAATGCTTCCATTGTCGACAAGCTTGCACAATGGAGTACATTTCTTTGTCATATGTGGGGTACTTGCGAACTGTGTCAGACAATGTCTCACTGTGAAATGCCACTGGATGTCCCTGTTGAGTAAAAACTGCCCCAATAGCATAGTCAAAGGCAGCTATCTCGATCTCAAATAGGCCCCATTGCCAAATGCAGTAAAGTAGTGTTGGGCGAACGGAGGAGCAGTTTTTTGATTAATGAGCATATACAGTGAAGTTCCGACAAAAATTTTTCTCTAAGCTCCTCCTTTGGTGACTTGACTCGAGGGCCAAGTGATATGAGAGAATCCCAACACGAATCTACGGTAGAAATTAGCAAGACCCAGAAAGCTGCGAAGCTCTGTTATAGTAGTCGGGGCTGGCCAATCCCGAATGACTTGGATCTTGGCTGGATCCACATGCACCCCCCTTTCATTAATAATGTATCCCAGATATTGAACCTGGGTCATGCCAAAAGTGCACTTCTCCAAATTGGCACACAACTTGTGTTGCCGCAGTGTTTGGAGGACTTGTCGGATGTGGTGAAGGTGCTCTTCCCAAGTCTGGCTGAAGATCAGAATATCATCCAAGTACACCACTACAAATGAGTTGGTGAATGGCCGCAAGATGTCATCCATCATCCTCATGAAGGTGGTGGGATCATTCGTCAACCCGAATGGCATGACTTGCCATTCAAAAAGGCCTTGCTTGGCTTTGAAGGCAGTCTTCCACACATCGGAGGGTTCAATTGGTACCTGGTGATACCCAGACTTCAGGTCGATCTTGCTGAAATATTTTGCACCTTTGAGTTGATCCAGAAGGTCATCAATCCGTGGGATTGGGTACCTATTTCGGACAGTGATCTTGTTCAGCGCCCGATAGTCAATACAGAGTCTCCACGTCCCATCCTTCTTCTGTACCAACACGATCGGGCTCCCACAGGGCGATGAACTTGGTCTGATGTGACCTTTCTGCAACAGCTCCTGAATCCGCCTCTTGATTTCATCATTTTCCAGAACAGAGCGTCGATAGATCGGTCCATTGGGTAGTGGCGCACCTGGGGTCAGATCAATCGGGTGCTTGACCTGGCAGTGCAGAGGAACCCCTGTGGGTGAGGTGAAGATGTCCTCGTACTCCTCCACGGCCTTATCCATTTGTTGTTGTCGTGCAGAGGGGCCCTGTCTGGAGGTCGTGGCCACAGTCTTCTTCTTGCCCTGGGGGCGGATCATCAAGAAAACGAATTTCCTGGTTTGGGAAATGAGCTTACTGCATTGTTTTGCAGTAACCAAAGAGATAGCAGCAGGAGGTGGTACCTCTGGTATCCTGTACAACTTATTTCCCAAATTAACAATAACAACACGAGGTCGAGACTCATACACAGCATGACGCTTCCACAAGTATGGTTGTCCTAATAATACATCAGAAACATCAATAGGAGCAACGTCGCATAATACCTCATCCGTGAAGGGCTTGATGCTATAGGGAAGGCGGCACTGCTGGCTGACGCGGAGATCTCGTCCTTGGTGAAGCCACCCGATGGTGTATGGATGTGGGTGAGCTGTGGTCGGCAAGCCCAACCGCTTCACGGCGTCTGCTGAAATGAGGTTCTTTTGGCTCCCATTGTCGACAATGAACTGTACAGGAGAGCCCTTTACCCACATCTGGGAGTGGAAGAGACGTTCCTCCTCCTCTGGATCTTCCGGTTCCTCCTTCTGGATCTTTGTAGTGGCAACAGTGGCATTAGGCTCCGCATCAATAATCTGTTTCCCTTTTTCATTCCCCTTTTTAGGTTCTGATTCGGAGTCGGAGCATGCATCTGACTCAGAAGCCCTCATCTCGGCCACTAGTGACTGCTTGGCCCGACACTCACTTGTGTTGTGAGTGGAGCTCTTATGGAACTCACACCACTTTCCGTGTCCTTCTTTGGCTTTGCGGTGCTGTTCTTTTCTTGTGGCTTCGATGAGTTGTCTTTAGCCGCCATGCCTTGGCTCTGTCCTTTGTTCTGCGGTTTGGAAGCACCTTTCCCTTGCTTTTGATTCGCAGATCCAAAGTCTCGCTTCTTCTGTTTGAATTTCTGCTCAATCTTGGCAGCATACCGGTATGACGTACCAAGCGAGGAGATGTCGAGGAACTCCATTTCCTCCTGAATGTATCTGTGCAGACAGCTGCGATACTTTAGCACCAAATGTTTCTCTGAATCTTTGATACCCAACTTTGTGCGAAGGGTATGGAATAGATTCGTCAGCTCGTGCACATCTTGATCCCTTTGTTGTCGCAGTGTGGTCCATTGTATGTACTTGTCCTCATAGCTCCCCACGGGATAGTACTATTCCTTGACGGCGTCTCGGAAAGAATTCCAAGTTGGTACGGCCGAGAACAGAGAGGGTTCTGTCTGGTCCTTGTTCTCACAGTAGGTTTCCCACGAGTCCTTAACATGGGGGGTAGCTTTGAGGAGTGCAAAAATAATCTTCTCCCGGTCTGAAAAGTCATGAACCGAGAAATATCCTTCTAACAGATTCAACCATTTATCTACAGCATCTGCGTCTATTTGAGCCTCAAATATGGGAATGTCAAAATTTACTTGTACCTTAAAAGGAGTCGCGCCTCCAGAGTGGCTGCTGGATGCAGATGCGCCGCCGGTGGGTAGCCGTTGAAGGATCTGAGCAAAGTTATCCATCATCACGTTCCTTTGTCTTTTGAGGGCCTCCTCGAGCAATATTTTGATAGGATCTCCTGCTCCCTCATCTTTCTTTTCGTCCCCCATGGGCGTCCATCGAGGTTTGCGAGGCTGATCTTGCAAAGGTTCCACCAGATCGAGCCCTAGCTCCTTATACCCCGACCTCGTTGGGGACATGCAAAGAAGGATCGAGAAAAAGCAGCCCGCTCTGATACCACTGATCCGGATTTATGCAGGAACGCAACAGAATAAACATATAAACATAAATACATAGATGCAGCAGAAATAACACTTCATTTCATTAATATCAAAGAGCTGAAATTTGCTTACAGACAGAATGGAAATAAAACTAGCTAGGGCACTGGTAGCTATCTCTGAGAAGAGATGTGGCGGCTACAGGCCTCTGAACTGAGTTACAATGAGGCTCGAGGGCCTATTTATCATTTAGAAGCAATGGGAAATCCTAAACAGCCAAAACCCTAACCCTAGGAGATGAAGCGCCAAAACTATGGGCCCCGTTTGGGTAAATTGGTGTTTCAACTTCCCAGGGGCGTAACTTTGGCATACGATCTCCGTTTGACGCGTACCATACCTCGTTAGAAAGATCTATCAGAGGACTACAAATTTGGAACGGGCAACATCGGTCCATGGACCCATGTTGCCCTCCATTCAACGTCGTTTAGGGCCTCATGACTCCGTAAGTTTAGGACCCGAAAAACTGCTAAAAATAGTAAACTGTGCCGAAACTGAAAAACTGAAATAGACAATGGTGGAGCCCCAAGTGGAATAGGCGGGTGACCACCAATATCCACCTGGATCAGGGGTAGAATTTTTTTTCAGCAATAGTTCGGCCAAACATTTTATAAAGTTCGGCTGAAATCTTGATTTCGTTTAGGCTGACGGCACACGGACGGCGCGAGCAAACAGAATTTTTTCCGGAGATTGGAAAACCGGCAACAAAAGTTCGGCAGAACTTTTACTTTTAAAATAGTTTGGCCGAACTCTTTTTTATAAATAAATCACCCGCGAAGTGATATGGTTTACCGAGTTTATTGTTGGCGCATTTACTGTTTACAAAGTTCATTGTTCGCGCTGGTGTTCGTCCTGTCCGTCCCGTCCGCGCTCTTCCTGCCGCTCTAGTGTTTGACCTGTCCGTCCCGTCCATGCTCTTCCTGTCGCGCTGGTGTTCATCCTGTCCGGGTATGTTCGTCCTGTCCGTCTTGTCCGGGTATGTTCGTCCTGTCTCGTAAAACAGCACTGTAGAGTTCTCTGGGATTTCAATGGGTGTTTATTGTTTAACAAACGGTGAAAACATTAATGAAGGTTAATTCAGTTAGATAAGAATAAAAACCCAAATATCAGCAGAAAAATATCTGTCTATGCATTGGGATGGACTTGGGTACTTTGGTTTGTAATAAATTTATAGGCAGTGAGCGCATTCTGGTTTATTCGAACATTGGATAAATTTTCGTTATCCTTATTTTGTTAAATGATAAAAATGTAACTTAGATTCAAGAAATTCTCAGCTGTCAACGAGATGCATTTAGCTGCAAATGAGATATATATCATCATTTATTTTATTTCATTTTTTCATATTGTTTAGCTGCTTCCAATCTTTCTTGTTGCGTGCTTTTTCTGGTTGTGGTTTTTTATTTTGGTCGAGCTCTTAACAGCCCTGTCTTGACATTAAACTTCACATTTTGAAATCTTGATGTTTATTAAAAATTCATAAGCAATATTTCACTATATTCAAATGAAGCACATACTATATGTTTGTGCAATTTTAATATTATTATTGGTAGTGGAGAATCAACTCCACAGTTAAAAGAAAAAACCTTTAGTGTCTGTAGTGCTTTGGATGTTCACATGAAGCAATTTCCTCCACGACCATGCAATAGGCTTTCACAGAATTGGTTTGGACCTATAGGCTTTCATTATAGTGATTAATTAGTAGTGAGCCTTCAATAAATTATGATTCGAATTATATCCTCGAAGATTTGAAACAGGGTGAGGAGTTTAAGCCATGCAGAAGTATAGATATAGAAAACATGAAGAGGTTTGTTGTTCCATGTTGTAATACTTTAATAATAGTATCTTTGTTATGATTTTAAGGAATTTTAACTCTGCTTAGGTATAGATATGGAAAGCATGAAGAGTTATGTTGTTTCATTTCGTTGTTATGATAGTCAGGAAATATTGCTTATATTTAGTAGTTTTTCTATATTTGTTTGTTATGCCTAACTATGTTAGAATTAGACATATGTGACAACATTGATTCTTTGATGATGATTTATATTAACATTAGTTTTATGATGTATACATGTATGGATTTTTTATTATTTAGAAATATCATGTTATGATGTGATTTATGATGATGTGGTGTTGTTATGATATTTTATGAAATTTATTAAGGTGATGATAGTGACGATGCATATACATTGGTATTTTTGATAGACAAATACGTTACTGGTTGAAAGTTTGGTTCATGTAATAATGAGGATGACTATCCTATCCTATACAAGAGCATAAAGGGCCTTTGGAAAGGTAAATAATTATGAAAAATAATCTTGAAAGTTATCTTGAGAAAAATGGTAGAAGGAAAAAAGGTTGTAATTCACTTTTACCTTGTTCTTGATACTTGTAAAGTCACCCTTAAGCTTGAACTAACCCTAGCAAGATTAAGGGAAAACTAAGAGACAAACCTTGAAGTGATGACAAAGGAAGTTTCCTATCTCCATTCTCTGGGCTTGTCACAATTGTCTTTGTTTAGATTGTGATTTGAGATTATGTATTCTTGGCTCCACTTATATTGTTGACTATATCTTGGTTCCACAAAACAAAAATGTTTTAGTTATTTGGTGACTCTTTATTTCCTTTATTTTTTTTTCTCAAGGAAGATATTTGGTGGTTATTTTTGCTTAATATTAAGCCTCTCATGCCTTCTGTAGACCTTTGGAACTTGAGTTTTTTGTTTAAGCTCTTGGACACCTACAATCTTGCAATTGTGAATCTTCTCTATTTTCATCTTGCTTCTCTTCTAAGTACAAAATGGCCTTGAGAAATATACTTTGTTTCCTTGTTGTACACCTTACGAGTTCAAGTTTTGAGTTTTTTACATTATTTTTTATCCTTTAAGCTCTTGGACACCTAGAATCTTGTAATTGTGAATTTCTCGTGCTTTCATGTTGTAGCTTTTCTAAGGACAAACTTGACAAAGAAATATGCTTTGGTTCCTCGTTGGAGACCTTGGGAGCTAAATTATTTTTATTTTATTTTATTTTATTCCTTTTTCTTACACCTCTTGGACACCTAGAATTTCGCAATCGTGAATTTCCTTAAATATCATCTTGCAGTTTTTCTAAGAAGTATCACAAAGGACAACCAAATCATTTGGGTTATATGTAGATAAAATGTAACAGCCTAACCCTTGCCATCAGTGGGGATTTGGTTGGTTGGTAAATTGATGGTGCTTGTTGGTTTCCACATATGTGTTATTTCCTTATTATTTAGATGGTTTCAAAGATGGATTATTAATTATTGTTTCATTAAATTGCAGAATATTCAAGACTTTATGTATATTTATATTGATATTGAAAGAAATACTTTTTGGATAGATCTCTATTTACCATAGTATCATAGATTTAAACCCCATAGTACATTGGAGTTAAAACAAATATATAATTTTTGTTTTCACATTTAGCTAGATGATTATTTCACATCCAAATTCATATTTCAAGTAATATTTAATTTTTTTGAATTTATTACAAATCTAGCATACTGCAATGCTTTTCTTTGGAGAAAAATTTGGGTCGATTTTGGTCAATTATCTTTTGTTATACATGTACTTGATGCTCATGTTTGAATGGTACATACTATAGAATGATATCTCCATCTTGGCTCTGGTTGAGTTGATATGTTTTCTGATTGATTGATGTATGATATTTTAAAGTTTTTTTTCCTTATCTTGATATTTTAAAGACATAAAAGGAAAGAAGATTGAAATGGTTTATGATTGTTTAATTAACTAACAGTTATTGCAATACATTAGGAATAGATAATTGGGCGGAAACGTGAAGAATCAAAAAGTTTAAAAGAATTTTTGAAAAATATTTTACACCCCAAATCTTAAACTGTGTAAGAAAGAAACTTATAATTTCAATGTTCTTATTTAGAAATTTTCATTGAATGTTTAAAGTTCCATTTTCTTTTTCTTTCAACTATGTTGAATTTAGTTTTTAGTTATATTTCTAATGTTGGAGAAAATAACTATTTATTTCATGTGTAATTAGATTAGTGATTTCATGTGTTAGGGTTGTGGATTCAGGCATTGAAACAACACACCATGATATTTCAAATTTAAAAATGATGGTTTGAGTCCTAGGTAGCTTAGAATCCTACTTGTTTTCAAAATAAGGATGCATTCCCATTTGATTCTCACGAATAGGTTGTAATCATGAGGCTCTCGCTCAAGAGTGGACCTTCGCAAAATCTTGTGACGTCTTGTCACAAACAAAACCATCAAACTGAAAACACATCATTTTTCTCCTTGAAAGAAAAAAAAATTCACATCATGTGAATATGTCCATGTACTCTTACATATTGGTGTACAAAACCATCAACCAAACACAAGTTGACAAAACATGCCTCTTCAAACAACTGACTCTTAAGTCAAATAATAGAACTCATGTACAAATTTCCATATTTGTTGCATTTAAGTGTGTCTAACATAACTCTACTTTCAACATCTTGCTTCATGCAACATGCACCATACTTTGAATTTGCAAAGAAATTCATGAAACATCAAAATACATGCTAGGCCTTAATTGGATAAGATATCTAACCATTTGTCAGCAAACCATTTCAATGGCGCTTCTTTTTCTTTCAACTATGTTGAATTTAGTTTTTAGTTATATTTTTAATTTTGGAGAAAATAACTATTTATTTCATGTGTAATTAGATTAGTGATGTCATGTGTTAGGGTTGTGGATTCGGGCATTGAAACAACACCAAATTATATTTCAAATTTAAAAATGATGGTTTGAGTCCTAGGTAGCTTAGAATCCTACTTGTTTTCAAAATAAGGATGCACTCCCATTTGATTCTCACGAATAGTTTGTAATCATGAGGCTCTCACTCAAGAGTGGACCTTCGCAAAATATTTGACGTCTTGTCACAAAAAAAACCATCAAACTTAAAACACAGATCATGCAAGAAACATAGCTCGTTGACATATCATTTTTCTCCTTCAAACAAAAAAAAATTCACATCATGTGAATATGTCCATGCACTCTTACATATTGGTGTACAAAACCATCAACCAAACACAAGTTGACAAAAAATGCCTCTTCAAACAATTGACTCTTAAGTCAAATAATAGAGCTCATGTACAAATTTCCATATTTGTTGCATTTAAGTGTGTCAACATAACTCTACTTTCAACATCCTGCTTCATGCAACATGCACCATACTTTGAATTTGCAAAGAAATTCATGAAACATCAAAATACATGCTAGGCCTTAATTGGATAAGAAATCTAACCATTTGTCAGCAAACCATTTCAATGGCGCTTCTTTTAGTTGCACTTCATCATGTGAATCATATTGACCTTCATCGATTATGAAATCCTCTTTTCCATTCTTCTTTTCATTTTTTATATCCCCTCTTGGATAACCATAATATCTTGAAATGGAGCTAGCCAACTCAAATATAGTATTGCAAATCCCTGGCTAAGTTAGATGAGGATTACATATGGTATTGAATGAGCATTTGGACTCTTTAGATATGCGTACCAATTTTGTTCATATAACACAACAAATAGATGATTTAATTTACAAATGTCACATAGAAGTCATATTTATCTCATGGGCCTTCAACTTAAATTATATAATCATTTGACCCCCAGAAATGTCATTTAATACCTCAAAATGACTCCAAAAGGTTTTAGACCTGAATTCTCCACCCCCCATTAAAATGACCCTACAAGTTGATTCTTTCAGTTTTTTCACTCTATAAGCATCAACGTATGATTATGAATGATGGAGAATCTCTAGCGCTTTCCCTTGTTAATATATTTAATAATATCAATATTTATTTAAAAGTATCAATAGTATTTCGACCATGAGATTTGAACAATGTGATGTCGTCGAAATACTATTGATACTTTTAAATAAATATTGAGATTATTAAATATATTAACAGGGGAAAGCGCTAGATATTCTCCATCATGCATAATCGTATGTTGGATTTGGTGATAATTGTCTCCATATTTTAGCTTTCTGACCCACAAAACATAATTATTTTACAAGGGAGGGAAGGAGGGATGATCACATTGACTTGCTTGATGACATGTCTATGAAGATTAACTACCTCGAGAACTATTTTTTTGCGCAGGGAAAGAGACACATTCCCATATCTGAGCATGAAAATTTTCTTTGATATTGTTAATGCCTTTAGTGTTTACTTCTACAAGTTCTATAGGCAGAGTCTGTAAAGGGCTAGGTAGCCTCTGGATCTCATCTTTTATGAAAGGTGACATATCTAGTAAATGCCCCTGCAGTCAATCTCTGGAATGGATCTAAATATAAGTTCTTCATTTTAATATCCTTTAAAGACAAAAACTTTAAGGTAAACTATGTACATGTTCCATTCATCATGAACACAAACCTCACAAGCCTCCTTGGCTTTGGGGCATTTTCCATGTTTTCCATAACCAAGACCCAAATAATTAGGCCCTTCTTGAAGAACATTTGGCTCAACTATGCCTTGTACATGCTTGCCTTTAAAAACCTTTACTTTCATAGCACATTTTCATCAAAAATTTGGACCTTATTCCTCTAATGTCTCTCAAAAGCACGTACACATTCATTTTCAGAGGAAATTGAAGGTAGAAACCAAAAGATAATTCTTCTAACTAACCTTGACTAAAATGAGCTAAATTGTACTTTGATACGAACTTTATTTAAATTTTCCACCCCACATTAGGCACCAATGATTATAAACTTTAATGGGCTAGCACTAGTTTGTAATCATCATCTCAAAATGACCTAGTAGATGAAAAATTACCATGTTTGTAATCATCGTTTCACACCATCTACATATGACCCTTCTACACATTATATGATTGAATTTATGGTAGGTCATCCCTTCTATCTAGACCATGATTGATTGTGACATTAGGTGAATAAAGGAAATTTGATAAGTAAGGGATCACTATAAGTTTGTCCTCCTCCACCCACTCCATATCCAGTGATTGCCTATTTTTTCTCTTCCAACACTTTATTTTGGAAATTCATTTTGGTAGTTAATTCTACTAATAGTCACAACACACCTGAAAGTCAAAGAAATTGTTATATACACTACTAAACTCAATTAACATTGTTTGTTATTGGACTTTACAATAAAAAAACGTAGAGTTCATTAATGTAGTAGTGTATATGATAATTATATGTATAGTGGTGTGGCTATCGATAAAATTAGCTGCTAATGAATTTCGAGAATAGAAAGTTGGAAGTGGAAAATTGAGAAATCACTAGCTATGGGGCGAATGGAGGAGGACAAACTAGAAACTGTCCTCTGCTTATAAATTGTATTTTATTCACATGTTGTCACAATCATTCATGGGATAGGTAGAGAGGATGACATTCCAAAAATTCATGCATATAATATGTAGAAGGGGTCACATATGAGATGGTGTGAAGTGATGATGATTGACATGGTAAATTTTCATCTGCCAAGTCATTTTTAGATGATGATGACAAACCAATACTAGCCATTTTATGTTTATAATCATTAACAAGAAATATGGGGAAGGAAATTAAAATGTCTCATCATGGAAATTATAAAAATTGTAAGGATGGGGTTATAAGCGTTATGGAAATTCTAAGTGCCAAATTCTAAGGAACAAGCCATATTTGCTTCTCAAAAACTTTATTTGATATAGTCTTAAAAAACCAAGTACAAATTCTAGTAATCCTAGAATCATGCTTTACATAAGGTAAAAATGGGGAACTCGTGACTTGTACTATAGATAAAAAAACATTTACCCTTACCAAAAAATATATGATAAAAATTGACAAACTACATAAGCTTAAGCTTAAGGGGATATAATCCTTCTTGCCTTCCATATAGATAATCAAAATTATTGTTCTAAGTCTCATGTTATTTTATAAACCTTGATTGGAAAGAAAAATAGGAGGGCAGAAATGTAAGAAATATAGAACATACTGGATTTAACAGCCCTAAACTAGATTTTACTCTGAGGTATTGATTTTTTAAAATCTATCTTGTGAATGTCGACCAATAGATATATATCATGGAGGATGAAAGACGAAGATCAGTCGAATCCCATATGGAGGTTCAGGGATCGGAGGATGTTCACGGTATTTAAATATAATCTTAAATCTCCATACATGTGTGTACATATGGAATTGATTTTTTTGTTAACTTTGTGAGCGAAATTAGTTTTTAATAAGTTTCATATATTAATTTTTAGGAGGCAAGAGGAGAAGGCTTTCTACTCCATCCATGGAGCGTGGCCAAGGTTCAACCAGTCGAGGTATGAGTGGTAGCAGGTTGCGGGAAAGGGGTGATATTTATTCCCCCGAAGGCCAATCAACGACTGTTGGTTCTCAACAGGGTCACTGTGGGTCTGGTTCTCAGCAGTGTCATTCTGGGGTTGGTTCTCAGCAGGGTCATGTTGGAGATGATGTTAACCAACAACATCAAGGTTACCATCAATTTCAATATTTTTCATTAAATTTGTACAACTTCTTTTACACGTGTTTTTTCTAATATACGAAATTTTATATATATTGATGCAGAGGCTGGAAATGTTCAAGCCAGTGGTAAAAAAAGACGTAGGGCAGCGCGCTGCATTGAAGAAGAAGGCTGTCAACCCAACACAAATTATCTAGCTGAGATTACTGATATACCATGGGAAACGAACATGGAGGAATGCACCTTACAAAGGTGTGAAAGCCTTCATGCAAAATTGCAAAGAGATCTCGAGGCTTTGCCTCTACCTGCTGAGAGTAGACAAAGCCTCGAAATAGTTACACATTCATTGAGTGCAATGGTAGAAGTGTACAAAAATTTGGGGCCAACGAGTGATTCGTTTGTAGAACTGATGAGAAAGAGAAAAGAAACTGTGATAGGTCCCGATAAATGGCAGGACATAAAACGGAGAGTAAAAAGAGATGATGCTAAGTCAATGTTTAATTATAAGGAAGGGTCAAAAAGAAAAATGTTGAAGGTGCACTATTTCAAGAACCCAGACAAAGCAAAATATTTGTATGATCGACATCTTGCGGCCTTTGGAAGGCTTCCATGGAACGATGAGGTTCCTCTTTATTTTGCTCAAATGTTTTATGCAAATTTTTTTTTTGGGTATGAAGCCCGACTACAATGACCTTCCTTCAGAATTTTTTGGCCAGGGGAGAGGTCGATTATATCAATGTAAGGGTGCTAAGTGAGATGTGGAGTTGCCTCGCCCTGAGCCGCCATTGGTGAGTCGACCGTCTCGAGTCGAAACCCTGCGATCAGAGATGGATGCGACTTCTCAAATAAGTCGTGAAGCAAGAGATGTTATGATCGACAATGTTCATAGAGGATTGAGTGGAGTCGATATTTGCTTAAGTCGACAAAGAGCACGTGAAAATGCACGTGCCAATTTTGTTTATTGTACAGATGAGGAGATTTACAACATGAATGTTGAAGATCTCTGAACATATGCAATAAATTGTCGCAATGGTCTGCAAGACCTAATTTTTCATGAGGAAGAGGGCACCGGAACGGTATGTGTTAGTGACCTTAGGGTTTGAAATTATTTTTACATATACATGTGCACAATTTGTAATAAATACATGTGTATGTACATGTATACATTTATTCTTGAGAATGTGTACATTAATCTAACAAAAATGTATGATTATATGTTAAAACACCATTTGCAATTCTCAGGCATGATGCGTGATGAAAATGTTAATATTACGTTCGAGACCTCTGGTTCAAACGATGCAAATGGGTCTGACCATCATGATATGTTGGCACATGTTAGTGTTTTTAAAGTGACTCTAAAATAAATAATTGTTGCCACACATGTACATGTATGTATATATATATATAATTTGATAAAATGTTTTAACAGGTACCGATTCCGTCTGATGTTTTTGGGATGGTGGTACCTTCTTCTTCCTTAGGAGATATACCTTCTACTTCATTGGGAGATGTACAAGTATGGACAATTTTTCACAAGTTCAAAATTTATGCTACCTCAAAAAGTTCCATTAAAAATTGAGATATATAGAGAGAGATCTATATTTTGAGTTATTTAAAATTTTTTGAATTTAGGTTCGTATAGAAGATTTTTTTAATCTGAGGACTTTAGCGACGGAGATAGGAACATCCACAACACTTGAAGAAGTTGTATTTAGTTCCTTTTTTTAATATTATTGTTCAAATAAGTTTATATATGTACACGTGCATTTTCATTTGAAAGTTTTTAATTTATATAAATTATTTATGTATATATATATATTTATATTTAACTGTACATGTATATTGTACAGGTTACCACTGCAAATGTTTCTATGGCAGAACCTGTTGATCAAATGGAGAGGCAACCTTACGAGGTATTGCGTGATTTTCTTGTTATATTTTGTTTTTTACATGAAGTTCTAGATATATATATTCTCATTCATTTTTAAAACTTCAAATTTTAATGTTCAAGTACATGTGCATTGTGTATGTAGGTTTCCTATTTACAGGATAGGGCACTACCAGAGACCCAGACGCAAGATCCTCCATTTGATGGACAAGATTTACAGTAGATTTGATTTGATTTCAAAACTTAGATGGTTTTAAAATTTGTTAAACTTGATACAGTTTGATACTCGAGTGAGATTTACAATTTTTGGACATATTTTATTACAATAAGTTTTTTGGACATATTTTTGGACATATGTTAAATGTTTTTGTTGGATAGTTGTATTATAATTGGCATGGAATGTGATATTTAATGTTAAATGTTTTTTTTAGATAGTTGAATTATAATTGGCATGGCATCTGAAGTTTTTAAAACTACATGAATGATAGAATGTGAACCTACATTTGCACATGTGGTAAATTGAAATGTTACTTGTAACAAGACAATCCCCATTGATTTCATTACAATATATGTTGATTTCTGATTTGATATAATTGCATGTATGATGGTACATTACTTGTAAAGTCATTCGATTAATAGTGTTCATTGATTTCAGTGTAAGCGCAAAAAATTATTGACAATGTAGAACGATTTTTGTGTTATAATAATTAAACCTAATAATATTGGAGAGCGAGAGAGACTTGAGGTATGGTGTTTACTACAAGAGTTCGAGCTAAATATTTAAATGGTTTGTACCTATGTGTTGATTTCTGATTTGATATAATTGCATGTATGATGGTACATTACTTGTAAAGTCATTGGATTAATAGTGCTCATTGATTTCAGTGTAAGCGCAAAAAATTATTGACAATGTAGAACGATTTTTGTGTTATAATAATTAAACCTAATAATATTGGAGAGCAAGAGAGACTTGAGGTATGGTGTTTACTACAAGAGTTCGAGATAAATATTTAAATGGTTTATGATTTATGATTTATACTTTCTTTTTAATATAATCGATACGGAAAGATGACAAAACTAATAAGGGTGACAATAAGAATAGAAGTTCATAAAATAGTTTAAGATTGATCACAAGAATTAAGAGAATGTCTCGGTCCATCATTGGTATGGCTTGTGCTGCAACCATGAAGTCTCATCCCAACACCATAGAATGATCATCCATGTCAATGACTCTTAAGTCTATCTTTCCAAACCATGACCCTACTCTCACATGTGTGCCTTTCATGACACTAGTCACTGCTTTCATCCTCGAATTGACTGCCTTGAAAGCACTCAACTCTTTCTCAATGCTAGCCTTCCTATTTCTAAGATATGAAGCTGCCTTTCGACTTAGGAAACTATGGGTAGCTCCCGTGTCTATCAAAGCAGAGAAATTTTTCCCATGTACGGTTGTAGACATGAATCTCAAGTCCAAGGAACTTTCATCATCATTCCTTCTCCTTGTCTTGCGCCTTACTTCTGCAATCTTCTTCAAAATTTACTCTTCCAATATGTCTTTCGAACTAGCCCTTGGCTTAACAGTCCTTTTCACATATCTCTTCTCATGAAGCTCCATAGAACAATCCGATCCTGGGTCTGCTTGAATTGGTTCAAGCTCTTTCCTTTTCGAATTCTGTCTAATTGCTCCAATGTCTTGACTTTAGCCTGCAACGTGGTGCTTCTTTCCTTCAAGTGAGCCCTTTCCATAAAGAGTTCTTGAAGTATTTGTTCACCTTGTCGTATCTCCATGTCAAGCTTTTCAATTTCAGCAGTTTGTCCAGATAGTCCATCCTTGGAATTTCTTGGGTGAAAAACCAAGTAGGTTGAAGCAACTTTGGTCTAGTGCATTGGAATTCATTAAAGAATTGGTCATTGGCGCTGCTTCAAGCTAGGAGTGAGCATCATCACCAACCTACATTGAATATTTTACACTCCCTAGGGTGAATGATACTTTAAATTGATTGACAGTCTAAGAATTTCGAATTTTTCCGAATGCCAAATGATCTTACAAAGTTAGTATTTATAATATCCTAGTAGGTCATTCGGTGACAACTTTTACCGGAAACTTGAAACAACTTTGGCATGTGATATTTAATTTGTTGAATGTTTTTGTTGGATAGTTGAATTATAATTGGCATGACATGTGAAATTTTTAAAACTCGAGTTTTGGATGGTTTCAATCTACATTTTGCATGTGATATTTAATGAACTTTAAATGTTTAATGTTTTAATGTTGCACAATATATAATCAAAAGGGTTTTAAAACTTAAATTTTTGGATGGTTTCAACCTACATTTTCACATATGGTAAATTGAAATTATGTTACTTGTAACAATACAATCCCCATTGATTTCGTTGTATATGTTGATTTCTAATTTGATATAATTGCATGTATGATGGTACATTACTTGTAAAGACATTGGATTAATAGTGTTCATTGATTTTAGTGTAAGCGCAAAAAAATATTGACAATGTAGAACAATTTTTGTGTTATAATAATTAAACCTAATAATATTGGAGAGCAAGAGAGATAAGGTATGGTGTTTACTACAAGAGTTCGAGCAGGTCATTCGGTGGCAACTTTTACTGGAAACTTGAAACAAAGAGAATCTATCTTTGGCTAGGACATCATGTAAGATGCCTGACATAAACAGTAAAATTGTACTTGAAAGCTGAGATTCGGGCAAGTGGGGAAAACCACTTGTTATCTCGTCCCTTGGAGGCTAGGCCATATGGGGACCGAATCTGACCTTACAAAATAAAGTGAAATAATTTGTACCATATGGTCGGAGAACATATACAAGAACAATTAATATACAAGAACAATTAATTTATCCAATATTGGATATATATATATCCAATAAATATAACATTTTTAATCAATGCACATGTATAGAAAAACTACTTTCAGTTGATACTAGAGCACATGCTTGCATCCAAACAATTTGTAACATGTGCAAACCACAAATAACATAAGCAGCTCAATTTTTAGTTGAGTACTGGAAGTTCTAAAACATATTTAATCCAAAGATAATAAATTGTTGGACACTTCACTCAAAAAAATTCTAATGGAATTCCATCCTCAATAATTCGTTCATGATCGGATTTTGACATTTTCCATTTCTTAATTTTTGATTTTTTCTTTGATTGAACTTCTATCAACTTTATGCGTGCTGCACACACCAAGTGACTATATTGACAACTTATGGAATCAGGTTCATAGTCTTCAAAGTAAACAAAGTCTCCACTTTGACGAGTTTGTTTGAAAAAATAAACTTTCAGTATAATAGACCCTCTATCATACTGAAATCCGTGATCATTATAGTCTTGTAATAATTTCATTTTTCGTTCGGTGCAATGCATCAAATAATACTTCACATTTTCATCGTTGTCAATAGGTGCAATTACAGCAAAAACATCTCCTGCACAATAAAATAAATTTAACATTTAATTATGCATATTTAAATTTATTTGTAGATCTTTAAATCATTAGAAAGTAATTCAAATGTTACCTTCTCTAACAAGATCAGAAACTCGATCACCATCGGATGATATTGTAGTTTCTTCTGATTGCATTTCTTCAAACATTGCAACAGACATTTTTCCCTTTGTATTTAGCTCTGTATGTTTCCAATCGTTCACATACATTTTGTTTTCACGGACGTCATTGGATTTTGTGTTGTCTATGAAAACATCACAAAAACAAGAATATTTTCTTTTATCCAATGCAAACACATTTGTGGACAACTTTGTTTGAATTGAATGCAATTTTCGAGTCCCTTTTATTGTTTCAACTTCATTTCCAATTGATCTATCTACGTCTTCGATTCCAATATGCCAGAAAAACCTTTATATGGAAAATTAGAAAAAGAATTTGTAAATATGATATCAAAATACAATTAAAAATAATCATTGCATGATAAATGTACGATGTTTAAAATTAGATTACCAATATAAATTAAATTGAATGTACCTTCGCACTTCTCTTGATGGGTTAATCTCATGGCTTAAAGCAGTTTTGCACCATTGAACAACTTCTTCAGCGTTCACAAGTCGGCGTGCAAAGTGGTTCATTTGATATCTTTGAAGTACTCGTTTTAGGCATGCTCCTGCACCGTCATGTTCTCCTTTTCCATGGCCAGTCTCAAAGAAATTCCAACAATGTTTAATGCAGGTTTTCTTATGAAGACAACACAACCAAAAAAATGATCGTGCAGATTTGAATTGACCTGCACATCCGTCTGACCATATCCAATGTTCATTGAATGTTATCCCACAATTTTTCAATGAATCATAAATTCTTCCAAAACAATGTTGTACAAAAAATGTATCATGTGTACGATCGTCACTGATATAAAAGTGATATTCTTTAATGATATGTTGATTTTCACTCGTGCTTTCTATATGATCGACATTTTGTTCAGCATGTCTATATAGAATATGGACGAGCATGGAGACTTGGTCAGAGTGATAGTATTCACTCTGAATTTCTTTTTATGGAACAAATGTGTAGTTTTCTGCAAAATCAATCACTGACAAAATGGTCCCTGGTGGAAAAACTTCACGAGATTTTTTGAATTGCAAGTCTTGCCATCGAGCTCTATGTGAATGCTTAGCGTATTTGTAAATTTCTGCTTCAAACTTTCTCAAAAAGTCTATCAGAAAAATTTCGTCTTCTCGTAATTCGATTCTTTTAACACTATCTGCACCTTGAATCGATGTACTGATATATTCATATCTCTTCCATTTAACTTTCATGTTGGACAATGATTGATCATTTATATCAATACGATATTTGTTTCGAAATTTCGTCAAAGTTCCACAATCATCGCATTTTTTACCACCAACACATTTCTTTGTGTAAAATAGTTCATCGCTTTCTCTTTCACATAGAATTTGAGATATGAATTCAAGGATAGTGGAAGGAGGAGGTGAATCCTTCCATAATGCTCTACCGAAATCAAGGAATGTGTCATAATATAACTCAAATTCCACATGATAACGGCAACAACAAGTGTCGCGTACGGTGATAGGTTTTACATACCATGGTTTTTGTTGAACAAAAGCACTGAGTAAAACTTCAATTTGACGATTCTCTTCTTTGAACTTGTTGAATAACTCTATTTGAGTGGTTTCCAAGAGATGTTTTTCATGTTCTTCGTATTGATTTCATGATATTCTTCTTCGCATCACATGTCTTGCAGTCGGTGAAACACACGAATTGTTCTTCCAATATTCATATATTATTTTTTTAACATCTTCTCCAAGTCTATCTTTGTATGGTTGCCTACAAATAGCTCTCCAACAAGCGAGTTCATCATTTACGTCTATTTGCAGTCAAAATTTTCAATGTTTGTGAAGAGTTTTTCGTGAGGTTCCCAGTGCTCGTGCCATAGATGTTAGATTCAAACGATTCTCTTGAGTACTTGGTGAAACCATTTCCATTTGTATTCCTCTACGTATATTTGAAACATATTTATCTCTAGATCTCTTAATTGACTCTATAGCACTACTCATATTTTTTATCACCTCCTCTTTCATTTTTTTATCTTTGGTTGATTTTCGAATACCCAATAGTGTCGTCGCTTGTTTTAATTTCCTTGATGATAGGAGACCTTTCAACATTTGAGCTTGAACTGTCACTTGCTCATTTTTGAAACACTTTTCAAAAATTCTATCGACACGATATCGTATAACATGGTTAGGTTTATTTATCTCCATATGTGTGAGTGTCGACATTTTCTAACATCTCATTATCGATAGTGATTTCATCTGTACATATTCGAAAAAATAGTACATATTCAATAAATAACTAAATTAATAAATACGTCAATAAATATTAGGAAAATTTTAAATATATCAATAGATCATAATATTTACATTTACATACCCGATTCAATTTCTGCTTGAGGTTGATTTTCTTCTTCAATATTTTGAGGAGTATCTCTGTCTTTTTACATTAAACAAAATATTTTTCAAACTAGTTCATCAAATAAAAATTAAGCTTCACATTTTACATTGGGAAAACTTTAAAAATATATTAATAGATCATAATATTTGCATTTACATACCTGCTTCAATTTCTGCTGGAGGTTGATTTTCTTCTTCAATATTTTGAGGAATATCTCTGTCTGTTTACATCAAACAAAATATTTTTCAAACTAGTTCATCAAATAAAAATTAAGCTTCACATTTTACATTGGGAAAATTTTAAATATATATCAATAGATCATGTAATATTTACATTTACATACCTGCTTCAATTTCTGCTTGAGGTTGATTTTCCTCTTCAATATTTGAGAGGGCTTCTAACTTTATTTTGCGATATTGTCTTGTCTCTTCTCTACATTCCTCGGGGTCTCTTTTTCAATCATATTTTCTCACACAAGTTCTTAGATTTCCCATGATAATAGGGTATGAGGTTCAAAAAATTTCCTTCAAAAAATTAGACAATAACTCAATTACAAAAAATAACACAAAAGATTTAATTTAAAAAAATCTTTTGTAAAAAATATGTAATCCAATCCAAAACACACACTTTAAAAAACACAAAACACGTACTTCAGCACAAAACACGTACATACCTCCAAGAAAAATCACACCGCCTCCAAGAAATGTCTTCCAAAAAAATTCTTTAAATCCAAAATTTGAAGAAAAGTTTTTGAACAAAGAAGCTCAAAAGATTTATTTCAACACAAAACACGTACATACCTCCAAGAAAAATCACGCCAGCTCCAAAAAATGTCTTCCAAAAAAGTTCTTTAAACCCAAACTTTGAAGAAAAGTTTTTGAACTCAAACCAAGTTGTAAAATGAAATGACTTATATATATATATATAGATATATATATATATATCTATATATATATATATATATATATATATATATATATATAGTATTCATATGTTATTCTCTCTCTCTCTCTCACACACACACACACATAGACATACATATATATAAAGTATGAAAATCAGAGTTTACTTCTGACATCTTATATTTTCTTCACTCCCATTCTAAAAATCCAAAATTTTTTTGCATCTCACTTTCTTTTTTAGAAAAATAAGGTTAGCTATATACTTTTTGCATTTATGCAACTATCATGACATTTTGCAGCTCATATGAACAAGACATTTTGACAGAAGTAGCTGAAGACAAGATTGAAGATCATACTAAAGAATGTGCTCAAGAACACCTTAGGAATCAAGACAAAGAAGAAGCAATAAATTTTAGCTATATCCAAGGTATGATACAAATTTTTTAAAATAATAAGGTTTAAAACATCTATATATATATAAATTAGATGATCATATACTACCAGCTCAAAATGTCATCTTTAAAACTGATTATGCCAAAAAAAATCTAAATCTCATGATTCTTCATTGAACTCACATCATAATCTCCTCAAAGATCAAATATTATCGCATCCATTAATAATTCAACACTCATGTCTCATACTGAAATCTCACTTATGCTGAAACACTCACTCACGTTCCTAAACCCTTGCTCATTCACTTCTTACTTTCACGTCTCTACAGTTTCATGACATAACTCCTCCATGTTTTCAAGCTCAGAGTAAAACCCTCAATTCATCTAGTCAGGAAGAGACATTCTTGAATGTAAAACACTCGGAAAAAATATGGGTTTGATTGTAAGAACAAAGCTCGTAGGAAAGAAATTCATGGAGGGATATCTGCAAGTAAAGTTGATACTGCAAAAGGAACATTGGCTTAAATTGATAGAGAAATTTGGTGGGTTTGAAGTCATGAAATATTTTTCAAGAGGCTTCAACGAAGTAGAGGTCGAAATCGATGACATCAAATTTTCAGTCACAGAATCCTTGGTGGCATAGGAAACCAGACTTCCAAAGATAAGTGAAAGATGGTTCAAAAATAGGGGAATCAATGGAGAAGAATGGAAAGTCTTCTTGAAAAACCCAGGTATGGACACACATTTTTTCAAGAAGGGAATTCCTAGCACAACCCTTAACGGTAAATGGAGAAACATTATTTTGATAATTCAGAATTTTATTACACGTGAACGAGGCTTTGGTTGTATGTTCTTCTATCATGCTAGGTTATTGATGAATGTTCTAGAAGAGAAAGAGATAAACCTTCCATATTTTTTGCTGAATAGTCTAAGGAAGATGGAAAGGATGGTTCAGAAGAGGATTCAGCTCATAGATAACAACATTCATCATCATGCATTGATAAAAATCCTCATTCACTTTCATTAAAAGAGCATAGGAGATACTTGGGAAGATTTCTTAACCAGAAATCATTTTCTAGAAAAAAGAAGAAAAGTAGCCTAGTGATAACAAAGGAAAAATAGGCAGAAAGAGAAAAGTTGAGAAAATTTATGTGGATGAACAACCACCTCAAAGGAAATTAGAAGATGAAACGCCTATTTCACACTTTTTTGAAAAGGCTATGAAACAAATCAATAAAAAGAGAGGAAGAAAAATGAAAGAAAAAGGCGTAGTAATACACACATAAAAATCATAAACTTAGAACATTCTATACCTAGTAAGAAGGTCCTAAAACCTTTGCAAAGGAGCCAAAATCCACTCCCAGATGTTACAAAAACTATTGATATAGAAGAAAATCTTGAGTTACCATCACCTATTATTTCTTCTCCCATATAGGATCCAAGTAGAAGAAGTCCAGATATTGACCTTGTCCAGCAAGAGATCTATGATTACATCGAATATTTGGAAAGAATAATGCAGAAAATATATCAAACATTGATCAACAGTCTTCTAGTCCACAAGAACCTCTAGTGAATACTTTAAAGAAATAAATTTTTGAGCTCTAGATACTAAATATGCATATAAAGCAAGGAAAATGAAGCTCTGAAGATTAAAAACGAAATTGATAAAACCATCAATGAAAATACTCTTATATATATGGGGTGATTGTTCAAAAATAACAAGAAATTGAAAAAGAGGAATAGATACCTAAAAAGAAAGATCATAAATTTGAACTACAAATTTATGATGAAGAAACCGAGGTTAGCAGTGACTTCAAAGATAGGAAGGAAGATGAATTTAGATGTCCTAGAAAAAGTTTTAAAGCATATGTAGTAATGAGGTGAAGACTCACAATTTTGAAATTTCATAAGGACATGCAATGGTCTGTTAGTGGGGGTATGTTGAGCCTTAAGACTATCTCTATTTTTGACATCTATCTCACTACTTTTCCTTCCTTTTTGACATAATCCGTAAGCTCAATATTTCTTAATTGATAATTTTTTTGTCTGAGAAGACATTTGAATGATATATATTTTATATTTCTATGCATGTTATTATTTGAATGAATTTTGTATTTAGATACACAATTCATGAAATTTTGTAGCTAATATTTGTTTATGCAACTACCGACATTGTATGACAGGTTCTAAAGATGAGGGAGAGGAGCGAAGGTCATGGGTAGTTTGGGAATGACCCACACATGGATTTTTTCCTTCTTGGTTGTCCAAAATCGAGAGAAATAACACCTAAAATCATGGTTAAAGGATTACTTAAACAAAGGGAAAAGACTAGCGAACGAGAAGTTGGAAGCTTCACAATTTTCTCTCCACGTCGAAAATCGTGAAAGCTATGAAGACCGCAATCCTATTTAGAACTCTACTTCTAATTTCATTAATATTTTTAGACGATATCATATCAAAAAATTGAACTTAATTTGTTATAAATACAGGGTTGTTTTAACCGGAGATAAGCTTATTTTTTTGTAATACAGTCACATAGTAAAACTGTATTTTTATTCATGCATGGAGAAGGTGTGTTCAAGATCATTGATGCATAATTAGTCACAAGTGATTATTCAAGTCATTTTGTTCTAGTGGTCCCTTGCACAGAAGAGGTTTTGTATCTTAAATTTCTGGTGTTTTCTAGTTTAATTCTTACATTATCGCATAAGTTAATTGCTGAGTTTTTAATAATTTAAATACTGTGTCTTTCGCATAGTTGAATGCTCCAATTTTTTTGATTTCCTAAATTATCTTAATGTTATAATTTTTTTTAACATATGGAATGAAATATTTGTCACATTATTTTACACAGTAATCACATATTTCATATCAGATAAGAATTTTTAGCTGCACACAGTAGGAAGAATACTCTGTTTTATTTCTTTATTTCAATCTGTATTTCGATTTACGAAGTATAGTCATTTGGAATGAATATTGTTAGGTTTAATACTTCCATTTCATCGATCTTATTATAAAATGATTTGTTTCATTAGTGAATAGAATTAGAGTTAATTCAATACTTTGTTTTCATAAGAATTACTTTAGACATATGTTTTCATTTGGTAGATAGAGTGAAATTTTTTATACATTTTTTGATAAGACTTAGACATAGTTTGGATTGATGCTTTGTTTAGATTTAGAAATTATTTAAGTAGATACTTTAATTTTTTAATGAAATAGATCTATAAGTAGTCTAGATATATGCTTTAAAGATAATTGTTAGCATAGGAATAGTCTAAGATTGATCACTTAAGTTGGTTTCCTTTTATGCAAAATAGTCTTGTCATAGATCAATTTTCTTTCTTTAATTTACATTTTGTTTTCTTCATTATTGTAACTTTCATTTTTCAGTCATTAGAATATTTTCTTTAGAATGATTTATATGTCAATTTCCTTCTTAGATTAACATTAAACATGTCCTTTTCTTCCTTCTTATGTTTATTATTCAAGCATTAAAATTATTCTGGATGCAATTACTTTCTTGATTTTAAATTTCACTTATATAAAATCTCTAAATACAAAAAAGATTGAAGTTTCATTCCTATTTCTCTTAAAATCAATTTTTCATCTCTTCCAAAAGTACAATTCTCATCATAGGCTTTGATATCTAAGTTTAGTGCCTTTAATCCTTCGCAATCAAGACATCTCTCGATAAAAGTTCTTGATACCTGTACATCTAGTAGCCAACAATAATCCACTGCAAATTGTGTCATAGATCCATGCCTCGGAATGAGGGTTTTGATCCTATGAGGCAAGAGTAACTTCGGTGGTTAGGGGTAACTACCTCCCCCTTATGTCGTGTCACTTGTTCCTAGTTCCTCCCTTTGCAATGATGGTTTGAGCTCTGCATCTACTACTGAGCTATAATAACTCTTACACCCATTATCTTTCCAATTTCATATTAAGAAGGTAATTGTAATTGGTTTCATCACTCTTGTTCTAGCTATGTTTGCTTCTATTTGGTCATTGTTTTCTAACTAAAATTTAATGTAAATAATGGCAAGTTTGGAAGCATTCCTCTCAGTTTGGTGGATCTAGCTTAGTTGTGATCCTCTCTAGTGAGGGTTTGGCCCTACAAGGATTCATGCCACAACAATGAAGTTGTAGTGAGGGTTTACAATTGTTGGCATGCCATTGGCAGGGCTACAAGGTATTCAATTCACTACTATATTACCTATGGTTAATTACCTCACAATATTGCAATTTTAACACCCCTCATTCCATGCCCCTCACCCCCCTTTTATAACAAATTTTGCAGACACTGTTCAACGAACCTGGGTCATGGGTTCTAGGTTGAGCTACTTGACTTATATGCTTGGATTTTATTCGAGTTCTTGAAAACCACCTCGTTTTTTCTTTTTAATTAATAACATATAATTTCTAGCGAGTGTGACTGCAATTCTTATCATGGAAATGAAATGAATTTTTTTTATCACTGAAATATACCCTTTAAAAAGTTTACCTATTACGGACGAGCATATATGATAGCCGATATCAAATCAAGGTGTTGAAAAATGTTCATGTTGATATTTAGCTCCTTGTCAATGGATGGATATATTGTGTTATCTACAAATCGAATGGGGTAAACAATATTCCCGTACGGTTTCATTTCTTTATGTATTTCCTCAAACGAAAATAGATTCTATAGATTTGCTAAAATTGGAAAATAAATGGTTGCATGGAATATGATAAAAATTAATTCATTCACCTGTTAGTCCACGTTTTTCTTTTGTCTTAATTATCTAGCAATTATTACTCATTTTTGTTTGGATGTGTATTTTTTTCCCATTTTAGTTTTAGTGCATCAAAACGGCTTATTACCATTTATTAGAAAATTATATATTATGGAGCAATGCAACATATAAAATATGCAGAAAATACAAGCACACAGAACACATAAAACCAGAGAGACACAGATATATGTGGTTCACCCAGTTTGGGCTACGTCCACCCCGAACAGCCAGTCCTTCCTTTCTATTATCCAGCAAAAATGAAGAGACAAAATGTACAGCAGATCCGCTGTAATATCCTTTGTTCTCTCTCACAGTCTCCCTCTCTGTTTCTCGCTCCGAGAATACACATATTCAATGCACAGCCACAATACAATGCCCTCATAAAAGCGAGGGGTTGCCTTCTAGGGAAAAAACCCTAATCTAAACATAACTTCTACCGTCAGATCATTTTCCTAATGAACGACCCAGATTGACTAGAAATTACTATACTTTTAGAAGGCAGCGATTAATTACGGGCGGTAAGGTATAGGGGTCCAATGTTGTGATACAAAGTAAACAAGATAATCAGGCTCCACACCTAACAATCTCCCACTTGGAGACTGATTGTAGCAACTCCACCGCTGCTTCATTTGCTGGAAAATGACTCCTCTTTGGACCTGGCTATTCCTCATATTCATCGTCATCCTTGAAGACCAATTGAAACTAAGCATGCTCTCAGTTTATCCCTGGTTACAACTTTTGTTAGCATATCTGCAGGATTCTGGCTAGTATGTATCTTTTTCAGCTTCAACTCTCCATCTTCCAATACTGACCGTATGAAATGGTACTTGAGATGTGTGTGTTTAGTCTTGGAATGAAATGCTGAGTTATTTGCAAGATGAATATCACTTTGGCTATCACTGTATAGTGTGCCCATATCACGCTTCTTACCCAATTCATCCATAAACCTTTGTAACCAAATCATTTCTTTACTAGCCTCTGTAGCAGCAACATACTCGACTTCTGTTGTTGAAAGTGCAACAACACTTTGGATTTTCGAAATGAAACTGACAGTTGTTCCACCTACAGTAAATACATATCCTGTAGTGCTCCTCCTATTATCTCTGTCACTTGCCATATCTGCATCAACATATCCCTGTAGAACAATGTTTGAACCACCAAAGCATAATGCTTGATTTTTGGTACCTCTCAAATATCTGAGAATCCATTTTACTGCCATCTAATGTTATTTTCCTGGATTATTCATGTAATTGCTTACAACTCCCACTGCATGTGCAATATTAGGCCTTGTGCAGACCATTGCATACATTAAACTTCCAACTGCAGATGCATATGGAACTTTAGACATATAATCCATGTCTTCTTGGGTCTTTGGGCACATCTCCTTACTAAGTTTGAAATGGATAGAAAAAGGTGTAATAACTGGTTTTGCATTCTGCATATTAAATCTTTTCAACACCTTCTCTATGTACTCATTCTGAGATAGTGTTAATTTGCGATTTTTCCTGTCTCTAGTTATCCTCATACCAAGGATTTGTTTTGCAGCTCCCAAATCCTTCATTGCAAATGAATTTGCCAATTTTCTTTTGAGCACATTTATTTCCTGCATGTTAGACCCTGCAACAAGCATGTCATCTACATACAATAACAATATAATATAACTGCCATCATTTTTCCATTTTAGATAAACACAATGATCAAAGTGACATCTAGTATAACCTTGTTCGGACATAAACTTGTCAAATTTTAGATACCATTGCCTTGGAGCCTATTTTAAGCCATACAAGCTCTTCTTTAACCTGCACACCGATTTTTCTTTCCCTTTTACCTCATATCCTTCTGGTTGCTGCATGTATATCTCTTCCTCCAAATCTCCATGGAGAAATGTTGCCTTTACATCTAACTGTTCAAGATGTAAATATTCCGCTGCTACAAGACTTGAGATAGTTCTGATTGAATTCATTTTAAAAACATGAGAAAATATTTCATCAAAATCAATACCTTTCTTTTGTGCAAACCCTTTCACCACAATTCTAGCTTTGTACCTTTGTTTTCCTCCATCTTCTTCCTTCAGCCTGTAAACCCATTTATTCTGCAATGCAGTTTTACCTGCAGGTAACCTGACTAAGTCCCAATTCTGGTTATGCATTAAGGAGTCCATCTCCTCTTCCATGGCTAGCTCCCACTTCTTCCTGCTTTCAACCTGCATTGCTTCTTCATAAAATTTAGGTTCACCAAAATCAGTCAGCAATAAATAGTTTAATGAAGGAGAGCATCGTTCAAGGGGTCTACTTATCCTGGTAGATCTTATAACACCACTTTCAGGTGTTTGAGGTGCCTGTTGCTGTTGTGGTGGTTGTTGCTGCTATGGTCGCTGATTATTATTATTTTTAGGCACCTTTACTTTTTCAGATATCTCATCAAGAACTGCGTATTCCTTGCTTTCTTTTTCCTGTTTCTTTTCCTGTAGCTGATTCTTATACAAGACCTTTTCAGTGAATATTACATCTCTGCTCCTAATGATTTTGTGATTTTCATAATCATATAGGTGATAACCAAAATCATTAGCACCATATCCAATAAAGGTACATTTCTTTGATTTTTCCTCAAGCTTTGTTCTGTTTTCTTTATTAATATGGACAAAGGCCTCACAACCAAAAGGCTTTAAAAAAGAGTAGTTTACCTTTTTTCCTGTCCATGCTTCCTCTGGAATACCACCATCCAAGGAACTTGAAGGCCCTCTGTTTATTAGATAAACAACAGTATCTACAGCATCTGCCCAAAATTGTAAAGGCAATCCTGCATGCAATCTCATGCACCTTGCACGCTCCATGATTGTTCTGTTCATCCTTTCTGACACACCATTTTATTGTGGTGTTCTTGGAACTGTCTTCTCTCTACGAATTCCATGCTCTGAACAGTACCTATCAAACTCTTTGCTGCAATATTCACCTCCATTGTCTGATCTGAGACACTTAAACTTCTTTCCTGTCTCAATCTCAACCAAAGCTTTCCATTTCTTGAAAGTATCAAATACATCAGATTTATTCTGAATACAATAAATCCATGTTTTTCTAGTTGCATCATCAATAAAAGTAACATAATAACGAGAGCCACCAAGAGATGATACCTGAGTAGGTCCCCATACATCTGTATGCACAAGCTCCAATTTTTTGCTCTTCTTTTCTTTCCCAACTCTGAGAAATCTGACTCTCTTCTGTTTTCCATAAATGCAATTCTCACAGAAATCCAAATCAACATTCTTCAAACCTGGCAACAAATTTCTTGATTGAAGAATCTTCATTCCCTTCTCACTCATGTGTCCGAGCCTATGATGCCATAATGCTGCATCTACTCCTTTGGAAGTTAAAGCATTAACAGAGTTAGAAATACCATTGCATAAATACAATGTACCAACCTTTTCACCTTTTGCTATTACCGGCGCTCCTTTGGTGACCTTCCAAGTTTTATCTGTGAAAGTTGTCACACAACCTTCACTGCCTAACTGCCCTGTTGAAATCAGATTTTTCTTTAGATCTGGAACATGCCTTACCTCCTTTAGTAGCCATTGGTTTCCATTTTGTTGTTTTACAAGAACTTTACCCATTCCAACAATTTTACAGGGTTTATCATCACCCAAACGAACTTGTCCAAAATCTCCTTGAACATAGTCGTGAAAATATTTCTTATCAGGTGTGGCATGGAATGAAGCCCCTGAATCTACAACCCAAGAATCATTAACATTTTCGAAATAAAGAATCAAAGCATCTTGTAACACATCACCTGTCACATTTGGTTCATGATTGTTTTCTTGCTGTGTGTCTCCTTCTTTTCCCTTCCGAGATCTACAGTCTTTCTTTAGGTGTCCTTTCTTTCTGCAATTCTAGTACACTATCCCCGATCTGGACTTGGATCTGCCTTTCCTTGATTTACTGCGATATCCCGAGCTCTTTCCTCTTTCCATTCTTCTTCCCCTAGACTCTGCACTCAAAGCATTACCTGATGTCTCACCAAAGCTTTTCCGTCACATTTCCTCGCTAAGGATAACACCAACAACATCATCAAACTTTAAAGTACTAGATCCAGAGACAAAGTTACTAATGGCCATTACTAAACCATTCCAACTCTCTGGCAATGAGCACAAGAATAACAGAGCTCTAACTTCATCATAAAATTTTACCCCTACAGAACTTAACTGACTGGTAACTGTATTAAATTCATTTAAATGGTCTACAACAGATCCACCTTTGAACATCTTCATATTAAATAGTCGTTTCATAAGAAATACCTTGTTTGAGGCCGAGGGTTTTTCATATAGTTTCACCAACGTCTGCATCAAACCCTCTATTGTTGTTTCCTTTGAAATATTGAAGGCTACTGACGCCGCAAGACACAACCGTACTGTTCCGAGTGCCTTTCTATCGAGAATGTTCCATTGCACGTCTGTCATGGCTGTCGGCTTGTTTGTTTTTCCACTCAATGGTAGGTACAGATCTTTTTGATACAGATAATATTCCATCTGCATCTTCCACAGTGGGAAGTTTTGGCCATTAAATTTCTTGACCCTAAACTTACCATCATCCGGCATTGCTCCCACTCGAACTAGGAACCCTTCTTTCCTACGAGTTTATCAGCCAAATATACCTTCGTCTTTGATACCAGTTGTTAGAAAATTATATATTATGGAGCAATGAAACATATAAAATATGCGGAAAATACAAGCACACAAAACACATAAAACAAGAGAGACACAGATATATGTGGTTCACCCAGTTTGGGCTATGCCCACCCCGAACAGCTAGTCCTTCCTTTCTATTATCCAGCAAAAATGAAGAGACAAAACCTACAACAGATCCACTGTAATATCCTCTGTTCTCTCTCACAGTCTCCCTCTCTGTTTCTCGCTCCGAGAATACACATATTCAATGCACAGCCACAATACAATTCCCTCATAAAAGCGAGGGGTTGGCTTTTAGGGCAAAAACCTTAATCTAAACATAACTTCTACCGTCGGATCATTTGCCTAACGAACGGCCCATATTGACTAGAAATTACTATACTTTTATAAGGGAATTTTACATCTGCTTTTAGCTTCGAGGGCGCTGCCCCCGAAAACCCCCGCCAGGGGGGGGCTCCGAAAAGCGCTGCCGGCCCCCCTGGACCCCCCACGGCAGCGATTAATTACGGGCGGCAAGGTACAAGGGCCCAATGTTGTGATACAAAGTAAACAAGATAATCAGGCTCCACACCCAACACTGTTGCGGTTTATAGCTCTTCTATAACGTCCAAGTTCTAACAACTTACTTTGATTACCCTTCATATCTAGTTTTCTTAATGGTTTTCGATGAGTTAGCCTAGTAAGCAACTAGAGTTCCTTGAGGGTTTCGTAGGTTTTTAGCTTGTGGCTGCTTGTAATTTAAAGTTAGTCTTTCTTTTTAATTTTTAAGTTCTATAACTATGAAAACCCTACGATTACTTTGAATATTTTCCTATCAATATTTGTTTCCAATTGGTACTCATTACAGCCTTTCGCCAGGAACATGTTTATATTTCATGTGCTTTATATGGTATATTTTTTGCTTTAATCTCCGTAGAAGAAAATTGTAGTTTTTCATGTAAAGAATATGGTTTTTCGATGAATATTTATTTATTTATATGTATATTGTCATGGTTTATTCTATTCTCTTTGTACGTGTATGGTTTAATTCTTTTGAGTGTCAAATGTTTCGCTTTAATTGGAAAATATAGAAAGTTTTACGACATTTCTACAAGAATAGTTCTGCTAATATTTTCTTTTTTCTAATTTGAATGTCTCATTCTCTAAGAAACTCTAAAAGACCTCAGTTTTCCATATTTTATATTTATTATTAACACTAAATTCTATGTTCTCATATAATTTTTTGCAACAAATGTTCCTATTTTCCATTTTAGTTCACTTTAGCTATTGTGTGTTTATATTCCTATGCATATAATTATGAGTTTCTCCAAGTAGTTACAGTACAAGATACATTTATACTAGATGTATTTACTTTAAAATAAATTCACTGTTTACATTCCGCTCTTATTAATTCTGTTATTGTGTCATAATTGGCCTGAAATTTTTCTTTAGTGAGACCTATTCCTAAGACTCACTCAATTATTCAATTCCTCTTTCAGTACAAATCCAGAACCATTCTGGGCTAATATTAAGTAGTTTGGCCTTCAAATAACCTAGTTCAGCAATTCTTCTATACAGTAAACTACAATAAGTCTCAAAAACATAGAATGAACATATATTATCATAATAAATATTACTAGCATGCATGACACAAAAATTAATTCATAATAGATACTAGTTGAATTCTTATCTTTATTCATTATCTCGTTCAACAACAAAATCACAGCAAAAAGAGTAGTCCACCCTACCGAGGACAAAAACAATTACCTCTAATTCTCCCCATGAGTGAGTTTCAACTCTAGATGTTTATTTGATAAATGACCATAAAAATTCCAACCGTAGACATTCTTTGACCCCAGCAGGTCCAATCTCAGGGCTAAACTGAGCACACAGGTATGAGTTTGGATTCCACTGGGCAACTAGCTCAAGAATCCTTTCTTGGCAGTACCTTTCCTACCTTCAACAATGTCCTATTGCAGATTCAGAAGCTTACAACTTCATTCTCCTTAGTTTGACCTCCTCCAACTAGGTACCAAGTCTTCAAGGTTTCCTTAAGTTCTTTCCACTCTCACTATATTGGCTTTGTTATGCCAAATAATATTGTTTATTTCTAGGGAGAGGATAATTGTCTTCTAATTGTTTGGTAAGTGAGGCTCTCATTTAGCACTCTTTCTATAGTTTCTCACTAACCATAGCTAATATTTTTTATAAAAATAAAACAACATTTATCATTTATGTTTGACCTTTCTCATGTTCCAAAATTTTACCCAATCATTCATAGTAAAGCAAATTTTTTTATAGCTTTTACCAAGGGGTGCTACACACTAATTATGGTTTTTTTTCTTTTTTGCATAGGAAACCTTACAATTATCATATTCCTATGATTTCTACTCTAACAATATTCTTTTGGTAAAAACAATACACACTCTCATATTGCAAGATTGGGAAAATATGGCTTCTTTAGGTCAACTTATTATAGTTGTGTCTTGTATGGATGGAAGAGTTGCAACCCTAAGGAAAATACAAAAAATCGACATATATATGCATTCAAAATCACATAAGGGTTATACGACCATGAAATTATAACTCATAAATATATATGTATGAATTACCAAGACTGTTGTCCTGGAATAACCTCGGAAAAAATTTAACATAAAGTATACATAATACAAAGAGATATGTAAAAAAGCTAACACCTCGAAACTGGAGTTGAAGAACAGAACAAGTATGAAAGTGTAGTAGCACTTTTTCATAGCAATATACACAGGGTAACCATGCATACACAATGAAATCTAATATGTTAGGCTAACCAACATCAAATTCCTTGAGAAGTAAAGCCATAATGAAAACAAATAAGGGAAGAACTTTAAAATTTGGATTGTGGAAAAAACAAATACTTTTTTGGATGAGGATATAATTCGAGATATGATAGAGATGGAATTCACCCTAGCCTCACTTGGGAGGGAAATAACATTTTCTATATCCGCTCTAGAGGTTCTCCCAAAACAAAACAGCAGGAAAAACCCTTATGAATGTGTCAGTACTAAAACCCTAATGAGAATAACGAGAGGTAAAAGGAGAACCAAACCAGAAAAAATAAGATGAGGGTTTTACCTACAAGACCTGACAAGCCATTGCACTTAAATAATTAATAATATTCCTCCTTCTTGTTTGATGTTGGGGTATTTACTGTTAGTCCTATGTTTTTCCTTACTTCATATCACCTTTTACTCAGAATCCCCCATGATTTTGTTTAAGTTTGAATGGTTATTGTCCTATTTTTGTGCATTCTCAGAGACAATGGGGTAAGTATTTTTTATCCCCTTGTTTTAACGATATTTAAAACACTAAAAGAATCATTAATAATAAGTGTATTTTTAGGTTTATATTTAGTTGATTATATTCATATGCTAACATGCATTGATCTTGCATTTACCTTCCTGTACTATGCAACAGGTTCCTATACCAACTGGGGTTCCTACACTAGCTTACTATGGGCTTCCTGCACTATTGAAGAGTTCCTACAAAAAGAATCAAGTTTTTGTTCCCACACTACACTTCTTGTTCCAGTAGCACAATTCCCATTCTCGTAGTGCAGATCATGTTGTTATCTCCATGATTATGATACATCCAGTTGTCATGATCGAAAACAATCACATGGGTTTTCAAGAGTAGACGGTCGATATGATGTTGTGTTCCTTTAATTGTGCCCAAGTCTTCAAGATAGCTGGTAGAGAGATGGTCAAATTCAGTCAAAACTTCCTTCTATAAATTATGAAATTTTTTAACAACGTATTCTTCCAATGAATGTTATGGAGAATAATTCATGACTCGGTATCAGTTGTTGCGTATACGTAAAACCTTATATCAATTCAAATCTATTCAGTAATTGTATATCTTTATTTTTGCACAAAATCACTTTGCAGACTCTAGATTTATGCATTATGTAACCATTGATATGAGTAACTAGATGGCGTTGTTGTAGTATATATGAAAGATATTATACTATAGAGGGGAGTCATTGTATTTTGCATATCGAGTGTCCTTATTTTGGTTCATAATTAGTTTGCAATTCTAAAATTATGTGTGTTTTGTAACCATAGGATCTGAGTAGCTAAGAGCCAACATTTTTGTTATAAGCGTGAAGGTTGCATACTAGAGAGGGGGATATATCGTTGAATTTTTTAAATCGTAGTTTTTGGGGAAGAGAAAAAGGACGATTTTACAAAATGGAGGAGAGGAGACAGTATCAATGTAGCATCACACAGAATTAACCAGTGGAACGCTCCCTCTATTGCTGAAGTCTGATCCTTTCCTGCACCATGTAAAGACTAATATTTCAAGATTAATCAAAGTGTTTTCAGCCATATTCTGTCTACTTAATTCATGTGTTTTATAATTATACTCTTTGTGTAAAATAGATCATTGAGAGAAGGTGTGAGCTGGCTAGGTTGGCTGCCAGATCATCTCAACACCATTTTGAATTTTTTATGATTATTTAGATTATGAATTTCTGAGAAATTCATTTAATTTATCATTTACGGTATGATTGGTGATGGATTTTTGTACCAAATGCTTTATTGATTGCATGTTGAATTAGTGTATCTTCCCTCCCACGAAGAGTGGTGATCACGTTGGTCAAAATTTTGATTTCTCGATACTTTGTTTCACAACCTCATGTTATGAATAATTTTCTCTTTTCAAATTGCATTATAGCAGATAGGGTAAGCGAGTTTTTCATATTCTAGATTCTTTGTCTTTTACTCTACAAGTTTTGATTCCATAAATCAATGACAGGAACTTATGACATGCTGCTCCAAAATACAAAAACGTTTTAATATATTTCGAATTCATTTTAATTATAATGATTGTGATCTGTGGTAAACATATATGGATGCACAAGTAAATTGAATTCTAAGCAAATCTGATGTCACATACTCATACTGGTCAGTATGTTAAGAAAATAGGTATCATATTTCTATTATTTGGTAATTTATAATCATGGTCCAATGTTATTTTCAAATAATTTGAGAGCAAGAACTGTTTTGACCTTATTCAAACATTTATTGGTTTCTAGGCAAAAAATAGTTAAGGTTTACCTTTTGTTTGTCAATAACTAGGATTTCCTTTCACAATTGTTAATAGGTAAGGTTTTCCTTTTATTTTTGGAATTTTTGGTCAAAGCTTGTTTTCAATTGTGAGGATTGGTGTTTTCTCAAGTTTATTTTAAAGTGCATGACTCAATTTAATTTGTTGAGATTGATGCGCAAGTTAGAATAGAGTTTTATTCACAAGTTTACCGAGGCTTTCTCTAGCATTTCTAGTGCTACACCTTGAAGTTAACGAACTACTAGATTGAAAACTAAATGTTGGTACATTAATATTCCGTATACTACGCCCAAAATTTTGGCACCGTTCCCGAGGCAGCACTTTGGGATTGACCTTGGTGACCTGTTACATTTGGTTTGTTTTCACCTAGTTTGGCTTGCAAATTCTCTTCTTTGAATTTATTTATTTCCTTCCCATCTTTTTTTTTTTAAGGTTTTTCATTTTCTCCGGTGTTGTAAGAAACCTCATACGTATATATACATTATTCCTGTACTGACGAATGTACCCATAGCTTCTTGAAAATAGGAAACTGATATTTTGAGGAATCATTCAATAAGGAGTTTTGATGTATCCGTAGACATATAAAAATTATGCAATAATGAACTCATAATTGCAGAATTCAATATTTTTCTTGAACGTATAAAAAATAGTATGAAATATTTGATCTCAAAATTACATGATTTGAAGGAAGAACATGAGAATGATGAAGAACCACTATTAATTTTTTGCTCCAACTATAGGAAGAAGCTCTTCCTTGGATAGTGTCCACTTCATAGCCTAAAAGTTTGCATAATTTTTTAGGAGCCTCATTCAACTGATAATTTTCCATCACTACCAGGATTACTAAAGGTACATACGAAATCAAGTAAGGAATCAAGTCAATTTTTAGTTATAAATCAAAACTTATCATCATTCAATACTTGACTTAATGCTTATTCTTCTGAGTAGGTTCCTCATCATGTCTATAATCCTGCAATTTCATGGCAAAATTTTAATCCTCCTCCAATTGAATATCCTACTTCATGGCCATAGTGGTCCCCTCCTTGCCCCCTTCTTAAAGTTAGATATCCCCTTGTTCTCAAGAATGGTTTCGATATTTTTCTTTAGATAAGTCTTTCATGTATAATCAAATTTCTTAATTAACAACAACAATCACAACTTTCCTTCAATGAACTATCAAATTATTCTCCTCCATGTTCTCAATTACCTATTCAATCTTATCCTAATCCACACCCTACTCCATACCCTACCCTTATCCTAATCCATACCCTAATCCTTGTCCTTCTAATCCATACATTACTCCTTATCCTTATCCATACCCTAGCCATAATCCTAACCCTAATCAAAACATTAATTAAAAAATTATACCTAATCGTATTCAAAATCTTAGACCTAACCCTAGTCAAAAAATTAATTCAAACCCTAGATCTAACCCTAGTCCAAACCGTAACCAAAACCCTAAGCCTAGTCTAGTCCTTAGTCTTAACTAAGTGTGAGTATATTTACAATTATGTTACACACATGGCTACATTGGAACTACGCCTACCCTTAAAAGTGATCTTCCTCTCTTTAAAATAGGGTAAGCTAATCAATAAAGATTCCATCTGAAATAAAATTTTATAACAACACTCTTGAAATTGTGATTGCCTAAAGTACAAATATTTAAATTTCTATTATTATGCACTCTCGTGGTAAGACTTCTCAAAATAAATTCACTCTTAATGCCTCATGTTTTATAAAGTGACTTTGATTACTGACCAATAACTATCATCTAGGAATTTTTTTTTAAGTTCCTTTTGGAGGTATTGATGAGAATCCCCCTATGGTGGACCACGCCTAAAAAAATCTAACAAGCTTTTATAAGAACCCTGGCATGAGATATTTGAGGAATTTTTTTTTAGTCATTATCTAAGATGCTTTATTTAAATTGAGTCTTCATGGTAGAAGGGCCAACCAATAAATATTAGTAATTAAAAACTTTTCACGCCATCTCGTCCCCTTAAGGAGCATAATTGCCTCCCCAAATATTAAGTAACATATTTAAGGTTGAATATAATCAGAGCTTTCATAAGCTAGATTAATTGATGGATAGGAGGTCTCATTGCGAGTTGACCTACCATGATCATGGGTCCTAACAAGAATTCCATTACTACTACTGGTTACCAAATTAGGATAATGGATTTTAGTTGAAAATTTGGAAGACGCGAGGTCTCATTGCGAGTTTAATTGTTCCTTCTTGTTAGTTCTTGTGAATGAAACTATAGTTATATGGTTACCAAGTGAGGACAATGGACTTCAATTAATTTCAAAACAAATGTAAATTATTTCGAATGAATCTGAATATATATCTAATAGATCGGACAGAGGTATTTAATCGGTTAAATGACATCCCTGTAGAGGCTATTGATGTTTGTTAGTAGCAAAGTGTTGTAGCCTCTACAACACCCTACAAAAACCCCTCTTCAAAATTTTTGGAGCCCCTTGAACTTAAAGAAAACCAAGTAAAGAGTCCAGAAGGCTAAGTCGCAAAGTCACAAAACTCCTTTTTTTTAGAAAATTGCGACCCCGCGACCTTGTGACCCCGCAACCTAAGGGTCACAAGGTCGCAGGGTCGCGAGGTCGCAAAACTCAACTTTTAAGGATATCTGCAACCCCGCGACCCTCAGGTCGCAAGGTCGCAAGGTCGCAGGGTAGCATATCTTCTAAATCACTCAAATTACGACCTTGCGACCTCATTAAATGCCCGCACGTGCGACCCTTTTATATAAGCTAGGTCGCTAGGTCGCACTTTTCACATTCAGCGAATAGAAAGAAATGGCTCTGACAGGTCCACTGGCGCGCGTTTTTCCCGAGTAAGTTGCCATTTTCCTCCTGTTCTTTCCCTTTTTGTTATTCTTACTAATTCCAGACATCCTCAACCTTTAAATTGTTAATTTACCTCAACCCTTGTCTGTTTTTCTTGCTTAGGTTTTTCTGATTCCTGTTTTTCCCCCCACAAGTAACCAAAATCATTATCTGTTCTTGTTCAGACTTCCATGGCTGCTCCCCTATACCAAGAATTACTCCTTGACCTTGCCTGGACCCTTTTGGTTTTTTATTCTCCCAGTTAAAGGATAAAACACTCCACGCTGCGCGTGCCCAAACCCTCGAGGAAGCCCTAGCGCGACTTGCGACCCGCGACCTAGTTGCAAATTCGCAAGGTCGCAGTTTCAATTTTTTTCGAGATTTGCGACCCCGCGACCCAACGACCTAGTCACAAGGTCGCAAGGTCACATTTTTCCCTGATTTTTCTAAATTTGCAACCTAGCGACCCAACGACCTCGTCGCAAGGTCGCAAGGTAGCATTTTCATACTTTTTCACAGTTCGTGACCCTGCGACCTAGTCGCAAGGTCGCATATTGGCTATTTTCTGTCAAATTGTGACCTCGCAACCCAGTAGACCATTGTTTCAAATTTTTTTTGTGTCCCAGCTTTGAAAAGCTGTACTTGGTCTTTTATCATCATATCATTCTTATCATGGGATTCCTTCATGAATTTGACAGGTGAACTTGAAGCAGACGCAGAGTGTATACCTATTCTCTCGGATTCTAGCGACATGGCACCCCCAGTGTCCCGAAAGAAGGACAAGCAAGTGGTGGTAGAAGATATAGACACGGACATGCAAATGTCCCCACCGCTGATATACAGAGATACCCTTTGCATCTTTGCAAAAGGGGATAGCATGCGATGGTACCAAGTGTACCATAAGTTTGCCATAACAGAAGCGGAATTCCCAGAAGACCTCCCGGATTGAGAAGTATACTTGAAAGTCAAAAGATCCAAGCTGCATCTAACAGGTGCTCATCCAGCCATATTTCCATGTCCCGAAATGATAGACTAGATCATACAAAAAACAGATCCCAAGAAGTTCGTGATCTGAGATAGCGAAGTCAAGGCTTTTGCGACGCTCGTAGGCTCAGATGCCCATGTCTATTACTCTCTGCCTCGCCGAGAAGAAAACTTTACTGGAGAATGGGATCTTGCCCATGCAGTCCTTGTAGTCGACACAATCAGGTGGTGGTGGGTGGAGCCCGACAAATTTAAAGTCAAGAAAGACCAAGAATATCCGGTGGCCAGCCTGCGAAAAGTGTATAAATTAGTAGCTGCCATGCTTTGCAGATTTTACGGGTGCCCTGACGCCACCACCTTCAGCGGGACATGGGCTACCATCATGGAACATGAAACGGTCCATGGCACGCGCTTCAACTGGGCTAGTATATTAATGACATCAATGCATACAAACTTGTCCTCGGCATTGGGCCCAGATGAGGGAATGCCTTCTCAGTTCTATATGGCCTCATATCTATTGGATGCCGTCTGTGTGAGATTTCATTTCGAGGGATGGGCACATAACTGGGACTCTGCGTAAACACGAGCAATTCATCTACAAACCAAGGTGTTCTGGGATTCCAGGTATAAGCAGGATATAGGACCAATTTCTCAGATATTCATCCCCGCCCTATTCAGAAAATTATTTGGCCAAGACGCCCCTTGCATGTCTTGGCGAGCTAGGGAGACTCTAGGCCAAGTGGCGCATTGGTTCCCGTTCGCTGAATATACCTTCATCCGAGTCTTCGGCACATTCAAGCCGCCACATGCTTTGCCTCGCTTCATCACTGACAAGATGCTCATACAGGAGGTATGCTTCCAAATGACCTCGGGTTTCTCCAGTGTCCTGTCCAAGGGTAGGAAGAAGCCCTGGCCCACGCCACCACTCACTATCGGTGCATACAAAGTGAAATATTTTAGAGAGGTAGGGGCTGAAGGAGAATAGATTAAAAGTTATCACCTAAGGACTTTAGAGTACCAAATATATGACCCAGAGAGGATAGTTCCTGAACACTGCAAGAAGGCCAAATTAAAATGGAACTACCAGCATGTAGAACGCCCAGAAGAAGATGAGAGAAGAAACTGGTATAACGCAGATAGACAACTCACTCCGAGGGCAGAATCTTGCCAAGAGGATCCAGATGATCAAAGTTTGGAGGATAGGAGCTGTAAATTAGGAGGTGCTTCTTCCTCTCTAGCTAAAAAGCCCTGGACCAGCACAGGGCCTGACACCTCTTCCCAATAGAAAGAAGCGGAGGCCAAAGCCCAGCAGGAGAAAGAAAATAAGATAAAAGAGGACGAGGAGAAACGCAAGAAGAATTCAAAGATAGATCAGAAGAAGAAGCAGGCCGAGGAGGCCAGGAAGGAAAAGCAAGAAAAGGAAGCGCAGGCCACAGGAGAACAGGCACTCAAGGAAGAGCTTGACAAAGTGGAAGCTGAACGCCAAAAGAAAGCAGACCAAGCTGCTGCAGCCGAGCAAAAGAGGAAAGCCGAAATAGAAGAAGCGGCAGAAGCAGAACACAGGAGGAAGGAAGAGCATGAGAAGGCGGAAGCCGAGCGCCAAAAAAGGGAAGAAGAGGAAAGGAAGAAGAAAGAAGAGAAAGAAAAAAAGAATAAAAATGAGGAGCATGAATTGATAGAAGACATCGACATGTCTCCCCTCGAAGTACCTCTAGGCAGTACAGGAACCATGCTCTCCGATGTTAGTTCCCTCGAGGGGCAGGAGTAGGAGGCCTTCGACCTTACCATGCTCACGTTCGACCAATTATCTTTCAAAATCCCGCAAGATAAGAGAAGGTCCCTGGCACAAAGTCCTTCAGCCGCATCCACGGTTGCAACTGAAAAAGACATAGTCCTTGATACTAGGACTAACCCCGTGATGATAGCATCGGCAGGCACGGCTTTCGCCGTGGCCAGAGAAGAAAATGTCACTAGAATGAGTAGAGAAATAATTTCTCTACAAAACAGACTAGGAGCAGCAGAGCAGCGGGAGAAGAAGGCAGAATAGGAAAGGTCGGCGTTGGAAGAAGAGATGCAATAGCTTCGAAACAAGGCTTCCCCAGTCAATGAAGTTCCACTTGCCATTATGAAAGAATGTGATGTATTAGAGGCGACCATGAGGCAGGTGTATGGGGAAATGCTCACCATAAAGCAAACAGTTGCCCCATTGGTAAGAGCACGAGTAGAAACTAAGCAGAAGCACGAGCAGCTCAAGGAAGCCTTGGTTGCCTTAGATAAAATGATGAACTGGACAGTGCAATACCCTCAGGTTCCCGAGAATTTTCCTAAGAAGGATTGGATTCATACACAAGATGCCAAATTCCAAATCCAGATGAAGATGTAATCAAAGGACAAGCTATCCAAGGATTTGGACAAATTAATGTCTTAATATGACCACCTGATCAGCGGCATAGACTCAATGCACACTCTTCACCACATTCCTTCGCTAGGGGCATTGGACGAAAGTAAGACCTGGGAGCAAGTAGATCAAGAAATCCAGTCATTCCTATAGCCTATCAAGCAAGCTGCTGCCACCCCCGAGGTCGCAGCATCACAAGAAAATCTGGGTCAGTTGCTTGTCGTGCCAGTATAGATTTACGCCAAGCTTGCCTCTCTTTCAAAGCAGATCTCACAAAAGAAGGAAAATCTGATCCTGAATGCTCTGGAGTGAATGCATCGGTTGAAAGAGGAGGTCCCGCTAGTATCTCCCATAGCAGCAGAATACCAGACCCGGCGAGACTTCCTTAAAGGAAGGAATATTGATGTTCCTGATCTCTCTATTGCACACCCATCTCCATGACTCAGTATCACTAGGTCGCAGGTGGCACTCCCAACTAGGTCACAGGTCGCACTACCAAACAGGTCGCAAGTCGCACTCACTGGCCAGGTCGCAGGTCGCAATTTTCTCCCAGGTTGTAGGGAAACTCAACCGGCGGGAAGGTGAAGATTCAGGGAGCCCAAAGGGAAATTTTGATCTATAAAACCCCCTCTGGGGAAAATGTAAAAGATCTTCTTTTTGGGACTTAAAAGCTACAGAGCATTGTATTTGAAGAGAACACTCTTTTGGCATATGAATACAAATACCTGTTGAAACTCCTTTTGGATCTGATGTGTTTTGCTTGGTGAACACTACGAGTATTTCTTTACAGTTTCAGAACATCTTTTGATTAATGAGACTGCACTCTTTAGTGGCATCATTTATGCATCATGGTTACCTGTATGTGTGTTAATGATGTATGGATTAATTTCTTACTGAATGGATGTTAGTGACTTTGTTTATTAGCGTTTCATTTTATCTTTCAGAAAGTAAAGGGAATCTCGCCATAAAGAACTTTTTCTTTTGTGGTCAGAATCGCCTACAAGCATAACCCCAAAGATGTGTTGTTGACAACATTTCCTTCGGCGTGTATGATTTATTATCTATCTTGCTACGCGTAGTGTTATATACATGTTTAATGCATCAACCTTGTATTTTGTATCATGTGAATAAGTGTGTGTCCGCAGGTTCGAGCAAGTTCTTCTGAGACCGAAGGGAAGGTGACTGAAGCGGTAGCTGGACCCACACCCCGTACGGGATCCCTATTCCAAACGGTTCAAGGTCTGATTGGGACTTTCTACAGGGGAGATCCCCTACTGTTGGTCGGATGATTTTTCCTGTCAACAAAATTGGCGCTAGAAGGAGGGTCAAATGGGAGCCTCCCAGCACACAACCAACATTCCATCACAAAATCCCCACGGGGAGGTCATAAACAATGAAACTATCCCTCCATTGGAAGATAATCCAAGGGTGGAGATGCCATATTATGAAATCACCCACGCACAGTTGAGAGACTTACGCCCAGCCACTCGCAATCTCCTCAGGGATTTGAGATACGCCCCAATCATGCAATTTTTGTCCCATAATAGAATCTCGACTGAAAACACCACTCGTAATGGTGCTTTGGTGAGCATCGTGCCCGAGTTGCTGAATCTCATGCTTGAAGATCTTGCCGTCGCTGCTCAACATGACGAACCAATCCCCGAACTCCAAGACGGCGATGAGGAAGAATTTGGTCCTACCGAACCTTTTCCTGACTTTCAGTCCAACCAAGCCCAGCCTATCAACAACCAAGCATGCCCTCCACCTGGGGAAGGTGAGGGAGACAGAGGCCAAGGGAATGAAAGTGACAGAAATAGAGCCCGCAGAAACGAAGGCGAGGGGAATAGAGCCTGCAGAAACGAGGGCGAGGGAAATAGAGCCCGCCAGACCGGAGGTAGAGGAGATAGAGGCCGAGGCCAAGGAAACCGTGCTAAAAACCGTCACCCGAACCCAAATCGGCCTCCTGTCCACAACTGGGGATATCTTAGAGACTTTCTCTACCGTGAGAGACATCAAGATGAACACTCTCGCCATGATGGAGGAGCCTCGGTATCAGGTTCGAGAGGTGAATCTGAGCCTGAGTTTAGACATCACCAGCGGGCTAGGAGGGTGCAACCATTAGCCTGGATGGCCCAGTCACCCTTAAATATTTTGGGCCCAATCCAAGACCTTCCTAGGCACCCAGAGAAACACCTCCCCAAGTTTGATCCCGAGAAAGGCACCTTGGCTGAAGATCATATAAGGAGTTTCTATCTTTCCCTGCAAATCATGAGGGTTCAGTCAGATAATGTTGCTTGGCATTTGTTCCCGCATACTCTTGAAAAAAAAGCAGCCACTTGGTACCACTCCCTCCCAAGTGCCTCCATCACATCGTGGGACCAGTTTCGATGTGTATTCCTGCAAAAATTTTCAGAGGATAAAACCACTCCTAAGCTCCTCACAGAGTTAAGCACCATTAAGTGTCACAAGAAAGAGAAGGTGAGAGACTTCAATCAGCGCTTTGATACCATACTACAAAATTTTCCCCAAAACTTGGCATTGGACAACTCTATTACCATTGACTATTATACAAAAGCTCTCCCTGGAGATATCACTGTCTTCGTGAAACGCGAAGCTTGGCCCGCACTTGCAGCCAACTACGCAGCCACCCTCACCATAGAAAGAGACATGCTTTCTATAGGAGCCATCCATCATGAGGGGAGAGATGACCACAAATCAATCGCAAAAAGGGGTTAGCCCGCCACAAACAAAACCGTAGATAAGGATAAGGATGCTTTTGACTTTGAGGGTATAGCGAAGACTCTCAAGCTATTAACAAATGAAGTATCCAATCTGAAGAGGAAAGGTATAGACTCCACATCTAGTGCCAAGGCGCCTAAGCCCTTCTTCAGAAAGAGCAACCCCAACACCAGCCGACCTCCATCCAACTCGAACACTATTTTGAACATTGAAGACACAGGAAAAGATAACTTCTGCTCCTTCCACCAGGCTGCCCACTCTGAAAAAACATGCCCCGAGTGGATTGGTAGCATGACTGCAGTGATAAACTAGCTTTTGGATGATCAAACCCCAGGGGACGCGGGGGAGGATGATGTTTCAGACCAAGATGAAGAGTTGCCCCCGGATGAAGAACCGACATCCTCAGTCCTTGCATTCGATGTTATTCAAGGGGACAACCACCTTACAATCACTGATATCAACATGGCAGACAATCCTAAAACCCCACCTATAAGAAACTACAACCTTAGGAGTAAAGGATCGATCTCTGAACCATCCTTTAAGGAGAAGAAAAGGGCTTTCTTACGGAAAATTCTGTCATCGGGGAATGAACAAAAAGCTGCCCCTAAGAAGCCCACAAATGAAAATACCCGAGCGAATCCAAAAAGCAAGCTCCCCATGAGTTCCACCACAACCACCACCGAACCAGGTCCCCAATCTGATTCCACATAAAACATTTTAGAGGACATGAAGAAAACCAGAGCTAACATATCCCTCTATGAGCTTTCTCGCATCACAAATCAACGAGAACTCATTCTTAAAGCCTTCGCCAATACCTCAGTTACTAAGCATGCGAGCAACACTTCCGCGCAACCTAGTCCAAGTGTTCATTCCATCGTAAACACCATCAATACAAATTCCAGGGGGTCTACTCCTCCTTTTCTCCTGTCTTTTGAGATCTCCAACTTCAACGTCCATAATTTTATGGTTGACTTCGGCGCCTCCACAAATTTCATGCCACTATTTGTTTGCAAAAAACTTAACATCCGCCTAGAGAAAACCGACGCAAGGATCATTCAACTTGACAGAACTCAAGTGCCAGCCATAGGAGAACTGAACAACGTCATCATCCGCCTCTCGTCCGATTCTACAGTCCACGAATGCATCGACATTGTAGTCATTAACATTCCGGAAGCCTACGGCTTATTACTTAGTAGGGACTGGTCCACGAAACTGCAAGGATATTTTTCCACTAACTGGTCCCACCTTTGGCTTCATTATAGGGGCTGGAATAACCAAATCCGAGTCGAAAGTGAGCCTTATATGAAACATATTGTGACTGATTTCGATGCTACTAATGAACCCATCAGTTTTTCTCAGGAGGAGCTCGGCATGTGCTTCTTGGAAGCCATTTTTGGATGTTATCACCCTCCTCAATCTCCAGTAGATCCCCAGACCCAGTCTGAACTGGCACTTGTCGCAGAAGATCAATTCGCTCCCGTCTCACACCAAACTGAAACTGAGGTCCCGCCCCAACCTGCAATCCCAAAGGAACCAGAAAACGATGTATGGACCCTATACTATGACGGTTCCAAAACTCTTGACGGAGCTGGTGTAGGCTGCATCTTGCTAGACCCTTAAAAGAACAAATTCTTGATATCATTCCGACTTGAGTTCCAATGCACAAACAATACTGCGGAATATGAAGCTCTAATCCTCGGAGTCAAGAAGGCATTGGATTTAAAGGTAAGGTGCTTACGAGTTATTGGAGATTCCGAGATTATCACTCGGTAGGTATCCAATACCATTCATTGTTTGTCTCCACATTTGAAGGCTTATCAGCAATAGGTATGGCATCTTATTTCTGATTTTGAGGCTTTTGGAATTAAATCTGTTCTTAGAATGCACAATGCAGTAGCTGATATTTTGGCTAATGATGCTGCTGGATTTACCCCTTTGAGGGACAATTTTTCTATTGAAGTCATTTATAGACCATCTGTGCCAGATAATGTTACTAATTTCCGCGTTTTTGATGATGATCAACAGAAATTAGAGTTTATGCTCAACACTGAAGTATTCAAAGACGCGGCGATTGATGAAGCGGATCACGACCAAGCCTTGCAGGAAGAGCATGACAAACGCAAGGAAAACCCCATGCCTAAAGGAATAGTATCACTTGAAAACCTCTTCGACCTGCAAAGCCGATTTCGTGGCCCCCCAAATACCAAGGTACAAAGTTCTATTTTGGCACATCGGCAAGTAAATTTTGGATCAGAGGAGGACCCAAAGTTCATTAACCTCGAGAAAGAGTGTACCGACGAAGAGACGCAGGCATTCACCCGACTATTTAGGAAGTATCGAGACGTATTTACTTGGACGTATAATGATTTGCGCACGTACGACACTCGGATTATTCAGCACGTCATACCCATGAAGGAAGGTGTGAAGCCATTCCAATAGAAGCTCAGGAAAGTACACCCTACTTTGGAACCAATGATCATGAAAGAACTCAAGAAGCTGTTGGACGCATGCATTATCTTCAAAGTTCGTCACTCCACATGGCTATCAAATTTGGTCCCGGTACAGAAGAATTCTGGTGAGATCTGCTTATGTGTAGATTTTTGGAATTTGAATCGAGCCTCGAACAAAGATAATTACCCAGTGCCACCTATGGAAAAAATATTGCAAGCTGTGTCCGGATCTGAAATGTTCTCTTTGTTGGATGGATTCTTCGGTTATAACCAAGTGCTGGTAGCCGAACCAGACAGATTGAAAACTACCTTTCGGACCAAATGGGGAACATTCGCTTTCAGGCGCATGCTTTTTGGATTGATTAACATGGGGGCAACTTTCCAACGAGCCATGGATATAGCTTTCCGTGGTTTGATAGGTTAGAGCGTGGTAGTCTATTTGGACGACGTCACTGTGTTTTCAAAACACCGGGGCAATCATTTACGCCACCTCAAACAAATCTTCGAGAGGTGCAGGAGGTACGGGATTTCTCTCAACCCAAAAAAGAGCATTTTCGCTGTGGCAGAAGGGAACTTGCTGGGCCACATTATTACAAAGAAGGGAATTGTAGTAGATCTAGAACGGGCGAAAAATATTGCCCAGATTCCCCCCCCGAGCAGTAAGAAAGCAATGAAATCTTTCCTGGGAAAAATCAATTTTGTCCGCAAGTTCATATCATATTTCGCCCAGATAGTTAGACCATTGCAGGGGATGATAAAAAAGAATGTGATGTTCAAATGGAACCCACCAGAGAAGGAGGTGTTCACCAAAATCAAACAGGCCATAGCTGAAGCACCATCCCTTCAAATTTCGGACTTTAGCAGAGGCTTCATCCTATATACTTTCGCTTCAGATTCTTCACTTGCAGTTGTCCTCACGCAGAAAGATGGCAACAATGACGAGCGGCCCATTTCCTTCGTGAGTACTGGTTTACAAGGAGCTAAATTAAACTACCCTGAAATTGAGAAGCAAGCCTATACGGTCTATAAAGAATTCAAACACTTCCCACCCTATATCTTAAAAAAACACGTCACAGTCTTCGTTCCACATCCAGTGGTCCGCTCGTTGTTTGTGCAACAGGAGCTAGGCGAGAGGCGAGGCAACTAGGTGACATGCCTGCAAGAGTATGATTTAGAATTTAAGCCACCACACACCATTAAAGGACAGGGTTTATGTCAAATGGCTGCGAAGGTGGAAAGTTCCCATGGAGTCGAGCAAGAGTGTTGGGAACAAGAGATCGATATGTACCAGAGCGACCATGTGCCTCAGCTGAGTAACCCTTCTTGGTACTCGAACATTTCAGGATACCTTGCCCAGGGTACTCTGGACCCCGCTCTTACTGCCCGGCACAAACGTGCGATAAGACTCAAAGCGGCATCTTTCCAGCTGATCCACGGGAAGCTTTTCAAGAAACATTCCGATGGGGTCATGCTACGCTGCTTAGAACATGATGAAGCACACAAAATTTTGACTGAGCTACACAACGGACCAGTTGGGGATCATTTTTCCGGGGATACCACCACCCATAAGATAATGCGCGCAGGATACTATTGGCCAACCCTGTTCAGAGACACGCATGCATATGTTCGGAAGTGCATCCAGTGCCAAAAGTTCACAAACCAAGAAATGCGGCCAGCTGTCCCCTTACTGTCGGTAGTAGTAGAAGAACCTTTTCAACAGTGGGGCTTGGACATCATTGGCGAAATCATACCTCACTCCTCCAAACAACACCGGTACATTCTCACAGCTACCGATTATTTTACCAGGTGGGTCGAAGCAGCACCTTTACGCCAAATCAATGATCAGGAGGTAATAGAATTCGTCACTCGTTCCATCATCACCAGGTTTAGCGTTCCAACTTCCTTGGTTTTTGATAATGCAACTTACTTTTCATCTTTTAAATTATGTGATTTTTCCCTGGAAAACGGTATCGCTCTTAAACATTCGGCAAATTACTATCCCCAAGGAAATGGTTTAGCTGAGTCGACTAATAAAAATCTAATCTGCATCATCAAGAAGATCCTGCTATCCCACCAGCGCAACTGGCACAATGCCCTTCACAATGCACTTTGGGCCAACCGCGTCACGCCTAAGTCCTCCCTAGGCACCTCTCCTTATTTTCTCGTGTACGGAAAAGAAGTTGTTCTTCATCCCCACTTATCTCTCCATGCCCTTCAGCTGTCCCAGGAATGTCATGGTACCCCATGCCCTACCTTGAAAACTTGAATTGACACCCTACTGAAGTTGAAGAAGGAAAGGCAAAAAACCCGGGAAAAGTTTGCCATCCACCAAAGCCAAATCAAGAGACGGTTTGATAGAAAATCTGCAGGGAATAAAAACTTTGAGATAAGAGACCTGGTCCTAAAATGGGATAAAGCTCACGAAGAAAAAGGAAAACATTATAAGTTCCAAGCACTATGGACGGGTCCTTTCAATGTTAAAGAAAAATTAGGTCCCCATATGTTTAGACTGCAAACCCTTGAGGGAAGAGTAGAGGTCCTCCCGGTAAACGACCACGACCTCAAACACTATTTCACTTAGCAGCCCTTAGAGGGCTATCTTATCCTTGTACCATAGTTTTTGTTTTCGCCTCTTTAAAAATAAATAAATAAATAAATAAAATAAAATAAAATAAAACTTTTAAAGGAAGGATTTGGTAGAGCCACACAATTGGCACACTACAACAGGTTCTATGCTGATGGAAGGCCTTTTCCGATAGACTCAAAGGTGGCAAAATCTTGCTTGTTCTCTACACCTGAAGGTAGCATATGATCAACCTCAAGTCATCAAGCAGGAAGCCCACCTCGCCAGTCTGAGAGGGTGTCTGCAAAAGAAAGTACGATGCAGTGGTAACAAGATCAGAAGCGAAAATAGGTACTCTATGCTACGATAGGGTATCCGGGAAAAACCAAAGTCCTCATACAAGACCAGGAACAACCTCTCTGCAAGAAAAATAAGTTGGGATCGCTCATCCACCCAGGAAAAATTTCCCATCTCAAATAAGTGCCACGAGCACATCTAAATAAGTGCCTTAGGCACATTCAAAATAAGTGCAATAGCACACTAATAAAGGGTAAAGGATTGAGAAAGGCTTCTTGCGTAGAGAGGTGATGTAACAACTCTGCTGGGGTACTGACCAGGCTCGCTGGCAGCAAGGTAACGTTCATGATTCCTAGGTAGTGACTCCGCCGGGACCGAGAGGTTTGTTGGCAGCGGAGCAACACGATGAGGACAAAATAATCGCACCGGACCCTGTAGCTACCTAGAGTTCTCCAACCCTTTCGGTCAGGAGACCTGAAGAAATTAATTTTGGTTAAACAACACCCGAACAGGCCAGCAGACTGAGCAACCTAGCAAGGTGCCAAAGGGCTAGGCAATGTTGACTGTAAGGTAAAAGAAACAGCCATCAAAGACCCCTCCCTCCCCCCTCCAAGACTAACCATCAGCATAGACTCTGAGCTCATCCAGTGAATCGCCATTTGTTGTAGCCTCTACAACACCCTCAAAAAACCCTTCTTCAAAATTTTTGGAGCCCCTTGAACTTAAATAAAACCAAGTAAAGAGTCTAGAAGGCTAAGTTGCAAAGTCGCAAAACTCCTTTTTTTTAGAAAATTGCGACCCCGCGACCTAAGGGTCGCAAGGTCATATGGTCGCGAGGTCGCAAAACTCAACTTTTAAGGAAAACTGCAACCCCGCAACTTTGCGACCCCGCGACCCTCAGGTCGGAAGGTCGCAAGGTCGCAGGGTCGCATATCTTCTAAATCACTCAAATTGCGACCTTGCGACCTCATTAAATTCCCGCACGTGTGACCCTTTTATATAAGATAGGTCGCTAGGTCGCACTTTTCACATTCAACGAATAGAAAGAAACGGCTCTGACAGGTCGACTAGCGCACGTTTTTCACGGGTAAGTTGCCATTTTCCTTTTGTTCTTTCCCTTTTTGTTATTCTTACTAATCCCAGACATCCTCAGCCTTTAAATTGTTAATTTTCCTCAACCCTTGTCTATTTTTCTTGCTTAGGGTTTTCTGATTCCTGTTTTGCCCCCCACAAGTAACCAAAATCATTATCCATTCTTGTTCAGACTTCCATGGCTGCTCCCCTATACCAAGAATTACTCCCTAACCTTGCCTGGACCCTTTTGGTTTTGTATTCTCCTAGTTAAAGGATAAAAAACTCCACGTCGCGTGCGCCCAAACCCTCGAGGAAGCCTTAGCACGACTTGCGACCCGCGACCTAGTCGCAAAGTCGCAAGGTCGCAGTTTCCAATTTTTTCGAGATTTGCGACCCCGCGACCCAGCGACCTAGTCGCAAGGTCATAAGGTCGCATTTTTCCCTGATTTTTCTAAATTTTCAACCTAGTGACCCAGCGACCTAGTCACAAGGTCGCAAGGTCACATTTTCATACTTTTTCACAGTTCGCGACCCTGCAACCCTGCGACCTAGTCGCAAGGTCACATATTGGCTATTTTCTCTCAAACTGCGACCCCGCGACCCAGTAGACCATTGTTTCAAATTTTGTTTGTGTCCCAGCTTTGAAAAGCTGTACTTGGTCTTTTATCATCATGTCGTTCTTATCATGGGATTCCTTCATGAATTTGACAGGTGAACTTGAAGCAGACGCAGAGTGTATACCTGTTCTCTCGGATTCTAGTGACATGGCACCCCCAGTGTCCCAGAAGAAGGAAAAGCAAGTGGTGGTAGAAGATATAGACACGGACATGCAAATGTCCCCACCACCGATATACAGAGATACCCTTTGCACCTTTGCAAAAGGGGATAGCATGCGATGGTACCAAGTGTACCATGAGTTCGCCATAACGGAAGAGGAATTCCCAAAAGACCTCCCAGATCGAGAAGTATACTTGAAAGTCAAAATATCCAAGCTGCATCTAGCAGGTGCTCATCCAGCCATATTTCCATGTCCCGAAATGATAGACTAGATCATACAAAAAACAGATCCCAAGAAGTTCGTGATCCGAGACAGCGAAGGCAAGGCTTTCGTGACGCTCATAGGCTCGGATGCCCATGTCTATTACTCTCTGCCTTGCCGAGAAGAAAACTTTACAGGAGAATGGGCTCTTGCCCATGCAGTCCCTGTAGTCGACACAATCATGCGGTGGTGGGCAGAGCCCGACAAATTTAAAGTCAAGAAAGACCAAGAATATCCAGTGGCGAGCCTGAGAAAAGTGTATAAATTAGTAGCTGCCATGCTTTACAGATTGTACAGGCGCCTCGACGCCACCACCTTTAGCGGGACATGGGCTACCATCATGGAACATGTAACGGTGCATGGCACTCGCTTCAACTGGGCTGGTATATTAATGACATCAATGCATAAAAACTTGTCCTCGGCATTGGCCCCAGATGAGGGAATGCCTTCTGAGTTCTATATGGCCTCATATTTATTGGATTCCTTCTGTGCGAGATTGCATTTCGAGGGATGGGCACATAACTGGGACTCCGCGTAGACACGAGAAATTCATCTACAAACCAAGGTGTTCTAGGAGTCCAGGTATAAGCAGGATATAGAACCAATTTCTCAGATATTCATCCCCGCCCTGTTTAGAAAATTATTTGGAAAATATGCCCCTTGCATGTCTTGGCGAGCTAGGGAGACTCTAGGCCAAGTGGTGCATTGGTTCCCGTTCACTGAATATACCTTCATCCGAGTCTTCAGCACATTCAAGCCGCCACATGCTTTGCCTCGCTTCATCACTGACAAGATGCTCATATAGGAGGTATGCTTCCAAATGACCTCGTGTTTCTCCAGTGTCCTGGCCAAGGGTAAGAAGAAGCCCTGGCCCACGCTACCCCTCACTATCGGTGCATACATAGTCAAAGATTTCAAAGAGGTAGGGGTTGAAGGAGAAGAGATTAAAAGTTATCACCTAAGGACTTTAGAGTACCGAACATATGACCCGGAGAGGATAGTTCCCAAACACTGCAAGAAGGCCAAATTCAAATGGAACTACCAGCATGTAGAACGCCCAGAAGAAGATGAGAGAAGAAACTAGTATAATGTAGATAGACAACTCGCTCCGAGGGCGGAATCTTGCTAAGAGGATCCAGATGATCAAAGTTTAGAGGACAAGAGCTGTAAGTTAGGAGGTGCTTCTTCCTCTCTAGCTAAAAAGCCCCGGACTAGCACAGGGCCTGACACCTCTTCCCAACAGAAAGAAATGGAGGCCAAAGCCCAACAGGAGAGAGAAAAGAAGATAAAAGAGGATGAGGAGAAACACAAGAAGAATTCAAAGATAGATCAGAAGAAGAAGTGGGCTGAGGAGGCCAGGAAGGAAAAGCAGGAAAAGGAAGTGCAGGCTGCAGCAGAACGGGCACTCAAGGAAGATCTTGACAAAGCAGAAGTTGAATGAAAAAAGAAAGCATACCAAGCTGCTGGAGCCAAGCGAAAGAGGAAAGCCAAAATAGAAGCAATGGCAGAAGCAGAACGTAGGAGGAAGGAAGAGCATGGGAAGGTAGAAGCCGAGCGCTAACAAAGGGAAGAAGAGGAAAGGAAGAAGAAAGAAGAGAAACAAAAGAAGAAGAAAGATGAGGAGGATGAATTGATAGAAGACATCGATATGTCTCCCCTCGAAGTACCTCTAGGCGGTACATGAACCATGCTCTCCAATGTTAATTCCCCCCAGGGTCAGGAGGAGGAGGTCTTTGACCTTACTAGGCTCACGTTCGACCAATTCTCTTTCAAAATCCGGCAAGAGAAGAGAAGGTCCCTGGCACAAATTCCTTCAGCCGCATCCATGGTTGCAACTGAAAAAGACATAGTCCTTGATACTAGGACTAACCCCGTGATGATAGCATCTGCAGGCACGGCTTCCACCGCGGCCACGGAACAAAATGTCACCAGAATGAGTAGAGAAATCATTTCTCTACAAAATAGAGTAGGAGCAGTAGAGCAGTGGGAGAAGAAGGCAGAACAGGAAATTTTGGCGTTGGAAGAAGAGATGCAACAACTCCGAAACAAGGCTCCCCCAATCAATGAAGTTCCACTTGCCATTATGAAAGAATGCGATGTATTAGAGGCGACCATGAGGCAGGTGTATGGGAAAATGCTCACCATAAAGCAAAAAATCGCCCCATTGGTAAGAGCACGAGCAGAAACTAAGCAGAAGCACGAGTAGCTCAAGGAAGCCTCAGTTGCCTTAGATAAAATGATGAATTGGATAGTGCAATTCCCTCAAGTTCCTGAGCATTTGCCTAAGAAGGATTGGATTCATACAGAAGATGCCAAAGTCCAAATCCAGATGAAGATGTAATCCAAGGACAAGCTATCCAAGGATTTGGAAAAAGTAATGTCTTCATACGACCACTTGATCAGCGGCATAGACTCAATGCACACTCTTCACCACATTCCTTCGCTAGGGGCATTGGACGAAAGTAAGACCTGGGAGCAAGTAGATCAAGAAATCCAGTCATTCCTGCAGCCTATCAAGCAAGCTGTTGTCACCCCCGAGGTCGCAGCATCACAAGAAAATTTGGGTTAGCTGCTTGTCACGCCAGTATGGATTTACACCAAGATTTCCTATCTTTCAAACCAGATCTCAAAAAATAAGGAAACTCTGATCCTGAATGCTCTGGAGTGCATGCATCGGTTGAAAGAGGAGGTCCCTCTAGTATCTCCCATAGCAGCAGAATACTAGACTTGGCGAGACTTCCTCAAAGGAAAGCATATTGATGTTCCTGATCTCTCTATTGCATGCCCATATCCATGACTCAGTATCACTAGGTCGCAGGTTGCACTGCCAAATAGGTCGCAGGTCGCACTACCAAACAGGTCGCAAGTCGCACTCACTGGCCAGGTCGCAGGTTGCAATTTTCTCCCAAGTCGCAGGGCAACTTAACCGGCGGGCAGGCGAAGAGTCAGGGAGCCCAAAGGGAAATTTTGATCTATAAAACCCCCTCCGGGGAAAATGTAAAAGATCTTCTTTTTGTGACTTAAAAGCTACAGAGCATTGTATTTGAAGAGAACACTCTTTTGGCATATGAATACAAATACCTGTTGAAACTCCTTTTGGATCTGATGTGTTTTGCTTGGTGAACACTACGAGTATTTCTTTACAGTTTCAGAACATCTTTTGATTAATGAGACTACACTCTTTAATGGCATCATTTATGCATCATGGTTACCTGTATGTGTGTTAATGATGTATGGATTAATTGCTTATTGAATGGATGTTAGTGACTTTGTTTGTGGTCAGAATCGCCTACAAGCATAACCCCAAAGATGTGTTATTGAAAACATTTCCTTCGGTGTGTATGCTTTATTATCTATCTTGCTACGCGTAGTGTTATATACATGTTTAATGCATCAACCTTGTATTTTGTATCATGTGAATAAGTGTGTGTCCGCAGGTTGGAGCAAGTTCTTCTGAGACCGAAGGGAAGGTGACTGAAGCGGTAGCCGGACCCACACCCCGGACGGGATCCCTATTCCAAATGGTTCAAGGTCTGATTGGGAATTTATATCGGGGAGATCCCCTACTGTTGGCCGGACGATTTTTCCCATCAACACAAAGCCATGCCTATGGTATTAAAGTTAACTTTACACTATGATTTACATTTTTTTTTTACTTTCTTGAATTCATTATCGTATCTCTTTGAGAATTTCTTTAAGATCCTTCAGGTGTAATTCCTTGGAGTTATATCTTTTTGGAATAATTTTTTTTTATGGACGTGGAACCCTCAGTGCAGGTACTTCACTTTTCCTAGAAAAGAGGAGCTTCAACTATATGTGGATAATAGTAAGATGGTTACTCTGGGAAGGAATTATTATGCCTAATTTTAACACCATGGCTTTAAAATCTTGTCACTCATATTTAGAATGAGGATATTAAAATGAAACTTTTGATCAAGGATGCCCCTGATATTTTTGTGGAAATTTAAATAGTTCTCTATTTTATTCAAGTAATAATACCATCCTTCCAATTTAGTATTCCTATGGCTAGCCTTGTGTGACAATTTCTGGAAATCAATCTAAATAAATAAAGAGTACAATAGGCACTATGCTTTTGGAAGAAGATCTATCTAGTGAAGGAAATATTGGTCATACAGAATTGCAGGAACATTATTATAAGTGTCCATAATTTTTTTAATATTTTCTTTGCAAGGGAGCGACAAAACAACAATTCATTTTCTTTCATGAGGACATGCAACAAGGTCAACATGGGGGGATGTTAGGCCTCAATTTTCCCTTACTTTATATCATCATTTACATGGAAATACTGATGCTTTTCGTTAATTTTGAATGGTTATTATCGTATTTTTGTGCATTATCGGAGACCTAGAGTAAGTATTTTATATCCCTCTGTTTTAACGATATTTAAAATATTAAAACTATCGTTAATTTGTGTGTTTTTGAGGTTTATATTTAGCTGATTATATGCATATACCAATAGGCCTTGATCCTGCACTCACCTTCATGTACTATGCAACATGTTCCTATAGAATTTGGAGTCCCTGCACTAGTTGAATATGAGCTTCCCTCCCTAGTGAAGAGTTCCTCTACCAAGAATCAAGTTTTTCTTCCAACAATAAAGTTCTTGTTCCAGTAGCACGGTTCATGTTCTAGCAGTGTAGATCATGTTCTCATCTCCATGATTATCATACATCCAGTTCTCATGATGGAAAATGATCACATGGGTTTCGAGGAGTAGAGGGTCAATATGTTGATGTCTTCTATTAATCAGGATCAATTTTTCAAGACAATTGGTAGAGAAATGGTTAAAGTATTGGGTCAAAACTTCCTATTATAAATTACATTGTTTGGTAACAATATATGCTTCCAATGACTATTATAGAAAATAATTCATGACTCGGCATCGATTTTGTGTATACATAAAACCTTAGATCAATTCAAATCTATTCAGTAATTTTATCTCCTTATTTTAGCATAGAATCAGTTTGCAGACTCTAAATTTACGCATTTTGTAACCACATATCTGAGTAACTAGATGAAATTTTTGTAATATATATGAAAGATATTGTACTATAGAGGGGAGTCATTGTATTTTTCAAATTGAGTCTCCTTATTTTGGTTCAGAATTAGTTTGCAATTTTAAAATTATATGTGTTGTGTAATCATAGGATTCGAGTAGCTGATAGGCAGCATTGTTATTATAAGCATTAAGGTTTCTTACTAGAGATGGGGATATATCATTGAATTTTGTAAATCGTAGTTTTGTGGGGATAGACAAATGTCTACTTTACAGAACCAGGAGAGGAGAGGAGACGGTCCCAATGTAGCATCATGTAGAATTAACCAGCGGATCAATCCCTTTGTTGCTGGAGTATGATATTTTCCTGCACCATGTAAAGACTAAGATTTCAATATTAATCTGACTATTTTCAGCCATGTTCTGTTTAGTCAATTACACTCTTTGTGTAAACCAAATTGTTGACAGAGGGTGCGAACTGGCGGGTTTGGCCAGCATACCAGCTCGACAACACTCTTAATCATTCAAGATTAGTTTAGATTCTAAATTTCTGAGTGGTGCATCTAATTTATCATTTATTGTGTGATTGGTGATGGATTTTTGTACCAAATAATTTATTGATTTCAAGTTGAACTAGTGATTCTTCCCTCCCACGAAGTATGCTGATCATAGTGGTCGACATTTTGATTTCTCGATACTCTATTTTCATAACCTCATGTTATGAATATTTTATCTATTCTCAAATTGCATCATAGCAGATAGGGTAAGGAAGTTGTTTAGATTCTAGATGCTTTGTTTTTTCCTCAAGTTTTGATTGCGTAAATCAATGATAGGAACTTCTGACCTCGTGCTCCAGAAATACAAATACCTATTCCTATCTTTCAAATTAATTTTAATTATAACGATTGTGATATGAGGTAAACATATATGGATACTTGAATAAATTGAATTCTAAACAAATCTGAAGCCGCATACTTGTACTCGTCAGTATGTTAAGAAAATAAGTCTCATATTTATATTATATGGTAATTTATAATCATATTCAAATGATATTTTCAAAGCATTTGAGATCAAGAGTGATTTATATTTTGAACTTATTCACACATTGAACATATTTTTAATTTATTAAAAGGTTTTGTTACACAAAGTTAAACTAGGTAGAATTAGTGCGGACTTGTTAATTATCTTTGCACAAATAATGGTTTTGAATTGACCTTGAATTTCTTTCATCATTTACAATCTTCCTTTTTGATGTTGTTCGCTCATTGCTTCGCTTCTTGTCAAACAATAGCTAGGATTTACCTTTTGTTTTTCAATAACTAGGATTTCCTTTCGTAATTTCTAATAGTTTAGGTTTGCCTTTAATTTTTCGAATGTTTCATCAAAGTTTGTTTTCAATTGTCAGGATTGGTACTTTCTCAAGTTTATTTTGAAGTACATGATTCAATTGAATATTTTGATATTGATGCACAAGTTAGACTAGAGTTTTATTTGCAAGTTTCTTGGGTCTCTCCCTAGCATTTCCAATGTTGTGCCTTGAAGTTCACAAACTCCCGGATTGAAAATTAAATGTTGGTCCATTAATATTCCCAATACTATGCCCAACAACTTCATATTTAAGTCGAATGGTACATTAAAAATAATGGAAATCTCAAGGGCTAAGGGCCTAGGAAAACATTTTATTAGTGGAAAGAAATATTTACCCTCAGAACTGCTTGCGTAGGAAGTCTGAAATGCAAGTCCTATGAGGAAGAGAGTGCAGTACCTATTGCACATATTCGTAGAGGTAGGGTTTGACATTGTTGGTGGGAGAATATCACCCTCTTGAAAGTGGACATGAAATAATGAAAGCCATTATGAGGCCTATTCCCTGAATACAATTCCTAAAACCACCCTGTCACATAAAAACCGTAAGATGTAACAAGATACAAGTGTATGGCCATGACTAAATATGTGACCCAAGTAAAATTTGGATGATTTAAAAAATAACCGTGGAGGGATGAGGGTAGAACCTACAGAGGATTCAAAAGGTAAATGGAATAATACCATAAAATATGCCTATGGTAAGTGCTTGATTAAAAATAAAAGTATCTACGACCATCAAACTATTTCCAAGAGAGATAAGTTTAATATAACATATTTCTCACATATGAAACATCGAAAAGGGAAAACAACGTAAAGAAATTGTAATATGTAGTGTTGTTTCTTAATATGTGCCTCATATGAAAAAAGTACCTATTAGTAGAAGTTATTGTATTTAAGGCAAAAGTCCCCCTCATGCCCATGCATAAATATATTAAATTCTTTTAATTATTAAAACTTGTTATTTGTGAGGTTCATTTTCTAGGTGACATTATAATATTTTAGATAGTCTTCAACTTTTCAATTTAGGTTTTGACTTCAGAATATTAAAAGAAAATAAAAATATTAAAACAAATAGAATTGCTAAGATTTTTAAGTAGGGAGATTTTTATAGTTGAATTCAAGAAGTTAAGTTTCAATAAGTGTTTAGTTAAAAAAACGAAATTTTTATTTCGCATTAAAATATTTTATAACAAAAATTTTCACAACAAATGACATCGATTGGATTATTTTGTTGTCTATACTTTTTGTAGATCGTAACCCTATACCAAAATTATCTGCAAAAAAACTCTTAAAATAGAAAAATAAACAATAGCGAGAGCATAAAGCATAAAAAAGATATCCACAAAGATTTTCCCCTGATCCCAAAACTGGGACTACCACCTTGATTTTCATTATATTTATTTCAATGTTACAACACACACACACACACACACACACACACACACACATATATACATGTCGAATCATTCATAAACCCATATCCACTAACCCTGGATTAGAACATAACCGTAGCTCCCTTGACCAGATCTACAAAATACCATGGGCAAGAAACCATCATCCCCAAAACAATGTAAAAACGCATGCACAAAACCATAGGTAGCTTCACCCACTAATATATGGTCCAAAAAATTGTTCCCGTGGTGCTTCTCCGGACCCCGTGTAGGGGGGCTACTGCTCCCCCTGTAAACTCCCCAACCGTGGGGGGGGGGGGGGGGTTTCATCCCCCCTTCCGACCCCCATGTTGTGCCTGACACAAGTGATGGGGGAACCCCTCTTACTCCTCGCTACCTGCCTGGAGCTAGTTGTGGAAATAATATAACACACACACAACACTCTTAAATAATTAATGCATTTATAAATGGTTTTATGTCTTTACCTTGCATTATTTGACAACTTTCTATTTCAAGCCCTTACATGACTCCTATACAAGTTTCCCATTAAATCAAGCTAGCTACTAAGTGTAAGTAAAAATTTTTGATAGAAAAACATTATATAGTTTTAAAGGAACACATAACTAATTATGAAAAGGAATGTTGACATAGGGGAATACAAAAGAGATATTCAAATTTATAATGGAGAGGACATTGTTTTTTCTTATCAATACATTATATTATTTTGAAATATATTGTTAGTAAAGGAATATGTCATACCCCTCCATGTGTTAATGTTGATCTCTATTACATAGACTAAGTATGTCATGTTAATGGCAGAAAATCCATAAATTATATTGATACATTATGTATATAGATATATTTTTTTGATAATGAAAATAATATCTAAACTTAAGAAATAACTCATTAGAATTGAGATTCTTGCTGAAATTATTCTTTCATGGGAAAGTTATGGATAACATTCAAATAAGATTTAATGGAGTTAGAGAAATTACATTAAATTTTTTAGTTGGGGAAAGATACGAAGCTTGGAAAAATCTTAAATCATCGTGGGAGAGAAAGATATATTTTAAGAAATAAAGCCTAGAAAAGTGGTTGTAGAAAACCACAAAAGTGAGGCTACGGTAATAGAAACATCTAGTATGAAGGAAAGGTATGAATAGAACTACAAGAGAGATTAAAAATTTTTGTTGATCTCTGGATAAGCATTCTCATCTCAGGGGAAACTGGAGGCGCATTTCAAGGTTGGGTGTTGAGTAATTTCCCTAAGTTTAGCATGCTATTGTGTTACTAGTTTGGAAAAATTACATGTGACCAATTTTGTAATATCTTCAACATCTCAGATAAAACTTCAATTTGCAAAATATATTAATTAATCAAATAGATTACACACGTTTATACATGAGATAGTCTCAAGATAGGAAATCTATCTTGGATGCACAATAATGTGGTTGAGAGATTCTCTCAACTACACACTAAACTAGGAATAAATATAGTTCTAGCCACTTCCTATAATGTAGGAACAAACTCCTTATATGGAGAGTTACAACCATAGACAAGTAGGAATTACATATTCCAACTCCCTTCCTTAATCACTACTTGTCATGATTTCAATTCACAAATTCTAAGTTGTGGTCAATCATAACAAAATAGGATATGTTGACGTCCATATAAAGGAGTAACCATCCACCAGAATTCATGGGTACCAACCGCTACAACTATTTGTCTTGTAGGATGTCCTTCATATACATGGTTCTATCAACCATTATCACTGCATACATGTACCTATATCAAAAAATGTGTCTGTGACTCAGATACACCACCAACGGGCAAATCTCATGTCTAGAACCGCCAACAAATGCGTTTGCAATTCAAATCCACCACAAATGGGCGAATCCCATGTGTAGAACCACCAAAAGGGAGAGAGATTAGTGCCTTTCTAAGCCAAATATTCACATCCAGATCAAAATCCCTAATAGTCGCGCTGATTGCGCCTTTCGACGCGACTATCAGATAGAAAAAACACGTCGACCCTCGTGTGCTAAAAAAAACAATATATAAGACCTGTGAGTGAGGTGTTTACTACATTCCACCTACTCCTGTGAGCATTCAAACTCCTGTGTGCACCCGGGGCACCTAGAGCCACTAAGGCTCTGTAGCCATTAAGGCTCGCCACTAAGGCTCTGTAGCCACTAAGGCTCTATATGTGGTTTCAATTTCACCACAAAAAATCACTTTATAGTGAAAAAATATGGTTTCCAGCTGACCATAAACCATTACAAGGTGGTTTTGAGACTACCATGAACTTTACACATGAATTTACAAGGCTTACATTCCATACTGCATCTCTTAGATTTTCCAGGTACATACAATGACCACTTACAAAACCATCCTAGACTTGCTTATAACATGTTGCGGAGTCTATCCCACAAACCCACACTAACTCAAACAAACATTTACATTGTTGTCCATCATAATAATTGTTGTTGCTTCATTACCTCCTCCTTCCTTGCTCACATCTTGAGCATCCTTGTCAAATAAATTCTTGGAACTCCATGCTAACCTGTCATTTGTTAAAGTCTCAAATTCTATCAAAATAACTTTACCTACATTGAGTTAGCTAGGCTCAATAAGGTTCAATAACTTTAAACATTATTCCAAGAAGCTAAATAAGAAACATACTCTTCAAATTAATTTCTCTATCTCTGCCCAAAGATGGTTATTTTACAAATATACCAGCAACCATTTTTCACCAACGATACCTATGAGAGGTCCACTGATAAAGAAACAGATTGACGACATTTCAACTGGTCTAAATGTAGTGCATTCCAGCACAGATGATCAATACATACGCACTGACAGCCACATGAAGAGACACAATTTTCTCTTCAAAAAACACTAATCCAGGACTCCATGGTCCCATCCCCTCTCGTCCACAAATTCATTGTGAACATGCATAAAATTCAACAATTTTACACATAAAATTTCTCGTTTCAGTATCCAATTCCCTTGCTATCACAGCGTAATGCCACTTCCCTATTCATAATATCTACGCTTGGTATTTGCTTTCAAGCATGCCTCCTCATGCTCGCTAATAGGCTGCAACAACAAAGATCCACTATCGAGCTAATATCCTAACAATTGAAGATGCAGATCAACAATCTCTTAATAGCTTTCAAAAAACAACCAAATTTCTATCTTCTTGCTACACAAGAAAATAATCTTTAGGCACTTTGTTTCCTTCCCTTTTTCCATCAAAATATACTCCCCTAATAACTCTATGCATACACAAAACTCGATCATCCTCCAATATCTGATGTAGCTCCAATCACTATGCTTAGATGCCATTTTCATTATCATGTCTTCATCATATCTGGTAGCAAATCAATTTGTCTATCATTGGAAAGGCCAATTCCAACAAAGACTCAAACTCATGAAAATATTTGGCCAAACTAAATTTCACAATAAATAACTCAATTCTTTCAACCAGATTTACATTAATGACATGACAATTTACAAAGAATAAAAATTTAAACAATGGCACCCAAGAAATTTCACCTTCCACCTTTGAAGACTGTCATCTTCCTTGTCTCACTCCAGCTGATCCCTCAAATGGATTTCATCCACACCCATGACTGCTACAAATTTCATCGATCCAATAGAACAAGCTCCCAATTCCTTCAAAGGCTCACACTATATATCGACAATGAACACGCAGTTATGATTGAACATGATACGAAATCTCATCAACTCCTATGATTTTAATCACTACCTCTTAGGTTCCTTGGGTTTCTTCTTTCTTTTTCCCAATATGTTTAACCTTCTGCCAACTGAACTTCAAGGCATGCTTCATTGACTTGAATCCTTTTCTGAAGACCTTCATTAAATAATCTACTTTTTCTTTAAAGTCCGCTATGTTTAGATCAGTTGCATGTTATATAATTTCACAGGCTTGGCCCTCACGAAAAATTTTGAGCTCTTTCTGTCGCAGTTTTCAGCCCAATCACTGTGCCTCACGATTTTCCAATGCTTCTTTGGCAATCTCAACCTCCAAGCAATATCAGCCTCCAAGCAAGCTCGAACTAAGTCTCAGCCTCCACACTCACACTGCACTAGAGATCGGCGTGATGCATGATGCCATACACATTCACCATATGTGCAATCTAGATACTAAACCATTTGCTCGATATCCAAATGCGAAGTGGAAATATTCACTCTTTGATATTTGAACACTTCACTAGAAGGGACATAGATTCCAAATCACATAAATTTCACAATGATGGCATCCACCATGCTTCATCAATTCATCATAGCCTGATCTCTTGAGTAGATGAAACAACACGGGGCCTCCACATAAACTACTGTAGCTATGGTGCTCCACTGACTCCACATAGCTCCATGACCTCTATGCTCACAACGGCCTTCCATGCAAGCTCTTCAGGCTCAGCGTCCACAGCCTCGAATTTCCTCAGCCTACGGTCTAAGGGCTCCACACAACCTCTGGTTAACGGGATTTCTCCCTGTTGTGAGCAACAGATCCACAGTCACAATGGTGATATTTGGCAGCTTATGTGCGCATAGATCACTGTGAATCACTATGATTCTAAAAAAAATTCAAGGAGAGCCCCTGTAGTTGATGTATTAAAAGAAAACATAATTTATTAACTTCTTTGGCCAACAAATTCCACCACGAAGTCTCTAATGTAGATTCCACCTCTATAAAATCCAGTGACAATGTTTTTCCACAGTCGGCAGGGGAATTCTGGGTACGGGTGGATGGTGTGCCCGAGGCTTCCTCGCTTCAAATTATATGTCGCACCACATGTAAAACTATTATTCACATAGTCATCATCATCTTCACTCAACCGTTCGGCTTTCTGGGTATGAGATCTCGCCAATCAATTTCTCATAGCAATTCAAACCACTTCCACAAGTATCAATTCGGTCCTCTCACACCCCACTCCGCTACGCTACCAGCAGATCAACAAAAAGGACCACCAAATCACCACTCCTCTTCTTTGTGTGCAAGTGATCTCACCCATGATGCTTCGGTTGCACACTTTGCAAATCTATGGAGAAGCCACTACACGATGCTCCTCCTCACGACCTGCAACTTTCAACAGAACACAAGGAAACAACAGATAATATGATGCACTAAGTAATCGAACTAATCCATTTCTAGCAGAAATCTAACCATCTCTGCAACGCTCCTTCCACATCCTCAGAAAACCTATACCAAATAACACAAATCGCTCACAGAATATTGGGACTAAGAAGAAACACCAATGTTAATGGAGGCGTACCATACTGACTCAGATCTCGCTCCAATGAAGCAGATCTCTTACAACAGTTGTGATTTATGATGGATAAATAGATATTAGATAAAATATATTTTCCTATGTCCAGAAAGGGCCAAAGGCCCTTACGGTCTCTGATACCAAGATAAAACTTCAATGTGCAAACTATATTAATTAATCAAAGAGATTACACACATTTATACATAAGATAGTCTCAAGATAGGAAATCTATCTTGGACGCACAATAATGTGGTTGAGAGATTCTCTCAACCACACATTAAACTAGGAATAAATATAGTTCTAGCTACTTCCTATAATGTAGGAACAGACTTCTTATATGGAGAGTTACAACCACAGACAAGTAGGAATTACATATTGCAACTATCTCTAAGTGTTATAATTTTTTTTTTTTACTATCTTGGCCTCTGCAATATATATTAATTATTCAAAAAATATGTTAGAAATATGAGGCATAAGTAGCGAGTAAGGTGTGTGGAATGCATGGAGGTATGGTATTGCTTGTGTCTAGTTTCCACTATGAAAACTATCGCATGTCTCTCTCTAGTTGGTACTTAAATTATTGAGTTATAGTTTTGGTATGGGATTAATCATTTCTAGGGTGTAATCGAATGATCATAGAAAGGATATATTTCTATTATATGTGTTTGATTTCTATGCTATGAGAAGTAATTAGCAAAAGAATATGTATATTATAATAGAAAAAAATTGGTTGTTGTAATAACATAAGGAATAAATCGCTATACCATAGATATAATTTTTTTGGGTAATGACTTCCTTCAGGAAGCAATAATTGTGCGTGAAACTGTTGAGATGTTAGTAAATTACATCAACTATAACTGGAGTCTACTTTACAAGTATAGGGTAACTGTAGATAAAAATATTTATAACATTGAAGAGCATAATGATATCACAATTCGAAATAAAGATAATTGGGCAGCTCTAAGGTAAATTAGGAATGCGAAGGTGGTATCACTTTGGGTTAATTTTAAATTAAAATTGTAGGGCTACAACTACAAGCTACTGTAGGTATCCTGGACTCTAATCTATGTGCATTCGAATTTATGGATAAATAAAGATAGTGAATTACTATCGCCAACACACTGTAATTGTGGTTGGAAGAGGTTGGTAAATATACAATTTTTTTAGGATCGATTTAAAAAGAATAGTACTCCAACTCAATCCCTGCGCTTTAGAAGTGAGTGATTCGGTTACCCAGAACTAATGAAAAAAATTAGCATCCATTCTTTAATAGATTTTCAGCCATATATTTACCTAAAAAAATGGCACAATGAATTAGGGTTCTCTAAATTACAAATAACCCGGTGAACAAGAAGGGTTAATCATTATAGGCTTCTCTAATAGGAAAGTTTCCAAGAATGGACAAACCCCAGTTTCGCTAACTAAAAATGAAATATCACCAAATTTTCAAAGGGTTTGGCTCTCGAAACACCTGTACAAAAAATAAAACACATATTTCAATAACCTGGAAAGAAACCAGTGAAAGAAAGCCTATCACAAAACCATTATGTAGTATGTCATTTGGGTAAGTTAACATAGCATCACACACCTGGATGTATGAGAGTACCAGTTTTCTTGTAAAATGACCCCTCACCATGAGGCCAAGGAGGTCACAGATTACCACCATCCATAGGAAGTAACACTATCTCGTTTGCAGGGTTCGAAAACCTCTCCAGCACACCTCTGCCTCCAAATGAAAAAAGGTTGGAATGAAACCCAACTCAAAGCAAAAAAAAAAGATTAGGGTTGGTAAGAAATGTTGTCCACCATTGATCAACCGAGCATTCTGATCCAACATTGGTTGAAATTTTTTTCCAAGGGTACTCAGAGGGAGGAAGATGGAAATAGATGAGGTGAATGCCGAGTATAGAGTGTAAGGACCTGCACTTCATGAGGCATGTTCACGGTAACAGGCACGCCCACTGGGAATTTGGATGAGTTCAGGCGCCGTGCGACGAAATGAGTGAAACGTCGCACCATAGCAGCATGGGCACGTGTGTGTACTGGAGGCGCAGCACAAGGGTGAGTTGTGGTGGGCGCATGGCACTTGACCAAAAAACAACATTGGCAAGATGACATTTATATACCCAACGTCGCACCATATCTGAGTCACGCCGATGGGCAAGTTCGTGGAGCGACCGACCTGTTGGGTGTGGTCGATGTGACACTTTATGGGAAGACAACCAAACGATGGGTCGGCTCGGGTTGACTGAGCGACCCACACTTCACTTGGTTTCCATATATATAGGAGGGCATGTGGAAAAGTGAAGGCATCAATCGATCAATGAATGGACATCAACATACAATTAAAGCTTAAGGCGTTGGTCACCAGGAGCATTCCAACATCTCATTGGTGAAGCAACGGGGCAACCGGTGAAGGAGGATGAGTGCAGGGTGAGTTGCACTATAGACCGAGTTTCTGCACTGTAGACCAGGTGTCCGCACCGCAGGTTACACCGTAGGTCAGGTGGGTCAGGCTGTGAACGACTGGGTGCCTCTGAACGAACTGAACTTCAGTTCGGAAGCGATTCCGGGAGTGTCGGGAGTCGGATTTCAGTGCCATAAATTCTAGAATGTGCGTATCAATGGGCCACATCCAACCATACTATTGGAAGGTATATTTGACCCACAGGGAGCTCAAGGGATGGTCCGAACTGATTTTCAGTGCCAATTGAGTGCCCCGGGTGACCCGACAGCACTTAGGCAGTTTTGTGCAGGAAATTCCGCAGGTGAAATATTAAAATTGTAAATGATTGTTGTAGGCTAGTTTGATGGTTGAAAAGCCTTAGAGCTTGGTCAAAAGGTAACTTTCCTTGCAAAATAGCAAGAGTGGCTTCTACTGGATTGGAACTTGTAAGCTCATATTTATGAAACATATTATCAGGCATACTCATTATTAACAGGGAGTTTCCCCTCCCTTGTATGTATGGGTGTACTTGTGAATTGGTAATGATGTTTATGCTTATTTCTGCATATTGAAAGAACATTTCATTAATAACTAATAAGTTTTTCTTATATACTTGAGTATTTGGAAAAAGAAAAAGTACGGTAGTGCCACACTCGTCTATAGTGTGGTTGAAAGACACCGAAGGTATAGGGGCGTGATAGTTGGTATCAAAGCTACCTTTACAGGGAGCTTTTGTACTAAATTAGGGACACAGTTGCAGGGTTGCAGGTGGTGTTGAAGCTGAACTTAGACATTGGGTTTTTTCTGAGAGCTTAGTTGAAGCAGGGCATTGGTCAAGGCCAAAGCTAGAAAAGAGGACATGCCAACTTTGGAAGAATTCAGAGAGAAATCCCTTGAAGCTTTACAATGGATAGAGCACATGAGGGAGAACTTGTGGGTTTGAGAAGATCTTGCAGTCTTGGAGAAAGAAGTGGTGAAATCTTAGAATAAAGCGAAAGAACTTATAGAAGAGCATGATGTTGTAGCACAATCTCTTAAGGCCTTGTATGAGGAAGGGATATCCTCATCTAACAAGGATGAAGCTGATCGAATTTTTGAAAGGATGGTCCATTTCGATGAATGGATGGCGCTATGCTATGAACTAGAGGCACTTTGAGAGGAGATTTCCAAAATTGAAAATAAGTACCAAAGAGGAAGGAAACCTACTTTGGCTGAACACGAGGATGTTGCAGATGTACAAGATGTTATGGATGAACTTGATGAACAAGGTGGACCAATACCGAGCACATTGCAAGCATCGATGATGGATGATTCTCGTGAGGATATTATAGATATGGAAGAGATGAAGGACAAACTTGTGACACAAGCTGAACCAAGACAAGACGCATTGCAAGCATTGGTGGACAATCCACATGGAGATGTTGCAAGTGTGATTATGATCGAGGGGGAACTTGATGAGCAGGTGGTACTAGGATCGAACACATCAAAGACATTGATGAGGATGGAGGACACTCACTTGAAGATTCTTCATGGAGAGATGACTTGTGTCTCACTTGAGCATTTTGGAGATGGACCACATGGAAGGACAAGCAAAGACATGACTTCTTTGCCAACACCATGTAGGACCTTTCCTTGGATGACTACTATGATGAGACCTTGTACATGGATGGAACAAGGGACATGGGATGTTACAAACCTTTATTGGGCAATTTGTGATCGTACACTTGATGGTTGAAATGCCCCGGACAAGGTTGGAATGTGATGACCTTTGTGATGGAAAGGGTCATGCTTAGCCACATAGAATGGCAAGTGCTCGACATGACCCATAGACTACCTTGTTGGTAGGGCACGTTGGTGGAGTGCACTTCTTCATGGCTTCAACCAAGATGGACCTCTTGGTAGACCTTTAGCGGGGGAGTAGGCTTGAAGGAAGTACTCATATGATGGATGAAGGTAGGAGTGACCAAGAGCACTTCACCTCGACATATGTATGGACATGATGATGATGAGAGTTGAGTTGAGTTCACTTGGATAAACACATGGGAAGCCAAAGACATGGATATGGACTACATGAAGATATTTTATAGATGGATTGATGGGACATTGTTCACCATGAGCAACTTGGACATTGGTTGGATGAGCAGCCTATGAGGCATTCATATGATTTGCAAGGTGAGAACTTGTGATGGCACTCATGGCCAATACAATTAGGATTGCCAACGCTTTGGATATGATGAGGCATGGGAGTTCATGATGGAGTTGCATTCATTGGAGACTTCATATTATGGTGATCTTGGAGAATCTGACTCATTGAGGAGCTGAGGTCAGGATTGGTCCTGATTTTGATACATTATGGGACGCATACCTTGGAGCACATTTGTGGGGTGTGTTCAGGAGGAGTCACTTGATGGGGATGATTGAGCTAGGACACTTTGGAGTTTGATGGAGATGCAGCGATGGAGATGACTTGGTGGTAAACACTTTGGCATGGGCTTGAGTATACTTGGCTTAGCCACACTTCTTACTTTTGATGATGCTTGGAGGATGAGACTACTTTTCATACAAGTAGCACATGGATTAGCATCATGGAAAACATGTTGTGGATGATATGGATAGACTTCATGGACCCAAACATGGCACACTTGGATCAGATTGAATCTTAATCGAGTTGATGGATGTGACAGATTGCAGACGGAACAACTAACACATGGTATGAGGATGGACATTCTCATGATGAGGACGTTATTGTTTGATTAGCTACCCAACTAGTTTGATTTGTGGGGACACGTAGTGTGCGAAGTTATGCCAAATAAATAGCAGATTTTTTTGTGTTGAGGAGGTTGGAGTACTTGATGTAGAAGTTCACACGACATTGGTGATATGTGGTGGGTTGACATGATATATGTTGCAGTAGCGTGTGACCTTGTTGAGGAGATTTATTTCCTGCTATGGTGTAGCATGTGATGATTGTCAAAAATTTGTTGATGATCATGGATTGAGTAGATATTTCATGGACATGAACCTTGTTGGTTCATGCGATGATGTTGCAATGATATTATGCGATGAGACTTTGCAAAGAAAGTTGTGATGATACTTTGTGATGATATGATGCAATGATGGTAGCACTATCGAGGACGATAGTCATATTTTAAGTGGGGGAGTATGTAAGGGTCCCTACTTCATGAGGCATGTTTGGGGTAACGGGCGCGCCCACCGGGTGTTTGGACAAGTTCGGGCATCCTGCGACAAAATGGGAGAAATGTCACACCGTAGCAGCACGGGCACGTGTGTGTAGCGGAGGCATGGCACAAGGGCGAGCTGTGGTAGGCGCATCGCACCTGACCAATGAACAAAGTTGGCAAGGCGGCGTTTATACACCCAACGTTGCACCATAGCCGAGTCAAGCCGACGGGCGAGTTGGTGGAGCAGTCGACGTGTTGGGCGCAGTTGACACGACACTTCATGGGTGGATAGCCAAAAAATGGGTCAGCTCGAGTTGACGAAGTGACCCACACTTCACTTGTTGTCCATATATAGAGGAGGGTGTGTGGAAAAGTGAAGGCATCAATCGATCAATGAACAAACAACAACATAAAATTAAAGGTTAAGGCGTTGGCCACCACGAGCATTCCAACATCTCATCGGTGAAGCAATAGAGCAACCAGCGAAGGAGGATGAGCATAGGGTGAGTTGCACCATAGACCGAGCATCCACATCGCAGGTCAGGCGGGTCGGGTCGTGAACGACTGGGCACCTCTAAACGAACTGAACTTTAGTTCGGAAGCGATTCTGGGAGCGTCGGGAGTCGGATTTGAGTGCTGTAAATTGCATAACATGTGTATCAATGGAACGCATAAAAAAATATATTTGGAAGGTGGATTTGACCCATAGGGAGCTCAAGGGATAGTATGAACGGACTTTTAGTGCCGATTGAGTGACCCGAGTGACCCAGCAGCACTTGGGCAGTTTTGTGCGGGAAATTCCACAGGTGAAATCTGACAATTGTAAATGATTTTTGTAGGCTATTTTGATGGTTGAAAAGCCTTAGAGCTTGGTCAAAAGGAAAATTTCCTTGCGAAATACCAGGAGTGTCTTCTGCTGGATTGGAACTTATAAACTCATATTTATGAAACATATAATTGGGCAGGCTCATTATTAACAGGGAGTTGCCCCTACCTTGTATGTATGGGTGTACTTGTGCATTGGTAATGATGTTTATGTTTATTTCCACATATTGAAAGAATTTTTTATTAATAACTAACAAGTTTTGCTAAAGGCGTAGTCTATATACTTGAGTATTTGGAAAAAGAAAAGGTACGGTAGTGCCGCACCCATATATAGCGTGGTTGAAAGACACTAAAGGTATAGGGGTGTGACATAGGGCCACCAAGCGGAGATCGTTTTTCTTCCACACATTTCCCATGACAATAGTTACAAGGGACAATAAAAGCATTACAATGATCAATCCAGCTAGGTTATGGTTTAACCATAACTATAAAAATTATATACAATATTAATGTTATGGGTTGAGTGCCGATGCATAAAGTAAGTAAACCATGAAAAGGGTGAATACAAACCCTATGAACTTGGTTCTATAGTAATGTAGAAAATAGAATGATATCTAGGGAGAATAAATGTTTAATGACATGAAATAACAATAGATTTCACAAACTTGGATTCTTCTATTCAATACCATATTTAATTTTTTGGTATGGATTCAACAGGAATATAAGTAGAACCATAGCAAGAGCCTTCTTGCTGTCAACCATATTATGCTATTAATCAAGAAAGGGATATCCGAGTAATATATAAAAGTATGCATAGTAAGAAATATTAGTAAGGGTTGGGTTCCTAACACGATAGTTAAGTTTTAGGTATTTTTTTATTTTTATGAAAGATGAAATAGAAAAATATTTACAAGTATTAAGAGAATTTAAGTTATTAATAAATTAGATATTTAACAATTGTAAAATTGAGAATATAATATCAATTCCAATTTGAAATTTGTTTGTGAAGGTTAAATGGAATTTAGATGATTAAATAATAATCAAATGTTGATTAGCTATCTAAAGAAGTTGTAAACATAGGAAGTGACTCAAATGTAGCAAGAGCTTAGAGGAAGAACTTAGATTGAATTTTCAAAAATATCTCTATATTAATATAGGAAGTGATAGAATATGACAAATGTGTTTGTTGTATTTTTTTTGTAGTTTCTCTAATAATATTGGATTCCTAGTGGTAAGACATAAAAGATATTTTGTTGAATATTTCACATTATAATTTAGGAATATTCATTTTAAGTAGTGAGATAATATTTTTAGATGCTTTTCTTATATTAAGTATATTATACATGTTAATATATATATATATATATATATATATATAATTAATTAATTTCACACACACACACATATATATATATAACCACAAAAAAAGAATATCATAAAATAAAAATGTGATTGTTAAATGTTTTCAAAAACTGGAGTAAACTTTGTAATTTTTTTTCAAAAGTTATAAATTAATTAAATGTCAAACCTGCATTTGACATGCTTACCTAGAAATGAAATTTTCATAAATATTGATATTTTGTGTGTGTACTCTTTTTGGTAAATATTGATATTTGATGTGTGTACTATTATGCACATGGTGGCATATAGATTTTTTTATTTTTCATTTTTCAATTTTATAGATAATGAAAATTTCATAAATATTGATATTTGGTGTGTTTATTGTGTTTCATAAATATTGAGAATTGATATGTGTACTATTACCACCCTAGATCATTAATAACCCCAAATCTATCAAGCACCAAGAGGGATCCAATCTCTCAAGGTGCAACCCTATTTTCCGAGTTCAATACTTCAGGAAAGGTGTGCACCTCGTGTGATTTGATCCCCATCGTCACTTGATAGATTCAGGGTTAAGATGGATTTAGGCTGGTTATATAATACTATATCATATCGATATTTGTATCTATGTGTCTCTTTCTTATTCTCTCTCTCTATGTCACCCCCCAAACATACAAATTCTCAATCCATATGTATCTATATCTCTCTCCCTCCCTCTTCCCTTTGTCTCTTTCTGTCTCTCTCAACCTTTCTCCCTCTATGTGTTTTTTATTCCTTCCCTCTCTCTCTCCATCTCTCTTGAGTCCCCTCTCTCTTCCTTCCTCTGTATCTATTTATCTCCCACATTCCTTTGTCTCTCGCACCATCTCTCTCTCTCTCTCTCTCTCTCTCTCTCTCTCTCTCTCTCTCTCCAACTCAACCATTATCTCCTTCCCTCTCCCCTTCTCTCTCTACCCTCCATCTTTGTATATCCTTCCCTCTCTTACCCTTCTCTCCCTATCTCTCTCCCCTCCTCTCGTCTCCCTGACTCTCTCTCCATATTTCCCTTGTTACACCCTCTCTATTTCCATCTCTATATCTCCATGTATTTTTTCTTCCCACCCTCTCTCTCTCTCCCAACCATCCATATTTGTCACTAAATTAAAAAAAACCTAAATTGGTGTAAACTATTAAACCTATATTTTTGATCAATCGTGTCAAGGAAAATACAATAATTAAAATCTTATAAAATAATGCACTATCATTCCTCTATTATTTTTAGCCACTTTTATTTATCTGATCACTTGGATACTTGGTTCAAATGGATCTATGTTGGTTCTTAATAATACTATTTATATTATATATATTTTGCAATTTTAAATATAAAAAATTTCTCATTTTTTATTTTATTAAAACCAAAATTTGATTTCTTTGGGTATATTTCTAGTATTCCTTAGAGGGTTTTGAGATATCTCAAAAGTAATTATAACCTTTTCCCTTTTATATTATTTTAAAAATATGTTATAAACTAAATTAGAAAAAAATAATTTTATTGTGAAATAAGTTATGGTTTTTGGGTCTTCGGTATTGATAATCATTGGTATTGGCCCATGGTATTGTACAAAAGCCTATTTAAAAGATAATAATATCCATGGTAAAGTGGGGGTGAATATCCATGGTTAATAATATTGTCATATTCTTTTAAAATATTCTGATTTTGAAAAAAATTATGATTTTTTGGTATGTGGTATTGATAAACCACGGTATTATCCCATTGTATTCTAACAAATATTATTCACAAGTTCATAATATCAATGACAAAGTGGGGGTGAATATCTCTGGTGAATAATCTTGTCATATTGTTATAAAAAAAAATTATTCTAAAATAACTTAAATTGTTTGGGCATGTGGTATTGATAATCCATGGTATTGGCCCATGGTATTGTAAAAAAGACTATATACCAGTTACTAATATCCATGGTAAAGTAGGGGTGAAAATCTATGGTTAAGAATATTTTCGTATTGTTATAATATGTTTTGATTGTGAAAAAAATTATGTTTTTTGGGCATGTGTTATTGATAAACCATGGTATTGGTCTATTGTATTGTAACACAACTTAGTATCTATAAGTTAATAATATCCACGGTAAAGTGGGGGTGAATATTAATGTTTAAGAATGTTGTCATATTGTTGTAGAATATTTTGTTGTAGATATGCCATAGACAAGACAACAAGCCCAACAATCATGACCACTTCGAGTTGACATTCCTAGTTTCTCTGAAAAACAAACTTGCTTTTACTCCCTCTAGATTGTCAAGATAGAAACCAGAGATTTAATAGGTCATTAGCTACATATACATGCAATATCTAAATTAGAGACCAGAGACTCCAATACATTCTGATTTTAATTAAGAAATTGACATAAAAAACAAATATCGGCGTGGTGAATGTAGATAAAATTGAACAAATTGATAGTCTAAATTCCCATTGCAAAAACCTCCTCAGACCCTTCCATTATTGCAACATTGTCTTAGAAGAAACCTCCATCCCATTTACCAAGAAGGCTAAGGAAACATACTAGAATTTGTGACTATCTCTCGCTCAATTCCTCCTACGCTTTGACTCTCCAGACTAGCACGAAATGGCTACCACCTTCTGTAGAAAGTAGGAGAAGGGCCTACTGGGTGCATGAGTACATAATGCAATGTGCACCACTTGGATATCAAGTTGACCTTCACACAAATACCGATCTCACATCCACCAATGGATCCGCCTACCCCTCTTAACTTCAAGCGTGTAGTGGTGTCAGGTGGGCCACCCACTTGCCCTGTCTTGCATGTGCTCATTAATTGTTTGGATCCCTATGTGGATCCTCGGTGTCCTCACACCTCGATATTTTTATGACATTAACTTGTTATTATTAATTTATCCAACATTTAAATGTTTTCACTCATCCCAATTATCACTTTTATCTTTTTTTTAAATTATTTTTATTTTTCAAGCAAGCCTACATTTAAAATTTTTTACCAATTTTTATTACACCGACACATCTACCCTGGATTGAGCTATAGAACGGGCTAGATAACACTTGATGGCATATAATTTTTTTTGTTTAATTTTTGACAAATTCTATTTATAACCAATACAAAAATTTGAAGTTTAATTTCAAAACTTTCAAAAATTATTTTTTATTTTCAAAAATCTCAGGTTAATAGTTATTTTTTTCGAATCCTTACTAAACTTTATAAAATATTTTCAAAAAAAATCAGAATTAATTGAATATCAAACCATTTGGACTATATAAATTATTATATAAAAAGGCAAAGGCGGTCTGCAGATTAAAAAAGGGGAAGTACAAGGCTGTATCTCTCTTTTCGGATGATGATAGGGGTCTGTCTGATGTTCCAATTGGGGGATATGATGCAATCGATGCCACAAACAGGGCGCTTAGAGCAAGCCACCCTAGGAATTCATTATCATGAACCACATCATCTCGCTGAATATGCGGGGTTTGGGCGAGCCCCCAAAAAAACTTTGCCTAAAGGAATTTTTTAATGACAGGAACCCGATTGTCTTTTTGGGACAAGAAACTATGTCCACACGATCCAAAGTAATTAATGTGTTTTTGAAGATAAGAAATGGGATGGCAGGTTGCAGCGATTAGTTCAGATGGTCGTTCAGGAGGTCTAATAGCCATGTGGAATCCTCATTTTGCTACATTCAAACCATATAGTTTCTTTGGCGGCATGCTATTAAACGGTCGGATTAGAGGCATGTCTGCTAATTTCAACATAATTAATATATATGCCCCATATGTAAACAGGATGAATTTCTGGAGTAGATTGCAGGTATCGGGCATATTATCCCTCCCAAGCCTCATACTGATGGGCGACCTAAACTCAACGCTCAATGCCGATGAGATATGGGGCAGTAAGGCTCGTATGGATCCACTCGCAGGGTATCTAAATGACATGTTCTACACTCAAGGTCTGAAGGATATCAGGCCACATCCTGTGGCGCCTACTTGGACAAACAAGCGGGATGGAGAACACTATATAGGGAAGAGGCTCGACCGGGTGCTGGTGAATGAACAGGTGTTGGACAGTTTCCAGAATATTCGATCGTTGATTATGGTATCGGATATTTCCGATCATCTGCCAATTTCATTGTCATGGTCACACAACCAGCCGGTAGGTGGTCGTCCGTATAAGTTTAATAGGATTTGGCTAGAGGATGCCGAATATACAGGCTTGGTGGAGGAGATTTGGCGAGAGACAAGTCATTGGTCGTCTTTGGGTGGTTGGGATTCTTTTCATGCCAAATTACAGAAACTAAAGGCGGCTTCAAAGGATTGGGAACGACATAAGAAGAAGATTCTGATGGAGGAATTTAAGGATATTCAGAGTCAGATGGAAAGGATAATATCCTCGTTTTCCAATCAAGCTCTGGATCAGGCAACATTACAGGTGCTCATTAAACTTGGGGAAAGGAAAAGGCAGATCCTCAGGATTGAGGAGACGACGTGGAGGCTGAAGAGCAGAATGACTTGGTTGGCTGAAGGTGATTTGAATACAAAATTTTTTCACAAGTATGCTAACGGAAGAAAGAACAGGAACGCTATATGGAGTATAAAGCGGGCGGATGGTTCAATGGCTCACACTACTAAAGATATTCAAAATGAAGCACTGGAATATTTTTCAGCGTTCTACCTGAAGCAGGATTGTATAAACAATGCGGAGCAGGTGTGGCTTTTACAGCATGTTCAAAGAGCGTCGGACGAGGATGCCATACTGGCCATGGATAAAGAGATTTCCGGGAATGAGGTCTTAAAGGTCCTAAAATCATTTTCTCCAGACAAATGTCCGGGGCCTGATGGTTGGCCCTCGGAATTTTTCATCCATTTCTTTGAGTTGATGGGAGGCGAACTGACACAGATCATTGAGAACATTAGATTGAGGGGGAGAATGCCGGCAAACCTCAATTCTACGTTCATTGCACTTATTCCTAAATCGGACACGCCTCAAACATTTGCGGACTTCAGGCCTATTGCTCTATGCAACACCTTGTACAAGATTACGTCCAAGATCATTGCTGAACGTCTTAAAGGTATCTTGTCAGATTATATCTCGGAAGAGCAATATGGATTTTTAAAAGGCCGGTCCATCCATCATGCTGTCGCAGTCGCACAAGAGGTTCTTCAGTCTATTCATTCAGAGAAAAAGAAAGCCATTTTGATGAAAATAGATATCCATAAAGCCTATGATTCAATAGACTGGTCATATATAAGGATGGTTCTCATGAAGATTGGTCTGTCCATTTGCTCTATTAGATGGATAATGTCCTGCATCTCCACAGTCAGATATGCAGTAATTATTAATGGCATTCCCACTCCCTTTTTCGAGGCTGCGAGAGGTTTGAGACAGGGCTGCGCGCTCTCGCCGTTGATTTTCATCCTGGTTATGGATAGTTTCAGTGGTATAATGCATGATGCGGAGCGACGGGGGTGCATTGAGGGGTTTTCCTTTTCCGGTGAAGTTTCATGCACACATTCGTTGTTTGTTGATGATCTGCTTCTGTTTGGATATTTGAAGCGAAACCACTGGTTCTTCATCCACATTATGTTTTATCGCTTCCATGCGGCCACAGGCCTCTCAATAAATAAAGGCAAATCTTTTATTATATTCGAATATGGTGACAGAATGGAGTTAGAGTTCATAGCGGAGTTTATGGGGATGGATCTAAAGGAGGCTGTCGGCAGTTTTACTTATCTTGGCTTTAGAATCAAACCCTGTGGGTATAAGAATCAGGATTGGACATGGATGGTGGATAAATTCCGCCGTAAGATAAATGGCTGGGCTCACAGGTGGCTCTCGTTAGGGGGAAGGCTTATTCTCATCCAAGCGGTATTATCACAAACGAGGGTGTACTGGGGCCATCTTTTCTACATCCCGGATGGTATCATTAAAAGTCTGAACAGTATCATGGCAAAATTCTTATGGGGTGGCGCCAACATGCCACAGAAAATCCATCTTTGCAAGTTGGTGACTCTTTGCAGGTCTAAACAACACGATGGATGGGGCATTCTTAACTTGAGAATTTTCAACAAGGCATTGCTTATCAAGTCTTTTTGGAAGGCTACGATGGGTAATGGAATATGGCAGGATGTGATCAAAAGTAAATATGTTCGTGGACGCATAATGAATCAAATTTTAGGCTCAATCCTTCATACTCCCAGGCATATTTCGGCGATTTGGAGAAGTTTCTCGATGATCACTTGCCATGTCAAGGATCGGCTAGCATGGCTTTTTAGGGACGGGGGTGACATTCCATTCACGTTTCACAAAATTATCGGGCTTCCCTTAAATGCTGGGCCATCCCCAAGGCTGGTTCACTGCCTCTCACATAGAGGCATCAACTTCATAGCGCAGACTATCAGGATTTGGTCTTATGATTCACCGGAATTTAAAACTGTGCTTCAGATTGGGTTGCCACCGGACGTTTCATTGGAATGGGACTCTCTTAGGGACGAATTCAGGGCTACGGGTTTCAGTTGGGATACGGGCGGGGATTCTATTGTATGGGATGGCCCTATACATGAGGGTGCGCCTGTTGTAAAGGATATATACAGTATTTTGAACGTGGCATCATACAGGGAACCATTGACTGCCTCCTTCTGCTTGTTCTGGAAGAGGAAAATCCCCACTAAAATTGTTCTTTTTGGGTGGCTGGTTTGGAAGGGCAGGATCCTCACGGGAGAAAATATGAGTAGGAGGGGCTTTATGGGGCCTTTTAGATGCCACATATGTTGTGGTGATTTTGAATCAATTGATCATCTTTTCTTCAGATGCCCGGTTATCATGCAGTTATGGAGGCTTTTCGCTGATCATTTCATGGGCCCAGCATGGTTTCCGGATGATTTTATGTCGGTTGCCAAGGAGTGGGACAGTCTGAGGGGTAAATTTAAATCACTGCCTTTCTTCTTCATATGGGAAGTGTGGATGGGTAGGAATAGGTTGATTTTTGAGGAGGTGCCTTTCAGGATTTCACAGGTTTATTCGAATATCCTTGGTTGGATGGATGACCGGCCTGTGCCTTGTCTCCCCATTTCTGATTGTTCCATCCGCATCAGGCCTCATGTGATGGCAATTCCAGCGATCTATTTCGATGGCGCATGCATGGAGGGGCAGATGGGGTGTGGGGCTTGGATTAAATTATCTCAGCGTGAAAGGATTCACATTCATTGGAATGCTGGAATGGGATCCAACAATAAGGCGGAACTAATAGCGCTGTGGGGTGGTCTTCGTTTGGCTGTCCTTCTGCAGATTCAGGATGTTCATGTTTATGGGGATTCGCAGATTATAATAGGATGGGTTAACAGGAACACGTCAATGTTGAGGCCTGATCTACAGGGGTGGCTGCATAGGACTCGATGTTTATGGTCCAAACTTGATCATCCTCCCATTATGCACATTTACAGAGAAAGCAATACTAGGGCAGACGGTCTGTCCAGGAAAGGACTGGTATCTGATTTTGGGATTATGAACATTCAACTCTTCAGAGACGGTCTCTCCCACTGGCAATCTACAATTCCAATTCCATAACAGGTTTGTGTACTTTTTTGGTTCAAGACAGGTATGTATTTCAGTATGAGCGAGCGGTACAATGCTTTTTTGACAGGTTTTGGAAAGGGCCGAGGACAGATGCTGCGAGGCTTTTTGTAATCTCATAAGGCTATCATTGCACATATCTATCAGGATGCTGGTTTTCCTTATATGATAGGCTGTCTCTATCTCATTGGGATTGTTCTTATATTAAAACATAGGCCTACGCATATCAGGCGAGCGTGCTAGTATATATCAAGCGAGCTAGATTTCACGTTTTTTACAAGCGAGCGTCGATCCAAATAGTACAGGCGAGTGCGTATATTCTGCACATATCAGTTGGAGCCTTCAATCATCGTGCAGGATCAATTATTTCTCTCTAGGCCATCATTTTTCCTTTGTCATTTAATCTTATTTTGCTGTAGTAACAAAGGATCGCCATGCACCTTATCAATCTTATTTTTCCGATCCTCATCTATCGTTTTCATCATTTGGAGACAACCTATAGAAACTTCATCTATTATATTCTCCAATCCTGTTATCATTGTAAGTGTTATTAGTACTGGGGCTGATTTGTTCCAACTATGTGGCTGCCCACTAATATTCTCTTCTGTGCTCAAATCTTTGAGCTGATTGTATCGGGCAATATACTGGCTTTCTCGTTGGAATCCTCCAGCTGAGATCTATGTTGTACATGTACTGTTTTATTAATATTATAATTCAGCGTTTTTTTCTTCTGAAAAAAAAAAAACATACCTATAAAAAAATATATAATAAGTAGCATAATCAGTTTTTAATATAAGATACATACTGTCCTCACTAGTAGCATAGTCAATTTTAATATAAGACACATATTGTCGTAGAATTTTTAATATAAGATACATACTGTCCTCACAAGTAGCATAGTCAATTTTTACTATAAGAGACATACTGTCGTGAGTAAGTTGAAACTGAACCATAACATGTAGGAAGAAGGAAAATTTTCAAGTTGAAACTGAACCCTAACATCTAGGAGGAAGGAAAATTTTAATCGACTCGAAGAGTAGGAGCCATTCATTGATATGGCAAGAAAAATTGGGAAGAGTCAAATGTTTTCTGTGCTACAGTGATAACCATTTACATTGGAACAAAAAACAAATATAATAATAACTAGAATGACATATTACAAAATGAAGGGAAGTTGGTTTATTATAAGTAGCATAGTGAATTTTTAATATAAGATACATACTGTCCTCACAAGTAGCGTAGTCAATTTTTAATATAATATACATATTTTCGTGACAGGTAGCATAGTCAATTTTTAATATAAGAGATATTCTGTCGTGATTAAGTTGAAACTGAACCATAACATCTAGAAAGGAAAATTTTCATCGACTTGAAGAGTAGGAGCCATTCATTGATACGGTAAGAAAAATTGGGAGTAATCAAATGTTTTCTGTAGCATAACCATATACATTGGAACACAAAACAAACATAATAATTAGAATGACATATTCCAAAAAGAAGGGAAAACATAAAATTTGTGTCAATTTAATAAGCGGATAAAATCATTTTCATTGCTATTACTCACAATATTCTGAAAAGAAAAATATTCTCATTCGCTAAATTATTATTTGTACATTCAGTGTTTCGCTATTTAAAATATAGATAATAATTTATAATCCATTTTAATTATTATGTTTATTAATCTATTTTAATTATTATATTTATTTAAAATATATTAATAGATTACATTTTTTTGATGATAATTTATTTTAGACTTTTTAATCTTTATGTGATTATATTTTTAACAACTCTACATTTATTAAGTACTTAAAGAAATGGAATTTTATGTGTGCATTATGTTACGATTTATATTATTATTATACAAATGATTTATGTGTATTATATTTATTTTTTCATATTTAATTAACATTATTATTAATCAGGTTTTTTTAAATTATATTTTTATAATTGTATTATAGTAAAATTTTAAAATAAAAAATCAATTCCATACTATCAATTATATTGATAAGTATGAGAAAATTCCAAATAATTAGATTAGTTTAACAATTTTATAATATGTAAGAGAATAGATTTTATAAAATAAATTTTATTAATAATATAAAAAAATATTCCAAAATACTAAGAATTTGTATGTGTCTAGAAAATAAGTTTTATATTCACTTCTATACTATTCTAGAATGAAAAATGATCATTGTATTTCAACCAAAACTTCTTTTTGAAATATTCTTTTAATAAAATTTGTGGTGATAAAAAGACAAAAAAACTCAACAATATTGTTTCCAAAATGATACAAGATCATTATATTTCATGGGACTTGTGAGGAAAAGAAGATTTGAAAGCCGAACCATCATAATATATGCATAAAACACGAGAAACATCAGAGAGAACTAAAGTTAAACCAAGCAAGACACACTCTTAGGATTCAACATAAATTGGTTTCATTGCAATAACGTAAAGAAAAAATAATATAAATAAAGAATACATTATCAAGACAATAAAACAAATAGCTATACTTTTTTTTATATCTAGAACCCTCTATTTCTAGAGAAGGTCATCATATCATTAACAATTTTTCATGAATAACGTTGTAATATGAATATATATATTTGACATTAAATTCAATCCAAATTAAAGTCGTTATTTTTATTCTTTTACTAATATTAGTTTTAGATATAATGTTATTATTATTATGTTCATGATTCTTTCTATTATTTCTATTTTCTTAATTAAACCCAATTTCATAATTTTAGTTACAAACATATTTAATGTATAGGAATAGAAAGTAGAGTTTTGGAACTAAATCAATTTTTCATTTCAATATGTGTGATGAGAAGACAAATGGATTTTAAGTGTACCACTCATGTATTATCACAAGGTCTATAGAGTAGTAGAACATCAAAAATCGTTATGGACTTCTCATCTAAGAACATGGAAATGGAGATATAAAATTCAAATTGTTGCATTGAATGACATGGTAATAAAATTGGTTGCAATGAAGTATAATGAATAACACTCAACAAAGAATAAGTAAGCCACACAAATTAGCTATTTAAAATTGGGTGTGTTGGTAGTCTGAGGTCTCATTTCTCTACCTAGCCAATTGACATCAATACAGCATTACTATTTAGTCAGGATAAGGCTAAGGCTCCAAGTACGGACATGTAAAGGAGTAATGAGAAAGATTTTATATTTGATAGGGTTTATAATATTAATAATAGGGTTTAATATAAAATCCATTGGTGTATACACATTTTTAATCATGGTCAACCATGGTCCAATATCACATTGTAACTAAGAATGTCTCAATATGAAACTCAACCATCGTCAAATATTATTTCGATATGAAAATAAATCATGCCAAACCATGGTCCAACATCACATTGTGACAAAGATTGTCTCAATATGAAAATGAACCATGGTAAACCATGGTCAACCATATTTATTATAGGGTTTATAATATTTATCTCAGGTTTTATATACCTTGGGGTTATAAAATTAATCCCTTTGGATTAATATTATTCCCTTAGGTTTATAATACAATGGGGTTTTAGAATTAGTCCCTTGGGTTAATAACATCAATCGCTTTAGTTTATTGATTTAAGGGTTCATATTCATAGTGTATAATATATATATATATATATATATATATATATATACCAAGTAATTGAGCTCCTATTGATTCGAAATAAAAAACACACACATATGTCCCAAATTGAAACGTGGGTACATATCAACAAGACACGTTGCTCTTCTTGCTTTCATAGTTGCACCTATATGGGGCTACCTCCTTGGAGGAAACCAACCCTTAAATAACATGAGTCAAAATATTACAAAATGTGACATGGCACCTCTAAAAGTAAAAGTTCTATGATAAGAGATCAGATAATAGAAAACTAAAATAAGTTAAGCAACCATGAAGTCATGGTGCTTCTGCATCATCCTTGGTGTCTGGGTCCTCCTCCTCGATACAAAAAGCATATTCCTACGCTAAGGCCTCCTCTTGAATAGTAGGTCAACGCATAGGACTAGAAGCAGGTGTGCAGAGGATGGGAGAGACAAGGTAGTCAACATTCGTTAAACGAATCCAAGTGCCCTCCGAGTCCATGATCCAAACGCCAGTGTCTTCCTCCTCTGCCTCCTGAACCAGAAGAGTCTTGGTTTTGCAGGGCCTGGGGTGTTCCTGGTTCGCAATGGTGGATTTCCTTGGTCTGATTCTACCTCTCTATGTTTCATGAATACTGGCCTCCTCCTCTTGGTTGTGTGCAAGGCTCTGGTGGGCCTCCCTGGCATGACTGCCAGAAGAGGATCCCTCAAAGGACTCCAAACGGTTATTGGGCCCTTGCTTGTAGCATCCAGGGAATGCACCTCTTTGGTTGCATATGATTGTCCTTTGGCATAGTCTTGGAAGCATGGGGTAGTGAACCAAACGGTAGATGGGGGGCTGAGAGGTATAGAGAAGAGGCTCAGACCAGAGACAGGGAATACACAACATGGTGCTATTGGACAAGGCAGTGCGAAGGTGAAGGTTGCGCATTTGTAGGAGCTTGGTGATGAGAGGATACACAGCAGGTAGTACACGCAGGTGGGCTAAACCTGAAATAGACAAGCCATGAGGAGAAAAATTTTAATAACACTATGTGGAAGGGCCTCCCATTTTGTAGGCCTATGGCACAAGCGTAGAAATTATACATTATTATGACACGCTCGTAGGTGCATGCTGCAACAATTTTCATGTGGAAGCATGTGATTCGAGTTATAAAAGAGTGGCATATCCATCTGGGAGATCATTCAAATGATTGTAGCTGAGAGGTACCACCCAAGGTGGTTGTTGGCATTACGTATCTTCTTGATGCCTTTCCTTTGTCATCTCACGTGAATTATTGCAGAGAGGTGGATCCACTTCAAGTGAAGGACTGTGTTTCAGATCTTCATCATCTCTAACATAGGACAGATTGTTTCCATACATGCATCCAATGTCACCCGCATCCGAGGTCCAAGGGTATAATATTATTCATAAGGTTATAATATTAATCCTAGTGTTTAATATAAATCCACTAGATTTAAAATCATGGTCAAACATCGTCCAATGTCACTGTAATATCCCCAAATTACTATACTTTTATTTGACAATTGAACGAGTCCAAAAGGCTACAGTGAACCCCAATGGAAAACATTTATAGGGATTTATTTTATTATTAGAAATTAATAAAATAAAATAGGAAAAAAATTATGTACAATGAATAGATTGAGATGTGAGATCTAAAAACCCAATCCATGAGGACATATAAGGTGATAAGACTTTCCCACAACTTCGATAAATCCTTGGAAGGAATAAAACAAGATACTAAAGTTAGATTTTGAGATAAATATCTAATTTCCCCAATAAAGAGGAAAGTATTGGGAAGAGGTGGAATAAAGTTGGAAAAGTGGAAAAGACATCATTAAAAGTACCTCTGTGGAAGAAACAGAGGGAAAGCCTAGGAAAACTAGGAATAAAGCATCCTAAATTAACTGGACGCGGTTAATGGAAACAGGCTGGGGAAAGTACAATTTAAATAAGTTGTTTTAGGATAGACAAGGGGTTGTCTATCACTGGAATAGAGAATCTCTGCTCGGGTGTGAGTTACAAAGGGAGAACTCTACGGTTGGGAGGCAACTAGTCAGAGCTAAGTGGTACGCACATTTAGTTGAAATGGTATTTGATTTAAAATTTTTGTGTTGTTCTTATGTAAGATGAATAGTTTGAAAATTTTAAATTATGGTTAGAATTTGATGAACTAGGAGTTAAATGTTCCAGTTACCGGTCTGTACATTTAGCAGATATTTCTATGGTAGAAATAAAAATATTTGTATTGTTGTATGTATGTATTTCTGTAGAGAACCAACTCTCGGAATGTCTAATCCCAGTGATATATTTAGATCTGAGGTTAGGTACCTCACAAAAAATGGATGTTCTTCTATATTAGTGGAACTAGTATACTGTTAGCAAACTGTGTAGCTAAATGAGAAACAAATTTTGAAACAGAAATTTAGATACTTAAAGTGAAGTAAGAAATCAGTTACAAATGTTGACATGTTTTGTAGTATGTTTTCAAATTTCTATACTATGATAAATTAATCAAACAATTTTCTACAATATATCCCTATGTGAAAAGGACACTAGTAAAACATTATTTTTAGAATGAAAATATTTTACTGATTGGATTGAATTGAATATGGGCAGTAGTATTTATGTATGGATAATGAAAGAATATTCTATGCAGTTTATCAAACAATAAGTGAAATTCTTGATTTAGAACCTCCATAGAATATGAAACTCTAGAAAAATAGCTCACATACAAAAACCAGTGAACCCACATAGTTGATCAGACTGTGGATATTCTACTATGAGATAAAATAAGTACTAAGGTATGAGGATAGAAATACAAAAGGATTATATATATATATATATATATATATACACACATTTATCTCTGGATTATATTTGACTTTCAATAATTAATAGACATAGTCTATACAAAAGGACAACCTGTTTCTACCATACCGAGGAGATTAACTATATAAAGTAAGCTTTAAAGTTTCTTGTTGGGAGGAAGTTTCATAATGATATAACGTAAAATTCCTTATAAATTCTAAATGTGATACATTTTTACATAATAGTAGAGATCTGGTTGTTATAAAGACTTAAGGAACTAAATTCCTGACATCGATAAAACTTCGTAATGTCTGCATTCCTTTCTGTAGGGAGATGAATGCTGAATACTCAGATTCGGATGAGAACCAACCTGATGCACAACCCACAACAGTAAAATAGTTAAGAGTTGATGTGTTAGTTAAGGTTGTGTGAATATGTTCCATATAGAAAATTCAAAAAACTTCCTTGTAGACACCAACAAAAGTAAGTTAGAATTGAATTAAAATTTCCATGACTAAGAAATTACAAACTTTATTATAGTTTTTCAGTTAGGTTAAAATAATATATATAAACATAAATCTCGAAAAGAAACAAAAGCTAGGGTTCGACACTTGTTATAAAAGAGGAAAATGGACAATCTTAGCAAATAAACAAATCATATTTTTACTGGTGACCAAAATGAGATATTTATAACTGATACAGATAGTAGAAACATTTAATGTTAACCATATGGAAGGAAATTACGAAATGAAATTGATACGTTGTTCTATTCCAAGCATAAGATGGATAGAAAAACGAATTCCAGGGGGGTACACGGTCAAACTGTTGGCTCCATTCGAAAAAATACAGTCACATCGCTGAACGTATGAATAGGAAGAGGGAAAATCAATTATGGCATTTTTAGAAAACGTGGGTTCTTAGTAGCTCTGCTAATATCTCAGAAAGAAAAAAAAAAATCCCTTTAGTTGTTCATTGGGATGGATATAAAAATTAAATTAATTATCAAATGAAAAAAAAATGGTTACACCTAACTTTCCGAAACTAATGCCAAGAGTATGGTTATAGTCTTGGTTGAAAGGAAACAAGAAAAACTAGAGTCAAACTAGGGCTTCAGTTATACCTTATCTACGATAAACTGAGTATTCCTTAAACCAGCGTGACGTTGAAATCATATACATCTATAATAAGAGTTCGCAGTATTATGTTACGAGTCTAGAGTAGAAAGAAATAGGATTATCATCATAAATGAATATTATGAATAATAGTAAAAAATGACACAAACCCTAAGCTAACCAACAAGTAACGAGGGAGAAAATATTTTTTTACACTGCAAGTTGGTAACAATGTTGATGTAAGTGTTGGAAAACATAGGAATTATTACCCGAATTATCGTGGAATCATCTCCAGAATTTAGGCAAGTCGAGATTCACAGAAAACCTATGAAATATAGACTGAGCTCAATGGAATCGAGTTAAAAGAAGAGAATAACTTACCGAATATCAGTAACACATAGTGGCAAAGAACTAACATGGATTGCAGTGGTTCAGTCCACATGAGATGCGTGTTCTATTCTCTCGCCAAGGAAAAAAAAATGCATTGTGACTCTCAACAGAAACCCAAAGAATAATGGTTATGGTAAGCTAGACCTCTTAAACCGTAGAATGCATAAAACCCTATTAGATCTCTACCATACATGTGTTGTTAGATTAGAGAATTCCCTCGGATCGTAACATTGAAACCTGAAACCGAGAATGTGACATGAAGAAGTACGGAAGAATTGATTTTGTGTTGATATGAGTTATTACCATGGAACACAAGGCACCTTTAACATGGAGAGACGACTAGAATTCATAGAAAATCCCAATAAATTTTTGACCGCATTAAATGATGGATACATTAGTTAGAATCCATTAATGTTACATAGAACCACGATATAAAATATTTAGTAGGTGTAGCGTACACCATGAATAAGGATAGGTTATAAAGTTTGGTTGAAGTGTCAAACTTATTTCCTAGCTTTAGAAATCTTTACAGCATTACTCCTATTTAGGTAAGGTAGGCTGCAACAACTAAAAGATTAAAATAAATGTTCTAAATAATTACCCAAGATGACTACTAAATGAGTTATTCCAAGCTAAATTTACGAATATCTATGGTGGTTGATAGTGAAATTATTCTATGTCTAAGTGAAGTTACCACAAGCTAATTAATATAGATGTTTTGATAGAAGGGTTAATAGTCATAGAGTTGTCGAGGTTAGCATGTAAGTTTCATAGTAGAAAAATTAATATGTATGCCAAAAAAAAATAATTAGATCTCACATAAAGAGTTTGTATTAAAACCCCAATGGACATGTAAGCCTATAAGTAAGATCTAAGGAGGTATTAATATAAGTATTAACGCATTTATAAATTCCCTAAAAATAGTTAAAGGTATATAGAAGACTATTTTGTTCTTAAGTAGAGAAGGGGATAGATCAAATTTATATTTATAGGTTTTTAAAGAGAGCAAATATAGGGTATGATAAGGAAAATGGCAAGTAGAAATTTATATAAGAGGAGTATTGTCACAACTCTATGCATAAGTAAATTTTTAAAGTGTTAAACTGATGAAAATTCCAATAATGATAGATTTTGTCGAAAAATGGCAAAGAAATAAACAAACGAGATTGATAGAGTGGTGTAAAGTTTTTTATAACAGGTAATGATGAATATTGATATAAAAAAAAAAAAAATGCGCAGGAGAGGTGTTACAAATGGTATCGAAGCCAAGTTAAAACACTTGGAAAATTATGTGCTCAAATCAGAAATTTTATATTGTTGTACAATTTTATTGAATTTAAATGTTGCTAATGTGTAACTTTGTGTACAGTGAATAGTGCTTAGGTATATAGCTGCGAACCATGACTGAAGGGGATGAGTTGTATGTAGATCTAGGTGGTGGAGAAAACACGCCAGATCTAAATGCTCCATTGATAGTTATGTTGCATAGAATGAAAAGAGATATGGCGCAACTAAAAAGCCACAATGTAAGGCTATATTTAGCCAATGAAGATAAATATAGATTGATAAGGAAGTTGACTTCCCGGTGTTGGGAAAAATATTGAGAGGGGGGGTGAATCAGTATTTACTGCATAATCAAATCTTTTTACTTTTTCATTCCTTAAAACCCATACGCTACTTTACTTCAGTAAACTAGCCTATATACGCGGATCCCCTTAATGAAACTAGCGTATACACAGAGATCTAGATCTGTCATTAAATTTAATAAACGATGGCAGTGCGATGGGACGGAAGTAAACCATCACACAAGCATCACACATGAACACCGGGATTTTTAGGTGGAAACCCAAGTCAGGAGAAAACCACCGCTGCAGTTGCTCAGCCTTCAATATTTTATTATAGAGAAAACATCTTACAACATATGTGCTGGTGCAGACTCCTACCAGCACGCAGGCACCCACCTGTGCTCGTTTACCAGCCTCTCCTGGAAGGGAGCTCCAACCCCCTGACTCGTTTACCGGCCTCTCCTGGAAGGGAGCTACGACCCCCTGATCTCGTTTACCAGCCTCACCTGGAAGGGAGCTACGACCCCCTGCTCTCGTTTACCAGCCTCACCTGGAAGGGAGCTACAACCCCCTGACTGAAGGCTACAACCCTCAGCACCAATATGGACCACGTTTCATCAATTTTCACACTGGATCCAAAGCTTCCTTTAGGACACAACTTGCAGGCCACGTTTCATCATATTTTCAGACTGGACCCACTCCATACTTTTAAGCACGGTCAAACATGAAACTGGTACATATAACTCGCGACGGATATCGGTAAACCGGCGAGAATAGGTCGGACATTTCTTACCACGAGACTTGACAAACCCTAGTTTGCATACGCGCTTTCCTTTCCGCGATGTCGCGTATATACGCGCGCCCGTTCACATAAACAGGCGTATACCTCGGTGTATATTTTATTGCGCATACGTGCTTTTACTTCGGAAAGGCGCGTATATACGCGCTTCCTCCTTGACGAAAGTAGCGTATGAATCTTCAATCCTTACGAGAGAAGCATACTTGTTCGGATCAGATATTCAGTTCAGATTTACCCTTTTACTCCAGACAGATGTTCGCCTTGATGTTCGCCTCATCACAGATCTAAGCCTTCCATAATCGGATCTAGTAGATACAAGTTCATTTCAGATCTAGATCCCCTTCTTCATCATAGGTGCATCATACATTCAGAATTATCTTCAAGTGTAACCCTTTCCATTCAAATCTACTTCGGAAGAGAAGTATTCATTCAAGCTCAGACATCTTGCCCCCACACTCATATTGTGCACAATGAATTTCTTCTCCTTTTATATGATTATCCTTTTTCAATACTATGAGCCCCTTTTTCAATACCATGGACCAAAACAATACCATAAGCCCAAAACTACCTGGACGGGGTCAATTAGGCGGATCATTACCCAATACTATGGGTCAATACCATGGTGGTTACCCTTGGATTTGCACTTTTTGAGCGCTTTTGCCCATACGCGACTTGGCACGTGCCTTTCCGCGTGTATACGCGATTTCCCTTAGGCCAATACGCGTATACCAAGAGACATACTCTTTTTCATCATACTTTGAGTACATTCTGAAATCCTTTCTTCATAGTCTTCTGTACACACTGTAGAAACATCATATTTTCTTCATCAGGAACATATTCTCTCAAGCACAACTTCATCAAGTAAGCTGTCATCATCTTCATCAGGTGGGTTGCCTTTCAAGGACAACACTTAGCATTATATTGTCAACAGACATTATATCATATCAGATTTACATCATTTACTAAGTCCATCAAGTCAAGCATAACTTCATCAGGTGGTTTGCCATCAAGGACAACACATGTCAACAGTCGTATGTCTTCATCTCCATTAGTGGGTTGCCATCAAGGACAACACTCTGCATCATATTTCCAACAATCTCCCCCTTTGGACTTGATGGAAACCATGATGGTGTTTGGTTACCACAATAGATAGATACATTAAGAATACAATGACACCATGTCACTCTCCCCATTTTTACCATGTCACTCTCTCCATTTTTGCCATGTCAATCTCTCCATTTTTGGCATCATTCAAACACCATGTCACTCTCCCCCTTTGACATCAAGGGCAAAGGGCACATCATTATCTTCATTCAAACACCATGTCACTCTCCCCCTTTGACATCAAGGGCAACGGGCGGATCAAAACCAACACACTCACCCCCTTTTCTCCTCATGCAGAAGAAGCGTTCTGCAGATCTGATGTATACTGAAGTGACCAAACTCCCCCTGAGTTCATGCTGAATCTTCAAACATATTTTCAATGAAGTACATGACTCTATGAAGTTCCTATCACCAATGACTCATACTTACATCAAATATCCAACCAAGTGGATTTACATATGAGACTCAAGTACCCAACCAAGTGGGTTTACAAATTTGACTCAGCTACCCAACCAAGTGGGTTTACAAAAATGACTCAGCTACCCAACCAAGTGGGTTTATAAATTGACAAGTCCTTACATGACTGAATATTACAATTTTACAACATGGGTCTCAACAAGACCTTTTCATCAAACTATAAATATAGCTTTAAGACCAACACCAGAAATTCCTCAAGGAAGAGAACATATTTTAGAACCATCATGATGCCAACACTGCATTATAGTCAGCAAAGCTAATGCTCCCCCTGAATCTGTGCAACCAAGAAATCTTTCCAAATGACTAAGGCTCCCCCTTAGTTTGTGCATCCTGAAAACTTCCACCAACAAATCATCAAGGCATCTTCATCAAAACATTAGAAACAGAATTAAGAGACCTGGAACACCACCAGAGATGCCAAACAGTATCAGAGATTCCAAACAGCACTGCAGATGTGCTGAAGAGAGCTGACTCCAAGCAAAAATTGTCAGCAATCATACATACGCGGTTTTCTATGCATTAACTCGCGTACATACGCGACTGTGTTTCAGGAAACCCGCGTATCCCAAGACATCTTCTAAATTTCAACCAGATATGATTCTCTGTGAGGCAAAGACAGTGATCAGCTTCTTTCTGAGATATTTTGAATGCTTCCCTGGACTACAGATAGATAGAACAGTGTAGTGATGTCTTCAAGCATCACCCAACGGTTGTAGCATCAGCATGATAGTAACCAAGCCTTTAGATTCTTTGCAGCATCAATACAATCTTTCCAAGTGGTCCAACATCACCATGATCTTCAAGATTTAACATGAAAGATCTTTCAACCATAGTAACAAACTCTGCATGATTTATTTCTTAATCAAATGACATCCAACTCATCCATGTGTGAGTACAAAAGATACTTATCAGTAACCAGGGCTCAAAAACTCATCATAATAAACCATGTACCAAGTCATCATCATTTAAGCATGAGTATCACAAAAACCAAAGAATAAGCAGTCATATTGCCAACAATGCAATCATTAGTATTCAACCTGCTGCTCCCCCTAAACCAGTGCTCCTTCTTAACTTATGCAATCTGAAACACCTTCAACAGCCAGTAATCAGCAAAAATCTCTGCATGATCTATCCTTGTCTCTGAAATATAAGACTTTCATCTCATCAATGAATGCTCTTCATCATAAAGCAATCAGGCTTCATCCATAATCTTTAACAAAAATAACCAAGTATCATTTCATTAACATGAGTATAACCAGAATGATGCTAACAGTGCAATCATCAGCAGTCAGACTGATGCTCCCCCTGGGCCTTTGCTCCAGATCTTCAGCAATCAGATAAATTTTCCTATCATCAATGCATACGCGGCTGTGTCTGCTGAAACTCGCGTGTATACGCGACTTTTGTGAATATAAACCCGCGTATAGAAAGTGAAATATAGAAAATTTCACACCTTCATCTCCTTCTGCAATTTTACCTTCTGTTCCTGTCTTTTCTTCACACCAGATGCACTGTCAAAAATACATATAACCAGAATAATCAAATCAAACATGAGAGACATCATACATTGCTCCCCCTGTGACGATACATTACTAATTCTCATAATGTATCTCACATCATTCTTGCAGTCAATCAGAGAAGTAAGCTTCAGAAGCAGATGACTGCAGTAGGGTCTGAATTCCCTACGTTTCTGATCGGTCCTCCTTCTTTTTCCAAATTTGCTTGAGCTTTCCAACAGTGTGCTGAAAATTGTCCACTTTCCCAGATATGTTCATCCTGCATTCTTTTTCTACATGTCCATACTTATTACAAACATAACATCTCATGTGGCTAGAGAAATAAACATAAGAATCATAATGAGTATTTCTATTCTTCCTCCTTTTACAATCAGCTACTTTATGTCCATACTTGTTACATGAAAAACAATATCCCCTGAAGAAGCTAGAGTACCTTTCTGAGTAGAACTTGTTTGTTTGTGGCTGAAATGATCTGCTCCTGCAATTTTCTGCATCATGCCCATAATTATGACATTTAAAACATTCAACGTTCTTGAATGAATTCCTTTGAGAATTCATGATTGTTGGTTGATCTTTTGTTTCTTTCAACACATCAGGTTTTGCATTGAGATCTTCTGAATTTTTGGCACTTCCTTGTGAACTAGATTCTCCTTTAACAGTTTCATGGAAACCAAGACCATGTTTGATAGCAGGAGACCTTTGATTACTCAGAATATTGTCTAGAATATTAGTACTATCATGAAACCTCAACAGTTTTACCTTTTCTTCCAATTTACCTTTGAGAATGTTTACCTCAACCTCCAAGGCTTGACATTGCTTTTTCATGCTTTCTTCTTTTCTTCTTCCATCTTCAACTTGATCCTTCAGATTTAGGATCTCTTCTTTCAGCCAATTTTCGTTTTCTTCACATGTTTGTTCTAGCTCTTCATTCTTCTTATTTGATTTTTTCAGATCTTCTTTGAGAGAGATAATTTCTGCTTCAAGGCCTTCCTTTTCAAAGGATTGTAGAGGTTCCTCATTCTCCTTACTTGATGCTTCTAGCTCTGCTTGCAGAAAGATGATAGCAGCTTCAAGTCCTTCATTCTTCTTGCTTGATTTTTCAAGATCTGCTTCTAGATCTTTAATTCGATTGGTTGCATAAGTATGAAACCTTTGATACTTGTTCACCTGTTCATTCAGCATTTCTATTTGATCTTTCATTTGTGAGATCATCTCTTTATAGATAGTTTCTTGCTTATTTTATGAACTTTGTAGTTCTTCTTCTTTAATCTTGAGAGCTTCTTCTAGATCCACAACTTTACTTTCACTATCTTTACTATTGTTTGCACAAAGAAGAGTATTACAAGTGGCCTTCTCCCTTTTCTTCTTTGCCATGAGTGCTTGTAGATCTTCGTCAGAATCTGTTTCATCTTCTTCAATTTTTTCTATACATGATTTCTGAGGTATCTCCTTTCCTCGAGTAACCTTCTTCTTTTGCTTCTTAGCCATGAGCACTTTTAGATCTTGGTCAGAATCTTCTTCATCTTCACTGGACACTTCATCATCATCTTCTTTTGCATAATAACTCTTTCTCTTCTCAAATTGTTTTCCTTTACCATGCTTTTCTCTATAAGGACATTTAGCAGCATAATGACCAACTTTTCCACACTCAAAACATTTGAAGGGAAGCTTACCTTTGAATCTTCCGGTACCTAGTTGGAGCTTTCTTACGAAATTTGCTTCTTCTTCATCGGATATATAGCTGGATTCTTTGACAACTTCCTTTTCCTTTCCTTTTGTAGATGCCTTAAAAGCAGCTTCTCTTACTTGAGAAGGACCTCCTTGTCTCATTTCAAAAGCAGTCAGAGTACCATGTAATTGAACAATATTAAGCGATTACAGATCTTGCCTTTCTTCAATAGCTGAAACTTTAGAGTCAAATTTTGAAGTCAAAGATCTTAAGACCTTTTCTACCAGAGTAGTATCAGTTATGGTTTCACCCAAATTTCTCATTCGATTTACAATATCATCCAGACGAAGAAAGAAACTGGCAACACTCTCATCATTATGCATCTTCAAATTTTCATATTCAATTCTAAGAGTTTGGAGTTTTGCACTTTTTACCTTTGTGTCTCCTTCATAGCTTAGAATGATTTTGTCCCATATGTCTTTTGCCGAATGTAGTTGCATCACTTTGGCAAATTCTGATTCAGACATGCTTCCCAATAAGACATTCACTGCTTTGGCATTGATTTCATACTTCTTTCTTTCAGCTGCATCAGTAGGAATACTTGCCGGGTATTGATAACCTTTTTCCACGATTGCCCATACATCTGCACCAAGACTTTGCAGATATGCTTTTGTACGTACCTTCCAGAATATCAAATTGCTTCCATTGAATAGAGGTGGCTTTATAGACATTACTCCTTCTTGACTTCCCATTGCGACGGATCTCCTTTAAGCGATCAAGGCTTCTGCACAAGGACCTGCTCTGATACCAATTGTTGGGAAAAATACTGAGAGGGGGGGGTGAATCAGTATTTACTGCATAATCAAATCTTTTACTTTTTCATTCCTTAAAACCCATACGCTACTTTCCTTCAGTAAACTAGCGTATATACGCGGATCCCCTTTATGAAACTAGCGTATACACAAAGATCTAGATATGTCATTAAATCTTCACTCCTATTATTCCATCATTCATTCATCATATGTTTAATAAACAGTAAACATGTGCAGTAAGAACAGAATAAGCCATCACACAAAGCATCACACATGAACACCAGGATTTTTAGGTGGAAACCCAAATCGGGAGAAAACCACCGCTGCAGTTGCTCAACCTTCAATATTTTATTATAGAGAAAACATCTTACAACATATGTGCTGGCGCAGACTTGACCAGCACGCAGGCACCCACCTGCGCTCGTTTACCAGCCTCTCCTGGAAGGGACCTACGACCCCCTGACTCGTTTACCAGCCTCTCCTGGAAGGGAGCTACGACCCCCTGACTCGTTTACCAGCCTCTCCTGGAAGGGAGCTACAACCCCCTGATCTCGTTTACCAGCCTCACCTGGAAGGGAGCTACAACCCCCTGACTGAAGGCTACAACCTTCAGCACCACCTTGGACCACGTTTCATCAATTTTCACACTGGATCCAACAACTTCAATAGAACACCACTTGCAGGCCACATTTCATCATATTTTCATACTGGACCCTTTCCATACTTTTTATTAAAAAATAACCATGAAACAGACATATAACTCACCGGTGTTACTTCAAACCAGTAATATACGACACGGGAAATATTGTACTTCAAAGAACCCTAGTTTCGTACACGGCGGCGTTTCCTTTCACCGATGTCGCGTATACACGCCTTCCGTTCACACAAACCAAGCAACAGACACTCTCACAGAGACATTTTATCACATACGTCGCTACTTCGCAGTCACAGACATACGCGCTTCCTCCGCGGAGAAGTAGCGTATAGATCTTCAATCTCGACAGAAAGCAAAGATACTTGTTCGTACCGTATATTCGATCGCATTTACCCTTTTACTCCTGCATGACAGCGCTCATGCTCGCCTCATCACAGATCTAAGCCTTCCATAATCAGATCTAGTAGATACAAGTGCATTTCAGATCTAGATCCCCTTCTTCATCATAGGTGCATCATACATTCAGAATTATCTTCAAGTGTAACCCTTTCCATTCAGATCTACTTCAGAGAGAAGTATTCATTCAAGCTCAGACATCTTGCACCCACACTCATGATTTGCACAATGAATTTCTTCTTCTTATATAGGTTTACCCTTTTTCAATACCATGAGCCCCTTTTTCAATACCATGGACCAAAACAATACCATAAGCCCAAAACTACCTAGACGGGGTCAATTAGGCGGATCATTACCCAATACCATGGGTCAATACCATGGTGGTTACCCTTGGTTTTGCACTTTTTGAGCGCTTTAGCCCATATGCGACTTGGCACGTTCTTTTCCGCGTGCATACGCGACTTCCCCTAGGCCAATCCGCGTATACCAAGAAACATACTCTTTTTCATCATAGAATTAGCACTTTCTGAATTCCTTTCTTCATTGCCTTCTTTAAATACTATAGATACATCAGATTTTCTTCATCAGGAACATATTCTCTCAAGCACAACTTCATCAAGTAAGTTGTCATCATCTTCATCAAGTGGGTTGCCTTTCAGGGACAACACTTAGCATCATATTTTCAACAAACATCATATCACATCAGATTTACATTATTTACTAAGTCCATCAAGTCAAGCATAACTTCATCAGGTGGATTGCCATCAAGGACAACACATGTCAATAGTCGCATGTCTTGATCTTCATTCAGTGGGTTGCCATCAAGGAAAACATCCTGCATCATATTTCCAACACCCGGAATAGTCAAGAAGGTGAAGATTCCAGAAGAAAGAGAAAGGGAAGAGTAAATCACTCAGAATATTCTGAGGAAGATGATGCCTTTAGACAATAGTCTTGAAGGAACAAGGAATTGTAGGGTGAATTTCGGAAAATCAAACCTCCCTCCTATGATGGAGAGAAGGAGGAAGATGCTGAAGCGTGGCTTTTGAATATGATAAATTACTTTCAGGTTTATGAATATGAAATTAATTTGAGATCCAGTCTGGCTATCTATCAGTTGCAAGGTAAGGCTACCTTGTGGTGGGAAGAAACAAAAATGGTCCATGTCATTGATGAGAAAGTTGTTACTTGGAAATATTTCCAAGTCAAATTCAAAAATCGATACATGGAGGAATGCTATTATAACGATAAATCCAAAGAGTTTCACGAACTCAGATTGGGAAAACCTATGGTTGATGAGTTTGTAACCAAATTTTCCAATCTATTACGCTATGTACCCTACATAAGAGAAGAGAAGGAAAAGGTACAATGTTTCTTAAAATGTCTTCCTACTATATAAAAGGAAAACGTAGAGTTTGATAACCCCAAGACCATGGATGAGGTGGTGCGCAAAGTGAGGCTATGTTATCAGACATTCAAGGGCAAAAGTGAACAAGAAAGGAATTGGAAAAAGAAAGAGAAGGGTGACTCTAGCGGAACAAAAACAAAACCTGGCTATTTAAAGAACTTTGGGAGAAACCACCAAACAAAGAAGTTCAGAAAAAAGGGAGGAAATCAAACTGCTCAATCACAAACCAAGTCCAAACAGATAAATGGAAATAATAAAAGAGAGGGGACTGTTAAAATTAGAGAACCCTTGAAGTGTTGGGGTTGTGGAGAACCTCATCTATTGAGGGATTGTCCACACAAAAACATTCAGACTTTACAAGTACTATGAGAAGCAACGACTGTTAATGATGTGGCAAGAAACATCCCCAAAATCAGTGCTACCTTGGAAGATCGTCAAGCAAAACATCAGTCAACTATGGTTGAAGTAGAAGGTATGATTTCTGACGAACCTATTTTTGTTTTAATAGATCTAGGGGCATATTTAAGTTATATCAGTCCTCAAATGGTAGAAAAATGTAACCTAGGGTCAGGAAAATCTCAGCAGTCTTGGTTAGTTCAGTTAGCCACTCATACAAAGTGTAAGGTGACTCGTAAGTTACCCCAAACAACCATCAATCTGAATGGATACCAAACATAATTAAATTTAAATATTCTGCCTTTAGGGTCTTATGATGTACTGGTAGGGATGGACTGCTTAGAGAAACAAAAGGCCATGTTCAATTGTTTAGAGAAAACCCTACACTGTATAGACAGGGAGGGAAAACCGGTTATAATAAAAGGAAAACCTAAGCCCACATCTGTGAGACAAATTTTAGCATTTCAATTGAAGATAATTGCTAGAAAGGGTTATCAAGTTTATTTTGTTCATGTAGAGGAATTAGGATAGCAGGAAGAGGAAAATTCCTTGGAAACATTACCTGTTATAAACGAATTAAAAGATGTGTTTCGGGATGAAATTCCTCATCTGTCCCCTTGAAAAGAAATTGATTTCTCAATTGACTTAGTGCCAGAAGCAACTCTAGTCTCTAGAGCCCCATTCAGAATGAGTACTCCAGAACTAATGGAATTGAAAATGCAACTACAAGAGTTGCTAGACAGAGCCTATATTAGACCAAGTGTGTCCCCATGGGGAGCACTGGTGCTATTTGTAAAAGAGAAAGACGATACTTTCAGAATGTGTATTGACTATCAACAATTGAACAAGTTGACAATCAAAAACATATGTCCTTTACCCGGGATAGATGATCTTTTTGACCAAGTTAGAGGAGCAACATTCTTTTCAAAAATTGATTTAAGGACAGGTTACCATCAGTTAAGGATTAAGGATGAAGATATAAGTAAAACAACATTTAGAACCAAGTAGGGACACTATGAGTTTGTGGTCCTACCATTTGGGTTCACCAATGCACCTATTGATTTTATGTGTTTAATGAATAGTGTCTTAAATAAATACTTGGACAAATTTGTATTAGTATTTATTGGTGACATTTTGATTTATTCTAAGAGAAAAACTGAGCATAAAGAACATCTTATAACTATTTTGGAAACTCTTAGGGAAAAAAAATTGTATGCTAAGTTTAGAAAATGTGATTTTTTCAAAGATAAGATTCAATACTTGGGTCATATAATTTCAGAACAAGGGTTAGCAGTAGACCCAGAAAAGATAAAATCAATCAGAGAGTAGCCTGTACCTACTGATGTGTCTATTGCAAGGTCTTTTATGGGAATTTCGGGATACTATAGGAGGTTTGTGAAGATATTTTCCGCCTTAGCTTACCCCATTACATCCCTACAAAGGAAAGGAGTTAAGTTTGATTGGAATGAAAAATGTCAAAACAGCTTTGAACAACTAAAATTGAAACTTACAACACCTGTTTTAAAGTTTGCTGATCCAGATCAGGAATTTGTAGTGTGCAAGGATCCTTGTGGAGAAGGATTAGGAGGAGTGCTACTACAAGAAAATTCTACTATAGCCTATGAATCCAGAAAACTTAAGAAACATGAACATAATTATAGTTTTTATGATCTTGAGTTAGCTGCGGTAATACATGCTCTCAAGATGTGGAGACATTACCTTTTAGGGAAAATTTTTATGTTAATGACAGATCACATCAACCTAAAGTATTTTTTCACCCAAAAAGATTTGAATGCTAGACAAGCTAGGTGGTTGTCCTTCCTTAGTGAGTTTGACATGGATATCAAACATATTAAGGGTAAGGAAAACAATATTGCAGATGCATTAAGTTGAAATTCTTGGCAAAGTGTGAGTAATATCAGGATTAGTGTCAAATTTGACATAGAGGGACTAGTACAAGAAGTAGTGAACCAAGACCAAAACTATGAAAAACTATAGCCACAAATGTTGAAAAAGGAAATGAAAGGATATATATAGAACCAAAGAGGCTAATTTGTTATAAAGACAAATTGTACATTCCTGATGTAGACTCCCTAAAGAAAGAAATTCTAGGTGAATACCATAAAAAACCCTATGCTGAACATCCTGGTTACCATAAATTAATCTCAGCCTTAAGAAAGAACCTGTTTTGGCCTGGTAGGAAAAAGGATGTGGCAAGTTACTTGGCGAGAGGTATAGAATGTCAACAAGTAAAGGTTGAACATCAACATCCAACCGGGTTGCTAAATCCTTTACCCATTCCCGAATGGAAATGTGAGACCGTTTCCATGGATTTTATCATTGATTTACAAATAACGAAATACTAGCATGAATCTATTATGGTTGTAGTAGATACCTTGAATAAAGTGGCCTATTTTATACTGGTACAATCTACCTTTGGTATTGTCCAAGTGGCAAATGTATTTATGAAAGAGATTGTAAAATTGCATGGTGTTCCTAAAATGATCATTACAGATAGAGATGAAAAGTTAACGGCAACATTTTGGAGGAGTTTGTTTGGAGGTATGGGTACCAAATTAAACTTTAGTACTGCATACCATCCCCAAACTGATGATCAAACCGAAAGGAAAAACCAAATTTTAGAGGATATGTTAAGAATGTATGTCATGGATAGACCAACAAAATGGGAAGAGTATCTACACTTAGCATAATTTTCCTACAACACTAGCTACCAAGCTTCCATAAAGATGAGCCCTTTTGAAGCATTGTATGGCAGAAAGTGCCATACCCCTCTAAGTTGGAGTCAGCATGAAGATAAATTAATACTTGGATCAAAAGCTTTACAGGAAATGGAAAGAGTTCTCAAGAAAATTCAGTAAAATATCAAAACCGCACAAGACAGGCAGAAAAGTTATGTAGACAAAAAAAGAGTTCATAGAGAATTTAGGGTGGGTGATCATGTGTATCTAAGGATTAAGCCTAAGAAAAGTACTTTTCACACTGTAAGTTGTGCAAAACTAGCTCCACAATACTGTGGAACTTTTGAAGTGCTATATAGAGTTGGACCAGTTGTATATAAGCTGGCTTAACCCATTCACATTAAGGTTCATGATGTATTTCATCTTTTGTTATTAAAAAGATATATGCATGTTTCTGCTCACGTTATTCATTGGAATGTGATTCAGGTGGAACCAGAAGGGGAATTCCTTCCAAAGCCACTTCAAATATTAGAGTGAGAAGAAATTGAACTCTGGAGCTAGACAGTGGCCATGGTAAAAGTTCAGTGGAGGCATTTTACACCCAAAGAGGCTACTTGGGAGCGAGAAGCTGCCATGATGGAAAAATATCCATCACTGTTTACAAAGTTATTTTGTTATTATTTTTTCAACACCGAAAACATTGTTTATTTTTAGAGGGGGAATATGTAATATCCCCATATTGATATACTTTTATTTGACAATTGAACAAGTCCAAAAGGATACAGTGGACCCCAATGGAAAACATTTGTTGGGATTTATTTTATTATTTGAAATTAATAAAATAAAATAGGAAAACAGTTATGTGAAATGACTAGATTGAGATGTGGGATCTAAAAACTCAATCCATGAGGATGGATAAGGTGATAAGACTTTCCCACAACTTCGAAAAATCCTTGGAAGGAATAAAACAAGATACTAAAATTAGATTTGGAGATAAATATCTAATTTCCCCAATAATGAGGAAAGTACTGGGAAGAGGTGGAATAAATTTGGAAAAGCGAAAAAGACAGGTTTAAAAGTATCTCTGTGGAAGAAACAGAGGGAAAGCCTAGGAAAAATAGGAATAAATCATCCGAAATTAACTAGATGCAGTTAATGGAAACAGTTTGGGGAAAGCACGACTTAAATAATTTGTTTCAGGATAGACAAGGGGTTGTCTATCACTGGAACTAAGGATATCTGCTCGGGGGTGAGTTACGGAGAGAGAACTCTATGGTTGGGAGGAAACTAGTCAGAGCTAAGTGGTATGAACATTTAGTTGAAATGGTATTTTATTTAAAAATTTTGTATTGTGCTTATGTAAGATGAACAGTTTGAAAATTTTAAATTATGGTTCGAATTTGATGAACTAGGAGTTAAATGTTCTAGTTACTGGTCTATACATTTAACATAGATTTCTATAGTATAAATAGAAAAATATATCTTGTTGTACATATGTATTTTTGTAGAGGACCAACTCTTATAATGTCTAAACCCAGTGACGGATTTAGATCTGAGGTTAGGTACCTCACAAAAAACTGAGGTTCTTTTATGTTAGTGGAATTAGTATACTGTTAGCAAGTTAGTGTGTAGCTAAATGAGAAAAAAAATTTGAAACATAAATTTAGATAAATAAAGTGAAGTAAGAGATCAGTTACAACTATCGACATGTTTTGAAGTATGCTTTCACATTTCTATACTATGATAAATTAATCAAGCATGTTGCTACAATATATCCCTGTGTGAAAAGGACACTAGTAAAACATTATTTTTAGAATTAAAATATTTTACTGATTGAATTGAATTGAAGATGGGCAGTAGTATTTATGTATGGATAATGAAAGAATAGTCTATGTAGTTTATCAAACAATAAGTGAAATTCTTGATTTATAACCTCCATAGAATATCAAACTCTAGAAAAATATTTCACATACAAAAACTAGTGAACCCACATAGTTAATCATACTACGTATATTCTAGTGTGAGATAAAATAAGTACTAAGGTATGAGGATAGCAAGACAAAAGGATTATATATATATCTGTGTGTGTGTGTGTGTGTGTGTGTGTGTGTGTGTGTGTGAATTCCTATTTTACTTTAAATAATTAAAAGACATAGTCTGTACAAAAAGACAACCTGTTTCTACCATAGCGAGGAGATTAGCTATATATAGTAGGATTTAAAGTTGCTTGCTAGGAGGAAGTTCCATAGTGATATAATGTAACAATCCTTATAAAGTCCAAATGTGATAAATTCTTACATAATAATACAGATCTGGTTGTTATAAAGACTTAAGGAACTAAATTATTGACATCTATAAAACTTAGGAATGTATGCATTCCTTTCTATAGGAATAGGAATGCCGAATACTTAGATTTAGATGAGAACCAACCTGATGCAAAACCCACGGAAGTAAAATAGTTAAGAGTTGATGCATTAGTTAAGGCTGTGTGAATATGTTCTAGATAGAAAATTAAAAATACTTCCCTGTAGACACCAACAAAAGAAAGTTAGAATTGATTAAAATTTCCATGACTGAGAAATTACAGAGTCTTTATATATAGTTGTCAGTTAGGTTAACATAATAGATAACAACAAAAATCTCGAAAAGAAACTAAAACTAGGGTCTGACAATTGCTATAAAAGAGGAAACTGGACAATGATAGCAAATAAGCAAATCATATTTTTACTGGTGACCAAAACAAGACATCTATAATTGATACAAATAGTAGAAACATTTAAGGTTAATCATCTGGAAGGAAATTACAGAATGAAATTGATACCCTGTTCAATTCCAAGCATAAGATGGACATAAGAATGAATTACATGGGGGTGCACAGTAAAACTACTGGCTCCATTCGAAACAATACAGTTACATCGCTAAATGTATGAATAAGAAGAGGGAAAATCAATGACGACATATTTAGAAAACACGAGTTCTTAGTAGCTTTGCTAGTAAAAAATAATAAAAAATAAAAAATAAAAATCCATTTAGTTGTTCGCTGGGATGGATATAACAAGTAAAATAAATATCAAATGAAAAACAAATAGTTATACATAAATTTCCCAAACTAATGCCAAGAGTATGATTACAGTCTAGGTTGAAAGGAAAGAGGAAAAAACTAGAGTGAAACCAGGGCTATAGTTATACATTATCTACGATAAACTGAGTATTCCTTAAACCAACATGATGTTGAAATCATATACATATGTAATAAGAGTTCGTGGTATTATGTTACGAGTTTGGAGTAGAAAGAAATAGGATTATCGTCATAAATGAATATTACCAAAGAATAAGGAGAAAAGACATAAACCCTAAGCTAACCAACAAGTAACAAGGGAGAAAATATTTTTTGACACTGCAAGTTGGTAACGAAGTGGATGTAGGTGTGGGAAAATACAGGAAGCATTACCTAACTTATCGTGGAATCATCTCCAGAATTTAGCCAAGTCAAGATTCACAGAAAACCTATCAAATCTAGACTGATCTAAATGGAATCGAGTTAAAAGAAGACAATAACTTACCAAATATCAGTAATACATGGTGCTGAAGAACTAACATGTGTTGTGGTGGTTCATTCCACATGAGTTGCATGTTCTATTCTCTCGCAGAAGAAAAAAATGCACTGTGACTCTCAACAGAAACCCAAAGAATAATGGTCACTGTAAGTTGGACCTCTTAAATCATAAAATGCATAAAACCCCATCAGATATCTGCCATACAAGTGTTGCTATAATAGAGAACTCCCTCATATTGTAACATTAAAACCTGAAACCGAGAATGTCACGTGAAGAAGTACGGAAGAATTGATTTTGTGTTGATATGAGTTATTACTGTGGAACAAAAGGCACCTTTAATGTGGAGAGACGGCTAGGATTCCCATTGAATCCCCATAAATTTCTAACCCCATCAAATGATGGATACGTTAACTAGAATCTATTAATGTTACATATAACCATGATATAAATAATTTAGTAGGTGTAGCGTACACTGTGAATAAGGACAGGTTATAAATTTTGGTTCGAGTGTCAAACTAAATTCCTAGGTTTAGAAATTTTTATAGCATTACTCCTATTTAGGTAAGGTAGGATGTAACAACTAAAATATTGAAATAAGTGTTCTAAATAGCTACCCAAGATGACTTCTTAACGAGTTATTCCAAGCTAAATTTACAAATATCTATGGTGGTCGATAGTGAAATTATGCTATGTGTAAGTGAAGTGACCACAAGCTAATTAATATAGACGTTTTGATAGCAAGGTTAATAGTCATAGAGTTTTCAAGGTTATTAGGTCAGTTCCATAGTAGAAAGATTAATATGTATGCAAAAAAATAAATAAATTAGATCTCACATAAAGAGTTCGTATTAAAACCCCAATGGAAATGTAATCCTATAAATAAGATATGAGGTATTAATATAAGTATTAACGCCTTTATGAATTCCATAAAAATAGTTAAAGGTAAATATAAGACTATTTTGTTCTTAAGTAGAGAATGGGATAGATCAACTTTATATGTATAGGTTTTTAAGAGAACAAATACAGGGTATGATAGGAAAATGGTAAGTAGAAATTTATATAAGAAGAGTACTGTCACAACTCCACGCATAAGTAAATTTTTAAAGTGTTAAACTGTTGAAAGTTGCATTAGTGATATAATTTCATTGAAAACTGAGAAAGACATAAACAAACGAGATTACTAGAATGGTGTAAAGTTTTTTATAACAGGTAATGATGAATACTGATATAGAAAAAAAAAAATTATTGTAGGAGAGGTGTTATAGTCACATTGTCACAAAGTTTGTCTCAATATGAAAATAAATCATGGTAACCATAGTCAACCATGGTCCCACTTCACAATGTGCCAAATATTTTCTAAATATGAAAATAAACCATTGTAAACCATGGTCAACAATGTTTATCTTAAGGTTTATAATATCTATGTTAGGGTTTATATACCTTAGATTATAATATTAATCCCTTGTGTTTAATATTACTTTGTTGGGTTTATAATCCCTTAGGTTTTCAATATTAATCTTTTGGGTTTATTATTCACATGAGTTTATAATTTCAATCGCTTGGGTTTAATATTATTCCCTTGGGTTTATAATTTCAAATCCCTTTAGTTCATTAATTTAAGGGTTCATATTTCTAGGGTATAATATTTCCATGGAATTTATAATATTAATATTTTGGTTTAATATAAATACATTCGGTTTATAATCATTTTCAACCATGGTTCAATATCTCATTGTTAAAAATATTTTCTCAATATAAAAATAAATGATGGTCCAACGCCGCATTGTGACAATGATTGTATCCATATGAAAATCAATGATGGTAAACCATGGTAAACCATGGTCGAATGCCGCATTGTGACAACTATTGTCTCAATATGAAAATCAACAATGGTAAAACACGGTCAACCTTGTCTAACTTAGGGTTTATAATATTTATCTTATGTTTTATATACCTTGGTATTATAATATTAATCCCTTGAGTTTAATATTAATACCTTGGGTTTATTAATATAAGCATTCATTACTAGGGTATAATATTATACATAGAGATTATAATATTAATCCTAGGTTTTAATATATATCCCTTTGGTTTATAATCATGGTCAAATATGGTCCAACATTACATTGTGAAAAATATTTTCTCAATATGAAAATCAACCACGGTGAACCATGGTCAACTATGTTTATTTAAGGATTTATAATATTCATAAATTAGGATTTATATACCTTGGGTTTATATTATTCACTTGGGTTTAATATTATTCCCTTGGGTTTATAATCATTTTCCAATTTCATGTTGCAACAAAGATTGTCTCACTATAAAAATCAACCATGGTCCAACTTCTCATTATGACAAAGCTTGTCTCAATATGAAAATGAACCATGGTCAACCATATTTACTTTAGGGTATATAATATTTATGTTAGGGTTTATATTCCTTGGGTTTATAATATTAACCGCTTGGGTTTAATACTATTCCTCTGGGTTTTTAGTATTAATCCCTTATATTTATTATTCCTTTGGGTTTATAATATCAATCCCTTGGGTTTATGAATATATATGTTAGGGTTTATATTCCTTGGGTTTATAATATTAATCCATTGGATTTAATACTATTCATTTGGGTTTTCAGTATTAATTCCTTAGATTTATTGTTACTTTGGGATTATATTATCAATTCCTTGGGTTTATTAATATAAGGGTTCATATTCCTAGTTTATAACATTATTCTTAGGGTTTATAAAATCAATCCTTACGTTTAATATAAATCACATGGGTTTATAATCATAGTAAAAAATGGTCCAACATGTTATTGTGACAACACTTTTCTCAATATTAAATTAGTCATTGGACAATGTTAACTTGTGGAAAAGATTATCTCCATATCAAATTCAATCATGGTAAATGATGGTAAACCATGGTCCAATATTTCATTGTGGTAAATATTTCCTCAATATGAAAATAAAATATGCTCAACCATGTTTATTTTAGGGTTATAAAATTTATCTCAGGGTTTATATACCTTGGGAGTATGATATTAAGCCATTGGGTTTATATTATTACCTTGGGTTTATAATCCATTGGGTTTATTAATATAATCGTTCATATTTATAGGGTATAATATTACTCATACAGTTTATAATATTAATCCTTAGATTTAATATAAATCCCTTGTGTTTATAATTCTGTTCAACCATGTTCCAACACCGCATTGAGACAAAGATTTTCTCAATATGAAAATCAACCATGGTGAACCATATTTATTGTTTATATAGCTTGGGTTTATATTATTCTCTTTAGTTTAATATTATTCACTTTGGTCTATAATCCCTTGGGTTTATTATTCCCTTGCATTTATAATGTCAATCATGGTCAACCATTGTCAATCATGGTTAACCATGGTCAATCATGTTCGACCAAGGTCAACCATGGTTGAAAATCGCATTGTGACAAAGATTTCTTGAATATAAAAATCAGACATGGTCCAACATTACATTGTGACAAAGATTGTCTCAATATGAAATAATCACTGTCATGCACAGTCAACCATTGTCCAACATCGCATGGTGACAGGGATTGCCTCAATATGGAAACCAACCATAGTTAACCATGTTTATTTTAGGGTTTATAATATTTAGTTTAGTTCTATATAACTTGGGGTTATAATATTTATCACTTGGGTTTAATATTGTTCCCTTGGGTTAATAATTCCTTAAGGTTTTAGTATTAATACCTTGGGTTTATAATATGAACATGTTGATTTTATTAATCTAAGGGTTCATATTCCTAGGGATTAATATTATTCCCTTGGTTTATTCATGGTCGAGCATGGTCCTATGTCACATTTTAACATATATTGTCTCAATATGAAGATAAAACATGGTCAACCGTTCTTATTTTAATGTTTACGATATTTACCTTAGGGTTTATATAGCCTGTCTTTGAATTATTCTCTTGGGTTTAATAATATTCCCTTGGGTTTATCATCACTTTCATTTATTATTCCCTCGGGTTTATAATATGAATCGTAGTCAACCATCATCAATCATGATCAATTGTGGTCAACCATAGTCAATCATGTTCGACCAAGGTCAACCATGGTCAAGCATGTTTTATAAAAATCATTCATGGTCAACCATGGTTAGTCATGGTCAAACATGGTCCAATGTCATATTGTGATAAGGATTACATCAATATGAAGATCCACCATGGTTCAATGTCCCATTGCGACAAATATTATCTCGATATGGTAATCAACCATGGTCAACCATGCTTATTTTAGGGTTTATAATATTTATCTTCTCGTTTATATACCTTGGGTTTAATATGATTCTCCTGGGTTTATTTTTCTATTAGGTTTATAATGTCAATCCATTGGGTTCACTAATCTAAGGATTCACATTCCTAGGGTTTAATATTCTTCCCTTGGTTCGAGCATGGTCTAACGGTGCATTGTGACAAAGATTTTCTCAATATGAAAATAAACCATGGTCCAACATGTTTATTTAAGTGTTTATTATATTTATCTTAGTGGTTATATACATTCAGTTTCTATTATTCCCTCGGGTTTAAAATTATTCCCTTGGATTTATAATCCCTTAGTTCTTTAGTATTAATCCCTTGGGTTTATAATATCAATCTTGGTCAACCATGATTAATCATGGTCAACTATGGTCGAGCATCATCAACCGTGATCAACCATGTTTTAGAAAATCAATCATGGTCAACTATGGTCCATCGTTCCACTGTCACAAAGATTGTCTCAATATGAAGACCAACCACGGTCAAGAATGGTCCAACATCGTATTGTAACAAATATTTTCTCGATATGGAAATCAATCATGGTTTAGCATGTTCAGTCATGGTCCAATCATGGTTAAGGGTTCATATTCCTAGGGTTTAATATTATCCCATTGGGTTTATAATCCTTTGGGTTCTCACTATTACTCCCTTGGATTTATTATTTCCTTGGGTTTATAATATCAATCATGTTCAACCATGGACAATCATGGTCAACCATGGTCAATCATCCTTAGCTATGATCGACTATGGTCAACCATGTTTTATAAAATAATTCACTGTAAACCATTATCAATCATGGTCAACCAATATGATCCAATGTCACATTGTGAAAAAAATGTCTCAATATGAAAATCATCTATGGTTCAATGTCAAATTGTAAAAAATCTTTTCTTGATATGAAATCAATCTTGGTCATGCACAGTCAAGCATGACCCTATATTTCATTGTGACAATGATTATCCCAATATGGAAATAAATAATGTTAAACCATGTACATTTTAGGCTTTTTAATATTTATCTTAGGGTTTATATTGTATAATTATACAACAATATTGTTTATCTAGGATTCACCCAATCTAAAAATGTACTAAAGTTAAATATTGAATCACTTCTACAAATATTTTTCGGAATTAAAAACATAATCACTAAAAACATGAACATGAAGAAAGATCAATCACACACAACACAGATAATTTCCCAGGGAAAGCTTATAGCTAAAAACCCAATTATCTTCTATTATATATTAAGCATGGATCATGAAATAATTATGTACAAAACTCTTCTCTCAAGAGCCCTGAGTACATCAACTAAATGTCTCACACTGTCATATGTAAAACTGACCAACACATAGCCAATTCTTAGCCTCCACACAACCTGCCTTGCTTGCACAATCCCTAATGGTAAATATCCCTAAAAGATAGGAATTATTGACTGACTTGACTGCATGAGTATCATGGGCATTCCAATGGGTGTTTGCCTACATGTATTCAAGAAGATAATCCTACAACTGATAGTCAGCCTTCCTTTCACCTAGAACTCAACTGGGTCTTCACTCGATCTGACGTGCATGCAACTAAGAATAGTCAATCCTCAGTTGCATGTAAGATCACTGATTGTGAATTAATTAATATTTAATTCAATATATTTCCCAGTAGTGTATCTTCATTTACATCTAGAACAATTGATTTTAACTCACTTGAATGAGTTAAATGTTTTACAACTTGCACCAACTCATGCACCACTACACTTGGAAATCTGTTACCACTATAATTACTCCGCATGTGCCACCAACAAACCTCTAACTCAAAATTCACTAGCTAAATAAATTTTTCACTTTCAGTTAAATCATTGAAGTCCACATTGAGAATAGATTACAGTTTAATATCCGTCAAAATTAAGGGATAGTAAAAATATAAATGCACCCAAAAATACCATTATGGGCCCCACCCTAGTCTGGGTGCTTAATGCACTAGGTGTGGGTGTTGAATCTTCTTGTTGAATCTGGAAAATCTCTCTCAACAATAAATGGATTATCCTTCAACCTGATCCTCTCTCTATGGTATTTGAATTTTCTCCTGGTGAGCACCTTCGTCAGAATATCTACATCTCGATCTTCTGTGGGAATGTACTGAAGCAACATGATCCTCCTATGCACACAATCTCTAAGATGATGATACCGAATATCTATATGCTTAGACCTATAATGAAACATAGGATTAATCAAGAGTTTAATGCAACTATTATTATCACAATGAAATTCTATCGAATCGATCAGAGAACCAAACAAACCAACCAAGGTATTTATCATCGAGATAACCTCACATGTAGCTTGGATTTCTACCATGTATTTCGCTTCCGTTGAACTAAGTGCTACGAATCATTGTTTCTTGATGTACTAGGAAACTAATGTCGATCCAATGCTAAATATCCCCCCTGATGTGCTCTTTCCGTCTAATGGACTTGCTGCCCAATCTACATCCGTGAAGCCATGCAACTTAACTCCATTTGTCTATATGTACCATGGAAAATAATCTAATGTTCTCCTCAGGTATCTCAGGACATGCTTCCCCGCCTTCCAAAAGAGCTTGGTATGCTTAACCATAACTTGATTCATTTGGTTAACTATGTAGAAAATGTCTAGTCTCATATTCACTAGATACAATAGTGAACCAACTAACTGTCGATAGAAAACAACATCCACTGCCTCTCCAGAAGTAGCGTCCTCTTTCCTACAATTTACTAGAAGAGGAGTATCCATGGGTTTGTAGCTCTTCATGTTAAACATACCCAATATATCCTTTGCATACTTTCCTTCAGACACAAAAATTTCACCATCCCGCTTCCATATTTCTAATCCAAGGATATAATGAAGGAGTCCCATGTCCTTCATTTCATAATCCCTTGAAATATCCTCCTTGCATGAGTGTATAAGCTACTCATCACCAATCAAAATTAGATCATCAACATAAATAACAATGGTCAATATCCTACCCTCAACCAAAATCTGGTACAGGTTTTCATCTACTTCAGTTTTGGTGAAACCTGGTCTGGCGAAATAGCTGTCTATCTGAGGGTACCAAGCATGGGATTCTTTCTTCATCCCATACAATGATCTTTTCAGCCTGCACACATGTGACTCACTATTTAAGATTTAAAAATGTTCAGGCTATTCTATGTACACATCTTCCTCAATGATCCCATTGAGAAACACAATTTTCACATCCATCTTATGAATGCGCTAGCCCATCTTATGGAAGAGATAATGATCTATCCCCTTGATCTATGAGAAACCTGGGGCCCCAAATCTAGCCCTTTATTTCTCCACACTCCCATCAGGAGTTTTCTTTACCTTGTAGATACATCTCAGTCCAACCACAGATTTTTCAACCAGTCTTGGGACTATCTTCCATGCACTGTTTTTGACAATGGAGTCATACTCCTCAACCTTTGCATCAACCCAAGTAGGCTGATGCACTTCTTCCTGAAAGGAAGATGGTACAATCACAATACATTTACTCATAAGAGCCATGTATCGATTAAATTGGTTAGGATAATATCTTTCTCTACGGTGTGAAGTAGGGGCTCCTACATTCTGTGCAGTATCAAGTCTCAGCCTGTCAGATTCCATGGTGCACCTTCTGTCATTTATGATGGATGGATCTGCATAAGTGATTTGATCCACTCCATGAACCTCTTCATGCGGATGATCCACATCTTAAGACTTATCCTTGGGAACCAGTAGTTCCTCCTCTACATGTAAGTCCAACTCCCTCTCAAGGGAAAACCACGTGGCTTTTCCCTCATCAAATTTAATATCCCATCGCACAAAAATCATTCTTCTATTTGGAAAATACACATGATAATTATGGGGTGTGTCTGTGTAGCCCACTAAAATCCTAACCTCAGTAGTCAGTTCTAGCTTCTTCCTGGCATCCTTGGTCACATGCACATAAATAGATAAGCCAAAAATATTAAAGTGTGAAACATCAGGTTTCTTGCTATTGAAATCCTCTTTAGGTGTATTCATGCCAAGTACTCTATGAGGACAATGGTTTTTCACATAAACCACAGTGTTGCATGCTTTTTCCCACAAATGTATTGGTAGGCCCTGATCATGCAACATCGCTCGTGATGCACCCACAATAGTTCTGTTCTTCCTCTTGGAGACCAAATTCTACTGTGGGTTATGAGGAACTATGAGTTCTCTTCGAATTCCTTCTTTGGTACAAAATATCTTGAATTTTTTAGAGATGTATTCTCCACCATTACAGCTCCCAATATCCTTCACTTGATTCCCTGAATCTTTCTCCACCAATGCCTTAAAATCATAGAACTTAGAGAATGATTGATATTTCTTATGCACTAAGAAGAGGCAACATTTACGAGAAAATACATCAAGAAAGATTACATAGTACTTATGTTTTGTTGTTGAAGCAAGTGATAATGGTCCACATACGTATGTGTGAACTCTCTCAAGGATCCCCAAAGCTCAGTACTCCCTCTCATGAAAGGTCGAATTTGGATACTGCCCCATGGTGCAACCCTTGCATGGATCTAACTGAGCAAGTGTTCCCATTGGAAGTATAGTAGAAATTGGTTGCATGAATTTCAAGGATCCATGATGAAGATGGCTCAATCATCTGTGTCATAATTCGCCCTCATCCCGGCTCACCACTTTTTCTCCTTGCCCATCATGGTAGTGAAACACTCTACCTATAGCTTGTAGAGATTATAAAATCGAATCCCTATCCTCTTCTCTTGACCTATTGTTTTATTTCAGAGGAAAGCGTTTCCATCACTAAAAAAAACGTCATAGCCTCTGTCCTCCAACATTGCGACTGAGACCAAATTTTTCTTCAGAGCTGGTACATGAATTTCATATTTTAATTGAAATGGTTTACCTGACTCCCTCTGAAAGGTAATGGTACCAATCCTGGTAGAATTGTACCATCCGTCATCGCCCATCTCAATATTCATATGGAAATATTTCTCCTCCAAGTCATTGAAAAGTTCCTTATCTCCTCTCATGTGAAAGGAAGCACCATTATCCAAATACCACACAGATACTAATGCACTAGACACCATGCATACAATCAATGAGAAATGAAGCTCAAATTTTGAGGCAAGGGTCTAACCAGCTACATATCCAACATCTTTATTGTTCTTCTTCTTTTGTGGATAGTTAGTAGCAAAATAGCCATGTTTGTGACAGTGAAAACACTTCACCTTAGACATGTCCTGCTTCTTGCCTTTGGACTTGGATTAGAAGGGAATTTATTCCCCTTCCCCTTCCTGGCCTTTGCAGCAAAATGAAAATCATCTTCATCATCATTATTAGATGAATATCCATCTCTGGTGTTCTTTCTAAACTCCTCCTGCACGAAATCCGACCACATTTATTCCCAATCTGGAAAATTTTCTCTTCGGTTGATAGAGTCTTGATAACTGTGCTAATTCTTAAGAAGTCCTAGGAGATCAAGGCTCACTAAATCATCATCAATGACTATTATTCCCACACTCCCTAGTTCATCCCAACATTGGACAAACTTCATGAGATATTTTGGAATGGTGTCACCCTTTTCCATCTTGACCTTCCTCAATTTATCTTTGAGAGCCCATTTCCTATGGTCACTGTTGCTTTGTAATAGATTCGTCAAAGCCTTCCACATAGCATATTGTTTAGCTTTCCCATGGAGCTTGAGACAATGTGGGCTCATACTCCATCAAACAAGATCCTCCTCACCTTTTCCACCTTCTTTTTCCATGCACCAAGATTGCTAACATCTATAGCATCTAGCTTAGGACCATCTTTCTCAATGAATTCCTTCAAGCCATTGTATTCAAGTATTTCCTCCATCTTGTCATTCCAAGAAATGTATTTCGAGCTACCCTCGATTGCATACTCTAACCTCAAGACATTGAAATCAATTTTGATCTTGAATCAGCTGTAGCACCAAGAGAGTCTTCCTGCAAATTTTAATTCTATCCAGTCACAAACTTAGCTCCTACGTCACTTCTGGAATTTCCTGTGCTCTGATACCATATATAAAATTTATAACACAACTCTGATACCATGTATAATTATAAAAAAATCACGTATATCTTGGATTTAACTAATCTAACAATGTACTAAAGTTGAATACTTAGTTGCTTCTACAAATAATTTTTGGAATTAAAAGCACAATCGCTAATCACATGAACATGAAGAAATATCAATCACACACAACACAGATAATTTCCCGGGGAAAGGTTATAGCTAAAAACACCACTATATTCTATTTTATATTAAGCATGGATTATGAAACAATTACATACAAAAATCCTCTCAGAAGAGCCCTCAATACATCAAATAATTGTCTCAGACTGTCATATGCAAAACTAGCCAACATATAGCCAATTCTAAGCCTCCAGACAACCTTCTTTGCTTACATAATCCCTGATGGTAAAGATCCCTAAAAGATAAGAATTATTTCTTGCCTTGACTATGCAAGTATGATGGGAACTACAATGGGTGTTTTCCTACATGTATCCAAGCATATAATCCTACAACTGATAGTAACCTCCCTTTCACCTAGAATTCAACTGGGTCTCCACTGGATCTAACATGTATGCACCTAATAATAGTAAATCCTCAGTTGCATGTGAAATCACTGATTGCGAATTAATTAATATTTAATTCACTAGAACTTTCAGTAGTGTATCTTCAGTTACAAATAGCACAACTTGGTTTAACTCACTTAACTGAATTAAATTGTTTACAACTTGCACCAAATCATCCACCACTGCACTTCAAACTCTGTTACAACTAGAATTACTCTACATGTCCCACCAATCAACCTATTCGAAATCCACTATATAACTAAATTTATCACTTTCAATTAACTCATTCAAGTCCACATTGAGAATAAATTATTGTTTAATGTCGATCTAAATTAAGGGATAATAAAAATAGAAATGCACCCAAAAATACCACTTTGGGCTCCACCCTAGTTTGGGTGCTTAATGCAACCAGGTGCTGAATGCAAGCATGTGCTTAATGCACTAGGCATGGGTGTTGAATCTTCTTGTTGAATCTCAACATATATATCATGCATTTACGATATTAATCCCTTGGGTTTAATACTTTTCCATTGGGTTCATAAGACCTTGGGGTTTTAGTATTAATACCTTTGGTTTATTATTCATTTGGGTTTATAACATTAATTTGCTCGGATTGTTAATCCCTTGGTTTTAATATTAATACCTTATTTTTATAATTTTTTGACTTTATAATATAAATCCCTCACGTTTATTAATATCTTAGGTTTATAATATTATATTTTTTTATATTAATCTTAGGTTTGCTATATTAATGTTAGGGATTTCAATATTAATGTTAGGGTTAAATATTAATTCCTTTGGTTTATAATCCTTTTGATTTAAAATATTAATATTAGTTTTTTTTATTGTTAGGGTTTAATATTAATCCTCAGGTTTATAATCCCTTGGGTTTATAATTTTAAACCCCCGATTTTATAATATTAATAATCCATTGGGTTTATCAATCCCTTGAGTTTAAAATATTAATAGTTCATTGGTTTTATAATATTAATCCCAAGTTCCTATAATAATTATCCCTTGCCTTTCATAGTAATTAATATATAATAATATTTTAATATTTATTAATACAAAATTTTCTATTAACAAAATTAATATATTATTATTTAATATTAAAGTTTATAATTGGGTTTCATATTATGATTTATAATATTAATTTTGTAATATAGCATATAATAAGTTGACGGCTCAAACTTATATCAATCACATTTATTGATGTAGTTGTGCTAGTAATTAATCATGAAAAGAAGCTTCAAACTTTCTTATAAATTAATCTTCATATTTCACAAATTTATTTAATTTTTGTATAAATTACTAAATAAACAAAAATATAATATGAGAAAAATATATTAAAGATCAATAAAAAATTGTTTCTTTTCCTTCATGATATATAATCCAATCTATATTCCTTGCCCCCTTAACCTAAAATTTTATTTTTAGTTTTTACCACGCATGCTCTGTTTTTACAATGTCTGCTTCTGTGTATTATTACTTCGTTTGAAACTATTTTCTCTTTTTACTATCACGTGAAGTTTGTTATTTAAATTGCATGTTCTTGCCATAAAAAGGATCGTCTACCTCAACTAACAGTTGTATCAAAGTAGGGAATATTTACCAGTGACCAAGTTTGTGAGCACACACTATTTATCGGAGAAAATTTATTAGCAAGGACAATTTTTTTTTAAGAATAAACAATCGAAGCGCTTGAAAAATCTTAAAATTTCTCAATTTAATGGCAATAATTATGATTATTGGGAAATTAAAATCAAGGCTTTATTTTCTTCTCAATACATATTCAATTTGGTGGAGAATGGGTTTCAAGAGCTAGCAGATGCAGCAACATACACTGCATTGAAACTTGTTGAGAGACAATAGGAAGAATTTTTTTTCAAGCAATATATGAGAATATTTCCAAGGATTGTAGCAAAATAAATGTCCACCCAAACATGGAATATCTTCAAAACAACATACCAAAGAAAGGAAAACGTAAAGACAAAGAAATTACAAATGTTAAGAAGATATTGTAAAACCATTTTCATGAAAGATTCTAAGAGAATCGACTCATTTTTCCAGTGGATGAACTTCATGCATAATTGGTTTCTCATGAACATAGGTAGAATAGAACAAAAATTTCTTCAATGGAGCATGCCTTTAAGACACAAGTCTCAATTCGTCAAGGTAGAGGGAGAGGAAGTAAAATTATGGAGGAATAGGAAGAATCCCACAGAGATGTGGAAGAAGCAACCCTTCAAGCTAAAGTGGAAGATGCATCAATAAAAAATCGATTCAAAATGGAAGCCAAAGTCAAACACAAATTCAAATCTTTGAGATATATGAATTCTAATGTCATTATTACAAAAAAATTTCCCGTTATGCAGATGAATGTAGATATAAATAGTATGATATAAGTAAAAAACCAAATGAGAATTTCACAAATGAAAATAAGAACCAAGAAAATATGTTTCTAACATGTAATGTAGCACAAGAGAAGCAAAAATATGTATGGTTTCTAAATAGAGGGTAGCAACCACATGACATCAAACATATAAATGTTTTCTAATTTGGATGAAAGTGTAAAATATGAAATGACATTAGGAACTAATAACAAAGTGCTTCTGATGCGAAAATGAAGAGTTAATATTCTAACAAAGAAGGGGGAGAAGCAAGAAATTTCATATCTATATTTTGTTTCTGGTTTAAAGCATAATTAGATAAGCATTAGACAACTTATGTAAAAATGATACAAGTGTTTTTTTTAAAATAGGGAATGCACAATCTTGGATAAATTCCCATGAAAACAGTTGATTACCAAAGTGAAAATGACAAGAAATAGGATGCTTCTTCTCAAGATTAAAACAAATTTGAAGGAACAAGTTGTGCAAGTAGAACTAACAACAAATTCACAAGGAGATGTAAAAAATATTGGTGTAGTCACATAAACAAAATTTAATGATGAAATTAAAGATGAAAACTGGTTATGGAATTTATTATTTTTTCATCTTAATTTTGGAGGTATAAATTTGCTACATAGGAAAGACATGGTAAAGGGATTGTCACTCATTGAAAAAATGAACAAATTGTGTGAATGATGCATCTTTGTCAAATAACATAGAGAATAAATTCTAGCAGTAAAGTAAATAAGAGAAATTGCACCTTTGGAGGTTTTTCATTTAGATTTATGTGGACCAATGCAGACACCATCAATTGGTGCAGGTTATTATTTCTTGACATTCATAGATGACTACACAATACAAGGGTATACTTCCTAAAACAAAAAAATAAAGGGTTTTATCACTTCCATCAATACAAGGCTCTTGTTGAGAATAAAAGTGGACACTAAATCAAATTTTGGAGAACTATAAGAGGTGGAGAATACATCTCAAATGGCTTCCTACATTTCTGCAAGGAGCATGGAATTTAAAAAAAAAATTCAACAAGATATACAACTCAACAAAAGGGTGTCGCAAAAAGGAAATATAGGACCTTTGTGGAAATTTCAAGGAGTGCATTGAATACATTTCTGCAAGGAGCATGGAATTTAACAAAAAAATTCAACAAGATATACAACTCAACAAAAGGGTGTCGCAAAAAGGAAATATAGGACCTTTGTGGAAATTTCAAGGAGTGCATTGAAGGCAAATAATTTTCCAAACGATTATTGGATTGAAGCTGTCGCATGTTCAACATACATTATAAATAGGTGTCCATCAAAAAGTGCCAAGAATATGATTCTCAAAGAAGCATGGAGTGGATTAAAACATAGTGTCACTCATATGAGAGTGATCAAATGTGTATCTTATGGACATGTACTATATTAATTAAGAAATAAATTTTAGAGCAAGGGGGAGAAATGCATATTTGCTGGATATAGTGATGAATCTAAGGCATACAAGCTCTAGAATCCATTAACCAATAAAATCATAATCATCATAGTTGTATAGTTCATGGAAGAGAAGCATGGGATGGAAGTTTGATGAAGACAATAAATTTAAAATAAATCATACCATAGGAAGTTAAAGAGGAATTGAAAGCAACAAGTAATTCCTTAATTTTGAGTCCTCGTACACCTATTAAAGCTCAACAAAATAGTCATAAAGTGACATCATCATCAAGAAATAGGAAAATGTACCACAATCAAGAAAATACTCCTCCATGTGAACCATAGAGAATATCAATCAATATTCTCCATGTGCAACATCAAGTCCATCTTCAACAAGCATGAGAAGATAAAAATTTAGAAATTTAAGTGAAATTTATGGGCAGAATGAAGTTGAGAGCATCGTAGGTATAAATTCCTTATTTTCTTTATTTTTTTCATGTAGATTATCAAATTAATTTTGAAGATGTAGTCAAGGAGGAAAAATTGATATTGGCAATGAAAGAATAGATAGAGGCAATAGAAAATAATGACACATGGGAACCAGTGGAGGCTTATAGAAGGAAACGATGTCATAGGTATCAAGTGGGTTTATAATACTGAAAGTAGTGCTACAAGAAAGATATAAATTAATAAAGAAACACTGGTTGTTAAAGGATACAAGAAGTGGTTTGGGAGATATTACACATACATATTCGTGACAGTCACAACAATGGAGACAATGCAGACAGTGTTGTGAGTTGTCGCACAACATAGATGGAAGGCTTATAAAAGGGACGTAAAGTTTACATTCTTGAAAGGAGTACTGGAAGAGGAGGCATATGTGGTATAGGAACCTAGATATGAGATTCAAGGCCAAGAAGAAAAAGTGTATAGACAGAAGAAATATCTTTATTGTATGAAGCAAGCACTGCACAGATGGCATAATAAGATAAACACTTAGTTGTTGAATAATAGCTTTGGAAAATGTGATGGTGAGCCCAATGTCTACATAAAAGAGAGTGATGGTAAGCTCTTAGTTATTATATTATATGTAAATGATTTTATTTTCACACAGAGTGATTATCTCTACATTATTGATCTCAAAGACCTCATGAAAAGTGAGTTTGAAATGACAAATTTGGGGTTGTTAAGCTACTTTTGGGAATAGAAGTGAAGAAAACAAAAAATGACATTTTTTTTTCTCAAATAAAGTATGTTATGTATATATTAAATAGTTTTAATATGTAGAGAAGCAAGCTTGATCCAACTCCAACTATCACGGGGTTGAAAGTGAGCAAAGAAGATTGTAGCAGCAGTGTCAATCTGACACTATAGAAAATTATGGTTGGCAGTTTAGTGTATTTTATAGAAACTAGACATCATATAATGTGTGCAATGAACTAGGTGTCAAAATTCATGGATACACCAAAGGAGACACATTGGAAGAAAGCTAAAAGAATTCTAAGGTATGTCAATGAGGATTGGAATATGGAATTTTGTACACTGCAAAAATGATTTTAGGTTTATTGGCTACACTGGCAGTGACTAGGAAGCAATTGTGGATGACAAATAGAGCACATCACAATATGTTTTCTATATGGGTTCAAGGGCCATTTCATGGGATTCCAAAAAATAACCAATACTTCCATTCTTGGCAACTAAATTTGAATATGTCGCATCAACAAAAACTTCATGTCAAGAAGTTTGGATGAGAAGAATGTTGACAAATTTATGATATGAAAAAGAAGTAATGAATACAATATACTATGAAAAATATTCTAAAATTTACATCTGAAATAATTATGGTTTTCATAATATGATCTAGCACATTTTTACAGAGTATCATTTCATTAAAAAGGTGGTTAAAAGTGGAATAATTATTTTACAACACTAGACGAAGAAGATTTTGCACACATCTTCACAAAGCCATTGAAAAAATAATGTTTTGTGCATCTAAGATATTCTTAACATATTATTTGGGCATAGTGAATATCATGGGTTGCGATGTGATTAAGTGGCAGTGTTGGTGAATTAATTTAACAAACTGACAACGCCCATTCCACGGAGTACACGAGAAAATTAAATAGAAAATTGTTTGTAGGGTGAAAATTTTGGTTTCAACCTGAAGGAAAATAATATAAATTAAATCCTTAACCAACATACAAACTCTCCATTCCTACGATACAACACAAAATTAAGATCACAAAAATTTTTAGGACGATTTGGTAAAAATTAAATAGTAGGTATTTAGTGGTAGTTGGAGCAAGCACCATGTAAATTATAAAAGTTTAAAAAATTAAATTTCTTTGTCTTCCCACACATATTTTGACTTAATCTTTGTCTTGTCATTAAATTTATGGATGCATGTTTTATTTTTTGGTGTCATATAGTTTTATTTTTATGTAGCAAAGAAGAGTCGATATGTCTGGACAACCCCCAATCAGGGTGCCCACCTGTCCGACAGAGCGTCATAAGAGATGAACGTTGGCGGTTGTTTGTCCTTCACACACTTACACTCCATTATGGCGCATTGGAATTACAGATTATGGCGGTGCACGAAATATCAGCCTTTAATAATGTTGTAGGCAGGCCAGCCTGGCTTGTCAGGGTGCTGAAGGAATGTTTTAGTTAAGGTAAGTGGCTCGCCTTCCCTCCTCCATTTGTTCACGCATCGCGCTTTGCATGCAAGCGTCTGGAGGCAGCTGAGGAGGAAGCCGAGCATTCTTCAACCTGTCAACCATGCAACTCAGCCGGGGTATGTATTTGGTTTACTTCTAGCTTTCATGGTTGTAATTGGGACTGTCTTATATAGGAGAATGTGTCATAAGACAATTCTGGTTCTGTTAATAGTTATGGGTTATGTTACTCCTACTCTGAAGCCAGTAAAACCATGCTTCGTTGTAATTGGAATTGTCTTGTATAGGAGAGTGCATCATAAGACTATTTTGGTTTTGTTAATGGTTAATGGTTATGTTACTCCAACTCTAAAGCCAGTAAAACCATGCTTCCAAGACCCTTGCAAGTTCCAAGCTCATTCTTTTGATACTGTTCTAAATTAGCAAAATTATTGGATCAATACAAGGTTAATCCTGCCTTGCACTCTGTCGTTGCTAGGATTGCAGTATGTGGGTATTGTCGGGCACCCCTGGAGTTGGGTAATTGTTCTGATTCTTAACAGTGCACGCGGTTTGTTAGGAGTTTATAGGTAGTCCCATAGTCATGCACACTCCAAAAAAATGAGTCCATTCTCTTGGTATTTTCGGGCTGTTCTGTACAGGGGTTTTGACAGTGAGAATTTCCATCTAAAATCCGCTCCTCGTATGGATCCTCTGCTCACCCCTGTTCCAGTCAATGCTATTAACCTAATCGCAAGATTTGGCAAGAGGCTGACACAGTTACATTTCACCTAGGTTAAGTTACCTCAGGGTTTCAAGTCTGCGAAATGGGAGATAAGGCTTTTGGTCTTTGGCCCTTTGTATAATCATAATGTTTGCATTGACTGTCTAAGTAATTTGGCTCAGTGGCCAATCGTGCCTCTCTCGTCAATATCTTGTTTCTCAGCCCGACGTACTGTCCATATTCACAGGTTTCGTGCAGGGTGGTCCCAAGATGTAGCTCACTCTCTTTTACTGTTTTCTTGTTAGTTTGTTTTACACTATAGGTGTTTAGATACTATGGGGAAGCGTCGGTCAACCGCTCAGGCTGCTAAAGGGAAACAGGTCCAGTATGAAAAAACCCCCAAGAAACGTGGATGTAAATCAAATTTACAGATTCTTCAGAATTTGGCAAGAGGCTGACACAGTTACATTTCAATATTAGGCTAGGTTAGGCTGCTATTAACCTAATCGCAAGATTTGGCAAGAGGCTGACACAGTTACATTTCACCTAGGTTAAGTTACCTCAGGGTTTCAAGTCTGCGAAATGGGAGATAAGGCTTTTGGTCTTTGGCCCTTTGTATAATCATAATGTTTGCATTCATTGTCTAAGTAATTTGGCTCAGTGGCCAATCGTGCCTCTCTCGTCAATATCTTGTTTCTCAGCCCGACGTACTGTCCATATTCACAGGTTTCGTGCAGGGTGTTCCCAAGCTGTAGCTCACTCTCTTTTATTGTTTTCTTGTTAGTTTGTTTTACACTATAGGTGTTTAGATACTATGGGGAAGCATCGGTCAATCGCTCAGGCTGCTAAAGGGAAACAGGTCCAGTATGAAAAAACCCCCAAGAAACGTGGATGTAAATCAAATTTACAGATTCTTCAGAATTTGGCAGCGAATTATGTTACAGGGAATTCAGCAACTGTCCATCAAGAAATTAGAGGATGGGAATGGGACATCCAGACAGACCCGGAGGATAATGAAACAGAGGCAGAAATCTTGGATTTCATCACCGATCCTGGCAACACCAGAGGTCGACTCACGATATTTTAGCAGACCATTCACACGTACTAGATCCTAGAGAGCCTTCTAGCAAAGGCTATTCAGAGTATTCATCCCAGTCATGCTGAACATGACCCAACAAAGACTGAACTCCGCATGCTGGACATGATGCAGCACATGCAGGATCAACTGCAACATATTAAGATCACTCAATACCAGGCCACAAATAGAATTAGCAGATTGGATGATCGAGTTGGTCGCATGGAAAAACAACTCCAGCAACTTCAGCAAGTTGACATGTCAGGATAGACACTAAAAGCTCCAGCTCCTGTCTCTTCATCTGAAGAGTAGTTATTTTATTAATTATGTGCTTATATGATATTATCAGACTTCTATGAAGTCATTTTATTTTCCCAGAATGTAGATATTTCGGAAGTAGAACAGATAGCTCATGCTAGATGTAGAAGAATGAAACTTTTTCAGTTTTGGTTTGCTTTTCATGCACTGAGATGGCCAACAGACCTGGTCCTACGGGAAGGTTGAGGCTATATAATGAAGTTTATAATTTTGTAACTTTCTTTACAAATATAAATAGAAAAAGAGAGGCACTACCAAATTCAAAAAAAAAAAAGATATGTCTGGACAAGATCGTGGAGGAAAAAATGGTGGGCGCATCAAACAACCAGTTACTCCTTGTTACTGCAAAAGCAAAGAGTGGTGAATGAGTGTAACATTTCCAGTTTCAATGTTATGAATGAGTTTAATCTCAGTTTTTCAATTTGTAAATGTTTCTTTGCATTCATGAAATGTGATCCAAACTTTATTTCTTGCACGCTCAACCTGGAATTCAACTTTTAGGTTTTACCGCACATGGAGTTTTTTAATCTATATTCTCTTGCACATTATCTCTAAAGTTTGAAACTCTTTTTTTTTACCGTCACATGAAATTTTTTATTTAACCCATGTGAAAATTATTATATGGAGGATGATCTGCCGCAATGAACATGCCGTAACGGTCGATACCATCATGGTAAGCTTTTGTTTGAACGCAGTGACAATTGTGCGAGGGATTAATTAGGGGAAATGGTGCAATGGCTTACACATTTGCAAACCCAGAGCTACAATAATGGCAAAATATAGGCAAGGACAAGGTTATTATGCTAATGGGGAAAGGGAAAAATGTAGCTCGAAGGAGGAGCATGGATATACACATAATCTACCAACCATGGGAAAATTCCAACAAGAGATAATTCTTTCGATTTTTAGCATAATGATATGGAGAACATGCCAACAAAGGCCCTCATTAACGCATAATATCTCAACAGTTCAAGGATATCTCAATTCCTGGGCATCAACCCTCTCTGCGAGACTTTTTTGTTGAGGTTTAGCCTCTTCATGCTCTTTCCGGAAAATACTTTTCTGGATCTACATAAATTTATGTTTAACTCATTATCCATTGCATGTTGTTTTAGCTTTTAGCCCTCTAATCCTAGGATTGGCCCTATGTTCTTGGGAGGCTAACTCTCACTAGTTTCTCTCTAAGTTTTCCACTCTTTCTGGTTGTTTGTGAGACTTGTTCCCCTCTCCATCTCTTGCTTCAACCTACATTTTATAGCTATAATCCTTTTTTCTATTGTCTTTACCCATCTTTCGTCCATATTCCTCTTTCATTTGCTAATTTTCTCCTCCTCTTTTTTTCTTTTTTCTTTTTTTTTCTTATCCAACCTTCATCGGCCTCCATTATGTTAAAATATGTAATTAACACCTACATGCAAAGTTAGACAATTAGGTATGTGATTGTTAAGGTGTATGATAGATAAATTTAGTGAGTGAGTTAGACAATGAGTTAAGTGAGTGTTCAGCAAGTTTAGTTATGTGATAGATGAGTTTGGTAAGTGTGTGCATGCCAAACAAGTTAGGATAAATACCCATTGTTTGGGTTCATTGTATTCTGTAAGATTGTGATTGAATTTTGTGTGATTAATAGAGAGCCACAACTCATGTGTTATTGTGTGTGAAATATTTGTGTAATTTGTGCCTTTAATATTTTTCTATTCCAACAAATTGGTATCAGAGCAACGTTACAAATAACCATGAAAATAAAAATTAACAATTATCCTTGAGGAGGAATTTTTTTCCGCTTATTTAAGGCTATAAAACACCTATTACGTTATAGACAGTGCATTATAACGTAGGTTCTCACAACAAAGAACTGCATTACAGTTGATAAAGTTACGACATTTTCAACGCATAAAGTCCTGTTGAACTTTCACCGTGTTAACATTGAGACACTTCAACAGAGCATGAGCAGTGTTTACCGCAACTTCACATACCGTGCAGAGCGTTAAGCATGATGTTGTATTACATAAGAGTCATTTTAGTAAATCCGCATGGTATTTTTTCTCTAAATAACATTCGGATCAATTTTTTAGAGATTTACATATTCTTTGAATAATAAAAGTCAAAGGGTATTTTAAAAAGGTTATGAGGTTTTAATAAGGTTCTTAAAAATATATTTTTTTTGAAAAATCTTTACAAAAGGGATTTCGAAAGGGAGTTTAATAATAATGTTTTTTTTTTACAAAAGGACTTTATTATATAAGATTTTTATATACAGATTTTCTTTATAAAAGAATCGTTTTCTATATATTAAAAAAATTGAAACCTAGGGTTTTATTAAAAGGTTGTTTTTTTTTGGATCTTAGGAAAGCATACAAAAATACTTTAGGGTTTTGTTGGTTTTTTTTTTTTTTTAAGAAATATCGCAACAAGTAGCTTCCAGCCACAACTTCCTTCTTTCATAGGGAAGGATTATGATATGTGGACCATTAAGATGATGACAATGCTAAAAGTGCATGATGTTTGGGATCATGTCAAGTTTTGGTTTACAGAACCTCAGGATGATGCAGAAGAACAAACCCTCAGTAATGTAGAGAGGGAACAATGGAAGAACAAAAAAAGGAAGAATGCACAAGAATTGCTTCTTATCTAGCAGGGAGTGGACTGAGTAGTGTTCTAGAAGATGATGATCAGGTCTTCAATGAAGGAAGCATGGGAAACCTTGGCAAAAAGATATCAAGGTATGGAAAAAGTCAATATTGTTAAATTTCAGAATACTAGGAGAGATTTTGAAATTCTGCAGATGAAGGAGATAGAGCACATTGATTCCTTCATGAATAGGTTCATGTCTATCATCAATCAATTAAAAATCTATGATGAAGAAAATAAAAATAGAACAATGATTGAGAAGGTCCTTATATCTTTGTCTACCAAGTTTGATGTTGTGGTAGCAGCCATAGAAGAAGCAAAGGATTCAGAAAAATTGACAGTTTATGAGTTGATAGGATCAATTCTATCACATGAGGCAAGTATAGATAGAAATAAGGATTCCACTTTAAAAAATTCTTACGAAAGTCAAGTTTCTATTTGAAGAGGTTGAGGCAGAGGTCAATCTAGAGGCAGAGGATGGGGCAGAAGATATGGTGGTCAGAGAGATGGCCGAGAAGAGCACGAATATGAAAGTGGAAGAAGTAGCAACAGAAGCTTCAAAAATAATTACATATCTGAAAAATCAAAGGTAAGATGTTATTATTGCAATAAATTTGGTAACTATCCTTGTGATTGCAGGAAGAAGCTAGCTGATCAAGGAAACCAAAGAGCTAATGTTAGTACAAAGAATACTAACTCCATGTTCCTAGCATGCAACAACATGAATGAACCATCTGATACGGTGTGGCTATTAGAGAGTGGTTGTAGTAACCACATGACATGCAAAAAAAAATTGGTTTTAAATTTGGATCAATCTATGAAGACAGAGGTAAAGTTGGGGACTCACAAGACTATGGATATAGATGGAAAATGAGTGGTCAACATGTTGACAAAGCAGGGGGAGCCAAAGACAATCTTAGAGGTATATTATGTTCATGGTCTCAAACATAATTTGATTAGTGTTGTTCAATTTACAGAGAAAGGATATAAAGTTATCTTTCAGTGAAAAGAGTGTGTTATTTATGACAAACCCCAAGCAAACAAGCGATAGCCAAGGTGTAGATGATGATGAAAAGACTATTTTCTCTAATTATGAACTACAATGATCATGTTAGCTCTTTTATAGTTGAATGTTCTAATGATTACTGGTTATGACACTTTGAGTTTGGACACTTGCATTTTTCTGGTTTAAGATTGTTGCACTAGAAACAGATGGTCAGAGGAATACCTCCCATCAAAGAACTGACTATTACTTATGAGTTTTGCATCCTGGGAAAGCAACACCATGAAAGTTTTCCAAAGGGAGTTTCATATAGATCAAAGAAACCACTTTAGTTCATGCATACAGACTTGTGTGGACCTATGATGACGCAGTCAATTGGGGGAAGTTGTTACTTCCTTAATTTTATTCATGACTGTAGCAGAAATACTTGGGTTTAATTTTAGAAATAGAAGTTTGAAACTTTTTCAAAGTTCAAAGAGTTCAAAGCCTTAGCAGAGAACCAAAGTGATCGACAGATCAAGGTATTGAGATCATATCGTGGGGGAGAATATGATTCAAAAGAATTCCATGAGTACTGCAAACAACATGGAATCAAAAGATAGTTTACAACCAAATACATCACACCGAAGTAGAATGGTGTAGCAGAGAGAAAGAGCAGAACAATCATGAACATGAGAAGCAACATGTTGAAAGCAAGAAACTTGTCTAATGAGTATTGGGTAGAAGCAGTTGCATGTGTTGTTTATGTGATAAACAAATCACCTACAAAAAGTGTGATGAACATAGTTCCAAAAGAAGCATGCCCAAGTATGTCATGTAGGGAATTTCATTTCAGAGTTTTTGGATGTGTAGCCTATTCACATGTGCCTAAGAATATAAGAGGAAAATTTGACAATCAAAGCAAAAAATGCATATTTATTGGTTATAGTGAGAAATAAAAAGCTTACAAATTCTATAACCCTATCACCAAGAATATGATAATTAGTAGAGATGTTGTGTTCAAAGAACAAGAGTCATGGAATGGGACTGTAGAAAAAATAATCGATGCACAAGTATCATTGATGCAGGAGGATGATGTAGCAGAAAAGAAGCAGCAATAATAAAAATAGGAGACACCAAATAGAGTCATACCAGGAAGGACTCCAGGATTTTCAGAGTAGCATGGATCTTCAAGAAGATCAATAGACCAAAATTCTCTAAGAAGCCAATCATAATGAATCAAGAAATGGTAAGATAAAAATGAGAAGTCTGAAATATATTTATGATGATTTGGATGTTAGTTCAAATTTTTCATTGCTGGCATTCCAACCTTCTTCTTTTGAATAATCAATCAGAGATGAAAATTAGGTGCAAGCCATGGATGAAGAGATGGATTCTATTGAAAATAATGATACATGGGATTTGGTTAATTTACCAAATGATAAAAATTTCATTGGTGTGAAGTGGGTGTATAAGACAAAATTGAATCAGAAAGGTGAGATCAATAGGTTTAAAGCAAGAATTGTAGCAAAGGGATTCTCGCAGCAACCAGGAATAGAGTTTGAGGAAACATTTTCTCCAGTAGCCAGATTGGACACTGTAAGAGTAGTTCTAGCCATAACAACTCAGAACAAGTGGAAAGAATATCAAATCGATGTCAAATCAGCCTTCTTGAATGGAATTCTAGAAGAAGAAATTTATGTGCAGTAGCCTCTAGGTTATGAAGTTGAAGGTAAAGAAGATAAGGTTTAAAGGTTGATGAAAGCGCTCTATGGACTGAAGAAAGAACCTAGAGCATGGTTTAGTAGAATTGAAAGTTACATGATTATGAATGGATTTTAGAGAAGCAACACTGAGCCTACCTTGTACACAAAGGTAAATCAGTATGGACAAATTTTTATTTTTTTCTCTTATGTTGATGATATGACTTTTACAAGTGATCTCAAGTTAGATGAATTTAAGGAGCCATGACGAAAGAATTTGAGATGACAGATTTTGGTGTCATGAAATATTTTCTTTCAATTCTTTGAAATATTTAAGTTACACTACCCCGAGAGCTACTCATGCTCAATCCTCTGCCAAAAATTATATGAAGCTATATAGAGCTGTTATTTCTCACATTGTCCAGAGGACCATTTTAGATTCGAAGAGAAATTTAGGCACGCTCATAGGCTTATAATATTTACACTTGTGGAGCCTGAGACTAGAGACTAGAGCTAGAGAATCTGCCTATAAGTAGATTTTCATCTTTTATTGACATGTTAAAACTCTCATTGTAAGTGTTATTATCAATAGAAAGGGTTCTCAACAAGAATATATCATGTGCATCTCCAAGATCCTAGAATAAAAATGGATAGCATAAATAGACAGGTCACATTGCTAACCAAGGGAACTTTTAGCACTAACTCTTCATCCTCAAACACCAACGGTGGTACTCAACTACTACATTTTGCACACGATTTACTTGAATGAGAAAATTCAAGGCTGAAACTCAATTTTCTCAAATAGTTGAAGAGGCCCTCTGAAAAACCTAAAATGAAAATTTTCGATCCATCCATAGCAGATAAGCTGAACCAACTGTAGTGTAACTCCATTTGAACGTATGCTAAACTGAAATTCTTGAGCGGAAACATACTATATCATTTACACTATAGGTAGTTATAGTAAAAACGCATGTAAGAAAAAAAAGAAATATTACAAAGTAGGATAAACTATGAAATATTTGTCATTTTTTCTCTGTAATTATTGCAATCTAATGATCCGATATTGTTGTTGAATTTTGTTGCTAAATATGGAATATCTAGAGGCAGTACCATTAACAACATTAATTATGTAATTTATGGTCATTCTATATCCACTTCCTTCTAGAGAAAACAATTTCTACTAAAATGGTGATTTGGATTTCAGGGAATCGGGGTTGGCCTAAATCTTTACACCAAAGCTAGTAGGTATTAGTAAAATAAGATATATACTCTTCCTTCCCAAGAAAACATCGCTAAACATTCAGATATATACATTTCCTTCCAGATATATCCATTGTCTTAGAAAGGAAAAAGTTATTACTAAAAATTTAGTTTGGATTTCGAGGAATGGAATTTGGGAAACGTCTTTACAAAAAAATTAATAAATATCTAAACTAGTAATATCATCATGAATAAATTTTAAATAAATGGGTAGTTACAAGCAATGGTTGCTAAAAATACAACAATTATTCCAACAAACATAAATATAATTATGACACAACGGGTGCAACTGATTGAGGTGGCAACTACGTAGGTTGGAATCTAAACCTCCAGACTCCTAGTAATATCATTTGGAATAAGTCTTGAATAAATGGTCGATCACACAATTTATTGGAAAAATACAACGATTATTCCAAAAAAAATATAAATATAATTCTGATAAAATGGGTGCAACTAAGAAAATAGTAGGCATATCTAATAAAACTAGAAACGGGAAGAGTAGTTGACCTGAAGGTTTGACAATAGTAGGTATATTTATAAATTTCACATATTAAATAAAGATTAGTTATTAACAAAAATAAAGAAAAGAACTTAAAACAGACAACTCTTTTCAATATTCAAAATATTTAAATAGAATACGTACAAAATATCAAAAATAAATAAAGTCAACTAAGTTGAAATAAAACTGAAGTGAAGACCATGAAAGCAAATGCAATGATACCTAATAGTCAATAAATCAAATGTTATGATACCTAGTTAAATAAAATTATATCTAGTTAAATATAATATACTTGACAAACTAGTTATATATTATAAACTTTGACAAACAAAAATAAAAACCAGGATATGATTCACATCATAAATTCATTATATCCAGAAAAATGTCAGAATTTACTCATCAATGATAACCTGAACAGAGCAGTTGCACCTTCGTTCATTTGCAGAAATGAGTCCAACTGTTTCCCAGCTGCACTCGCAGCAGGAGAAGAATGTCACGGCCACTAACTCAGAACTGATTCAACGAATGCCTCTTGAAGAGAAATGTGTGTGCCTTCAATTTATAAGTGTCCTGGAGTGATACAATTCCTGCTTATTCCTATCTTCAGTTCAACAACATCATCATCGTTACATTTCCTATCTTCAGTCGAAAAATGTCATCATCATTACATTGCACATGCACATTCTTCACTTTATTTTTATTTTTTATAGAAAAAACGTTTGTTTTTTACTTTCTTCTGCAATGCCCAGTGCTCCAAAGTATTTTAAACTTTCTTAAACCAACGTAGAATAAAGACAAACTACTGAATTACATTTCAGTAAAAGTGGAATCCATGTCTCAAAATTTTTATCAGCTGTCTTACTATTTTTCTTGTTGGAATTTTTTGAGCAATTCCTTAACACACAGAGAGGAAAATAATTCCTCTTGCACAACACAGAGATAAAAAAGAAAAAAACTAAAATTAAATTGCAGACAGAGGCAAAGATGAAATACTTATCTCTATTTCAATTAAAACAAAACAAACAAACTGCTGTTACAAACCTTCACAACTGTGTTCTAGGCTCATTGGTTAAAACCTTCAACAGGATGATACACACGCAGTGCTTCCAAATTTCTCTCTGTCTCTGTTTTTCAGCCTTCGGGCAATTATAAAAACATTACACAGCAATTGTCTCTACTAATAATGCTCTCACAACATATTTATATTTCATTACAATATGTTAATATATATATATATTATAAATATCTCATATTCATAATATATATAACATATATAACCAAAAGTAAAAACATGAATAAACTGCACTAATAAAACATTAAATTAAAAACTATATCATAAGGTTAAAACCTTATTCCTTTTATATCCTATTATACATTCTGGTGCCTTGCGAAGTCCATTCCCCGCATCCCTTTGTAGCTTCCCAGAATTGTATTGAATGGTGGATTGGTGGGTCCCGTGACGTATGACATCAGCGGTTCCGGGGGTCTCCAATCCCGCTTGCCGCTTGAGCTCTATCAACCCACCAGAATGGCTTGCCGCCTCGAGTGAATGCTACCACTGTGTTGATTGTAGCTGGTGGGAATTGAATGCGAGTGGTTGCATCCGATAAGTTTTGTTCCTCCACCGCCTTCATACTTATGCCGCCACTCTTTAACTTGACGTTTGCCTTAACTCTGCCGACTTTTGATCCCTTCACAATAACTTCGTCGTTCTGCTAATCAATGTGGGCAGTTGGAATTAAATTCCAACACTCCCCCTTAATTTCAACTGCTGGGTTTTCCTGCATATCCAGGCACTTCCTGAAATAGTTAAAATTGTTTTGTGTTAATGGTTTTGTTAAAATATCAGAAAACTGTTCCTCTGTTTTACAGTGCTGCAAAAAAATTTCGCCATTATTAGCCAGTTCTCTTATAAAGTGAAATTTAGCATCAATATGTTTTGTTCTTTTATGAACGACAGAAATTTTTGATAAAGCTATCGCTGAGCTGTTATCACAGTAAAAGGTTGTGCATTTTCCCTGTGCATGACACAAATCTCTGAGTACTCTTCTCAACCATACTACTTGGCATGTTGTTGTTGTTGCTGCCATATATTTTGCCTCTACTTGTTGATAAAGAAACTACTGGTTGCTTCTTGGAAGCCCATGAAATTGTTCCTGATCCCAAGTGAAACACATATTCAGATGTGTTCTTCCTATCATCTACACTTCCAGCCCAATCACTGTCAGTATAACCTGTCAATTCAAAATTTTCAGATGAGGAGTATTAGATACCATATCCCTTCATTCCATTCACATACCTTAGAATCCTCTTGGCTACCTACCAATGAGTCTCTCTCAGCCTTTCCATAAACCTGGAGATTAAACTAACAACATGCATTATATCCGGCCTAGTTGCGGTCAAATACATGAGGCTACCAACTATGATTTTAAATAATGTCAGATCAAAATCCTTGTTGCTGTCTTCTTTGCTCAATTTTAACCCCATGACAGTTGGAGTTACAGCTGCCTTGCTGTTCTGCATGTTGAACCTTTTCAACACTTCATTAACATATTTTTCTTGGGAAATGAAAATACCATTTTCATTTTTCTCTACTTAAATTCCAAGAAAATATCTTAAGAAACCCAAATCAGTCATTTCAAATTAACTTTTCATGACTGCCTTAAAATCAACAATGAGAGAATTTTCATTTCCAGTAAAAATTAAATCATCTACATATAAAACAACAATACGTATCTTACCATCATTTTCATTTATGTAGACTGTGGGTTCTCCATCACATTTCTCAAATCCATTCTCAATCATGTAAGCATCTATCCTGTGGTACCATGTTCTTGGTGCTTGCTTTAGCCCATAAAAAGTTTTCTTCAGCTTGCATAATTTGTGCTCTTGGCCTTCAATTTCATAGCCTGGAGGTTGTTCAACATATACCTCTTCCTTCAATAATCATTTAGGAATGTATATTTCATATCCATTTGGTAAACCTTCCATTTTTGTTGTGCTACTATGGACAGCACCGTTCTCACTGTTCCATCCTTACAACTGGTGCAAAGGTTTCTTCATAATCTCTCCCTTGTTGCTGCTTGTAGCCTTTGACAACAAGTCTTGCTTTGTTTCTTTCAATATTGCCTTTAGCATTGCTCTTGGTCTTATAGTCCCATTTTACTCCAATGAATTCTTTGTATTTTTGGAGATCCACTAACTCCCATGTATTACTCTTTTCTATTGCACTAATTCCTTCATCCATTCCTTCAATCCATTTTTATTCCTTTACAGCATCTTCAAAATGAATTAGGTCATAAAAATGACAATACAAAGCAAATAAAGAATTTAGATCAACATTATATTTTACCTCTCCTTGTTCATAAATCTCACTCAGATTTCTGAATCTCCGTCTTCTTGGTGTACTTGGACTTCCACTTGAACTCGATGAGTTTCAGTTCGCTATGGTGTGCTTGAAGAAGCACTTCCATGATTTCTCAAGGCTGTTCTATTTCTAGCTTGTGATGTGGCTTGTTGTGCTTGTGGTGGTGGAGGAGGAGCCAATAAAGAAGGATTTTTTGCTACTGTCCCTTCCTCTTATACTTCATGAGACATACTAGTCTTCATGTTCACTGTTTTCTCTAAACTTCCATCCGAAGCTTCTTCTTCTATAAACTACACATCTCTGTTTATTACTGCTTTCTTGGTGGATGGATTATAGAGTTGGTGTTATTTGGAATCATCACTGTATCCAACAAAGATACATTTCACCCCCTTACTGTCAAGCTTCTTTCTCAACTGATCCCGAACATGTGCATATGGCACACAGTCGAATACTTTCATGTGGCTGACAAACTGTTTTCTGCTGCTCCATGTTTCTTTCAGAATTATGTTCATGACAACATTGGTTGGACATCTATTCAAGATGTACGCTACACAATTTACAACTTCAGCCCAATACTCATTTGGCAAATGTTTTTCCTTCAACATACTTTTGACCATGTCCATGATGGTCCTATTCCTCCTTTCTGCAACACTTTTTTTCTGAGGCGTGTATCACGTGGTAAACTGCTTCTGTATACCATTCACCTTACATAAACACAGAAAATCTTTGGAGATGTATTCTCCACCTCGGTCAGTTCTCAACACTTTGATGTAGTGCCTACTCTGTTTCTCAACAAGAGTTTTGAAGTGGCGTAATTTCTCAATCACTTCAGTCTTTTGATTCAAGAAGTACACCGATGTATTTCCGGTGTAATCATCTATGAATGTCAAAACATATTTTTTTCCAGCTAAAGATGGCGTTTGAATTGGTCCACACAAATCTGAGTGGACAATCTCTAAGGGTGCCTTTGCCGTTATGCTCTTTCCTGCTAGAAAACTTTCTCTGTGTTGTTTTCCCAAGATGTAGCTGTCACAAAGGCTATCTGGTTTCTCAATCAGTGGAAATCGTTTTACCATTCCATTTTTGTGCAACAAGTTCAGGCCTTCGAAATTGAGATGTCCAAATCTCAGGTGCCATAACTAGTTTTCATCTTTCACTTCCTCTTGAAAGAATTCTTTTGTTACAGCTGCTACATTTCTTCCTTCCTTCAAGTCTGCTCTAAGCTTGAGAGGAAACATCCTATTGCTTGTCACCTGCACCTCTTCAATGACTTTCTTACTTGGTGGTATGTCGATGATTGTACACACATTGTCTTTAAAAATACATTGCAGCCCTTTTCAATGAACTATCCAATGCTCAAAAGATTACATTTCAAGCCAGGTACATAATATACAACTGGCACAAAATTTTTTTCACCATTTCTTGCCAGGATACTGACTCTACCTTTTCCCTTGACAGACATCTTTCTATCAGATCCTGTTGTTACCTCAGATTTAACATCTTCATCAAGATTGGCAAACATTACTATGTTTCCAGTCATGTGGTTACTACAACCTGAGTCTAAGAACCATACATCATCCTGTCTATCTTGTGCTATGTTACATGTTAATATCACATTCTTCTGGTTCTTATTTTCTTATTTTGAAAAATTAGCATTATGCCTATTATTCATGTCATTTTTTTTTTTGCTACATTCATTGGCATAGTGCCCATATTTCTTGCAATAATGACACTAGACTTGGGATTTATCATACCTTTGTCCATGAGCTTGCTGTTGGCTTGAACCTTCATTCTGGTTTTGATTGTTCCTTCTTCCACTCGAACTTGAAAGGTTGTTTCTCCCTCTGTTTTGGCTTCTACCTCTTCCTTTGTTGTTTGCTCTGCCTTGACCTTTGCCTCGACTGAAAGACATTTGGGTCTTGAAGGCTTGTTCCAATGAGGAATGTGATCCTTTGTTCAGTCTGTGTTCATGAGACATCAAGGATGCACTCAACTCATCCACTGTAAATTGTGAGACAGGGAAAATTTTAGGGGCTAATATTCGCAGGTGGGCTAATTTTCCATGCTTTTTCCAAAAAAAGAATTCGCCAAATTCCATTTTTTTGAAAATTGATTTGCCCAATTTTTATAGTATAATTTTTTTCTACCCTAAAAATAGCCAAAATTTTATATATACTAATATAAAATATTTAGAAACCTAAATATTTTTACAAAATATCATAAAAAAATTTACAATTAACATATTGGGGACTAGTAAGATTCGCCAAGGTTTCTAATTTTTTTTTATTTTTTTTCTCTGTAAAACTAATTCTATTTATAAAACATACTAGTACAAAACTGCTCCAGTTTCAGCTATGTGAGCCTGAGAACTGGGCTTGATGTCCATGCTTAACATAAAAACTGAACTGCCCTAAGTGGGAAACTAGTTCTTTTGAAAAAAAGTTCACCGCCCTTAGAAGGGAAACCGACGTATAGTGCATGAATTTTAATTTAACAAGAGAGAGTAAACTAGTATGGCATACAATTTTTACAGCTGATAAGAAATGCAAAAAAAAAATGCATCCAATTAAGTTGAACATCTGTACCATAGTAAGCTGAAGGAGGCCGAATTCATTGTTCATGAGCAGGGGAGGGCAGCTCTTCCACAACTCTGCACCAATACTCGTCTTCTCCATATTCATTGTCCTTCTTTAGCGCGTTGTCCTTACTAATGAAGTCCACCTATGTGTTTTTGTTTCCTAGGTTGGAATGCCCAATGCCAATGGGTGCTACAGGAATTGAATCATCATTTTTTGCCGCAGAGGGTTGAGGGCCAGGCAGGGTGAGAGCGAAGCTTGGTACAGGTGTGGGGGAAGAGCTAGCAGATTCTTCTCTAACTGTGACAGTAACAAAAGCGGTGAGAACTGGTTTGTCTAGGGAGAAATTGAAGCAGAATTCCACTCTCTGAGAGGTCTGGTGGAGGGTCGGACTAGCAGGAGCATGAAAAGTAGGGGAGGCAGGCGAGGGAGAGACGGAAGGAGGATGCCACACCGGTTGAGCTGAGTGGGTGCCCCCAGGATGATAAGTACGGCCCCTTTGACTATGAGAGTCCGAGTAAAGGCCCCAATCGACATCCTCCGCACAAGAGTCAGAGGTTGAGCTGGTGGAAGGGTGTGGGTGGGATGTGCGACCTCTGCTCGCCCCTTGAAGACATCATATTCGATGCCGAAGCCAAGGCATTTCCACAGAACTTTGCAAGGGGTGCGTGGGGTGGTAGGAGAAAGAAGTATGCGAGGGATACCACTAAAAATCAACAAACTGAGAGTGCAGACAAGAATTCAAATGACAGAAATTACTTTGAGTGAAATGATAACCTGGAACAGTTTCCAAACAGCCGAGGATGGTGCAACATCGCCCAGTCTGAGTGTGAGCACTCAGCTCAGCACATGCAGATGGGAAAGCTCCACACACAGGAGACGGAGGGCCGCATAAAACACAAGAACCAGTCGAATTCTCCAGAACAAACTCCATATCAAACTGAACCGACGGAGCAAGGTGGTAAGAAGGTGAGGCGGATGAAATGAATGCTGTGCAGACTAGCATAGTAATTGCATGAGTAATGACGCTGTAGAGGGCCATATGGCCATTACGTGTGAGTGCCCTCGGGACTAGCCATGGGATTAATGTCCCATCACTCCAAGCCAACATCCGCATCCGGAGAAGGTTTCTAAAATTTAAAATAAACCTCCATCCTTAAAATTTTCCCTCTTGTGAGAGATCCTTTGTATCTTCTATTGGCACTACTATGGCATCAAATCTTGAGGGTAGACTTCTCAAGACCTTCTCCACTATCCTTCTCTCTTCAAGTGTCTCTCTGTGAGACCTTCACTGGGTAACCAACCCAATAACTTGTGTGAAGAATGAGTCAATATTTTCTGACTCTTTCATACAGAGAGTTTCAAAATGTCTCCTCAGCATTCACAACTTTGCTGTCTTCACCTTCTCCATGCCTTGATAGGCTATTTTGAGAATATCCCATGCTACTTTAGACTTTGTTGCTGTTTCAATCCTTGGGAAAATACTCTCATGTACAAATTGAAAAAGATAGAGGAGGGCTTTGGAGTCCTTCTTCCTATTATCTTGTAGAAAATATCTTTCTATTGTTGTCAAAGTAGCCAATGTTGCTGCATCTGCTGGTTCTGGGTAGCCATTCTCAACTAGCTCACATATGTTCTGTGAGGCAAACAGAGCTCTCATATTGATAGCCCAATATTCATGATTCTTCCCATTAAACTGTGGAAGTTGGGGATTTGTTAGACTGGTGCCTGCTGCTGCCATTGTGACTGTGTTTTTAAATAAACTGTCTCTCTGCTGAGAAATAAAATCTGTCTCTAAAACTCTTGAGACTTCTCTTTTACAACTCTCTAGATTGTAATCTTAACATTAAACAATAAACTCTGTTTTGAGAAATACCTTGGAATTTTTCTGAGCCTTCACTCTGCTAGAGAACTGCTGCAACAAACTCCTTCCTTCAGCTTCTTTGACACCTTCAAAGAGCCTGGACTAGCTCTGATACCATGTTGGAATTTTTTGAGAAATTCCTTAACACACAGAGAGGAAAATAATTCCTCTTCCACAACACAGAGATAAAAAAAAAAAAAAAACTAAAATTAAATTGCAAAGAAATGTAGAGATGAAATACTTATCTCTATTTCAATTAAAACAAAACAAACAAACTGTTGTTACAAATCTTCAGAACTGTGTTCTAGGTTCACTGGTTAAAACCTTCAACAGGCTGCTACACACGCAGTGCCTCCAAATTTCTCTATGTCTCTGTTTTTCAGCCTTCGGACAATTATAAAAACATTACACAGCAACTGTCTCTACTAACAATGCTCTCACGACATATTTATATCTCATTAAAATATGTTAATCTATATATTATAAATATCTCATATTCATAATACAGATAACATATATAACCAAAAGTAAAAACATGAATAAACTGCAGTAATAAAACATTAAATTAAAAACTATATCATAAGATTAAAGATTTATTCCTTTTATGTTTTCCTATTATACATTCTAGTGCCTCGCGGAGTCCATTCCTCGTATCCCTTTGTAACTTCCCATAATTGTATTTAATGGTGGATTGGTGGGTCTCGCGATGTATGACGTCAGCGGTTTCGGGGGTCTCCAATCTCCCTTGCCTCTTGAGCTCTGTCGACTCGTCGAAATGGCTTGCCGCCTTTGCAGTGAATGTTGCCACTGTGTTAATTGCAGTTTGTGGGACTTGAATGTGATTGGTTGCATCCAATAAGTTCTATGCTTCCACTGCCTTCATACTTATGTCGCCGCTCTTCAACTTCACATCTGCCTTAACTCTGCCGACTTTCGATCCCTTCATAATAACTTCGTCATTCTGCTGATCAATGCGGACAGTTGGAATTAAATTCCAACATTTTTCACACTCTGTTATTTTTCTGATAATTTTCAATGACCCGGCTCGTAAAGCTGCGTTAATAATTTTAGCCTAACAATGTTGAAAATGATACCCATGAGACATGTCCTCGAGAGTTGAATTACAATTTATAGAGATAAAAAGATGAAGAAATGGCTGCCTTCCCAAGGGTTAAATAGCAAACAGAAATTGGAGAAAGTGAATGGTCGAAGACTTCTCCTCCTGAACGTTAAATTTGTGGAAATATTAAATGAACAATACACAAAGGGATGCATTCCTCATAATACAGAGAATGCACAAACAATGCAGAAATAATAATCAAACACAGACAGATAGTGAATTACACATAACTAGAAATTTATTCAACTCTTCTCTATTTCAATTCATTCTATTTTCTTAGAAGCATATGAGAAATTACACAGGACTGTTTAAATCAATCAATGCAGGATCAGACGTTTGAAAACAAAATCGTCCTCGGCTCTATTTGGCTGGTTATACATGAAAACACGTACACAAAACACATAACAACGGACCTGAAAATTCATGCAATGTGGTTCAAAAATGACATGCGCTTCATCGCTTCATCGCACATTGACGATCTTAACATTTAGCATATGTGTGATACGGGAAAACATTAAACTTTGCGATGTGCGATGTGACGTGACACATTGCATCGCATCCAAAACATAATAACTTCTGGGCGCTATTCCTTAACTCCTGAGCTTTGCGACGTGCGATCTACGCTATCCTCCTAATCTTGACACATGCTCCCTCTTGTGATCGCATCGCAAACAAAACAAAATAACTTGCGAGCGGTTAGATGGTAAGTTATAAACTTTGCGAAGTGCACACTGCCGGTGGCGGAAAATGGTTAAAACAAAAAAACTCGCGAACTCTGGGTGGCTTAAAAGGTAAGAGGAGAATCTTGCGAAGTGCGTGAGGTTTGTGGGTCCCACTGATATCGCATCGGCGGAGAAATAAGTTTCGTTGCGGGCTTAAGATTTAAACAATAAATGTTGTGAAGTGCGGGTGGCGACGCATAAAGCTTGGGAAGTGCGAAATGCGTAAAACAAATGTAATGGCGGAATGTAAATGATTTCATGGTTTTGCAAATGCTGTGGAGGTAAGTGTGGGTCTCCTCGATATCACATCGGTAGAAGTTTAAGTTTGGCGAAAGGTTTAAAGGTTAAAACAAAAATGTTGTGGGCACAAAGATGCGAGCAACAATAAGTAAATGTAACAGGTTGGAAATAAACGCAGAGTATGAGCTTGCATTTTCTCTATTTTGATTTTGCGTAAACGCCTTCTAATTTTTAAGCTTGATGCTTATTCTTCTTGGACAAAGTGTAAGCTGCTACCACTTCTTATTAATGGCAGTGGTAAAGAGTAATGCCACATAATTCTCGAATCACGAGAAGGAACGAAAATAGTGATGTCTTAGTCATCTGTATGTTTAACTTTATACTTTCGAGAAGGGGAAAAACATACCTTTCCTTGCACGGAGGGTTTTATATATTGACGATGAGTGAAAATCCGAGGAGCCAACTTACTTTGCGTGGGCGATAGATAGATATATATATATATATATAAACTGAAATCTATTATAAAATGCGCTAGAAGATTCCCACTGTCATTTATTTAAATAGGGACATAATTGCAGAATATATTTAAATAGGGGTATAATTGCAGGAATCAATCATCTGTGGTAGCTTATGACTCACAGTTAGATAAAGGCGAGGATCTCTATGTTTTGAGTTCCAAATAAAGTAAACAATAAGGACCGGCATGCCCAAGTAACTGTTTCTGTAAAACTCTATATGTCAGTTAAAAGATTCGAAAGGAAAAATCATGCATGCAGCATGATATTGTGGGCGCAGCCCGAAAGCGTAAGATGTGGGCAAACAATTAACGTTGAAGTATTGTAATATTAGCAAGGGAGCATTGTCCAAACGTTAATTCCAAATTCATCGAATCCCGTAAAAGCGTTTTCGCTATTACAAACGTTTCTAAAATGTGCACAAATAAGTGATTTATTTATATAATAGACATGTTTATTTGATATTCGTAGAATCACACAATAGCCCTTGGTTTCTCGGAATCCATATACACGAAGCATTTAATGACGTATACACATAAATAAAATAATAAATAATATACAATGTTTATCAAAAAAATTCATTAACTAAGTATGCATATTTATATTATTGAATTATAAAGTAAGTTTAGTGTATATATTATTGAATTGTAATGTAAGCGTATAGTAAACTCATTTTCTATAAAGGGAATTTTCTATTTAGAGAGCATTTATACTTCAGATATTTTTCCGACTCTTGGATAAACGTTTTATATAATTGGATTTCCAATAATAGTTCAAGAATAAATATTTCATGTGATTTTCAGAAAAAAATATTTTAAAATAAATGCTGGTTAATAAATTATATTATTAATCATTTTGATAATAACAATATATTGAACTCAATGTGTGGTTAAGCCAATAATAATTTAAAATATAATATGTTTTAATATAAAAAAATGCATTTCAGTATAAATATGATATAAAGATAAATACTAGTTTTATTATATAAATTAAATGTTGTCTAAGTATTGGTATTCATCAAAATACTTCATAACTTATTAAATATTATCAAAACCTAAAAACCTTTAAATTATCTTAATTATAATTTATTTTAGATGAGTTTTTTATTAGTAATTACAAAAAGTATACGTATATAGGTTTTTTTAATGGAGGACATGATAATAAAACCATTGATCTATCACTAATATTAAAAATATTTGAGTTTATTTTATGGGCGTTAAATCTCTAGATTCATGTATTCTTAAATAAGTATGTCTATCGATATAATAAATAAAAACCTAGAAACCTCTTCATTAAATACACCACTTGGAATTATAAAGTTAGATAAAAATAGAAAATATTAATAAGAAGATAAATAAAATTATAATGGTGATAATAGTGATTAAATTTTACTACAGTATAAATGATTTATTTTATTTGTAAAAAGTTATAAATTATTCTTTAACATTTTATTTTTATATTAAAAAGGAATTAAGCAAAACATTATAAATTTTCCACGACTTTACTAACTTATATGATAGAAATCAAATATAATAATTTAGTTAAAAAATATAATATAATTTCAAATTATATTATATATTTTATAAAAAAAATTAAGTAAAACATTATAAATCTTCCACGACCTTACTAATTTATATGATAGAAATCAAATATAATAATTTAGTTGGAAAATATAATATACTTTCAAATTATATTATATGTTTTATAAAAATAAAATTCAACAATATTGAAATAAAATAAATAATTGTTGAAGATGGTGTTTAATTAGACAATTATTTTTCTCCAACTAAGGTTTTTTTCAAAATTAGATGATTTTTTTCAAGAAAACTATTTTTCCAATAATTCAATAGTGTTTTTTTTTTTTAATTATGAAAATAGACTCATCACCATTAAAAACACCACTCACCCAAAATTATGAAGCTTACTAGAATTACAAACAAAATCTTATAACATTTCTTCATTAACTATAAATATTTAATTTAAAATTATTTTTAAAAATTATCTTAAAAATAAATAAATAATTTATTAAAAAACTATTATATATATATATATATATATATATATATATATGAGAAAATTGAGATAATGATTGGAAATTAAAATTAATGAATTGATATAACACCCCACACCCCAGGATTATATCTCTCTTTTACCTGTTTCTCTTACTTTTCAAGTTATTAAGTTATGCACTTGCAGAGAATTAAAAAATAAATGTGTGCGTGTGTGTGAGAAATGAAATGGAAAATTTCAGAGAGAAGGCTCTGAAATGTAGTTTTTCAACTAACATATGGTTATAAACAACTATTTGTCCCTCTCCCTCTTTTGTGATAGAAATCTCGGCGAGAAAATAAGGAGGAAGAAAGAAGAGAAAAAACAAAATAAAAGGGGAAATTTCTTCTGGAGTGGGAGAAAAATCCAATGGAAACCCTAAGTTTAACGAGGCTAGAAATTCAGACTCGACTAGGGGTCTTGATGTTTGAAAACTAGAATTTGGAAATTACTGTCTACATGTTGTTATGAGGGTGAAAGAGAATGAGGGGAGATTGGACGTAATTTCCAACCTCAAGTCTAAGTGGTGCAATTGTTTCCGTTGAAAACTTCTAGATTTAGAAATAAAAAAAATAAGTAAAAACCTGAAATTTTTTCTATATGTATATTCTATATGATTCTAGAAGATTAGCCGAAAATATTTGTTTTGTTTATTATTTATTGTTCTAAAATATTAGCTGAAAAATATCTGCTATGTATATTTTATACTGTCAAAACAATTAGCTCAAAATTTATGTTGTGTGTATTGTATACTGTTCTAAACGATAACTGAAATTGTCGTTGTGAACGAAATTCTGATATGAGTAATCATTATAACTACTGAAACATCTCTCTCATACATTGTGTGAATCAGTCTCATGGAGATATTCTCCAAATGACTTAATTTTCGGAAAAGGACAGAAGCCCCTATGTAGGGAAGATTATGACTGGATGACGACTTCCAAGAGTCAGCGGGTAAACATTATATCCAGATTCTGCGCCCGAGCATATACAATGTGTAAGTTCTTTCTAAAGACCGTTACACGGTGGCAACGAGAAGAAGCCTTGTGGCATGATAACACCCATAACAATACGAGCCTTTGGAAAGAATCAATGGAATAAGGAATTTTATGTAATTTATTAGGGGAAGTAAATGAAGTTACTTTAAAACCGTAGTGATGGATTAGAAAATAAGATTGAAATTTCTAGTTTACTTTCCAGACAACAGTAGAAAAACCATATCTAGAATCCGATTTGGAAATTTGCATACAAAAATAAAAATTAATCATTAAAGTAATTGAGTTATATCAATAAAATTCTTAATCTCATAACATTAAGAAAATAATACATAGTAGAGGAGTAGACAATAACTCAATAATGAATATACATGTTAAAGCTTTAAACCTTCACAAAAAGTTGAATGCTGAGCAAGCCCACATACATTAAAATTTAATACTTTAAGGAAACTTTGTGAATGAATTCATTAAAGATCAAAATTAATAAATTATACAGATTCAAAAACAAAAATGAAACCTTGCTCGAGGAGGCCCAATGTATATGTTAATTGTTAACTATATTCACATAGTAGCAACAAAATTATTGTGACTATCAAGAATAAAAAAGGAAATAGGTCATGATGACCTCTAGTCATAAAATGATAAACAATAATGAAAAATATAAGTTACAGATCTCCGTGCTAGTTGAGACCCCATTTAAGAGGATTGGGTACTACCACTACAGTAAAACTAAAAGTATATAATGAAACTGATAGATATGTAAAACTCATGAGAGCTAGTCTAAATTTCAGAGCTACAACCTTGCATGCACAGGAGTAGTCGTCATTAAAGTGGACTATGAAGAAACCTAGAGTTAGAAGAATGCTGAGTACTGTCACACAACATCATATTATGACAACTGAGGTTCATAAAAGTTCTACCTACACACATACATATTAAGGATATCAATAATCTTATAACGAAAAAAAGGGTGTCGTGGAAGTACAGAAGAAACAAAATCTTAGGAAGCTATTAGGTCCCTATATTACTAGTGTAGTCTATTATTGTATTACTGTAGCCACTACAAGGAAAATACACTCTAGCAGAGGTTATAAAGGAGGTTTTTAGTGCTATAAAATTTGCCAAAATTGTCAAAAAAAAATTCTACAAGATTCATTTATGGTTATGAAGGTTCTAGCGGAACTTTTAATGGAAATTCAACACAACTAAAAAAACTGGGTGGTAAGAAGTTATTATGGATTTTTTTTCATTGGTGTAGTACAAAGGTTTCAATGCACAAGTGCGTGTCATCTACATGGTGGCCCCGGGGCGGTCGAAAGTTCTTCCACTACGTCGTCAAGGGATAAAACAACATCAGGTGCAATGTTCGTGATACAATGCATGGGGTCGTACCAATTGGTCTTGGGATTTGTGCGGTGCCCATAGGTCATCTCAATGCACCGGTACGTAGACTTATAGAGATGCACCAGTGCAACATATCAGACTAACACGCCGATATTTATAATTAGTATTGGTATTCGTGCGGTGCCCATACATTATACAAATTCACCGGTACGTAGTCTCAAATAAAAGCACCAGTGCGCATTATTGCACAAACGCACCAGGATTTTTAATGGGTTTTGGTATTTGTGTGGTGCCCATAGGTCGTAGAAATGCACCAGTGCGCTTCAACATACAAAAACACTGGTGTACAGTACCTCACACACACCAGTGTTTATTTTTTATTTTTTAGGAACATCGATGTGTGATAGTGCAATTATAGTGATTTTTCTAAATTCATTATTCATCAAAAGATGACACATCTTATAACAATATTCATATTAATTAAATTTTTATTAATGCATTTGAATGTGATGTTTGGATTAATTTGTTATATCATATCATAATTATTGTGGTTTTTCAAAATTAATTATTCATCAAAAGTCGACACATATATATCTTATAAATTTTTTCATATGAATTAAATTTTTATTAGTGCATTTTAGAACGACAATAGAGAATGAAATAGAGAATTAAAACATATTTTATTACCTATATATATATAGTACGAAGCATTTTCAGGAATGTTTTGTTCATGACGTTGATTGTTTTCTTCTTCTTCACCTTCCAACTACAAACATAAAAATAAACTAAAATGAGTGTATATACATTGGTGAGAATAATGAAAATTGCAATATTAAATAATATACATCAATGTAAATCGAAAATAAAAATGATGTACCATGGCAACAATTGACTCATAAACTACACACATTCTTTCAAAACCATGTACCATGCCATCTTTTGAAGCTTCATCTCGTTAGCTAGCTCGTGAGCTTGCTCAAGATTAAGCTTTATAACCCATAACAAATCATATATTTAATATAAAAGATTTTTTTGTTCTATTAATTATAGATGGAGTTAAGTAAAACAAGATCCATAGATGCTTACAAATTCCACCATTAATTTTTGATATGCCAACATATACTCACAACCCATTTTTAAACCAATTTCAATCAATTTGTCTGATGATTCTTCTTTGTATGTGAGCACCTATTTGAAGACATTCAATGATCATTTTTGTAAAACAACTTAAAAAATACAAAAAATGAAATCTAGTTAAGTTGTTATAAGGAAGTAACAATTACTTACAAACTTAGATATCAACCCTTTTCTTCCTTGTCGTCTTGTTTTATGTGTTGAATGGGTTCATTTTCTTTTCTTTTATGCCAAAAAATGCTTCAAAATTAATATTTAATGCTAAATTATTTATTTACTGTACCTAATGATTGAAAATTTCAATGATTACATATTACATTTGAAGCACATTGTTATTGAGATGGCTTCTCCTACGATGCAATTTTGTCCATTTATTTGACCATCTCCTTGTCCACCTTTTTGGACATTGCTACTGGCATATTTCTGATATTAGCTCACTCATCTTTTGAGATTTTCATAATATTCTGAAAATTTGACATGACAATAAAATATTTAATTTTTATGTTGATATAGGAAAAGTAAATATAACAAAAGTGATATTTATAAATAATTCTAGACAGACATTTAAAGGAATATTACTTTTCATTCCTTCTTTTTCATTGTTATATGTTTTTGGTATTAAAAGTCTAACATGTCTCATTGATCAATTCTTTGGAAACTCTTCCTGTAGTTTAGATAAAATTTGGTTTTTGGAATCATTGGATCGGTTTTTATATTGTAAGTGTAAATAACGTCTATACATTCATTCCACTAGACCCCTCAAACTTTTTTAAAAATTCCCCCCCCTTTCATTAACCTCCAACACCACTCCAGATTAGCTAAAGAGCAATTCATTTTCATTTGCATGTTCTATTTTTTTTGTTTTCTTATAACAGCATTCCTTTTCTGAGTTGTTGGTCCATGTAGAACATTAAACAGATGTGAATTGATAGACTGTTTAACACATGATATCTAATAATTTAAGTATATTATTAATGAAAATTAAAAAAATAAACCCATATTGGATCGATAGTATTTTTTCATTCACCTGATTCATCATTTTGTAATTTTTCCATCAAGATTTTATGCTCTTCTAGTCCTAGATAAAAAATAATCTTATCGATCTTCGTCATTTTTTTTGCTCTACATGATGCACATTAAAAAAATACATATTAGTTAAACTTCCATATAGTTCAAAAGTAATATTTTTCATAAAGAATTTACAAAGAACTTTCTTTTTTTTCTTTCGTTGATGTGTTATCAGTATTTTTGTTACTTGATCTCTTGTCGGTCATTTCTTTATCAATCTTAAACCTATATCATATTATTCATTAATATATTTATAAATAAATTGTTAACTTTTTAGGTAAAAGATAAATATCAAGAAACCAGTGCACCTTTCATGATGTACGCACCAATGTCGGCGCATGGGGATATTAGAAATGAAAATAGACCATACAGTGCATGGGGGTTATTATAATTACATTGGAAAAACATTGTAATATACCGTACGGTGTTATCCTTGTAACATAGAGCACCGATGCCCTATTTTAGATATGGTGTAGTGATTAAAAAAAATTGTTTTCAAATTTTTTATTACACAGTACTTGTTTGGTGCACTATATAACACAATGTACCATTGGGCTAGGTTACGCAGGGCACACCCATAAAGAAATCCTTTTTTTCCAAAAATTCACGCACCGAGCAAATGGATTAGGATCCGACACATCAAATCATCCCGTGGGTTGGATGTCAATCTAAAATGAAAAGCACAAATTATAAAATCATAGAAACAGGGAGAAGAAAGGGCAGAAACAAAAACAAATGAAGGTTTTAGGGTAAAAGTGGATAAAACTGCAGAAAAAGTAAAAAAATTGTAGAAAAAGTAAAAAAAAATCAAATTTAATCACGACATGGTTTGAAATTCTATGATACAGGGTTTGAATCGCCAGAGGTTTGGTTTTTTATTGTTTGAATACTTATGTTCCAACGTATTTCGTTGCTCTACAGTGCTCTCATGCTCTCTTGCTCTAGGTATGTCTCCTACAAATCTCTAGTTGAAAATTTTAGCAAAAATAGTGAAATAATGAAAAGTGTTTAGTTTTTAAAGAATTATATTATGAAATTAAATTTTCGAAAATATTTTGCCACCCATTTTTCAATTTGCCGCTTTTTTTTTCACTTAAAGAAAATAGAGTTTCACTTTTTTTATTTGCGTTTTTTCCTTACCAGTGCGTCACTTCATAGCACTACACTAGTGCATCCATTGCTAACACTGGCACCGATGCACAGTAACTAAAATGTACTGGTGCAGTAATATGTACAGTAGCATCGATTTGAGGTTAAGGCACTGAAATTACTTTTAGGTGTGTACACCAAAATTTAGTGAAATCCAACCATAGAAATTGAGAATTAGAATTTTGTCTATTCTTGAGAATTAGAATTAGAATTAGAATTGAGAATTGGAATTCGATAAATTCTTGATGGAAATAAATATTCTTCCAACGCATTTTATTTATTTCAGGACGTCACCACTGATTATGTGGACATAATGCAATGTGGGGTGTGTGAGGATGCAATACTACAGGGCCCAAGTGGGCAATTGTGCCATGCAAACCTGTGCTATGCTTAGACGTGGGCAGTTTTCACAAATGGTTGGGAAAGTTTTGTTTCTGAGCAGTTTATTGAAGTTAAAGATATTTTAGTTTTTAGACATGTTGGAAATGTAAATATTGCTGTGAAAATATTTGGGCCATTTCTTTTCAAAACTCCACCTCTTCTTCTTTCATAAAAATAAACTTGAACCTTTCCATAACCTGCAACAAGAAAAGGTGCCCCATGACCTGCTTCTTGACCCATGATCTACTTGCTCATTTGTAAGTTCCTCCTCCATCTTGGCTTCCAATTTCCTGTTTTCTCCTCTGTGATTTCTATCTTAATCTTAAAAAAATTTATACAATCTCTATTTTATGAGAAACTAACTAAATGTTCTAGGAGCAATGACAACAAGTGCTTCATTCTGCATTTGTTAGTAGAAGAAGACCGATTTTTTAATAGACGATACAATTATTACATGTGGAGGCAACGGTTTCCCATAGAAAATGAGTACAGGGTTGAGTAGAGGAAATACATTGCAAAATGGGCTATTACATTAGGTTTTCCAAAGGGAGACCGATTTTTAGGTGGAAATATGGTAGCTGCATGTATCTAAGCTTTTCTTCCCACAAAAATTGTCATTGGATTTCCATTTATAATACTAAAAGACTTTTTACTGGTTTCATCAATAGGACCACAACTCAGACAAGTTAGAGATGTTATTTAGGTTCAATTGAAAGCCAAAGATGTGATTTTATGTGACTTCATCTTTGCTGGTAAAATTTTATGTAAGCCAACCAAAGCTCGAATAATATTCCCAGCTACTTTTAAACACATTTTGGAGAATCTTTCCCTTCATGTGACCTAATAGCCTGATGAACAACATCAATTTATCTTTCTCTATTGTCCTTAAGGGAATGAGAATCCTTCCCTTCATGCCGCCTCTTGGCTTTATCAACTGCCTTGATTGATCTTTCTCTGCCATCAACTCTGCTCAACATTTCTCCATTATGTGACCTCTTAGCCCTGTCACTGGCCTCAACCGAATGCTTTCTGCTAGTCTCAACCTGTACTCCTTTTCTCCTTTTGTACTCTGTCAAGCTCTATAGCTATCTGTATCCTTGTAAGTGTATTTTTCCGTATTTCTGTTTGAATCACTCATTTTCTCTGCTATAAAATTCTTAGCCGAAATTCAAAATCTCATATTTTCAAACCCTCATTTCCTCAAAAAAATTCTTGCCCACGATTCGAACCCTTGCACTTTACAAAGTAACCCTGTTCCGGTGCGCAAGATTTTATAGGCACACCGGTGTGGTTTCGTAAGATTGAGTTTTATGTTTTGGCGCAGTGTTTTATGACCCACTAGTGTGGAAGAGTTGTGAAGCATCGATGCGACTTAGTACTAAGACACACCGATGCGTGTTATGATGATAAGCGCACTAGACTGTATAAATTTTTTTTTTGTATGTAAGATCCTAATCAAATAATTATAATTCTAAAGTACATGAATTTATTTGCATTATTTTCTAAACTTTATTATGTGACAAAAATTCATATTATTCTAGATTTATTATTTTACAATTATTTACAAATTTAAAAATTTAAATATTTTAATAACATTAATACAATCAAAATTTTCACATTAATACAATTAAAATTTTACAAATATTTTACATATAATTAGAATTAGAATTAGAATCTTACAATTTCACATACAATTACTATTAGTATTAGAATTACAATTTAAATTTTACATACAATTACATTTACAATTACAATCATTTCACTGTAATACAATTAAAATTTTACAAATATTTTACATACAATTAGAATTAGAATTAGAATTACATTTACAATTACAATTACAATTTTACAAATATTTTACATAAAATTCCAATTAAAATTAAAATTACAATTACAATCATTTCACAATAAATTAAATATTACAATTACAATTAAAATTTTACATTAAATATTTTACATACAATTATAGTTAAAATTACAATTGCAAATACAAATACAATTTTACATACAATTAATATTTCAATTTAAATTACAATCATGACATAATATTTAATAAATATCATGGTCATTTAATATTAAATTAATTAATAAACATCACGATCATGAAAACCATCATAGAAACATCATATTCAACTAAAAAAAACATTAAAATTTGCTAGCATCATCTTGATCATGATCATCTAACAAAACACAATTAGCATTGTATAACATCATCAAAACAAAAATATCAAATATACATCTCATTTCAAATAACTCATGCTATCACATACACATCTATCTGCTACAAGCTACATATCAAATGAACATATCTAACATGACCTAACAATATACATGTTAATTAAGTACAACTGCAACATGGACCATCCATATATATATAACTGAATAATATTAAAAATATACAACTATAATATAAATGTCATGGATCAATTGGTGGTACAAAATCAATAGCAGTACTAGTCGAGGCTTGCTTAGTCAATGGTGCAGCCTCGATGGTTGATGGTCTAGCCTACTCATGATCATGAGCACTAATGGATGTTGCACGCTGTTGACTAGACGTAGTCGATGGTCACACCTTATCTCCATGATGATTGTTGCTAGATGCTAGTGGAGGCTCATGCTCATCTGGCACAGTGCGAGCTGAACACGCATGACATGATGAGTCGTTGCTCGTAGACTGTCCATAACGTGATGTGTCTCGTAGACCATGCCTATAACATGAAATAGTCCTTCTCATCTGCATAACTGTTGTCATAGCTCCTATGATATGCTACATCAGGTTGTACATGTCACGCGGCATGCCTCTCCATATCTCTAATAGCCTATCATTGGCTTGTATGTCTCTGTAATGAGTGGAATTAATGCCCAACTCAACAACCAATGCACTCAGTTGGTCACAAAACTGCATATTGTATGTAGTATAAAGTCTACTGCACCTAGAAAAAGGTGGTACCGGTGCACGAGTAGTAGCATGTCTCTCTGCACCGGCCTCCTAATGATCCTCGACATCTGGCATGCCCTGATCATCATCAGGATCCACTATTGGATCATGTGGATGTGCTAGCATATCCTCTCCATGAAAAGAGCCAATGCCTATAAAATATAGACAAGTTCATGAAGAGAAAAACCCACTTTAAGCAGGTTCGCCTCAGAACTGCTTCAAGTGCAGATTCGTAAACCTAAAGTTTAGATTTTAGGGCTTGTGGGTTATGGCCCACTCTGTTTGCGCAGTGCCATTTGATGACACATACAATCTATATGTGTATTGGAAACACCATTGAGCGAAAATCCATGAATTCAATAGGCCTTTAACCATTTCATGTGGCCCACTTATCAGTCAAGTACATTGGAGGCGATTTAAAACAAAACAATGTTTTGTCTGGTCTTAACCAGCAAACGCTGGTCCACCTTAGGCACTTAACCGAAACTCAAAACATCACAGCAGAAAATGCCTGCAAAAGAAACTTAAACCCACATACATTGACGTTGCGTTCGATTTAAATTAGGTTCATTCGAACCCCCTCCTCCATGTGCAACTGAGTGACACGGATAAGATAACAAACCAATATATTAACTCAATAAAAAAGATCGACTAATACTTCCTAATCTTGACTAATGAAAATAGAGATCTTCTTCGTTCCTTAAGTGGATTCGCAGAGTTTAATTGGACTACCATCTCACTGTCCTGGTCGATTCTCAGCATTTGGCATTCTCATTCAAACCTGCATAATTAATTTTCAACCTCATAACAATTCATCGATGCATTAGGTTCTAATTAAATACGACCTACCCATGACTATATAAACATTGGATCACCATCGATCCTCATAGTGATCGATGGTCGATCAATCAACCCATAATACGGAAATTGATTCAAAACCCAGAAACAAAAATAATACTCGAACACACAGATACACAGATATTTTGCATATTTCTATTATATACAATTCACGATTACAATTCTAAAACACAAGATTTCCTCTAAGGAGTTTTAGCCTCAGTACGCTCCTTCTCCGGCGACTACATTCATTCGTTCTCTTTGTCTTCACACATTACAGGTTCGCTGCTTTATAGAGGTTACAGAGGTTAGTGAATCAGTTGATCTTCACAACTCTCTCCTGAACTTCCTCAATACACACATGGAAGGTGCACATGTTAGATCAGTTACATAAGTTTCAGCATTGGTTTTCAACAAAAAGTTGCCCCAATTTACATGACAGTTCACATACTCAGTCTCTTCAGCTACAGATTCAAACCCGAATTCAAACATGTTCAGATACCCCTGCATCAGAATCCCAAGGCACACAAATTTATGACCTTCTGGTCATATGTCTTCTACTTCTATCAGCAATTCTACCCCACATTACTGTTGAACTATTGTTTGTGATATTGTCATAGCAACATCTCCTGAACAATTCTCACCTGCATCCCTTGCGGAATTGTCCTCTGTGAGCTGCAACAAAACCTTTGCAGTAGCAAGTCCTCCTTGCTACTAGATACCTCACCAAGCTTCTCTCTTGAGCTCCGGCTTTTTGCATCTCTCTGGTTCGCTCTTGTGGGACCATTTGAGCACTCTTGCTCTAGGCTACTGCAATATTCTCTCCTTCCTCTGCTGCTACCTTCACAAAACATAAAAGATCACAAGCTTAACAAACTTCACAAAACTATACCTCTTCTTCTTGTGTACGTGAACTTCTTCTCCTTTGCAGGAAATCATTTCCCTACTCTGATACCACTTGATGAAGAGAAAAACCCACTTTAAGCAGGTTCACCTCAAAACTGCTTCAAGGGCAGATTTGTAAACTTGAACTTTTGATCTTGGGTCCTGTGGGTTATGGCTTACTTTGTTTGCACAGTGCCATTTTAGGACACATACAATCTATATGTGTATTGGAAACATGATTGAGAGAAAATCCATGAATTCAATAGGCCTTTAACCATTTCATGCGGCCCACTTATCATTCAAATACATTGGAGGCGATTTAAAACAAAACAACATTTTGTTTGGTATTAACCAGCGAATGCTGGTCCACTTTAGGCACATAACCGAAACTCAAAACGTCACAGCAGCAAATCCTTGCAAAAGGAACTTAAATACACATACATTGACGCTGCGTTCGATTTAACTTAGGTTCATTCGAACCCCCTCCTCCGTGTTCAACTGAGTGACACGAATCAGATAACAAACCATTATATTAACTCAATAAACATAATCAACTAATACTTCCCAATCTTAACTAAGGAAAACAGAGATCTTCTTTGTTCCTTAAGTGGATTCACAGAGTTTAATTGGACTACCATCTCACTGTCCTGGCCGATTCTCAGCATTCGACATTCTCATTCAAACCTGCATAGTTCGTTTTCAACCTCATCAAAATTCATCGATGCATTAGGTTCTAATTAAATACAACCTACTCGTGACTATATAAACATTGGATCCCCATCTATCCTCATAGTGATCAATGGTCGATCAATAAACCCACAATACAGAAATTGATTCAAAACCCAGAAAAAAAAATAATACTCGAACACAAAGATACACAGATATTTTTCATATTTCTATTATATACAATTCAAGATTACAATTCTAAAACACAATATTTCCTCTAAGGTGTTTCAACCTCAGTACGCTCCTTTTCCGGCGACTACATTTCATTCGTTCTCTCTATCTTCACACATTATAGGTTCGCTGCTTTATAGAGGTTACAGAGGTTAGTGAATTGGTTGAGCTTCACAACTCTCTCCCAAACTTCCTCAACGTACACATGGCAGGTTCACATGTCAGATCAGTTACATAAGTTTCAGCATCTGTTTTCCACAAAAAATTGCCCCAATTTACATGATGGTTCGCATACTCAGTCTCTTCAGCTGCAGATTCAAACCCGAATTCAAGCCTGTTCGGATGCCCCTACATCACAAGTACACAACAATAATTAGACAATTTCATTACACAATTTAATAAAAGCAAGTTAAATAACATGTTAGGATAAATTTAAATAAAATAGTAATATTACCTCTATCATCTGGCAGCTCATCATCTGTGAAGAGGATGTTGGCACAACCTTGCCAATTCAATCCAGCATAAGGACAGGGGAACATAATGAAGGGATGCAACTCATCAGCACTGGCTAGTGAGTTCAGTGAATCATGTGATATCCTAGCTAGAAACATAGTCTTTCCCTTCTTGGACATGATCTGCCCCACATGTGCATCCATGCCTCCAACATCGGCCTACTAGGCTGCCGAACAAAAGTAGGCATCATCTCTGGAAACCTCTCAAAAATTAAACAAAAAAGCTCTTAAGAAAAAGGGAATTTGACCCTCCCTTGTGCATGAGTATGACATCTATCTAAGGCGGTACAAAACTACCACAAACAAATGGCAGACCACCTGACAAGTCATGGCTCCTATACTAAAGAATAAAGATAATATAGAAGCAAGAAACTCATGCATTTACCATCACTAGTGTTGAGTGAAATTTTCAAAATGATAATTGAGAGGCACTACACCTCCTCACTACCAAATGCACCAATACATAACTGACCTCTAGCGACCTGAAAATCTACAGGAGACAGTATTGATGCTCCAATGTATCTCTAGGAGTAAACTATCTGACTCCCTCCTACACAACTAGCTGGAACCTCTAGGAACGAGGGAAAATCCACACCTCTCCTCGATAGCCCTGTAATGAAATATATATCCTCCTCAATGGGTGTGTACCACTGGTTAGGACCAACCTAGAATTCTTGTGAGTGGGCATTCCACCTATGGATTAGGTGTCTCAAAAATACACTATGGGCCTTTAGGGAATTATCCTCCTTATAGAACTTGAGGAGGGCTACCTGCCTTAGGAGCCCTTGGGTAGCTACTGTAATAGGGCGAGGGTACGCATGTCCCTCCCTCTCTCATTCCTCCCACATGTGAACCATTTTTGGAATCATGATTGTCGTTAGACCAAAATCCGCAGGCATAAGTTTCAACTACAATCAGCAGAGTTAGGATCCATGAGAGGTAGTTAGTCCATTTCGCGAAACACATGGGGAGCATTGAACCCAATTTCCAACAATATCCCTCCCAACGTGAGCTAGGTGAGTTTCAAACTTGAGACCTATTGCTCTAATACCAATTGCTGGAATCATGATTTCCATTAGACAAAAACCTGCAAGCATTAGTCTCTGCTACAATCACCATAGTTAGGATCCACGAGAGGCAGTTAGTCCATGTCGCGAAACACACTGGGAGAATTGAACCCAATGTCCAACAACTATGTCATACAACTCCGCATGTTGTTGCTGTTGTTTCCCCTCTTCTCTCTAAATGATCGACATATTAAATAATTTTTTTTTACTAAACGAGACATGTATTTAGGAATATGCATATATAATTTTTTTTGGAAAAAAACAGACCTGTCGGTGCACCACAAAAAACAATCATGCACCAGTTCTGGTGCATTGTTTGTTTTTCGTGCACCAGAGGAGGTGCCCCAGATGACATTCAATGCATCGTATGCAGTGTACCTGAAAAATTTTAAAGCACCGTTGACTATGTATGGTGTCAGAAGAGCAGTGCACTGACTAAAATATATGCACCGATGCATATAGTTGTGTCAGTGTACCAACTTCCTAACAAATTACATAGTCAACGATGCGGTATTTTACCAAGCCTCATCATTGACCCTGACGGAAGATCGAATGCGGTGTGCTGACAAACATCGGAGCAGATATTTTCGTCAACACACTCTGTTGCTATTCCTATGGTCAACGATGCGATCGAGTAAATGACCGCACCACACCTTCTTCTTTTTTTAATTTTAAAATAATATGGTGTGCGTTTCAGTACTGCCCCAAACACGGTGTAGATTCCATTAGCATTGGTTGTGGTGTGGCCTGTAAATTTTAGAGGCAGCACCACTTACTGGTGTGAGTTGAATGGCTTGTGTGCACCGAGCAACAATTTGTTTTTCTTTTTTCTTTTAAATGGTTAATTTTAAGGTTATTTGAAATTCTAATCTTCTAAAAAGATTAATTATGGAAAAACAAGAAAAATGCATGTACATTTCGTCGTTGAGGAGGCATATTTTCTCTAGAATTTGCAAAGGAAACATTTGCCACCATTTTGCAAAATGCAAGCTGGAGATTGTTGTGAAATGCATAGCAGAAGTGTGTGCAATGGGTGCAATGGGAGCATCGATGTCAGGGTAGCTCAGACAAGGATAAATTGCACCGGTGCTTGAGAGCTCTGGAGCACTGAGAAAAGTGAAAAATGTGGTTTTTTGGCCGTAATTTTTTTTTTTAATTTAACCCTATTGTGGTGCGCTGGGTTTTATAGGTGCATGGGTGTTGTTTCTTACGAATGCACCAGTTGGTTTATGTTTTTGTGAAGTGTTTTATGATGCACCGATGCAATTTCTTAACACCGCACCAGGCGATTTCTATTTTAGCATGGTGTTTTATGATGCACCAACACGGAAGAGTTGTGAAGCACCAGTGCTCTATAGTAATATGACACAGCAGGAAGGTGTGTACGAAGCATATGGTATTTGGTGTGCCAATGTTTTGTGTGCACCTGTGCTTTCTCTTGTAGAGTGCATCGGTGATTTAGAGCTCTGGAGCACTGAGAAAAGTGAAAATGTGGTATTTTGGTCGTAAATATTATTTTTTATTTAACCCCGTTCTGGTGCACGGGATTTATAGGTGCACCAGTGCTATTTCCTATGAACGCACTAGTTGGTTTATGTTTTGGCAGGGTGTTTTATGATGCATAGGTGCGGTGTCTTAATACGGCATCGGGCGATTTCTATTTTGGTGTGGTGTTTTATGATGCACCGATACAAAAGATTTGTGAAGCACCAGTGTTCTACAGCAATATGACACACCGGGCAGGTGTGTACGAAGTGCACGATGTCCGGCGTGCTAATTTTTTGTGCCCACTCATGCTTTCTTATAGAGAGAACTGGTGCGATTCTACATGATAAGTGTACCGAGAGGAAAACATCTCCAAAACCCTCTTCCCACCAACCTCCTCTCGTAACCTCCACTAGAAAGGGATGTATTGGGTATTTTTATAGGTGGTTCCTCAAAAACATCTAGTAGAGGGTCTTTTCCTTGTAGCGAGCCCCCTTATTGTTATTGTAATACCCTTGTAGTCCCCATATTATTATTATTTTTCCCCATAAAAACCCACTATTGCTATTTTTGTGCCCTTACATTATGATTGTTAGGTCAGTTAGGATTATATTGTGACCCCATGGACTCCTATATATAGAAAGGAGTTTTTTTCATTTGAATCATCTAAGAATTATTCACTTATGTAATGCAAAGGAGGTTTACCCCTTGAAGTGGCTTATTTATAAGGCTTTGATCTCTCATTTATTCTATTTTTGGAGTTAGTTTCATAACATTTGGTATCAGAGCTTTGAATTCTAGGGTTTCACTGTTCCAAACAGGTCATCGTTCCATGTTCGCTATATCTTGTTTTAGACGAAGGCTCAAAAGCTCAAATTTTTAGCACGAGAAGATGAAATCTCGATGAACTTCTTGTACAAAATTCAAATCTTGGTTCGCAATATTTTCAGAGATATGATATGTGGAACTTAGGGATTTTGCAGGCTCCCAAATTTTGTCTAAAAGAGGTGACCTTGGGAAAATCATAACTCTCTTTGAGCATCGGATTGGAATTATGTAAAAAATTTCCAAAAGTACATAGGCTTTAGTTTCCTGTGTATCAATTGCAGAGCTAAAGGAGGAAACCGTGACACGTGGCATGCCATACAAGTTCGCTCTACTGAACCAGTCCATAATTAGGTAGTTGTGGGTGATTGGGCTTCAATTTGTCTTGAACCATCCAATTCAGGTCAGACCTGTGGCATTTCGAAGAAGATTTAGAGGGCTACCACAGGACCAAATTTCAGATATTGAAGATCCAAAATCACAAAGATAATTCAGTTTCAATATTGATCTCGTCAAAAGCAAGAAAAAGGTGTGTATTGTTTTCCGAATTGCATAAGTCTTGTTTGAAAAATCATTTTGAATTGATTCCAAGGGCATACTGTAGAAGAGATGTCAGTATTTGGTTCTAAAATGCCCCCTAAGAAGAATTAAACACCCATTAAGCCTTCAGAAGGCTCTCCTATGACACATGAAGAGGAATAATTGGAGTATGATATATCAAAATTACGGTACCAAGTGCAACAAATTTTGATCTTACAAGGAGAAATCAAAGATGCCATAGATGGCTTAAAGAAAAAATAGAGACTAGGTTGGACAGTTTTAAGGATCAAATGAAAGCTAATTTGGATGATAAAGTAGTGTAAGATCACATTGAGCATCAACAGCAAGTTCTCCAACTCTCAAAGGATAACCTGAATTTTGGTGCAGAATCGAATGAAACAACAGGAAGATCAACATCGTAGCGAAAGAAGTTCTGAAGCAGTCACAGAAACAAAAACTCGGAAACTGCCAAATCTATCAATTTCAGAGTATCTCAGCTAGTGCAAGAACTTACACGTTGAATATTACACATGGGAGGATGAGAATTTTATACATAAGCATCAGGAAATAATCAAGCGTTGAGGACAACACTTGTTCGAAGGAGAGGGGCATGTTAGGTCCCTATATTACTATTGTAGTCCATTATTGTGTTAGTGTAGCCCGCTTATTGTTATTTTTATACCCATGTAGTCCACATATTGTTATTATTTTTCCCCATAAAACCCCACTATTGTTATTCTTGTGATATTACATTATTATTGTTAGGTCAGATAGGATTATATTGTGATCCCTTGGAATCCTCTATACAGAAAGGAGGTTTTCTCATTTGAATCATCTAATAATTGTTCATTTATGTAATGTAAAGGAGGCTTCCCACACAAAGTGGCTTATTTCTAAGGCTTTTATCTCTCTTTTCTTCTATTTTTGGAGTTGGTTTCATAACGTAATTCAAGCTCACCTTTTATGTTCTAAAGATGGAAAGAGAGCATTTTCTGCCGAGAGCTCAGAAGCAACAATAAATCTAAGAACCCAAACTAATTAGGGATAGGAAATAACTATATAAAAAATGGAAAGGAAGCGTCAATAACCTATGGCATGTTAAAGAAGGGATGGCCTCCTAAAACTGAAATCTCAACGGGAAGACAAAACGAAATGCCAACCTCGTAATCTATAAAAAAAGGAAATAATATGTATTAAAACCCACACAAGGTGCACTATTTGCAGAACCAATGAAAAAATGGAAAACATCTAAATGATTACCTGAGGGGTGATTTTCTCAAGGTTTGAGGATTTGAAGAGCGGGTTCCATGAGTGTCAAAGGAGAAAGTGAACAATAACCTCATTGAGAAAAGGTGGTTGTTACCAAAACCAACAAAAATAATGCATGATTTCCAGATCGAACGCCTAGGAGATTCATCGATCAGGATGTGTCAGGTGCCATTTATAGGGTTGGGAGGAACCTAAGGTCATCAAGTAAGATAGAACATAAATGGATTCCAGGTGTTGCCGAAGTCTCTAGAGGGGGAATTTTAATATGAATGTATTATATTAATTTTCCAAATTCCTTGAGTCAAAGTTTAACAACCTTCCACTTATAACCTTTGGACTAAACATTTAACCACCATGATGAATAATTACATAATTTTCAGTGGTAAATAAATAGAATTTGGAAGCATAACCTTGTTATGTTGATCTTAAATATTACATATAAAGTAATTTATATTCTATTTATTTATATTTTATTTTATTTTTTATTTATATTTTATTTTATGTTAAATTTTGTAGTAGTGTATGTTACAATTAATATCAATAATTAGGTTACAACATTGTTTCATATTGGATGCTTAGGTCTAACCAACACGTGTAATTTTCATAGAGAGAGAGAGAGAGAGAGAGAGAGAGAGAGAGAGAGAGGAAGAATGTGCGCGAAATGCAGAGAGGAGGAGAAAGTTTCACATCATTGATGACACCAACTATGGGAACTAGCGTTACATGAGGAGAAAATGTCAATATGTAGTTTGTAAATCCATAAATTTGGGTGTAATTAGGATAAAAATCACAAAATTCCAATAAATTGTTGTTGGAAATAGTTCAAAAATTATGGGCAAAAATGAGTAATTTAAGTGTTGAAAATGAGAGATTAAGACAACAATAAGAAAAAATTACGAAAAGTCTCTCTAACAGACAAAATAAAAGGATTGGAAGTTGCAATCCTATTAATGGAACCATGGTTTAAGCACATCGACACGGGGAGGACCCCTCTTAGTTAGGAGACTAAAGTGAAAATGCAGAAGAATCAGATAATGGTACAAGAGTAAAAGGGGATAAAAGGTAGAAAACTGAATTGGAAGCGGAATTTAAAAAAATTAAGCCTCAAACATTTGAAGGTGAGGTAGAAGAAGTTGTGGAGGCATGGTTGATTAACATGAATTACTATTATCAGATATATAAATATGATAATAATTTGAAGGCCAAGCTAGAAATTTACCAACTGCAAGGCAAGGACACCTTGTGGTGGGAAGAAATTAATACATTCCTAGGAGTGGAATATGGGGTAACTTGGGATAATTTCCAAGACTATTTCAAGGATACATATGTCACATAATTATTTTATGATGAAAAATAAAAGGAATTCTATGCCTTGAGATTGGGGATGCTAACCGTGGACGATTTTATGGATAATTTTACCTCTTTTTTCATATATGTTTCCAATATTTGAGAATAAAAATCCAAGGTGTAGTGTTTCATCAACAGTTTAACAATTCTTATGAAGGAAAGATTGGAATTTGATAATCCAAAAAATAATCGATGTCATGATTAAGAAGGCTTTTAATTGTTATCCGCAAATGAAGCAGAAAGGAGAGAATTTTAACAACAAAGAGTCACATAATTTGCAAAATGTAAAAAATGAAAAAATTTCCAATAATCAAAGAGGATATAAATGATTGCCAAGTATGAATTTTGGAAATGGCTAGCATAAATCCAGATTTCAGGATCAACTGAAGCAAGTAAAAGCATCGAGTAAGTCATAAATTATTTCCTCCTAGAAACCTCTCTTGCAGTGTTGGGGTTTTGGGGAGCCCCATTACTACAAAAATTTCTCCCACCATACTAGAACAGATTTAGTCATTAATATCTAGGAACCTTCCATAATGGCTGAGGTAGCCAGAATTTTACCAAGGATTGACACAGCCTTAGATACCACCACGAAGAATACCAACCTACGATTATAGATCTATAAGGTAAGTTAGATAGCCATATTGTTTCTATTTTAATATATCAAGGAGTTGTTTTAAGATATGTCAACCCAAAAGTGGTGGAGCTGTGTCATTTACAAACAAGAAAATGTAAAGAACCTTGGCTGATATAGTTAGCTACTCTGGCTAAAATAAGTGTATTAGCTAAAATAGAAAATTTCCCCATTGAAACAATTAGACATCATATTGATGTAAATTTAAATGTGTTTCCTTTAGTATCTTATGATGTTTTAATTGACATGGATTATTTAGAAGGTAATTGTTACCTAGTCAATTGCAAAGAAAATACTATTAGTTTCCTCACCATGGACAGGACAAGACATGAACTTTAGGGAATTAAGGGACTTGCTATTTTATGCCCCATTACAACCACTAATTTAAGTAAATGCATTAAAAAATGGTTGCAAAATTTTTGTTGTGCAGGTTGGATTTTCCAATACTAAAAATAAGACAATACCTATAAAACATATTCCATTTATTCAAGAATATCCTAATATTTTTCCAGAAGAGATTCTAGGGTTGCCCCTAAACAAGATATCGATTTTAGTATAGAATTATTTTTGAGTGCAGCCACAATATCAATAACCTCTTACCGAATTAGTATTTCAGGATTGAAAAAAATCAAGGTACAACTACAAGAATTACTAGTCATGGGTTATATATGCACCAATGTGTCACCCCGACGAGCCCCTGTGTTATTCGTTAGGAAAAAGGATGGTACCTTGCAGCTATGTATAGATTACAAGAAATTAAATAAATTAACCATTAAAAATAAATATCAGTTTCCAAAAATTGATGACCTATTTGATCAAGTTAAAGGTGTCACTGTATTTACCAAAATAGACCTACATTCAAGATATCACAAGATAAGGATTAAGGTGGAAGACATTCTTAAAACAAAATTTAGAACTTGGTATGACCATTATTAATTTGCTATTTTTACTTTCAGGCATTGTGTGGTTCCAATTGATGATGTCAATTAGAGTTTAACTTAATGTCAACTCGGGAAGGTAAACTTAGAAGTGCTTATCTAAAATATATAGAACTAGAAAGATTCCTAATTTGTCCAAGATCTTAAAGTCCCCTTACAAGAACATATTCATTAAGATCTCTTTCAATAACTAATCAAACCTAGATCTAACAATTGTTTGAGATCTATAGTTCTCTTACAAGAGCATATTCTACAAGATCTCTTCCAACATTAGGACATCTAATAAGAACTTAAAAGCTGAAATAAAATAAACCTAGATCTAATAATTGTATGAGGTCTTACAGTTCTCTTACAAGAACACTTTCAAATAAGACTCTTCCAATATTAGAACATTTAACAAAGCTTAAAGACTGAAATTAAATAAACCTAAATCTAATAATTGTATGAGATCTTATGGTTCTCTTACAAAACAACTTTCAAATAAGGTCCTTCCAATATTAGATCATTTAACAAAGCTTACAAACTGAAATCAAACAAAAACATAAAATAAATCATACCTAAAATAAACAAATAAGCATGCAAGTGAGGCCATGGGGGCCCTCCATAACTCCACAAGCACACCACTTCAATGGAGACTCAGAAGTAGAAGCAAAATCGAAGTATGATCCTTTATTTCAAATTCTCCATTACAACCCAACTCTAAGGTTACAACTCTAAGCTTTTAAGATTACATACTCCAAAATTCTAAGACTACAAAGACTTCAAGATTACAAAACTTCAATATTCTGATATTACAAAAACTTCAACATTACAAATGGAGGAGATTGTACTCCTATTTATACAATGGGATGAGTAGCAAACTCATAATTATCATCCACTAATCTCTCTTTTAGTTCCATACATCTCTCAACCATCTATACACATAACCCCTTTTGTCCTTGATCTTCTCCATGAGATCATAATCTTCTCCATGAGGTTTATCTTCTCAAATTCGAATTTGATCCTTCAAGGCCACATAAAGGTGTCTTGGAAGCTTCCTTGGCACCTACACATGTCACAAAAACAACCCACTTTGCATATCTAATGTAAAATATATTATTTTCTAATATTTAATCAAGAATTTCTCTCAAAAATGCTTAAAAATAAATGATATTTGGAAAATATAAATTAGACCCATTAATGGTGAATAATAGGGAAAATGAAGTGACATGGTGGTGAATAATGGGTGATAAAATGGAAGCATTGGTGAAAAATGTATGGTAATGAGTGACATTTTGAAACCCAAACATACTCCCCAACTGAAGCTCTTGCATGTCCTCATGCAAGCTACTACAATGACTTGTTTAATTTGATTCTTGAATGAGCTTCCTTTTACAAGATGTTTGGTTCTTGTGTAACAAACATCTTTCAATCACAGACTTCCTTTTAACTTTGCACATCTGTAACAAGCATCTTTCAATCATGGAATTCCTTTTAACTTTGCACATCTTTGGATAACTTTTATTTTTGCAAAGCATTTGCATCTTTTAATGATTGGTTCTTGTGTTACAATCATTATTTACTTTGTTGAGATCGATCATTTCAAGAAGTCATTTAATATGCTCATCATGTTTAAGAAGTCATTTAATATGCTTATCATTTTGTAGTAGTTTTATTGTGGGAAAACTATGTGGGTTAAGATGTAATATGAATGAAGGAAAAAAAAATGAAGTGTGAAGTGTGAAATTCCCCCCTCCCCAACTGATGGTTTTTGGCAATTTTTTGAATGAGAAAGGGAATAGTGAAATAGTGGAATATTTTCCAAACATCATTATTTTAGCATCTAAAAAGAATTTCAAGATTAAAGGTCAGAAAACATCATACCTTACTTACCTATAGAAGTGGATGAATCATGCATGTTTAGTTGCTGCAATTCTGATCTGAAGCTTCTTCTGCAAGTTGTGGATGAAATATGGATCTGTATTGTCGTATCTGCTGCTGGATAGTCTGATGAATCTGATGAGTCTGTTGAATATGGCTGAAAATCTATAAGGCTTGGAAGGTATACAAAATATATAAGTTACATTTTCCTCCCCCCAGCCTTATTTATTGACTTGTCCTCAAGTCATGACAAACTGAAAAACAATGAAAGAAAGTCTGCTTCATCTGCTACAAAATATAGGTCTTCAAGTCTTCAACGCTCGATGGAATAGATCTTACTATGTGATTAAATGTGCTGGTGTCGAACATAGCAAGAATTTTTTGGCTTAGTGGCCATTAATGAATGCGACTAGTCAACACGAGAGCTCCCACCATTGATTCCAATGGGAGTCAAGATGCCTAACACATATTTGTAGGTACGAATATGTTTGTTGTGGTCGAGTCACCTACAAGATCCAACGAACAAGTGATATTAATGCACTCCCATTTTTCATTGGCAAGAGTACTTGCCATTAGGGCATGCAAGCCTCTAGGTGTTTTTAAAAAGATAATTAGACTCTAGGACTTTGACTCAATGATATAAATAGAAGCAGTGTTTTATTGGCGGAAATGAAAGGGAAAGGAAAATTAGAATGACAATAAGCTTGTAAGTGAGCTTCTTGGTTTTATTTTGTGACTTAGGAATGGATGAATGGAAATGCATGTTGAATGATTAAGAACTCTTGCTGTGAAAAATGGACACGGAAATGGTATGCTTTATGGATTGACAATTGGTGGAATTCAAAATCTTTTGCAAAAAGGGAGGTGCAATGTAGTGGTTGTGGATATGGATTTGTATTTAGAATTTTTCATGAATTTAGTCTTTGGAAGACCAATTGTCTTCACAATGTAATCTCCTTAATGATCGCTTGATTATCCTGTAACCTGTAAAAAAAACTTGGCAGAAAGAAACATAAGTGTTTTCAAGAAGGAATGCGCATTTCCTTCATGATTCTTACGCAAAAAAAAATTCATACCAAATAAAAAAAATTAAGGACAATAAAAGTGTTTGAAATTGACTCAATCATAATATTAATATCAACCCATTCTTAAAAAAAACCATGAAAAGTAATACTCCCTGTTTCTGTCAGATAACTCATGAAATGTGCTCGGCAAAAATATTGGCATTGGAAAGATCTGTCGTGTTCTGCATATTAGTATGTGATATAAAAGCATTTAATAGAAATATGTTATGAGTTTAATTCCAACTTGAAGCTATCGAAACAAGATATTCATCATCTATAGAATCCTCCAACTGTTTGAAATTTGTTTCCAAGTGTTCCATTATTTATTTTCAGACCTGCATGAATTTTGTGGAAATTTTTTAATTTTTTTTTTAACTTTTGCACTTGTACCAATTCTTGCAATTTCAATCAGTTCCTATAATTCTCATGATTCTCTCAATTTTCATACCACCATGATTTTGTTTTATAAAATGCCAATATCCTTCACTTTATAAAATGCCAATATTCGCCCCTCAAATCCTTCAAAACAACCACTGTCACAAAACACTTTTTTTTTTTTTTTAACATAATAATAAGAATCATAACCTAACAATATATTAATACAATCATTTAACATAACAATATATAACGAACATAACAACAATTATATACAACAAATTAAATATAACAAATAATAACAAACTACAACTATAACAATTAATACAATTATACCAACATATAATATATTAATATAATTAATATATTAATACATTAATATATTAATACAAATATAAAAAACACTAAATAACAATTAAATAACCTAACAAACATTAAATAAAAAACATATACAACAACTTATAATATAACAAATTACAATTAACAAATATTAAATATATACAACGAACAACAAAAAAACATATTAATATATTAATACAATTAATATATCAATATATTAATTATAACAACAAACATTAATAAATTATAACTAAATATATAATGAAAACAAATCAAAATAATAAATACAAAACAAAATAAATCTAAAAATACAAAACACACAATAAAAAAAAACGGGATTTGTGCTTGGAAGGCGGCAGAATAGGAACGACCGACCGTGAAAGAAGAAGGACATGAAGTTGCTTTGCTTGGATCTCCAATGGCGGATGGAGGCAGGTCCATTCATAAATTCAGCGATTTTGCCAACGCCTTCCAAATTTAAGCAGAAGCAGCACTTTGTACACATTGCCCACAGACAAAACCGTGCAATCCATTTCTTCACTTAAATCGAACCAGCAAACCTGTATTAATTCAGCAAGCTACTCGAATCTGGAATCATATCGAGAAACCCAATGCCAATAACGTCAGTCGTCACCCCAGGCAATGGATAATTCTCTTGCAGATAACACATAGCCAATTTTCCCTGTGGATCGCTCCAGAAACAGTTTCTTTCTTCCCTTGTCTATGAGAATCGAATCGCAGAGGTGAAAGTAGAGTTGTTTCTTGGAAGAGGGTGGGAAAGGGGTAACTGCCCTGCACAAGATTTGGTCGAGAGGCAAGAATTTGTCCCATACAGAGTCATTATTGCCTGTAGATCTCAAGTCTTTGGATACAGCTGAGAGTCTACAGATATCGCGGGGAGTGGGGAAGGATAAAATATGAGATATCCAGTTCTTTGGCAACTCCTACAGATTTGTTCCATGCTCATGAGCCACCTCCATGATAATGTCAGCAACAACAACGCTTCACAGGTTAAAGCTACTAAACTGCAATGGCAGATTTATCTCATTATCCTACTGATTCATACCCACCCCCAATTAATTGTTTCAAGAACAACAATGCTTCTCAAATCTGTGGGTGAGCATGAACAAATACGAGATACCAGTGGGCGATTTGCAGGTTAAGATCGTAGTTACCAAATTGAGTTTGAATTGGATAGGTTCTGAAAAAAAATGTCAGTGGATAGGTTCTTATTGTTTGTTCTAAAAAAAATTTATGTTTTTTTTTTTGTTTTTTTTAAATCTAAATTTGTTTTCAATGTTTTGCATTTTGTGTTATGGTTTGTATTCTTTTTTCTTTTCTTTTCTTTTTTTTAATGTTTTAATGTTTTGTTTTGTTGTGAAATTTTTTTATTTAAATTAATTCTAACCTATCTTAAAAAAAATGGCTTTTTTTTTTTTAAATTTTAATAATAATAATATATATAATATATACTATTATTATGTGGAATTTTTTTTTTTGATTTTTTTGATTTTTTATTATTATTATTTTAAACTAAAATTTAAAAAACTAAATGTTATCTAAAAATTTTAAGATGATTTTTTTTATTCAAAAAATTCTTTATTGTCGCATTGCAGATTAATTTTCCAGCAAGAGTTATTAAAATAAATCAATAGATTTTCTGATCTTCCTGATCACATGAAGCGCAGGAAGAGAGCATACTAATCCCTTGATTTATTTATGCAGGTTAGCGTGGATGGATAATAAACACAATTAAGATCTACGATCAAACTTCACATTGTCTATACTCTTTCTGCAATTTCACGGGGGCGTTTAGACTCTCGAAAGACAAAGCTTTCTGATGATCAGGCTCCTGGCTTACCCGTGATACAGAAACAAGACATAGAAATGCGAATTTATTCATTTATTCATGATGATATAAAAGAAAATTATAACGAGAATGACTTCTAACAACTTCTAATGACTTCTAATGACTTCGAATGAGATCTCATTTTTATTTTTTCTAATCTATTCTACATTAACTTGAAAGATGTTTTATTTTCTAAGTAAAAGAATGCTTCCAATGAAGCCATCTACGGATTAAAAGTTCGAACATGCTCACATCAAGATTTAAAAATTTTACGTTATGTTTTACAAGTATGTGAGTAACCTGTCTTAGAGTTGGCTCAAGGTGATTGTCCTTGCTCTCCAAGAAGTACCTGATCAACATTGTCAAATTCCTCATCCTTAGATGGATTAGTGAGAAATTGGGGGGTTTTAAAATAAAAACTGAATTAACTATGTGTGAAAATAAAAATGCTCCAAACTTTGAACTCCTTTACGAACCTGCTGTCACCAAGTTCCACAAATTAGTCCATAAAAACAAATGCATAAAATAAATACTAAACTTTGCACTTCCCTAACGGCGCTGTGTCGTGGTCTACTGATGATGTCACTGTATTAAAATAACGGGACTTATGCTTATCTAAAATATAGAATCCAGAAAGATTCCTATTTGTCCAGTACATCTTAAAGTCCCCAAGAACATATTCATTACATCAACTATCAAACCTAGATCTAACACGGTTTGAGATCTTCTTACAGCATCATCTTCTACAGATCTCTTCCCATCGTTGTGAACATCTAATAAGAATTTAAAATAAATAAAGTAAACCTAGATCTATCAGATACCTTTTACAGCTCTTCTTTACAAGAACACCTGCCCTTCCACATTAGAACATTCTAACAAAGTTTAAAGACTGAAATGAAATAAACCTGCCCAATACTGTATGAGATCTTCCCATAAAAATACCTCAAATAAGATCCTTCCACATTAGATCATTTAACAAAGCTTAAAAACTGAAATAAAACAAAAACATAAATAAATTATACCTAAATTAAGCAAATAAGCATGCAAGTGAGGCCATGGGGGCCCTCCATAACTCCACAAGCACACCACTTTAATGGAGACTCAGATGTAGAAGCAAAATTGAAGTATGGATCCTTTATTTGAAAATCTCCATTACAAACCAACTCTAAGCTTCTAAGATTACATACTCCAAAATTCTAAGATTACAAAACTTCAAGATTACAATCTTACAAAAACTTCAACATTACAAATGGAGGATATTGTACTCCTATTTATACAATGGGATGAGTAACAAACTCATAATGATCATCCACTAATCTCTCTTTTAGTTCCATACATCTCTCAACCATCTAGACACATAGCCCCTTTTGTCCTTGATCTTCTCCATGAGATCATAATCTTCTCCATGAGGTTTATCTTCTCAAATTCGAATTTGATCCTTCAAGGCCACATAAAGGTGTCTCGGAAGCTTCCTTGGCACCTACACATGTCACAAAAACAACCCACTTTCCATATAAAAAGTAAAATAGATTATTTTCTAATATTTAATCAAGAATTTCTCTTAAAAATGCTTAAAAATAAATAATATTTGGAAAATATAAATTAGACCCATTAATGGTGAATAATAGGGAAAATGAAGTGACATGGTGGTGTATAATGGGTGATAAATGGAAACATAGGTGGTGCGGATGGTAATGAGAGTGACATGTCTTGAAACCCAAACATGTAACTTCTATATTTTTTATACCTTCCAAGACTTATACATTTTCAGCCATATTCAGCAGACTCATCAGATTCATCAGATTGTCTAGCAGAAGATCCAGCAGCAGATACGACAATACTGATCCATCTTTCATCCACAACTTGCAGAAGAAGCTCCAGATCAGAATTGCAGTAGCTGAACATGCATGATTCATCAATTTTTGTAGGTAAGTAAGGTATGATTTTTTCTAACCTTTAATCTTGAAATTATTTTTAGATGCTAAAATGATGATATTTGGAAAATATTCCACTATTTCACTATTCCCTTTCTCATTAAATATTGCCAAAAACCATCAGTTGGGGGGGGCGGGGGGAATTTCACACTTCATTTTTTCTCTCATTCATATGACATTTTAACCCGCATAGTCTTCCCACAATAAAAACTACTACAAAATGATGAGCATATTAAATGACTTCTTAAAAATGATGAGCATATTAAATGACTTCTTAAAATGATTGATCTAAACAAAGTAAATAATGATTGTAAACACAAGAACCAGTCATTAAAAAGAGATCTCAACAAATTAAATAATGATTGTAACAAAATAACCAATCATTCAAAGATGTAAATGCTTTGAAAAATTAAAAGTTATCAAAAGATGTGCAAAGTTAAAAGGAAGTCCTTGATTGAGAGATGGTTGTTACACAAGAACCAAACATCTTGTAATTCAGTGCAAAGTTAAAAGGAAGTCCATGATTGAAAGATGGTTGTTACACAAGAACCAAACATATTGTAAAAGGAATCTCATCTAAGAATCAAATCAAATAAGTCGTTGTAGTAACTTGCATGAGGACATGCAAGAGCTTCAGTTGGGGAGTATGTTTGGGCTTCAAAATGTCATACAAATATCACTCATTACCATACATTTTTCACCTATGCTTCCATTATATCACTCATTACTCGCCACCATGTCACTTCATTTTCCCTGTTGTTCACCATTAATGGGTCTCATTTATATCTTCCAAATATTATTTATTTTTAAGCATTTTTAAGAGAAATTCTTTATTAAATATTAGAAAATAATATATTTTACTTCATATATGGAAAGTGGATTGTTTTTGTGACATGTGTAGGTGCCAAGGAAGCTTCCAAGACACCTTTATGTGGCATTGAATGATCAAATTCGAATTTGATAAGATAAAAATCATGGAGAAGATTAAGGACAAAAGGGGGTTATGTGTCTAGATGGTTGAGAGACGTATGGAACTAAAGAGAGATTAGTGGATCATCATTATGAGTTTTTTACTCATCCCATTGTATAAATAGGAGTAAAATCTCCTCCATTTGTAATGTTGAAGTTTTTGCATTAGAATCTTGAAGTTTTGTAATGTTGAAGTTTTTGTAGTCTTAGAATTTTGGAGTATGTAATCTTAGAAGCTTAGAGTTGTAACCTTAGAGTTGGGTTGTAATGGAGAATTTGAAACAAAGGATCATACTTCGATTTTGCTTCTACTTCGAGTCTCCATCAAGTGGTGTGCTTGTGGAGTTATGGAGGGCTCCCATGGCCTCACTTGCATGCTTATTTGTTTATTTTAGGTATGATTTAGTTTTTATGTTTTTGTTTGATTTCGCTTAAGCTTTGTTAAATGATCTAATATTGGGAAGGATCTTATTTGAAAGTGTTTTTGTAAGAGAACCATAAGATCTCATACAATTATTAGATTTAGGTTTGTTTGATTTAAACTTTTAAATTTTGTTAAATGTTCTAATATTGGAAGGATCTTATTTGAAAGTGTTTTTTGTAAGAGAACCATAAGATCTCAGAAAATTATTAGATCTAGGTTTATTTCATTTCAAATTTTAATTTCCTATTAAATGTTCTAATGTTGGAAGAGATCTTGTAGAATATGTTCTTGTAAGAGAACCATAGATCTCAAAAAATTGTTAGATCTAGGTTTGATTAGTTATTGAAAGAGATCTTAATGAATATGTTCTTGTAAGGGGACTTTAAGATCTTGGAAAAATTAGGAATCTTTCTAGATCTATATATTTTAGATAAGCACTTCTAAGTTTACCTTCCCGGGTTGAAATGAAATTAAACTCTAATTGACATCATCAATTGGAGCCAAACAGGCATACTAATGCCCCATCCAGATTCATGATTTTAATGAAAAATATTTTCAACTCTTATTTATAAAAAAATGTTCTTATTTTTATTGATGATATCCTTATCTACTTGAAAAATTTAGAGGAGCATAAGGAAAATTTTATGATAGTGTTGCAGACCTTAAAGTATCATCAAATGTATGCTATATTCCAGAAATGTGAGTTCTATAACGTTAATATTTAGCATCTATGGCACGTAATTTCCTCTGAGGAAATAACAGTGGTCCCTGAAAACATCAGAACCATCATGGAATGGCTCGTTCTAAAAATCGTGGCAGATATGTGCTCCTTCATGGGTTTAGCGGGAAAACACCATCGATTCATTGGGTGATTTCAAAAGTTTAATATCCTATCACCTCCTTACAAAAAAATGGAAGAGTTTTCAAGTGGAATGAAGAATCTCAAAACAAATTTGAGCAACTAAAACATTTACTGACTACAACCCCAATATTGAAGGTGGCTAATCCTGGAAAGGAATTTGTTTTCTTTATAGATGCATGTGAAGAAGGAGTTGGTGGTGTTTTGATGTGAGTGGGTAGATTCATAGATTTCGAGTCACGAAAGTTGGAGGAGAATGAGAAATGATATTCAACTTAGGATTTGGAATTGATTGTATTAGTTCATGCCTTAAACGTGTGGTGACAATATTTACTAGGGAATTATTTTTAATTAATGACCCGTCATAATAGTATTATGAGTTTATTTAAACAACCTACTCTTAATTCTCAGCAAGCTAGATGGGCTACCTTTTTGAGTGAATTTTAATTTGAAATGAAACATCTGAAAGGGAAAGAGAATTGGATGGAAGACACATTAAGGAGGAGGTTTCATTATGTGTATGAAATATCCTAGAGTCATATTAAAAATAAATTCTCAGCTCAGATAAAATAATTTTCTTTCAGAGAACCATAAAATAACTATTTATGGGAAAAATATTACGAGGAAAAGAAATTAGGAACTCAAAGTGAATATAGTATAAATGGGGAGAACCTATTAGCTTTTAAAGGAAGGATATATATTCCAAATTATCTTGTGGTTAAGCATTTAATCTTGGATTAATTTCATAGGATTCCTTATGATGCTCATTTTGGGTATCATTAGTTATTCTCTACATTAAAAAAAGTTTTTTTGGCTTGGAATGAAAAAGGATATTGCATATTTTATAGCCAAATTCCTTTACTTCCAGCAAGTCAAATATGAAAAAAAAGCCAACAATATTGCTACATCCACTACCTATTATGGAATGGAAGTGGGATTCCATCACGTTATATTTCATAACAGGACTACACAAAATAAGAGATAAAATGATTTGATAATGGTAGTAGTGCATAAACTAAGTAAATTTGTTCATTTCATTCCAGTATAGTATACATACAGGACTTTCTAAATTGTTGATATTTTCACGAGGGAGATATATTGGTTGCATGGCATACCAAAAGTAGTTATCCCTAACAGGGACTTAAATTTTACCTCTACCTTTTGGAACGCCATTTTTGATGGACTAAGTACCCAAGTTTAATTCAATATCGTATATCACCCACATACATATGGGCATAGTAAATGAGTAAATCACATACTCGAAGATATTCTCAGAATGTATGTTATGCAACAACCAACCAACTGGGAACATTACCTTCACCTATTTTAATTCACATAAAATAATGGGTATCACGACCAATTAAAAATGAGCTGTTTTGAAGTGTTGTATCGTAGGAAATGTAGGACGCCAACTAATTGATACAATCTAGAGGAAAAATTGATCCTAGGACAAAATATGATAGTTGAAATGGCACAAGTTTTATGTAAGGTGCCACAATGTTTAAAGATTTCCCAAGACAGATAAAAGGCCTATCTATACAAGAAAATAAATTTAGGGAATTTTAGATCAAGTATCATGTATTTGTAAAAATTGGACCAAAGAGAAGCACCCTGAGACGGGCTGGTTGTGCAAAATTATCTCCCCATTTATACCCTCCTTTTCAAATGTTATAGAGAATCGGAGTTGTAATGTATTGACTTTTCCTTCCTAGTCATATACGAGTACATAACATGTTACATGTATCATTATTACAAAAATATGTTGATAACTATAGACATGTTATAAATTGGGAGGAAGTGCAGCTTAAGCTAGATGGAGAGTTCCTGATACATCCCCTACACATTCTTGGTCGGAGAGAAATAATGTTATGTAGGCAAGTCATCACCCACGTTAAAGTGTAGTTATATCACTTTATCCCAGAGGAAGACATCTAGGACCATGAATATTTTATAAAGGATGCCGACCCAAATTATTTCATGAGAGAAGAATGAACATCCGGGACTGTCTTCCATGCAAGGGGGGAAGTATGTAACACCTCGAGATTGTATTTACTCTTTTATATTTTTCTCTTACTATTCAAGGTACTTAGTTATGTACTAGAAGAGAGTTAAAAAACAACTAATCAATTTTGGTTATATATATATATATATATATCTATATATATATATATATATATATATATATATATATATATATATATATATATATATATATATATATTCATGTGTGTGTGTGTGAATAGAATGAAATGGAAAAGTTTAGAGAAAAGACCCTAGAATGGAGTTTTTCAACCAACATACAATTATAGGAAGTTATTTTTCTCTCTCTCTCTCCCTCCCTACAGATATATATCTCAGGGGGGAATTAAATGGGGAATAAATAAGAGGAAAAGGAAAATAAAAGGAAAAATATCTTCCAAATTTGGACATTGAGGCAATGGAAGCTCTTAGCTTAACCAAGACTAAAATTCTAGATTGGACTAGGGGTCTTGATGTCTAAAAATTTGGAAATTATTGTCTACGTGTTGTTCTAATGGTGAAAGAGCATGGGGGGAGGTTGGGGGTAATTTTCAGCCTCAAGGGTAGGTGATGTGGCCATTTCTTCTAAAAACTTCTAGCTTTCGAAAGAAAAAAATAAGTAAAACCTAGAAAATTTTATGTGTATATTCTATACTATTCTAGAATATTAGCTGAAAATATATATTGTGTTTATTCCATATTGCTCTAAAATATTGGCTGAAAATTATTTTCTATGTATATTTTATATTATTAAAAAAAAATAGCCCATTATTTACGTCGTGTGTATTTTTTACTATTCTAAAGGATTAGCTGAAATTATCATTTTGCGAAAAATTTTGGTATGAGTAATCATTATACCTAATAAAACATCACTATAAGGATTTGGTCAACTAGTCTCATGGAGGTATTATCCCTATGAACTAATTTTTGGAAAAGTATGCTTGAGCCTTGAATATGCCCATATTTCAATAGCATAGTATCGTTATTCAATACCTAAATTTCGACACCCTTACATTCATTTCACATCATAATTCCATCATTTATCACCAAAGCACATCCTATGCTTTGTCATTTACTATCATTAGTTGTATTAGCTTTTTGATGATAAGAGATGGTTTAGTCATGATATACTAATGTTGGTTTCACTAAGTTGATTTACCAAAGAGTTATATTGCCGAAAGTCTACACATGTCAATTTCAACTAGTTACTGCAGAGTTGAGTATGTAATTTCTATAGGTTAAAATGTAACGTTTGTGATAAGAGAAGGATGAATCGTGAAATTCCAGCACATGTGTTTTGTTCATAGTACCCTTATTAATGTAACCTAGAGGCCGTTTCAAAAAATTCATCTTCTTGAATTAGTTATGGTCAGGGGAATTTTCGAATGTAGTCTTAAGTACAAAAACAAATCAAAATTCAGATTTGCTTATTTTTTGCCATAACTACGGCTTGTCCTCAATGAGGATTTGGTTCAATTATCCATGCTTGGGACCATTTTAATGTTAGAATTTGGTTCCAAACCAATTATTCCTAGGAGAGAAAGTCTATTAAGCAAGAAGATTGCAAGACTAGATTAGCATTGATTTGCTGAGTTGCCATGTATGTGGTTTATTGTCATTTGGAAGGGGATAATTTCCTATAAAGTCAAATGTTGTAGTGAATTAAAGGGAGATAAATACCTAGAGGCTATGTGACAGAGGGATATGGTTTATCTATAACAGATTCGAGTAGCTGAGTAATGATGCAATTGTAACTGTTACAACGTTCCAGACTTGATTAATTTCAAATTTATGTTATTCTAGGATCTATATGCCATAGCTTACATAAGTTTTGAAACTTGTTCTATAGTGATTTATTTATGATTTCATTTTGAATTTCTTATTTACTGAGTTAATTAACCTTGCTCTAGGTGGGGCAAGGGCCCACCACTTAGGCAACCAAGGTTATCAATATTTTAGATTCAGAACTAGTTTATTGTGTTAATTTATAAGGATGTATTGTGTGATTATTCAATTAAAATAGTTTTTTCGATTCCATACTTAGGTTTCATTTCATTCCTATAGATTGAATTACTAAACAAGTTGTTTAATCACTCCATGAGCATTGTGTAACAATTTAAACAATTAATTTCATTTTCCAAAAGAACCTCATCTTGTTAATAACCGATCTAGTCTAAATTTTTCATAGGGTTCTGATATTTACACTTTGCAATTCTTAAGTTTAACAATGTACATGGATATTATGGCAATGTGAGTTTAGAATGGTTAATGAATTCCAAGTTCTGTGAATTCGAGTCATGCAGAAGGTTGTGATATTTCTTAACTTCGGTGAGAGTCGTGTTTAATTTCTTAAGTCTTGTATCGTAGATTTAAATCAGTGAGATCTGCGTGGATAGCGTCTTAGTTATTTCAAATTTTATTATTAAGTACAGGACTCATGAAACATTGTTAAGTGCAGGAATTAATTATATTTTAGACCTTTGATTTTAGAATGTATTCCATCACAATCGTGTTTCATCTGGATATATTGGTTAGGATTTCTTAAATTTTATTATTATTTATAATAATTAGAATTCCTTTTTGAATAGTAGTTCAAATTCCTTTTAAATTCAATTTCAAATAATTAGTGTAATTATAATAAGAAATACAGGATGAATTATCATTTGGGATTATTTGAAACATTGAATAAAATAGTCAATTTGATAGGTTTCCTAACAATAAGGTTCAACTTCCTTGAGATTCATTAATTTAGATTGCTTTGGATTTCTTTTTAGTTGTCTTGAGATAGGAAGTTTGTGTGATTGAACAATGATGTATTTTATTAAATTGAATTAGAACTCTGATTTTAGTTTGGTTGGGATTACAAAATCTATTGAATTTATTTTGTATTGCTATTTATGTTGCTATTAAGATTTCATTTTTTCTGTTAAACGACCAATTTTAAGGAAACTTATTTACCCTGATCATTAAATTGAACCAAAATTGCAGTACCACTCTTTTTTACGACTCCTCAATTGGAAATTAAATATTAAGAGATCTATTTCACTAACTAAAACTCTCAACAAGGACTGAAGCGTCTTTGGAGGGAAGATTATAACTAGATGATGACTTCTAGGAGTTAGTGGGTAAACATTATATCTATATTTTGTGCCTGAGCATACATAGTAGGTAAGCGATTTATAAATACCCTTACATGGTGGCAAACATAAGAAGTCTTTGAGTGTGCTAACACCCATAACAATGCAAGCTTTTGGAAAGAATTGTTGGAATAAGAGTTTTTTTGTAATTTCTTTGGGGACGTAAAAATATTTATAGTAAAAGTGTAGTGATGGCTTAGAAAATAATATCTAAATTTCTAATTCAGTGTCTAGGTAGCATTAGAAAAACCATATTCAGAATCTGGTTTGGTAATTTGCATATAAAAAGGAAAGTTAATCATTAAAGTAACTCGTTTATATGAATAAATTTTTTTATCTCTTAACATTAAGAAAATAATTTAGAGTAGAGGAATAGTGAATATTCCCATAACAGATATACATATATATATATATACATACTAAAACTTTAAATCTTCATGACAAGTTGAATAATGAGAAAACCCACATACATTAACTTTCAATACTTAATGATAACTTGTGAACACATTCATTAAAGATAATCATTAACAAAATATACATATTCGAAACCAAATTTATACCTTGTGCCAGGAGGCACTATGTATAGTTAATTTTAACTATATTCACATAGTATCAAAACATTTGCGGTGACTGTCAAGAACAAAAAATGAAATAGGGCTCAGCGACCTCTAGTCATGAAATTCTAAACAACAATGAAAAATATAGGTTACTTAGGTTGGCTCCAGTTGAGACCCCATTAAAGAGTATTTGGGACTACCACTATAGTAAAACTAATGTACAAAATAAAAATGACAGATATGTAAACCTCATGACAAATAGTATAAACTTTAGAGATATAACCCTACATGCATGGGAGTAGTCGATATTAAACCGAAATATGAAGGAACCTCTAGTGAGAATCACATCAGTCATTTTCACACAACATCATTTTATGATGAGGAAGGTTCACAAAAATTCTACCTACACACATACACATTAAGGATATCAATAACCTTATAACGGAACAAAGGGTGTCATGGTTGTGCATAGGAAAGCAAATCTTAGGAATATGAGCTCACCTCTAATGTTTAAAAGAGGGAAAGAAATCACTTCTTATAGAGAGTCGAGATGTAGCCATTAATGTAAGAACCCTGGCTAATTGGACAGAGGAAATAAATATTTGAAAACTAGAAAGGAAGCATCAATAACCTTTGCCATGTTTAAGAGGGTATGATTGTTTAGACATGTTATAAATTGGGAGGAAGTGTATCTTAATCTAGATGGAAAGTTCATGATATAGCCCCTACACATTCTCGATTAGAGACAAATAATGTTATGTAGGCGAGTCATCACCCAGGTTAAAGTGTAGTGAGATCACTTTATCCTAGAGGAAGACATATAGGAACATGAATACTTTATAAAGGATGCCTACCAAAATTATTTCATGAGAGAAGAATGAACATCGGGGATTTTCTTCCGTGAAAGGGGGGAAAGATGTAACACCTCGAGATTGTATTTACTCTTTTATATTTTTCTCTTACTGTTCAAGGTACTTAGTTATGTACTAGAAGAGAGTTAAAAAAAAACTAATAAATTTTATATATATATATATATTTGTGTGTGTGTGTGTGTGTGAATGGAATGAAATGGAAAAGTTCAGAGAAAATACCCTAGAATGCTGTTTTTCAACTAACATACAATTATAGGAAGTTATTTTTCTCTCTCCCTCCCTAGAGATCAAGATATCAGTGGGAAATGAAAGGGGGAATAAATAAGAGGAAAAGTAAAATAAAATGAGAAATATCTTCCAAATTTGGACAGTGAGGGAATGGAAGCCCTCAGTTTAACCAAGACTAAAATTCGAGATTGGACTAGGGGTCTTGATGTCTAAAAATTAAAATTTGGAAATTATTGTCTACGTGTTTTTTTGATGGTGAAAGAGCATGGGAGGAGGTTGAGGGTAATTTTCAGCCTCAAGGGTGAGAGATGCGGCCATTTCTTCTAAAAAATTCCAGCTTTCGAAAGAAAAAAATAAGTAAAACCTAGAAATTTTTCTATGTGTATATTCTATACTATTCTAGAAGATTAGCTGAAAATATATATTGTGCTCATTCTATATTGTTCTAAAATATTGGATGAAAAGTATTTTCTATGTATATTTTATATTATTAAAAAAAATAACTCATTATTTATGTCTTGTTTATTTTATACTATTCTAAAGGATTAGCTGAAATTATCATTTTGCGAAAAATTTTGGTAATGGAGGTATTATCCCTATGAATTAATTTTTGGAAAAGTATTCTTGAGCTTCAAATATACCCATATTTCAATCACATATTACCATTATTCATAACCTAAATTTTGACACCCTTACATTCATTTCACATCATAATTCCATCATTTATCGCCAAAGCACATCCTATGATTTTTCGTTTACTATCATTATTTGTATTAGGTTTTCAATGATAAGGGATGATTTAGTCATGATATACTAATGTTTGTTTCATTAAGTTTATTTATTGAAGAGTTATATTGCCGGAAGTCTCCACAAGTCCATTTTAACTAGTTATTGTAGAGTTGAGTACGGAATTGCTATAGGTTAAAATCTAAAGTTTGCGATAAAATGAGGACGAATCGTGAAATTTCGGCACACGAGTTTTGTTCATAGTACCCTTATTCATGTAACCTAGAAGCCATTTCACAAAATTCATCTTCTTGAATTAGTTATGGTCAGGGGAATTTTCCAATGTAGTCTTAAGTACAGAAACAAATCGAAATTCAGATTTGCTTATTTTTTGCCACAACTACGGTTTGTGCTCAATGAGGAGTTGGTTCCATTATCCATGCTTGGGACCATGCTAATGTTATCATTTGGTTCCAAACCAATTATCCCTAGGAGAGAATTCTATTAAGAAAAATATAGTTCATTGTTTTGTTTATAAATAAGTATCATGTTAACTGATTTTAATTGCTAATTTTGTGCCCCTGACCGGACTGTGGTTTTTCTTCTCCACTGTATTTTGATTCTTTGTTGTTTACTCCTAATGCTCATCTTATACTCTGGCTTAGTATTTTTGTACTGCGCTACAACTAGCATGATAATTTTAATTTCAGAGTTTTATCAATTTTAAATATACTAGCAAATTTGTTTTCTTTATGGTTTATGAAGATGACCAGACCATATCTATCACTATCTGTGTATTTATTGGCATGATGTAATGATGTTCTCTAGGCTTAGGTTCCCACCTTGAACCCTGAACCGATAGTTCACCTCCAGATAGTTCTATGTAATATCCGTCACTTTAAATTTTTTTTTTCTAGCTTTTATTAACAGTCTTTCATAAGTATTCATCACAAGTTGACGATAATCTATTTGTACAATTAGATCATTGTCACTATTTGTTGAGACACTAACTCAATTCCACATTTTCATATTTTCTTGTTCCATTTCAATTCGACGAGATATTATCATTACTATTACCATTATCAATTTCCTTCCCTGAATTCTATAAATCCATTTTACCAATATACTTAGAGTTTTGTGCAACCCTTGGTGCATTATTCAAATTTTAACTCATTTCATTCCCGAAATTTATGTAACCCTGTTTACTTATAGTTAACTATTTTTAACCTTTTTATTTTAATCACATTAAGGTCATGGTTATCCATGAGGGTGACTAATATGTAAAATCCCATATTCTAATTATCACTTAAACTCTATCAGATTTATTTAACTCCATATTTTAAAGATTTTGTAACCCCACACTTTAATTTCTTTATAGCAATAGACAAGATATGGTTATAGGATAATACTTTGGCACTTCCTATTTTATTTCTTGTATACAATTTATTCTCCCTCACTTTCAACTTTACCATTTATTAATTTAAACTTTGTAGCTTGAATTTGTCTCCATAACCTAAGTTCTCATCCATGAATGGTCCCATGTCCTAAATTCGAGATTGGATAATTAAATGTCCGCTAGTGACATAACATTGGCCTGCTAAATTTTTAATGCCAATTAATGCTAACACCTATATTCTCACTGATCCCAGTATTAAGATCCCAGGTGGAATTCGATGGTAAGAGTTAAGACGTACCCTATCCATCTCACCTACTATTTGCAGGTGTATCTGATGTGATTTGGTACTTAAGAATTTAATATCACCCTATTTTTTTGAGAATTGATACTACTTTTATTTATCGATTAAATCCTCGGTATATTAACATATTTATTTTTGTCATAATCATTTGTTCTACCCTTTTTGTGTGAATCCCACAACACTGATCTGAGGAAGAACCCCAGATCAGTCACCACGTGGAAAGCTAGGATATGTGTACAATTTTAGGGGTTTTACCTGATATAACATTTCGATTTATCTTTTAGTCTTCTAATTTGAATTCTTGCAGCTCGTGAACTACACTCTTGATGGACGTGCTTAGACAATGAGAGGGCTGGTTATCTATTCACGTGCAAAGCCATTGGGTACCCCTTATTATATGGATATTTTAGTAACTCTGCGTTAACTTCCCAACCTCCATGGAGTTTACTGCTTTTGGAACATTTCATTTGGTTTGTTGTGAACATTCACAGTTCTATGTTAAGACAAGAAGGGTTCTTCCTTCCTCAAAATGGAAGGAAGTCTAGTTTTCTTTGGCCTTGGGTGCTTCTGGCAATTATGGAATTCGTAGTCTTTGGCATACCAAATTCAGGGTACAATATATTAAAGCAATGCCAATTTATTTACTGAACTATGAGTTTCATTGTATGGTTTATAATTAAATTCTTAGGTAGAATAGACTACTTTTGTTGTGGATGGCTATGTACATTCAGTTCATAATTTGATTGGTATACACTTTTTTGCAATTTTAATCTCTATAGCATAGTAACATCGTTCTAACAAATTTACTTCTCTTATTAATTCAATATATGTGGTTTTATTAAATCTCCAGGGTCATGAGGAATTCATACCATTAAGGTATTAACGAATTCTCTTCTCTGCTGTTAATAACGTCTTTTTATTCTTATATACATATCTCTTCTTTCTCTACATTGATCTAATTCCTCGGTTTTATGCATGTAGGCAACCATACTACCTTACTATAGCCTACTTGTTATATTCATGTTTTACATCTTACTTTGGAGTTTCTGGTGTTGTTAAAAAAAAATCCCACTCTGTCCCTACAGGTTGGTCTTCATCTACCATTTTATTTGGAATGGTGGTTTTTATAGAGTTTTCCTTTGTTGTTTTTTATTTTTTATTACAATTTAATATCTGGAACGATGAATATGATGGGCCTCATTTCCCCAGCACACTATGGGTTGTGTGTTGGCATTATTAATTTTCACTTCAAAAGTATGCCATTATATTCAAACTGAACTCTATATCATTCTTATTGATTTTAATTTAATGACACTCAGTACCCTCTTTTAGATGTAAATTTGCTTCATCATTTGGTTTATACTAGATACCCTTAATGGTTTATATTCTTTGTTATGAATAACACCAAAATGGAGTCTTTAATAGTAGCCAAATTTCGGGTTAATTGCAATGACCTTCTCCCTATTAAATACACAGTCTATGGTGTAATGGTCTGATTCTATTTATATCAGTTTTTCAAATGATAAGTTGCATCAAATATATTAATGTTCATTTCATACTTTTTAGTACAACATTTATCAATTATACCAGCTACACATTATATGTAATGCTATAAATATACATACAATTTTATTCAAATTATTTTTTTTCTATATCCTGTACATAAGACCATCAATTGTTAGCTGCATACATATGTATATCAAAATTCTGTTTGAGTAAATCCTTCCTTCAGGTTTTTAATCATTTTTATAAGAAGACTGTAATTCACATTGGGATGATGTCTTGTCTACTTTATATCATAATGCATATAATTTTTATATGGATTTCTATACCCCTAGTATCGCTATCATTATTCCTTTATAAGCTATGAAACTGTAAATTTATGTTATAGCCAAAATACATATATTAGATATGATGTCCTAATAAGTCTTTCCATTGTTTTTGCTAATATTCAATAGAATAGAAATTTTATATGTTGTCCTAATACGTATTTCAGTTGTTTTTTTTTCTAACATTTTATTCTCTTTAAACTAAAATTTTATTTAGGACATAATTGTATAACAATTCAATCAAAAACTTAAGAAAATGAATAATTTATTTCTTAGCTATACTTAAGGACTTTTCAGTTGATTTACACAACCGTCTTATGTATAGTTGTGTCAAATATTTTCATAACAGGAATCCTTAACTATATTTCCAAATTTTAATTCAGACTTATGTTTAAAAATGGTGGACTCCTTTTATGTATTGACTGCATTTCTATCTTACTATTTCTAAGTTTAGGGTCTTCTTTTAATGCAATAATATCTATATATTTTTAGAGTGTATAGAGCTTCGTACATCAATTCTGCAAATATGAATTTACATTCGAGTTAGAGATATTTTTCTTCGAATTTTAATTTAGAAAGTAATAGTCATTTGTTTATGGGATTGAAATTCTGAAATTTTTAGTTAGACTCCTAAACTCAGATTTAAATCTGTTAGTAGATTTAGGCATTCTGGTGTTGGAACTAACTTTAAATTGTACATACATCCATATAGATTCCGTTGTTACAATACTTACTATTGTAACAGAATCTGTTAAATGTATGGACCCTTTTTATAGATCAATGTTCTAATTGATATACAAAGTAGTTAAAATCTATGAATCTTACCTTCAGAAATTTCACATATATATACATTAACAATTTCCTAAACAAATAATAATTGACACATATACGATATCCATATCAAAAAATAAAATTCTAATGTGCATACCAATTACTCTGACTAGTTCCACCCAACTGTAGATTTCTCTCTCTATAACTCACCCCCACGCCGAGAAATTAGCTCCCAGTGGTAGACAACCCTTTTTCTATCCTAGATTAGCATATTTATGATGTGATTTCCCAAGACTGTTTCCAAATTCTACGTCCAAAAATTTGAGGATGTTTTCTTCCTGTTTTGCCTAGGATTTCCCTCATAGAGGGACTTTAAAGTTGTTTTTTATGCTTTTCCAGCTTTTTCTTCCTCTTCCGAATTACTTTCCTCCTCATTAGGGAAATTATATGTTTACCTCCAAATCTAATTTTGTTAATATTCCTTCCAAGGATATCTGGATGGTGTGGCAAAGTATCATCACCTTATCTACATCCTCATGGATCTATGTTTCAGATCTCAATTCTCAATCTAGTCATTGCACACATAACTTTTCCATTTATTTTTATTAACTAAATTTAAAATAAATCCACACACTAGTTCTCCATTCGGGTCTAGCTCCTCTTTGGACTTATTCAAATGTAAATTTAAAAACATAGAAATTATGGGTATTACATATTCCCCCTCTAAAAGCAAACACCGTCCTCAGTGTTGACAAAAAAGTTAACAATTCACTGTATAAACAGCGATGGATAGTTTTCCATCATATCAGCTTCTCCCTCCCAAGTAGCCCCTTTGGGTAAAAAGTGCCTCCACTACACTTTTACTCTAGCTACAGTCTGGTTCTGAAGTTCAATTTCTTACTGGTCCAAGATTTGAAGCAGTTATGGAAGGAATTCCCTTTCTAGTTCCACATGAGTCACATTCCAATCAATAACGTGAGTATAATCATGTACATATTTTTTTAATAAAGAAACATGAAACATATCATGAACCTCAATATGAATGGGTAAGGAAAATTTATAGGCAATAGGTCCCACTCTTTCCAATACTTCAAATGGTCCATAGTATAGTGGAGCTAATTTGGCACAACTTTCGGTGTGCAGAGTACTCTACCTAGGCTTAATCCTATGATATACATGATCTCCCAGACTGAATTCATGGTGAACTCTCTTTTTATCTGCATTACCTTTCTTTCTGTTCTAAGCTCTTTTGATATTTTTCTAAATCTGTTTCACAACTTTTTCCATTTCTTGTAAAGCTTCTGGTCCAAGTATCAACTTATCTTTAGGTTGACTCCAGCTTAAGGGAGTATGGCACTTCCTGCCATAAAGTGCTTCAAATGGACTCATATTTATGGAAGTCTGGTAGCTGTTGTTATAGGAAAATTCTACTAAGTGTAAATAGTCTTCCCATTTGGTTGGCCTATCCATAACATACATCCTAAACATACTCCAAAATTTGGTTCGTCTTTTCAGTTTGACCATCCTTTTGGGGATGGTAGGCAGTACTAGAGTTTAATTTAGTGCCCATGCTTCCAAACAAGCTCCTCCAAAAGGCTACAGTAAATTTTTCGTGTTTGTATGAAATTATCATTTTAAGAACCCCATGCAGTCTTACAATCTCCTTCATAAACACGTTTGCTACTTAAGTTGTCCCAAAGGTAGACTGAACGGGTATAAAATGAGTTGCTTGAGTTAAAGTATCCACTAAAACCATCATAGATTCATGCTGATGTTTTCTTCTTCGTAAACCAGTTATAAAGTCCATAGAAGTAGTTTCCCATTTCCATTCTAACATAGGTAAAGGATTCAGCAACCCAGCTGGATGCTGATGTTCATTTTTTACCTGTTGACATTCAATGTAGCTAGCCAAGTAACTTGCTACATATTTTCTCATTCCAGGCCAAAATAGGTTCTTTCTCAAAGCTGTGAATAATTTTTGGTATCCAGGATGTCTAGAATAGGGTCTTTTATGAAATTCATCCAAAATTTCTTACTTTAAGGAGTCTACATTAGGAATGTACAATCTATCTTTGTAACAAATTAGCCCCTTTTGATTTTGTGTGAACCCTTTCATTTCTTTTTTCATCATTTGAGTCTGAAGTTTTTCATAGTCTTGGTCTTTGTTCACTACTCCTTCAATCAGTCCTTCTAAGTCAAAGTTGACACTACTTCCAATGTTATTCATATTTTTCCAAGCATTTCTGCTTAAGGCGTCTGCAATATTGTTTTCTTTATCTTTTATGTGTTTTATTTCCATGAGAAATTCACTCAGGAAAGATAGCCACCTAGCTTGCCTCGCATTCAGGTCTGGTTGAGTGAAGAAATACTTTAGGTTGATGTGATCTGTCATCAACACAAATTTCTTTGCTAGAAGATATTGTCTCCACATATTGAGAGCATGTATTACAATAGCTAACTCAAGATCATAAACACTATAATTATGTTCATGCTTCTTAAGTTCTCTATATCCATAGACTATAATAGAATTTTATTGTAATAGTACTCCACCTAATCCTTCTCCACAAGCATCTGTGCATACTTCAAATTCCTGGTCTAGGTCAACAATATTGACAATAGGTGCAGTAGTAAGTTTTAGTTCTAACTACTAAAAGCTATTTTGACATTTTTTAGTCTATTCAAATTTCACTCCTTTCCTTTGCAAGGAGGTAATGGGGTAGGGTAAGGCTGAAAATATCTAAAAACCTCCAGTAATATCTTGCAATTCCCATAAATTATCTTACAGATGATACATCAATAGGTAAAGGCCACTCTCTGATTGCTTTTATGTTTTCTAGGTCTACCACCAACTCTTGTTCTGAAATTATATGCCTTAAGTATTGAATTTTATCTTTGAAAAGTTCGCATTTACTAAAATTAGCATACAATTTGTTTTCTCTCAGTGTTTTCAAAACAATTCTAAGATGTTCTTTATGTTATGCTTCACATTTTGAATATATTAAAATGTCGTTAATAAATACTAGCACAAACTTGTCCAAGTATTTATTTAAGACACTATTCATTAAACACATCAAAGTGGCGGGTGCATTGGTGAACCCAAACGGTAGGACCACAAATTCGTAGTGTCCATACCTGGTTCTAAATGTTGTTTTAATTATATCCTTATCTTTAATCTTTAACTGATGGTATCCAGTCCTTAAATCAATCTTGGAAAACACTGTTTCCTCTCTAACATGTTCGAAGATGTCATCTATCCTAGGCAATGGATATTTGTTTTTGATTGTTAGTTTGTTTAATTGACGGTAATCAATACACCTTCAGAAAGTATCGTCTTTATTTTTCACAAACAATATCGATACTCTCCAAGGGGATATACTTGGTCTAATGTAACCTCTGTCCAACAATTCTTGTAGTTGCATTTTTAACTCCATTAATTCAAGAGTACTCATTCTGTATGGGGCTCTAGAAATTAGAGTTTCTCTTGGCACTAAATCAATTGAAAAATAATTTTCTCTCTTGGGTGGCAGATGAGGCATTTCATCTGGTAAAACATCTTTAAATTCTCTTACCACTGGTAATGTTTCTAAAATATTTTCCTCTGCTTGCTATCCCAATTCCTCTACATGCACAAAATATACCTGATATCCTTTCCTAGAAATTATCTTTAACTGAAGGGCTGAAATTTGTCTCACTGATATGGGTTTAGGCTTTTCTTTTATTATAACAAGTTTTCCCTCCTTGTCAATACAGTGTAATGTTTTGTCTAAAAAAATCATCAGTCTTTTGTTTCTCTAACTAGTCCATCCCTATCAGTACATCATAAGACCCTAATGGCAAAATATTTAGATTTAATTTTGTTTGGTATCCATTCAGCTTTATGGCTGTTTGGGGTAACTTATGAGTTACCTTTCATTTAGTACCAGTGGATAACTGGACTAACCAAGACTGTTGAAACTTTTTTGAATTTAATTTACATTTTTCTACCACTTGAAGACTGATATAACTCAAAGATGCACCTAGATCTATTAAAATTGTAACATATTGGTCAACAATCATACCTTCCATTTCGACCATTATGGACTAGTGTTCTCCTTGATGATTATCTAAGGCAGTGCTGATTTTGCGGATGTTACTGGCTACATCATTAATTGTAGTTGCCTCTCTCAGTACTTGTACTATCTGGATATTTCAGTGTGGATAGTCTCTTAGTAAATGAGGTTCTCCACAACCCTAATGCTTCAAAGGTTCTTTCATTTTAACAGTTCCTTCCCTCTTGTTATTTCCATTCATTGGTTTGGACCCAGTTTGGCATTGAGTAGTTTTATTTTCACCCATTTTACTGAACTTCTTTCTTTGGTGGTTTTGCCTAAATTTTTTCAAATATGTTGGTTTGGGTTTCTTTCCACTGAAGTCACCTTTGTTTTACCAAATCTTCCCTTGTTTCGTCTTACCTTTGAATTGCTGGTAACACAATTTGGCCTTCATCACCAACTGATCCATCATTTTTGGGTTATCAAACTCTATATTTTCTTTATAAACAGTGAGCAGACAATTTAGGAACCTCTGTACCTTTGCCTTCTTGTCTCTTATATAAGGTACATATCGTAACAAATTTGTGAACTTGGTTACAAAATCATCAATCATGAGTTTTCCCAATCTGAGTTCATGAAACTCTTTTTCCTTGTCATCATAATAGCGTTCATTTAAATATCTATTTTTAAACTTGACTTGAAAATCCTCCCAAGTCACCATTTTGTCATGAGTTTCATGAACCATCTTTGTTTCTTCCCACAACAAGGTAGCCTTACCTTGCAGCTGATAAATACCTAGCCTGGCTCGTAAGTTACTTTCATATTCGTAAACCTAAAAGTACTTTATCATATTCATAAGCCCTACTTCAATATCTTCTTCTTTCTCTCCATCATAGAAGGGAGGTTTAATTTTCTAGAATTCACCCTGTAATTCCTTCTTTTGTCTAGACTGTTGTCTAGAGGCATCATCTTCCTGAGAATCTTTTGAAAAATTGACCCTTCCCTTTCTCTTCCTTCCAGAATTTTCACCCTCTTGGCTATTCCAAGAAGTCAATTCCCTTATTAGTCTATCTTGCTCCTCACAGGCTAAATATAACCTTTCATTGTGGATTTTAAGCCGTGCCATCTTTCGTTTCATTCTATGCAACATAACGATCAATGGAGCATTTAAATCTGGCATGTTTTCTCCACCACCCAGATCTACATACAACTGGTCCTCTTCTATCATGGTTTTCAGTTGTATACTTCAGTTTTGTTCACTGTATAAGAAAATATCATTAGCAAAAATTGAATTTCATAAAATTTTACAGCAACATATATTTTTTCTCTGTGGGAAAATAATTTGCACAGTGATTTAAATAATGCTCTGATACCATTTGTAATATCCCTCACTTTACCAAAAAAGAAAAAATCTAGTTTTTGTTAACATATTTTCATAAGTATTCATCGCAAGTTGATGATACTCTATTTGTACAACTAGATCATTGTCGCAATTTGGTGAGACACTAACTCAATTCCACATTTTCATCTTTTCTTGTTTCATCACAATTCGACGAGATTCTGTCATTACTATTACCACTATCATTTTTCTTCCCCAAATTCTATAAATTCATTTTAGCAATATACTTAGATTTCTGTGCAACCCTTGGTGCATTATTCAAATGCTAACTCATTTCATTCCTGAAATTTATGTAACCCTCTTTACTTATAGTTAACTATTTTTAACCTTTTTCTTTTTATCCCATTAAGGTCATGGTTATCCATGAGGGTGAAAAATATATAAAATCCCATATTCTAATTATCACTTATACTCTAATGAATTTATTTAACCCCATATTTAAAATATTCGCTAACCCCACACTTTTATTTCTTTATATCTATAGACAAGATATCGGTATAGACCAATACTTTCGCACTTGCTATATTATTTCTTATCTACAATTTATTCTCCCTTACTTTCAACCTTACCATTTATTAATTTAAACTTAGTAGATTGAATTTGTCTCCATGACCTAATTTCTCGTACATGAATGGTCCCATGTCCTAAATTCGATATTGGAAAATTAAATGTCCAGTAGTGACATAACATTGGGCTGCTAAATTTTTAATTCCAATTAATGATAACGGCTATATTCTCTCCAGTCCAAATATTAATATCCCAAGTGTCATTCGATGGTAAGAGTTAGGACGTACCCTATCCATCTCACCTACTATTTGTAGGTGTATCTCATGTGATATGGTACTTACGAAATTAATATCATCCTAATTTTTCAAGAACTGATACTACTTTTCTCTATTGCTTAAATCCTCAAGATAATAACATATTTATTTTCATCATACTCATCTACTCTACCATTGTTGTGTGAATCCCAAACACCGACATGAGGGAGAACCCTAGTTCAATCACCATGTTGAAGGCTAGGATCCGTGTACAATTTTAGGGTTTTTACCTGATATAACATTTCAATTTCTATTTTAGTCTTCTCATTTAGATGCTTGCAGCTCGTGAACTACACTCTTGCTTGACGTGCTTAGAAAATGAGAGGGCTAGTTACCTATTCACGCGCAGAGCCATTGGGTACCCCTTATCAGATGGATATTTCAATAACTCTGCGTTAACTTCCTGAACTCCATGGACCTGACTGCTTTTGGAACATTTCATTTGGTTTTCTGTGAGCATTCACAGTTCTATGTTAAGCCAAGCAGGGCTCTTCCTTCCTTAAAATGGCAGGAAGTCTGGTTTTCTTTGGCCTTGGGTTCTTCTGGCAATTATCGAGTTCGCAGTGTTTGGCATACCAATATTAGGGTACTATTTATTAAATAAATTTCAATTTATTTACCGAACTATGAGTTTCATTGTATGGTTTATAACTAAATTCTTAGGTAGAATAGACTACTTTTGCCATGGACGACTATGTGCATTTAGTTCATAATTCGATTAAATCTCCATGGTCGTGAGGAATTCATAACATTAAGGTATTAACGAATTCCCTTCTCTATTGTTAATAAAAAAAATTTTATTCTTATATCCATATCTTTTCTTTGTCTACATTTATCTAATTCGTCAGTTTCATGCATGTACGTAACCATACTACCTTACTGTAGCATGCCTATCGTATTCATGTTTTACATCTTTCTTTGGAGTTTCTAGTCTTGTTAAAAGAAATCCCACTCTGTACCTATAGGTTGTTCTTCATCTACCGTTTGATTCGGCATGGAGGATTTTATGGAGTTTTCCCTTGTGTTTTTTTTTTGTTATTACAATTTAATATCTGGAATGACGAATATGTTGGGCCTCATTTCCCCTACACAGTATGGGTTGTGTGTTGAAATTATTCATTTTCACTTCAAAAGTATGTCATTGTATTCAAATTTAATTGAATATCATTCTTATTGATTTTAATTTAATGACACTTAGTACCCTCTTGTAGATGTTACTTTGTTTCATCACTTGGTTTATACTAGATACCCTTAATGGTTTATATTCTTCGTTATGAATAACACCAAAATGGAGTCTTTAATAGTAGCCAAATTTGGGGTTAATTGAAATGAATTTCTCCCTATTAAATACATAGTCTATGGTGTAATGGTCTGATTCTGTTTATATTAGTTTTTCAAATAATAAGTTGCATCAAATATATTAATGCCTTTTTCTTACTAGTTAGTATAACAGTTATCAATTATACCAGCTATACAGTATATGTAAGTCTATAAATATACATACAATTTTATTCAATTTTTTTTTTCTATATCCTATACATAAGACCATCAATTGTTAGCCGCATACATATGTATATCAAAATTGTGTTTAAGTAACTCCTTCCTTCAGGTTTTTAATTATTTTTCTAAGGAGACCATAATTTAAACTAGGTATGATGTCTAGTCTACTTTATATCGTAATGCATATAATTTTTATATGGCTTTCTATACCCACATTAGTGTTATCATTATGCCTTTATAAGCTATGAAAATGTAAATTTCTATTATAGCCAATATACACAAATTAGATATGCTTTCCTAATAAGTCTTTCCATTGTTTTTCCTAATATTCAATACAACAGAAATTTGATACACTCTCCTAATATGTATTTTGGTTGTTTTTTTTTGTAATATTTTATTCTATCTAAAGTAAAATTGTATTTATGACAAAACTATATAACAAATCTCTAAATCAAAATCTTATGGAAATAAATTATTTATTTCTCAATTATACTTAAGGACCTTTCAGTTTATTTATGCAACCATCTTATGTATAGTTTTGTCACCTGCTTTCATAACCAGAATCCTTAACTATATTTCCAAATTTTAATTCATAATTTTGTTTAAAAATTATGGACTCCTTTTATGTATTGACTATATTTCTATCTTACTATTTCTAAGTTTAGGTTCTCCTTTTAATGCAATAATATGTATATATTTTTACACTGTATAGAGCTTCCTACATAAATTCTGAAAATGTAAATTTTTATTAGAGTTAGTGATATTTTTCTTTGAATTTCAATTCAAAAAGTAATAGTCAGTTGTTTAAGGTACTGCAATCCCAAAATTTCTAGTTAGACTCCTAAACTCAGATTTAAATCTGTCAGTAGATTTAGACATTCAGGGTGTTGGAACTAACTTGAAATTATCAATACAACCATATAGATTTCATTGTTATGATAGTTACTATTGTAACAAAATCTGTTAAACATATGGACCCTTTTTATAGATCATTATACTAACTGATATACAAAATAGTTAAAATCTACAAATATTATCTTCAGCAATTTCACATATATATACATTAACAATTTCCTCAGCAGATAATCATTGACACATATACGAAATCCATATCAAACAATAAAATTCTAGTTAGGTGTGTATACTAATTAATCTGACTAGTTCCACCCAACCATAGAGTTCTCTCTCCATAACTCACCCCTGAGCCGAGACCTTAGCTCCCATCGATAACCCTTTGTCTATCCTAGAGCAGCTTATTTAAGTTGTGCTTTCCCAAACCTATTTCCAAATTCTGTGTCGAGAAATTTAAGTATGCTTTCTTCCTGTTTTTCCTAGGCTTTCCCTCATAGAGGGACTTTAAAGTTGTTTTTTCTGCTTTTCCAGCCTTTTCTTCCTCTTCTGAATTACTTTCCTCTTCATTGAGGAAATTATATGTTTATCTCCAAATCTAATTTCGGTAATATTCCTTCCAAGGATATCTGGAAGGTGTGGGAAAGTCTCATCACCTTATCCACATCCTCATGGATCTAGGTTTCAAATCTCAATTCTCAATCAAGTCGTTGCACACATAACTTTTCCATTTATTTTTACTAATTAAATTTAAAATAAATCCACACACTAGTACTCCATTGGGGTCTAGTTCCCCTTTGGAAATATTCAAATGTAAATTAAAAAGCATAGAAACTAGGGGTATTATATATTCCCCCTCTAAAAACAAACACCGTCCTTGGTGTAAACAAAAAAATTAACAATTCACTATGTAAACAGTGATGGATATTTTTCTACCATATCAAATTCTCATTTCCAAGCAGCCCCTTCGGGTAAAAAGTGCCTCCACTGTACTTCTACCCTGGCTACAGTCTAGTTCCGATGTTCAATTTCTTCCCACTCCAATATTTGTAGTAGCTCTGGAAGGAATTCCCCTTCTGGTTCCACCTAAATCACATTCCAATGAATAACGTGAGTAGAATCATGTACATATTTTTGTAATAAAAAAACATGAAACACATCATGAACCTTAATATAAATGGGTAAGGCCAATTTATAAGCAACTGGCCCCACTCTTTCCAGCATCTCAAATGGTCCACAGTATCGTGGAGCTAATTTGGCACAACTTCTAGTGTGCAGAGTACTCTTCTTAGGCTTAATCCTTAGATGTACATGATCCTCCACATTGAATTACTAGTGAACTCTCTTTTTATCTGCATAACTTTTTTTGTCTATCCTAAGTTGTTTTGATATTTTTCTGAATCTGTTTCTCAACATTTTCCATTTCTTTTAAAGCTTTTAGTCCAAGTATCATTTTATATTTAGGTTGACTCCAGCATAAGGGAGTATGGCAGTTCCTTCCATAAAGTGCTTCAAACAGACTCATATTTATGGGAGTTTGGTAGCTGTTGATATAGGAAAATTCTACGAAGTGTAGATAGTCTTCCCATTTGGGTGACCTATCCATAACATACATCCCTAACATATCCTATAGAATTTGGTTTTTCCTTTCGGTTTGACCATCTGTTTGGGGATGGTGGGCAATACTAAAATTTAATTTAGTGCCCATGCCTCGAAAACGCTGCAGTAAATTCTATGTCTCTGTCTGAAATTATCATTTTAGGAACCCCATATAGTCTTACAATCTCCTTCATAAACACATTTTCTACTTGAGCTTTCCCAAAGGTAGACTCAACAGGTATAAAATGAGTAGCGTTAGTTAAAGTTTCCACTACAACCATCGGAGGGTCAGGCTGATATTTGGTTCTTGCTAAACCAGTTATAAAGTCCATAGAAACAGTTTCCCATTTCCATTTTGAAATAGGTAAAGGATTCAGCAACCCAGCAGGATGTTGATGTTCAATTTTTACCTGTTGACATTCAATGCATCTAGCCAAGTAACTTAGTACATATTTTTTAATTCCAGGCCAAAATAGTTTCTTTCTCAAAGCTATGAGTAATTTTTGGTATCGAGGATGTCTATAATAGGGCCTTTTATGATATTCATCCAAGATTTCTTTCTTTAAGGAGTCTACATTAGGAATGTACAATCTATCTCTGTAAAAAATTACCCCCTTTTGATTTTGTGTAAACCCTTTCATTTCTTTTTTCATCATTTGAGTCTGAAGTTTTTCATATTCTTGGTCTTGGTACACTACTCCTTCAATCAATCCTTCTAAGTCAAAGTTAACACTACTTCCAATGTTATTCATACTTTTCCAAACATTTTTTCTTAAGGCACCTGCAATCTTATTTTCTTTACCTTCGATGTGTTTTATTTCCATGTCAAATTGACTCAGGCAAGACATCCACCTAGCTTGCCTAGCATTCAGGTCAGGTTGAGTGAAGAAATACTTTAGGCTAATGTGATCTGTCATAAGTAAAAATTTATTTCATAGAAGATAGTGTCTCCACATCTTGAGAGCGTGTATTACAACAACTAACTCAATATCATAAACACTATAATTATGTTCATGCTTCTTAAGTTTTCTAGATTCATAGGCTATAACAAAATTCTCTTCTAATAGTACTCCCCCTAATCCTTCTCCACAAGCATTTGTGCATACTACAAACTCCTGATCTAGGTCAACAATCTTTAGAATAGGTGTTGTAGTGAGTTTCAGTTCTAACTGCTCAAAGCCATTTTGACATTTTTCAGTCCATTCAAATTTTATTCCTTTCCTTTGCAAGGAAGTAATGGGGTAGGCTAAGGCTGAAAATATCTCTACAAACCTGTGGTGGTATACTAAAATTCCCATAAATGATCTTAAAACTGATACATCAGTAGGTACAGGCCACTTTCTAATTGATTTTATATTTTCTAGGTCTACCGCCAACCCTTGTTTTGAAATTATATGCCCTAAGTATTAAATTTTATCTTTTAAAAATTTGCATTTACTAAAATTAGCATACATTTTTTTTCCTCTCAAGGTTTTCAGAACAACTCTAAGATGTCCTTTATGCTCTACTTCACTTTTTGAATAGATTAAAATGTCGTCAATAAATACTACCACAAACTTGTCCAAGTATTTATTTAAGACACTATTCATTAAACACATAAAAGTGGCGGGTGCATTGGTCAACACAAATGGTAGGACCAAAAATTCATAGTGTTATACCTGGTTCTAAATGCTATTTTATTGATATCCTCGTCTTTAATCCTTAACTAATGGTACTAAGTCCTTAAATCAATCTTGGAAAACATTGTTGCCCCTCTAACTTGGTCGAAGAGGTCATCTATCCTAGGCAATGGATATATGTTTTTGATTGTCAGTTTGTTTAATTGACGGTAACCTATACACATTCAGAAAGTACCATATTTATTTTTCACAAAGAGTACTGGTGCTCCCTAGGGGGATACACTTGGTATGGTGTAACCTCCGTCCAAAAACTCTTCTAGTTGCATTTTTAACTCCATTAATTTAGAAGTATTCATTCTGTATGGGGCTTTAGAAACTGAAGTTTTTCCCGACACTAAATCAATTGAAAAAAAAAAATCTATCTTGGGGGGCAGATGAGGGATTTCATCTGGGAAAACATCTTTGAATTCTCTTGTCACTGGTAACGTTTCTAATAGATTTTCCTTTGTTTAATGTCCCAATTCCTCTACATGCATGGTATACACCTGATATCCTTTCCTAGCAATTCTCTTTAACTGAAGGGCTAAAATTTGTCTCACTGATATGGGTTTAGGCTTTCCTTTCATTATAACAGGTTTTGCCTCCTTGTCAATATAGTGTAATTTTTTGTCTAAAAAATTCATCATAGCCTTTTGTTTTTCTAACCAGTCCATCCCTAACAGTACATCATAAAAACCTAATGACAAAATATTTAGATTTAATTTTGTTTGGTATTCATTCATATTTATGGTTGTTTGGGGTAACTTATGGGTTACCTTTCCTTTGGTACATGTGACTAACTGGACTAACAAAGACTGTAGAAACTTTTCAGACTTTAATTTACATTTTTCTACCACTTAAGGATTGATATAACTCAAATATGCACCTGGATATATTTAAACTGTAATAGATTGGTAAACAATCATACCTTCCATTTCAACCATAGTGGACTACTGTTCTACTTGACGATCTTCTAAGGCGGCACTGATTTTGGGGATGTTCTTAGCTACATCATTAACTCTAGTTTCCTCTCTTAGTACTTGTACTATCTGAATATTTCGGTGGGGACAGTCTCTTAATAAATGAGTTTCTCCACAACCCCAACAATTCAAAGGTTCTTTCATTTTAACAGTCCCTTCCCACTTGTTATTTCCATTCATTGGTTTGGACCAGGTTTGGCATTCAGGATTTTTATTTTCACCCATTTTACTGAACTTCTTTCTTTGGTGGTTCCTCCCAAAGTTTTTCGAATATGATGGTTTGGGTTTCTTTCCACCGAAGTCACCTTTGTTTGACCAATTCTTTCCTTGTTCTGTCTTACCATTGAATTGTTGGTAACACAATATGTCCTTCTGTACCACGTCATCCATTGTTTTTGGGTTAGCAATCTCTATCTTTTCTTTATAAACAGTGGGTAGAAAATTTAGGAACCTCTGTACCTTTGCATTCTCCTCTATGATATAAGGTACATATCATAATAGATTTGTGAACTTGGTTATAAACTCATCAATCATGAGTTGTCCCAACCTGAGTTCATGAAACTCTTTTGCCTTGTCGTCATAGTAGCGTTCATTCAAGTATCCATTTTTAAACTTGACTTGAAAATCCTCCCAAGTCACCATTTTCGCATCAATGGCATGAACCATCTTTGTTTCTTCCCACCATAAGGTAGCCTTACGTTGCAGGTGATAAATAGCTAACCTAGTTCGTAAGTTACTTTTATATTCGTAAACCTGAAAGTACTTTATCATATTCAGAAGCCATGCTTCAACATCTTCTTCTTTCTCTCCATAGGAGGGAGGTTTATTTTTCGGAATTCACCCTATAATTCCTTCTTCTTTCTAGACTATTGTGTAGAGGCGTCATCTTCTTGAGAATCTTCTGAGAAATTGACCCTTCCCTTTCTCTTCCTTCCGGAACCTTCACCCTATTGGCTATTCCGAGAAGTCAATTTCGTTATTAGTTTGTCTTGCTCCTCACTAGATAAAGATAGCCTTTCATTGTGGCTTTTAAGCTGCGCCATGTCTCATTGCTTTCTATGCAACATAGCCATCAATGGAGCATTTGGATCTGGCATTTTTTCTCGACAACCCAAATCTACCTACATCTCGTCTCCTTCTGTCATGGTTCGTAGTTGTATACTTCAGTGTTGTTCACTATACAAGAAAATATTATTAACAAAAAATAAATTTCATAAAATTTTACAAAAGCATATATTTTCTGTGTGGGCACATAATTTGCCCAGTGTTTTAGCTAATGCTGTGATACCATTTGTAATATCTCTCACTTTACAAAAAAAAAAAAATCTAATTTTTCATAAGTGTTCATCGCAAGTTGATGATACTCTATTTGTACAATTAGATCATTCTCGCAATTTGGTGAGACACTAACTCAATTACACATTTTCATCTTTTCGTATTTCGTCACAATTCGATGAGATTCTGTCATTACTATTACAACTATCAATTGCCTTCCCTGAATTCTATAAATTCATTTTACCAATAAACTTAGAGTTCTTTGCAACCCTTGGTGCATTATTCAATCGTTAACTCATTTCATTCCTAAAATTTATGTAACCCTATTTACTTATAGTTAACTATTTTTAACCTTTTTCTTTTTATCCCATTAAGTTCATGGTTATCCATGAGGGTGGCTAATATATAAAATCCCATATTCTAATTATCACTTATACTCTAACGAATTTATTTAACTCTATATTTTAAATATCCGCTAACCCCACACTTTAATTTCTTTATATCTATCGATAAGATATGGGTATAGGCCAATACTTTGGCACTTCATATATTATTTCTTATATACAATTTATTCTCCCTTACTTTCAACATTAGCATTTATCAATTTAAAATTCGTAGCTTCAATTTCTCTCCATGACCTAAGTTCTCATCCATGAATGGTCCCATTTCCTAAATTCGAGATTGGATAATTAAATGTCCACTAGTGACATAACATTGGGCTCCTAAATTTTTAATGCCAATTAATGCTAACGCCTATATTCCCATCGGTCCCAATATTGAGATCCCAGGTGGCATTCGATGGTAAGAGTTAAGACATACCCTATCCATCTCACCTACTATTTGTAGGTGTATCTCATGTGATCTAGTTCTTATGAATTTAATATCACCCTAATTTTTCCAGAATTGATACTACTTTTTTCTTTCGATTAAATCCTCACAATATTAACATATGTATTTCCTTAATACTCATTTTATCTACCCTTATTGGATGAATTACACAGCATCGATCCGAGGGAGAACCCCGAATTAGTCACCATGTGGAAGGATAGGGTTCGCGTACAATTTTAGGGTTTTTACCTGATATAACATTTTGATTTCTGTTTTAGTCTTCTCAATTGAACGCTTGCAGCTCATGAACTACACTCTTGCTGGACGTGCTCAGAAAATGAAATGGCTAGTTATCTATTCACACGAAGAGCCACTGGGTACCATTTATCAGATGGATATTTCAATAACTCTACGTTAACTTCCCAAACTCCATAGATCTGACTACTTTTGGAAAGTTTCATTTCGTTTACTATGAACATTCATAGTTCTACGTTAAGCTGAGAAGGGCTCCGCCTTCCTTAAAATGGAAGGAAGTCTAGTTTTCTTCGGCCTTTGGTTCTTCTGGAAATTATGGATTTCGCAATATTTGGAGTACCAATCTCAGGGTACAATTTATTAAAGAAATGCCAATTTATTTACCGAACTATGAGTTTCATTGTAAGGTTTATAATTAAATTTTTAGGTAGAATAGACTACTTTTTCCGTGGACGGCTATGTACATTCAGTTCATAATTCAATTGGTATACACTTTTCTACAAGTTTAATCTCGGTAGCATAGTAACATCGTTGTAACAAATTTAGTTCTCTTATTAATTCGATATCTTTGGTTTAATTAAATCTCGAGGGTCGTGAGGAATTCATACCATTAAGGTAATAACGAATTCTCTTCTCTGTTGTTAATAACGTATTTTTATTCCTATATCCATATCTCTTCTTTCTCTACATTTATCTATTTCATCGGTTTTATGCGTGCTGGTAACCATAATACCTTACTATAGCCCGCCTGTCATATTCATGTTTTACATCTTACTTTGGAGTTTGTGGTGTTGTTAAAAAAAATCCAACTCTGTCCCTACAGGTTGGTCTTCATCTACCGTTTGATTCGGCATGGAGGATTTTATGGATTTTTCCCTTGTTTTTTTTTTTATTACAATTTAATATCTAGAATGATGAATATGCAGGGCCTCATTTCCCCATCACAGTATGGGTTATGTGTTGACATTATTAATTTTCACTTCAAAAGTATATCATTGTATTCATACTGAACTCTATCTCATTCTTATTGATTTTAATTTAATGATACTTAGTACCCTCTTGTAGACGTAACTTTGCTTCATCAGTTGGTTTATACTAGATACCCTTAATGGTTTATATTGTTCAGTATGAATAACAACAAAATGGAGTCTTTAATAGTATCCAAATTTGGGGTTAATTTCAATGACTTTCTCCCTATTAAATACACAGCCTATGGGCTAATGGTCTGATTATGTTTATATCAGTTTTTCAAAGAATAAGTTGCATTAAATATATTAATCCCTTTCTCATACTGGTTAGTACAATATTTATCAATTATACCAGCTATACAGTATATGTAAGGCTATAAATATACATACAATTTTATTCAATTTATTTTTTTTCTATATCTTGTACATAAGACCATCAATTGTTAGCTGCATATATATGTATATCAAAATTCTATTGGAGTAACTCCTTCCTTCAGGTTTTTAATTATTTTTCTAAGAAGACCATAATTTACAATGGGTATGATGTCTAGTCTACTTTATATCGTAATGCATATAATTTGTATATGGCTTTTTATACCCACAATATTGCTATCATTATGCCTTTATAAGCTATGAAACTGTAAATTTCTGTTATAGCTAATATACATAAATTAGATATGATGTCCTAATAATTATTTCCATTGTTTTTCATAATATTCAATAGAACAGAAATTTGATATGTTGTCTTAATATGTATTTTGGTTATTTTTTTTCTAATATTTTATTATGTGTAAAGTAAAATTTTATTTAGGACATAATTATATAACAATTCTCTAAATCAAAGTCTTACAGAAATAAATTATTTATTTCTCAGCTATACTTAAGGAATTTTCAGTTGATTTATGCAACCATATTATGTATAGTAGTGTCACCTATTTTTATAATAGGAATCCTTAACTGTATTTCCAAATTTTAATTCATACTTTTGTTTAAAAATGGTGGACTCCTTTTATGTATTGACTATATTTCTATCTTACTATTTCTAAGTTCAGGTTCTGCTTTTAATGCAATAATATCTATATATTTTTACATTGTATAGAGCTTCCTACATCAATTCTGAAAATTTGAATTTACATTAAAGTTAGTGATATTTTTCTTTGAATTTCAATTCAGAAAGTAATAGTCCTTTATTTATGGTACTGCAATCCCAAAATTTTCAGTTAGACTCCTAACGTCAGATTTTAATTTGTTAGTAGATTTAGACATTCTGGGTGTTGGAACTAACTCTAAATTGTCCATATAAACATAGAGATTCTATTGTTACAATATTTACTATTGTAACAGAATCTGTTAAATGTATGAACCATTTTTATAGATCAATGTACTAAATGATATACAAAATAGTTAAAATCTACAAATATTACCTTTAGAAATTTCAGATATACATACATTAACAATTTCCTCAGCAGATAATCATTGACACATATACGAAATCCATATCAAACAATAAAATTATTGTTAAGTGTGCATACCAATTACTCTGACTAGTTCCACCCAATTGTAGAGTTCTCTCTCCGTAACTCACCCATGAGCTGAGACCTTATCTCCTAGTGATAGACAACCCTTTGTCTATCTTGGAGCAGCTTATTTAAGTTGTGCTTTCCCAAGCCTGTTTCCAAATTCTATGTCTAGAAATTTCAGGATGCTTTCTTCTTGTTTTTCCTAGGCTTTATGCCATAGAGGGACTTTAATGTTGTTTTTTCCGCTTTTATAGATTTTTCTTCCTCTTCCAAATTACTTTACTCTTCATTGGGGAAATTAGATGTTTATCTCAAAATCTAATTTTGGTAATATTCCTTCCAAGGATTTATGGAAGGTGTGGGAAAGTCTCATCACCTTATCCACATCCTCATTGATCTAGGTTTCAGATCTCAATTCTCAATCTAGTCGTTGCACACATAACTTCTCCATTTATTTTTATTAATTAAATTTAAGATAACTCCACACAGTAGTTCTCCATTGGGGTCCACTTCCCCTTTGGACTTATTCAAATGTCAATTAAAAATCATAGAAACTAGGGGTATTACACTCTAGATTAACAGGGTTTATAGTCCAGCACTATGCTACGTTATTTTCTGTTATATTGTATGTTTAAACAACATATTACAAATTTTATTTTACTTAGTTATCCTTATTTGACTATTTTACAATAAATGAAAATCTTTATGGAGAAAGTTAAACATAACTATTTCAGTAACAGATTTTAGACACTAGTTCTTGTATTTCCTCTTTTATGCAAAATACAGTTTTTCTCCAAAATTTCCACCTATATATATATATATATATATATATATATATATATATATATATTCAACTCATTACTTATGCGTATTCATTTACGACAATGCTATTTTACATAATGTTGGTTAAACACATTATTTAATGAATTTCCTCTAATAAACTCTTCTATCTATAACAACTGAATAAATGACTCTGGTCACTTATCTAAATTTTAACTCTGCTGATTATGTCTTCCCAACCATCAAGAGAGGTGATTATGTCCTTCTCTTCCCCCGTGCTCCACACCTGAGAAGTATGGGTTGATAGAGATTTATAGTGCGACCTCAGGACCCCCAGTGGAGTCTATTCCAAAAATATTTAGGAATGATGAGTTTTTTCCACTGCTCTCTACCAGCTCAAGAAATTCTTCATGCCCTTCCTTAGTTACTGAGAAGAACCGCTTTTCCTCATTGGGATGTACCTTTTATTCTCAGAGGAAAAGGCAACTGTCCAAAACTAATCCAACCACTTCTTATTTCTTGGAATGCTTTTTACCATCATCCTTTTTTACTTTTATGGGACCACTTTTCCATAACTAATTTTATTTCCAAAAAAAAAAATTAATTCAAGTTTTTCAAATAATCTTTCTCCAGAAAATAATTTTTTCAATTTCTACAAAATACTAATTAAAATGACATAATATTAGCTCAACAACTAGTTAACACTTAAGTTATTTGTCACAACTTCCCCCCCATAATCAAAAACTGTCCTTGGTGTTTCACTCCAGCTCAGCAAATAATTCTAGGTAAGCCTCACGTACAAATCCTTTGTCTCCCCAGGTAGCCTCATCCGAGCTGAAGTGTTTCCACTACACTTTAACCTGGGTGATGACTCGCTTCCGGAGCATGATTTATGTATGGTCTAATATACATTGAGGTTCAACCAGAAAATTTTCGTGTAGCTCTACCTGCAATCAGAAAAGCTTTAGTTAAATTCTCATAAAAAAATTTATGTTTCAAGTTAGGATTTTCTAATCTTGTCCTACCTGAATGCTCTGCCAATGGATTACATGCTTCAGATCATGCACATATTGCTTCTATAGGGACACATGAAACACATTGTGTACTTGAATATGGATGGGTAAATCCAATCGATATACCATAGGCCCCACCCTTTCCAATATCTAGAAAGGTTCACAGAACCTGGGAGCCAACTTGGAACAAGAGGCTCATCTTAAGGTGCTCTTCTTTGGTTTGATCCTTACATACACATGATCACCCACCTTAAATTATCGATAAGTCCTTTTCTTATCTGCGCATGTCTTCTGTCGATCTTGAGTAGCTCTTAGGTTTTGCTTGATATTTCTTACCTTCGATCCCATCTCAGCCAACATTTATGGTCTAAGAATAAACTTAGTCTCTGGGCTTCTCCAATTAATGGGTGTGCAAAATTGTCATTCATATAGATCTTCGAAAGGAATCATCTTAAGAGACTCTTGATAACCATTGCTGTATAAAAATTCTACCAAGTCTAAATATTCTTCCCATTTTGTTGGCTGCTGCATCACGTACATGCGTAGCATATCCTCTAAGACTTGGTTTACTCACTCGGTTTGTCCATCTGTTTGAGGATGATAAGCATTGCTGAAATTTATGTGGGTTCCCAGACCTATGAAAAAGGATTTCCAGAATTCTGAAGTAAACTTCATATCTCTATCTGAAGTGACAGTCTTTGGAATGCCATGAAGTTTGAATATCTCTCTCATAAAAATTTCTATTATCTGTATAGTTTTGTAATTAGACTCTATGGGTATAAAATTTGTTTCCTTACTCAGTCTATCAATCACCATCATAGTGGATTCATTATGCCTTTTCAATCATGGTAGAACAGTAATGAAGTCTAGGGATATGACCTCCCATTTCCATTCAGGTAGTGGTATGGGCTGCAATGATCCAGCTGGATGTCCATGCTCCACCTTAACTTCTTGACACTCCAAACATTTTTTTAAATATTTAGTAATGTTTTTTTGCATACTAGGCTAGAATTTTATTTTTCTAATTGCGGTCAACATTTTTTGGTATCTTGGGTGTCCTGAATAATTGCTACGGTGATATTCATTCATGATAATCTCCTTTAGATCAATTCAATTTGGTATATATGTCTTTTCTTTAAAGGTTAGCAACTAATCTTTTCTAACTCCATAATCAGAAGGTTTTTCTTGTTTTCTAGCCTCCTCATTTTGTTTCTATAAGAATTGGTACTCAGAATCCTTCCAAGCCTCCTCTTTTACTTGATCTAGAAATTTTCATTCAAGCTGGTTATAACAAAATTCATAAACACAATGCAGCTTTCTGCTTAAATCACCCTCCACATGGTTTTCTTTACCCTTCACATGCTGAATATGAATGTCAAATTCACTTAGGAAGGCATTTCTATCATTCTCGTCGAGAGTTTAAATCAGGTTGCTTAAAGTAGCTGGTTAGGCTACTGTGATCATTTTTTAATAAGAACTTTTTTCCTAGTAGGTAGTTTCTCCATACCCGGAGAGCATGTACTACTATTTTTAGCTCCAGGTCATAGGCTGAATATATTTTCTCATGCTCTTTTAACTTCTTGGGATAAAAAAGGCCCAACCCCTGGCTTATAGGCATCTATACAAACCTCAAAATCTTTGTTGGGGTCGGCTATCCTCGACACTAGGGCAATGGTAAACAGATGCTTAAACCTTTCAAAACTATTATGGAATTCATCAGTCCACTTAAATACTTCTCCATTCCTTTGCAAGGAGGTGATTGAAAAATAAATTCTAGAGAACCCTTCAATGAATCGTCGATAGTACCTAGCCAATCCCATAAAGGATCGAATATCTACCACATTTTGGGGAATTTTCCATTCCATAATTGTCTTAATTTTCTCTGGGTCAACTGTTATCCCCTCTGCTGAAATAACACAACATGAGTACTGGATTTCTTCTTTGAAGAAATCACATTTGCTCAACTTGCGGTACAACTATTGTTTTCTTAACATCTCCAACACTATTCTTAGGTGCTCCTTATGTTCTTCATGATTCTTGGAATAAATTATAATATCATCAATAAATATTAGCACAAATCTATCCAAGAAGGGGTGAAATATATTGTGCATCAACCTCATAAATTTTGTTGGTGAATTGGTTAAACTGAAGGGTAGTACCACAAACTCATAATGCCCATACCTAGTACAGAAAGAAATCTTGTGGATATCATCATCTTTAATCCATATCTAGTGATATCCAGGCCTTAAGTCTATTTTTTAGAATATTGTGGCCCCCTTCACCTGATCAAACAGGTCATCAATTAGAGGTGAGGGATATTTATTTTTTACTATTAGTTTACTGATCTATCTATAATCCATGCACATCTGCATGGGTCCATCCTTCTTCTTTACAAAAAACACTTGTACTCCCCAAGAGGAGACACTTGGGACAATAACCTTTGTCCAGCAGTTCTTCCAATTGCATTTTTAATTCAGTTAGCTTCATAATACTCATTGTAGAAGGAGCCCTCGAAACGGGTGATGCCCCTGGAATAAACTGAATGGTCAAATCAATCATTCTCTTCTTGGGGCTAGTCGTGGTACATCTTCTACAAATACATCCATGAAGTCCTGTACTACTGGTATGTTTTCCATCATATGAGTCTTATCCTTGGAATTGGCATATCCCGCTTGGATGGCATAAATCTAACATCCTTTTCTCATGCATTTATTCATTTGGGATGTTGTGGCAAGGCGCAATTGTAGTGGTTTCTTGATTCCCGGAATCTCTTTGCATGTTCCATATTTCACTCTATAATATATAATGTTTTCTTTAAATCCACAAAATTCTAATATCTCTCCAACCAATCCATGCCTAGCAGTACATCATAGGATCCTAATAGCAGTATGTTCAGGTCCATGTTTAACTGCTAGTCTCGAATTTCCAATGTGCAGTTTGGAATTTTGGCACTTACCTTTCTTTTTTCACCTATGGTAGTTGTACAAACCAAGCATTTTTGAATTTATGACTTTTTAATTTACATAATTCTACTATTTTGGAGTTTACATAACTTAAACATGCACCTGGGTCAATAAAAATAGAAACAGGCCGTGAGAGTAGCTTACCTCCCAACCCTATCATCATTGGTTGATAATACGCCTCACGATCTTCCAACACTGCGTTGATTTTGGGTATGTTTTAGGCTACATTTCTCACTGTAGAAGCTTCTTGCACATGAGAAATTGTTTCACTTCTCCCACGCCATGGGAATTTTTTATAAAATCTGCCTCACACGCCCCCAACACTACAGAGGTGGTTTTGGACCTTATCCTTGTTCAGTTTTGTTGGAAGCCTCTATAGGCCTCTCTTTCGTAGGCCATTAGGTTATTTGATGATTTCTACCAAACTATTTTCTAACTCAAATCTGTGAAGAATTATTAAAGTTGATATTTCTAGCACCTTTGAAATTTGAACTTCTTTTCTGTTATTTTCTTGGCTGCCAATTTTTTCCTTTTTCCCCTTTTTCCTTGGACTGTTGATAACACATTATTTCCTTCTGAATTGTTTCATCCATGGTCCTAGGATTTACAAATTGAATTCATTCCTTCATGTGCATTAGCAAACTACTTAAGAACCATTGAAACTTAGCCCTTTCATCTCTGAGATAAGGAACATATCTTAATAGGGAAGTGAACTTGGTTATGTACTCATGCATACTCATCTGACCCAGCCTCAAATCATGTAATTCTCTAGATTTTTCATCATAGAAACATTCTATTAAGTATTTTTCTTTAAAGTATTACTGGAACGAATCTGATGTCAAATATTGATCTTCAATGTTGCGAACATTCTCTACTTCCTCCAACCATAGCGTGGCTTTCTCTCTCAATTGGTAAATGGCCAATCTATATTTAAGGTTGTTTATGTACTCGTAGACTTGAAACTACTTATTCATATTAATCAGCCAAGCCTCTACCACCTCTTCATCTTCTCCATCAAATGTAGGTGGTTTTATCTTTCAAAACTCACCTTGTAGTTCCACCTTTTGTTTCTTAATTTCCTCTTGATATAACACATTACCAAACTCTACCTCATTGTATTTTGTGTTCTTGTTGCTTCGATGTGAATAAATCCTACCCATTCTTTCAGTGGTATGGTCCTTCATTTTTCATTCATTTTATTCTTGCATGTCTCTATTGGGACTGGGTTGTAACACCCCCTTATTTTTTTTGTTAGAAGGACTCTTTAGTATCCTTTATAGTTCTTGCATCAGGCATTCATTGCCGCTTCTCACTTGAACCATTTCTTCCTGCAACTTCTGCACAATACTTAACAGTATACTAGTCTAGTGTTATTGTTCCTACAACATTCTACTGGTCTATTGGTGCCAATCCACACTAAACTAAATCCACATTTTAGGATTTATTTTTGGTTGTGATTGAGGTGTAGGTTCCTCAGTATTCCAAGGTTTTTGTTGTTTCTATCCCCTTCTCATATTGTCCTTTACAATACTACTTCTTTTCTATGCATAAGTATACAATCAATTTATCCTGTTAGGTGACCCCTAGGGTCCCAGTGTGTGAGCGTTTCTCTCATACCACTTGTAATATTTAACACCAAAAAAAAAATTTAAAAATTACTCTATAGCTTCCTCTATGTTATGAAAGTAGCTCCGAAAATAGAAGAAAAGAAAGATCAACGCCTTAGAAATTAGCCACTTCGAGGGGGAAACCTATAATACATTACATAAATGAACAATTATTGGATGCCTACAAATGACCAAAACCTCATTCTATATATAGGAGTCCATGGGCCCACAATATTATCCTAGCCAACCTAAAAATAACAATGTAAGGGCACAATAATAACAATATTGGGGTTACAAGGGTACAATAATAACAATAAGGGGGCTACATTAATAACAATAAGGGATTAAACTAGTAATATAGGGACTTAACATGCCCCTCTCTGGAAAAGTGTTGTCCTCAACGCTTGAGTAGTTGTAGGTGCTTCTGTATAAAATTCTCATCCTCCCATGTAGAATCTTTAGTGGGCAAGTTCTTCCACTTGATGAGATACTCTGAAATTGATCAATTTCGTAGCTGTCGAGTTCTTGTTTCTGTGACCGCTTCAAGTTCCAATATGATTTTTCCTTCCTCACCAAGTTCTCGAAATATTGTTTGAACTGGAATATTTTCACCAACAAACTTATTTAAGCATGAAACATGAAAAACTGGATGCAATTGTGAAGAATCAGGAAGCTTCAATTTGCATGCCATAGTACCAATCTTTTGCAATACCTTGTAAGGACCATACTACTTTGGCGATAATTTATTATTCTTCTTAGCTTGCTTGAGGGACATTTGTTTGTATGGTTGTAGCCATAAAAATACCCATTGTCCTACATCAAAACTTCTCTGGCTACAATGATCTGCCTGTTGTTTCATTCGATTTTGTGCCAAATTTAGGTTATCCTTTAAGAGTTGGAGAACTTCTTGCTGATGCTCGATGTGATCTTCCACTGCTTGAACGTTAGAATTTTCTCTTAAATATGATGTGATGGATGGTGGATGATATCCATAAAGTGCCATAAATGGGGTCAATTATTCTATAGTATGGAAGGAATAGTTATACGACCATTCAGCTAGAGGTAACCACTTGACCCATTGTGTTTGTTTATCGAATACAAAACAATGAAGATATCCTTACAAAAATTTATTCACTATCTCAGTTTTACCATCAGATTGAGGATGATAAGATGAGCTATGAGCTAATTGAGTACCCAAACAAGAAAATAACTCCATCCAAAAATTTCTATTAAAAATGGGAACTCTGTCGCTCACAATAACCTTTGGGTTTCCATGTAGTTTTTGAATTGTGTCCATAAATATGGTAGCAATTGTACTTGCTTTAAATGGATGAGATAATGCACAAAAGTGTGCATACTTGGTAATTCTATCAACTACCACCATGATGACACTCTTTCCTTCAGAATTAGGTAAACCTATGATAAATTCCATTGAAATATGCCCCCAACGTTGACTTGGAATGGATAGAGGTTGTAGAAGTGTCGGGGTATTAATTTTCTCAACTTTATTTTTCTAGCAAACTAAACATTCTGCCACAAACTTTTGAACATCAAATTTAAGGCCATCACAAAAAAAAAAAATTCTTCACCCTGTGGTCAGTTTTTAAAAATCCTGAGTGTCTTCCTAAAGGATAAGTGTGCAATTCCAAAAGAATTTTTTGTTTTAGTTGGGAATTATTGCAAATATATAAGCAATCTTTGTACCATAAAGAATCATTTTTCCAACTAAATGTAAAAGATGTACTAGGATCTTGATACAACTTTTGAATGAGTGTCCACACTTCTTCGTCTTTCTTCCATTCATCCCTTGGTTCGGTTATCCAATTCGGCTGGATAATAGAAATGACACTAAGCAATGCTTTCACCTCTTCATTCTTTCTTGAGAGTGCATCTACAACAAAATTTAGCTTCCATTTTTTGTAGATTATCTCAAAGTCATAACCCAACATCTTTGTGACCCATTTTTTCTACTCTTCTCAAGATAGTCTTTGTTCCAAATATTGTTTAGGACTATCATGATCAATTTTCACCTTGAAGTGTCTTCCCATTAGGTAAGGTCACCATTTATTTAGTGCATGTAGTATTGCTAACATTTCCTTCTCATAAATAGCTTTTTGTAAATACTTTCCTTTTATTGGACGACTTTCAAAATAAATGGGTCTTCCTTCTTGCATTAAAACAACACCAATTCCATTTCCCAAGGCATCATATTCCACAATAAAGGTTTTTGTGAAGTCAGGCATAGCTAAGACCGGTGCTAGGAACATTTCCTCTTTAAGATGTTCAAAGGCCTTAGTTTCTTCAAGAGTCCATGAAAATGAATCCTTCTTCAATAATTTTGTTAGAGGTGTTGCTATTCTCCCATAATTCTTAACAAACTTGCAATAATACCCTGTTAACCTGAGAAATCCTTGCAACTTCTTTATGTTTGTAGGGAATTTCCATTCCTTAATGGATTTAATTTTTTTAGGGTCTACTTTAACACCCTCATGAGATACAATATGACCCAGATATTCCACCTCTTGTACTCCAAAGAAATATTTGGATGTTTTTGCATATAATTATTTCTCGTCCAATACTTTGAGCACCATGTTAACATGTTGAACATGATTCCTCCAAGACCTGTTGTAGATTAGTATATCATTAAAATACTAGCACAAATTTTCTATGGAAGGGTTTCAAAATGGAATTCATCAACCCTTGAAATGTAGATGGTGCATTGGTAAGGCCAAAAGGCATGACCAAAAATTCATAATGACCCTCATGAGTTTGAAATGTTGTTTTCAAAATATCTTCAGTATTCATTCTAATTTGATGATATCCTGAACGAAGATCCAAATTAGTAAAATAAATTACTCTATGTAATTCATCTAATAATTCATCAATCACAAGAATGGGAAATTTATCTTTAATGGTGATCTTATTAAGCTCCCTATAATCTAGACACATGTTCCATGATCCATCCTTCTCGTGCACCAATACTACTAGAGCAGAGAAATAACTTTTACTAGGTTGAGTTCTACCTGCCTCTAAAATTTTTGCAATCATACATAAGGATATCTATAAGGCTTTTGGACATAAGGATATCTATAAGGCTTGATGATTGGAGGAACACTTCCTGGAATCAAATGAATAGCATGATCATGATTAGAAATAGGTGGGAGTCCTTTAGGAGTTTCAAACACCTTGGAATGATTGTCCAAGATTCAATTTCACTCTTTTGGACATAAGGATATCTATAAGGCTTGATGATTGGAGGAACACTTCCTGGAATCAAATGAATAGCATGATCATGATTAGAAATAGGTGGGAGTCCTTTAGGAGTTTCAAACACCTTGGAATGATTGTCCAAGAATTTTTGGAGATCTGCAGAAATAGATCATTTTGATGTTGGACTTATAGTGAGAATAATTGTGCAATTATGCCTCATTATTCTTTCTTCAGAATATTTGTCATGACATTAGAGCTTATTATCTTTCCTGAATTCCCTCTGATACCCCATAATTCGACTTCCTTTCCTTCTGAAAAAAATTCAAAAAAGTTCTTGAAAATTTAAAACTATCGTCCCCAAAGATTGCAACCATTGTACTCCTAGTACAACATTAGCACCTCCCATAGGAATGAAAATAATTGGAATATTCAATACATATTCACCCATAGTTAGCTTGATTTTATGGCATTTTCTAGAGCAATTTATAGTTCCTCCATTTTCAACCATCACTTGACATTCTGGTGCTAGGTATAGGAAACAATTCAATTCCTTGGCTACCTTACAATGAATAAAACTATGGGTACTACCTAAATCAATCAACATGATTACCTTTTTCTTCTTGATATATCCTTCTACCTTGAGAATTTGAGGAGTGGTCATTCCTGCCAATGCATTAAATGATATGGTCAGAGTCATTTCTTCCTCTTCTAGGGTTGGTTCCTGGTCTATATCCTCTTTTTTTGAAGATTCTTGTTCATTTTCTTCTTTCCTCTTCACAATCTATGTAAAATAATTTATTCTCAGCAAATTTATGACCTTTAGTGTATTTTCTATCACAAATTTAGAAAAGCCATTTTTCTCTTTTTTCTTTCAATTGTTGTGGTGTCAACCTTATAGGTTGTGGAAGTCTAGGAATAGAAACTCTTCCATATTTATATATGTGAGTGGTAGGCTACCTTGTTGCCATAATTTTACATTCAACTTTTATTTCCAACCTGAATACATTTTCCAATGAATCATGTTCCTAAATACAAACTTCATGTTGGATGTTATCCTTTAAAGTCCCTATGAATACATCAATCTTCTGTTCCTTTGGAATATCATTTACCATTATATTCAATTTTTGGAAGTACTCAATGTGCTCCACCACTAAACCCTTTTTTTTTAGATTTATCAATAGGTTAAAGAGTGTGTTGTTTTTTGTATCCTCATAATGCGCTATCATTTCCTACATAAAAATTGACTAAGTGACAATTTTTTTACGAGAGTAAAGCCGTCAATCCCATATAAATGTATTTTTTTCTAAACATAAAGTTGAAATGCATACCTTTTTTATGTTTTGCACATTATTGAGATCAAAATACCACTCCATCTGTAGTATCCATGTTATGGGATCCTTGCCATCAAACTTCCTCATATCCATCTTTGGAATATGGTAGTTCTTCCGTCCAACATTAGAGTTTATGAAATGGCGATTAACATTTATTTTGTTCTCATTATGAGTTTCCTCTACTATCTTTTCGCCATTAGGAAACATTTCTTGTTTCAACTTTGCCAAACCTTCGATGTCTACTTTTAGATCATTCTTCATATTTTGCATGTTGTCTTTCATTTTTTCATCCATATTAGCTTCCATTTCATCCATCTTAGCTTTCATGCCCACTTACATGCCATCCATATTAGCTTCGAAACCATTCATCTTAGCTTCCACGACTTTCTTCAAACCATCCATATTAGTTTCCATGCCTTTATTCAAAAATTCCATTTCATTTTTGTTGCTCTTTGCCATAGCGAAATTTGGTGCACTTTCTCTTGTAATTTTGATATCTCATGTTGTGTTTCTTCATCTTCATGAGTCATAGTAGAGTCTTCTGAAGGCTTAATGGGTGTTGAATTATTTTTAGGGGGCATTTTAGAACCCAATACTGATATCCATTCTTCAATATGCCCTTTGAATAGATTCAAACTAATTTTTTTCAAACGAGACTTATGTAATTTGAAAAAAATACACACATTTTTCTTGCTTTTGAGGAGCTAGATATTGAAACTGAATTATCTCTGTCATTTCATATCTTCAACATCTAAAATTTGGCCATAACGTAGCCCTATGAATATTATTTTAAATTCCACAAATCTGACCTAATTTGGATTCTTCAAGAAAAATTTATGCCATATCTCCCATGATGACCTAATTAAGGATTGATTTAGTACAAAAAACTTTTATGGCGTGCCACGTGTCACTGTTTCCTCCTTCGGCTCTAAAATTGGTATACAGAAAACTACAGTCCGTGTACTTGCTCAGAGAGAGATTTATGATTTTTTTCTCGTGGTAACCTCTTTGAGATGAAATTCGGGAGCCTGAAACAATCCTAACTTCCACAGATCATATCTCCAAAAATATTGTGAACCAAGATCTGAAATTTCTACAGGCAGTTCCCTCAGGATTTCATCTTTTGAACCCTCATAGAAAAACATCATAGTGAAAATTCTATGATGACCTATTTAGGTTAAATTCGTAAGCCTTCAAAAATCCCTAACTTCCACAGATCATATCTCCGAAAATATTGCAAACCAAGCTCTGAAGTTTTACGACGATGTTCCTCAGGATTTCAGTTTCGCACTCTAAATATTTCAGCTTCTGAAACATCGTAGAAAAAAATGTGATAGTGAAAATGCCACAATGACCTGTTTGGAGCAGCGAAACCCTAGAATCAAAAGCTTTGATACCAAATGTTATGAAAACAACTCCAAAAATAGAAGAAAAGAGAGATTAGCACCCTAGAAGTTAGCCACTTCAAGGGGGAAATCTCCAATACATTACATAAATTAACAATTCTTAGATGCCTACAAATGACCAAAACCTCCTTCTATATATAGGAGTGCATGGGCCCACAATATAAGCCTAGCCTCCCTAACAATAACAATTTAAGGGCACAATAATAACAATATTGGGGTTACAGGGGTACAACAATAACGATAATGGGGTTGCACTAATAACAATAAAGGAATAAACTAGTAATATAGGGACCTAACACTCTAATATTAATTTCCTAAGTAGGAGCTCATGTATGATCATGTACTATACAATGTATATAAAATATGATTTTGGATAGATTGGAAACCATTGTGTTTGATTAACTCAACTTCACATGTGAATTATTATTATTCATGTATGTGCATATATTTTACTTGATTTGCAAGTTTTATAGTTCTTTCTACTAGTTCTATAGTTAATTAAAACTCCTCTGAAAAATTTATGTACGCTAGATCTCCTGTAATATCCTTGACACTTAATGACACTCTAGCTGTATGTGAATTTGGATTTTTGCATATGAATTTTGAGGCCACCTTCCCTCCTATCCACCACTTGATCAGTGGGGGAGATTGATGATAGGATTTGAGTGGGAAGAATGCATAGGTATTACCCCTGCAACCCTAATTGAATTTCTTCTTTTCACCGTGTGTGCTCCGTGGTTTCACCTGGAACCTTTACTATTTTATGGTGTTGCAATCTAACCACCCCTCTCTTCTCGGTGTTGTAGTAGGTATGAGAGAGCATGGTTTATATGGTATGAGTTTTACCTTGTCCCGGTCCGATCTTGGAAAGGGTTAATCTGCTTTTTCTTGCATTTTTGTGGATAGGACTGCTTTGCGCCCTCTCTCGGGTATTTGTGGAAGTTTACAAGGTTCCATGGACATTTTTAGCTTCTGCAGGTTTTCGATTCCAATCCACCTACAAAATCTCAACCACTTCTGAAAGAGGTCTTCCCCACAACATCAGGTAGTTCTTTTGTTCAGGTTAACAGTGTGTTTGCTCTCGGGTTAATTTAATTGAACCCTCAGGTATTTAATTTCTCTATGAAAATAAAACTTGAATTTTGTTACCTGTATTTTCTTTCTTCATCTCGAAGCTCGGATCGATGGAATAAGTTATCTCTCAGGTATGCAAGTTTAGTTTCACCACCTCATCAATATCTTGATTTACATGAATTTTGCTTTACTAATTTGCAATCACTAAAGTACTTAATGGTTTTTGGTTGCAGGTAGTTCCTTTACCTGAAGGTCGAGGACATTCCCACGAGTTTTCTCCATGGATAAGGTCAGATTTCTTGCAAGATATTGATATGGTGTTACCCTCTCAAGTGCCTTGTATCATTCTTATCTCTACAGTCGAGAGTTCTTTTCAACTTCCGCCATGAATAGTGTATTACCCATGAGGGTTTCTACTCTAGAGATAGAGCCATTGAGTTGCTTGTTTATTTCCCTTTCTGGCATGCTTATGTTGAACTTAGCTTACATGTAGACTTTTATAATAATTGTAATATTTAATGTTCATGGTTTCATTAATTTTCAATGAAGTTTATTAGGTTTTCTTACAACCCATTCTCTTGATTATTGGAGTTTTGGATAATAATTTTCTGACTCATATTTATATAAGTTATGGTTCTTTCTTATATAATACCTTTCGTTCTTTTGTTTCTATCATAAAAATTTTCCTACAGGGTTTTTCCAACATTATTGTGGAGGTTTAATTCAACTCTTTTACGAAATAGAATTTTTTCCTTGTTTAGAATATAGTTCACTATTTTGTTTATAAATAAGTATCATGTTAACTAATATTCATTGGGTAATTTTGTGCCCCTCATCAGACTATTATTTTTATTCTCCACTATATTTTGATTCTCTGTTGTTTACTCCTAATGCTCAGCTTATACTTTAGCTTAGTAATTTTTTACTACGAAACAACTGACATGATAATTTTAATTTCAGAGTTTTATCAATTTTAAATATACTAGCAATGTAGTTTTCTTTATGGTTTATGAAGATGAATCAACCATATCTGTCCATGTCCATGTATTTATAGGCATGGAGTAATGATGTGTTCTGGGTTGAGGTTCCCACCTTGAACCCTGAACCGATAGTTCACCTCCAGATAGCTCTAGATTAACAGGGTTTATAGTCCAGCACTATCCTTAGTTATTTTATATTACATCATATGTTTCGAAAACATATTACAAATATTCTTTTACTTATTTATCCTTATTTGACTATTTTACGATATATCAAAATCTTTATAGGGAAAGATAAACATAACTATTTCTGTAACATATTTTACATAGGAGTTCATGTATTTCCTCTTTTATTGCAAACTATAGTTTTTCTCCAGAATTTCCACCTATATATATATCTATATATATATATATATATATATATATATATATATATATATAGTATTCAACTCATTACTTATGAGTTTTCATTTACTACAATGCTATTTTCGAGAATGTTGGTTAAACACATTATTTAGTGCATTTCCTCTAATAAACTCTTCTATCTATAACAACTGAATAAAAAACTCTGGTCACTTATTTGAATTTCAACTGTGTTGATGATGTCCTCCCAACTATCAAGAGAGACGATTATGTCCTTCTCTTCCCACGTGCTCCACACCTGAGAATTATGGGTTGACAGATATTTCTAGTGGGACCTTAGAACCCCAAGTATAGTCTATTCCATAACTCTTCAAGAACGTTGAGTGGTTTCCACTGGTCTCTACCAGCTCAGGAAATTCTTCACTCCCTTCCTTAGTTACTAAGCACAACCCCTTTTCCTCACTGGGATGTACCTTTTATCCTCAGAGGAAAAGGTAACTATCCGAAACTATCCAACCACTTCTCAGTTCTTGGAATGCTTTTTACCATCAGTCTTTTTTACTTTTATGAAACCACTTTTCCATAACTAATTTTATTTCCAAAAAAACAAAACTAATTCATGTTTTTCAAATAATATTTCTACATAAAATAAATGTTTCAGTTTCTTCAAAATAATAATTGAAATGACATAATACTAGTTCAACAACTAGTTATAAGTCCCTTGTCATAGAGAGAGGTTTTTTTAATAAGCCTGTTCCAAAAAAAAAACTTTTTTCTTTTTTCAAAAATTTGTTTCCATAGGGTCGGAAATCACTTCCAAATTCTATGAATAAAACATAAAAGCAGAGTGCTTCCATTTGATTTTTCAACACTATAGGAAAAATTGTTTATGTGCATATAGAAATAATAATTATGTTAATAATTGTTGAAAAGGAATTAAGTTATTTCATTTAAGAGATTATCAAGTAGGTTCTCATGTTGCATATGCATTAAAAGTTTTAAAGGAAATCTTGCACTATTGCAGAGACTATGTGCTTAGGTGCACATTAATAATATCTATTATAATTTATCTACTCTAATTTATTATGTGATTTTACATCCATGAGTATCTTGAGTCATGCAAAAATATATAAATAACTTTTGTGAGAAGTAGTTCACATAAAACCTTTGGGTAAAAGGAAATTGGTTTTGTCATTTGAGAATGATTTGGTATTCATGTTATTTCTTGAATAAATATTACAAATATCACTAATCTATGAAATGAAAAGAAAATATTTTGTATTGCATGCATAATAGCGAGTGAGTTGTCTATCTTTTGGAAAAATAATAATTGGTGTGTTAAATTCCTTGGAAAATAAATAGATATACATTTCTATGGCAATAAGTATTTATTGTGTTAGAAATCTTCAAAAGAATTAAAGAGAAAAATATATCCTTGTATCTATTATTGGATTAGATTATTGGAGAGGAAAACTAGTAATCACATGTTTTATTATGTAATATTATTTAGAGAAACATATACACTTTCATATATTGAAAAAGTATAGTTTTGGTATTAGATTTCTGGAGAAAAGGAAGATGCAATTATATGATATTGATTGTGTTAGCCTTCGTTTGGGAAAATAACATGTATTTTCCACATAAAATGATTAGTTAAAATTAGCTATGTTATTAGCTATTTTGGGAGAATATTATACATAGTTATTAAGCTAGATCTTCTAGATTAGAGAGATATATACCTTTACATGAATTAAAGAATAAATAGTGTTCGTTTGATCCCTTGGAAAATATTTTTTTTTATTTTTCCATCTTAATAAATCGTGGTCTCCCCTCCCGTAGTCCACGATGCCAGCAGTTTCCCTCTCAAGACTTCGCATCTCTCTAAAGTGAACAATCCCACTATTTTTACTATCATATTTAATTATTCGATAGTTGGAGAGAATAATGGAAAATTGAATGACTGCAATTTGTACTCATCCAGCTAGCCCTGGAAATCATCAATTGACATCAATTCATATTTTTTACACTAAATCAAATGCGTTGTATAAATATCATATATTTTGGAGGTGTTGGTTGGAACCTGAATAAAAAAAAAAATTGTTTTTTTTTTTTTGTCTAATTTGGGATTTTAGCAAATTCTTACATAAAAATTAAACCCAAAAATAAACCGAAAATCAATCCATATCAAAATGGAAATGGTGTCAGTTTTTCCTGGATTTTTGTAAAATTATTAGAGCACAAAAATGGATCTAGTGGAAGAATAATTGCAGAAACTTTACAAATTGAAAAAGAAAAACAATTATAATTGAGAATGAAATTGGTACGTCAATATTAGGTTGAGAGTCAATATATAAAACAACTAAGTTAAGATTAGTTTTACCTGCAATAACTATGGATATTTAAAGCTAATTGAATCTAAGTGTGCTTTATGTTCTATTAATGTGCACATGCCCCACATGCAAGCACTAGATTTAACTAACTAAAGCCAAGTGCGCACCACATGTAAGCACTTGAGTTAACTAGCTAAAGACATGGGCACATTGCATTCAATCTATAGAGTTGAACTAAAGCTAATCTAGGTTAACTATGTCCATGTACAACACTCGAGTTAACTAGCTAAAGACAAGTGCACATTGCATGCAATATCTAGAGTTGAAATAAAGCTAATCTAGGTGCATCTACACCAGCAACCCCCCTTAAGCATAACTTACGTGAGTGTGATCCAAAATGAATGAGTCTCGGAAACATGGCCATTTTAGGTACCCATATACAATGCATGGAAAGAGGAAAGAGGGAAAACCTAGTCAGAAGAAAAACCCCCCTAAAAATATAATGCAAAAGTAGAGAAAAGACAATTGTTAGGCAGTAATTTCCTTCACCCCGAGATGATCTTATGGGAATTGAAACTTATGCTCAGTGAAAGTCTAGGTGAAGATATCAACAGTGTACTGGGAACTTGGACAATACTGAAGATCGATGATGCTAGCTTGGATCTCGAGGAATAAGTTTCATTTTTTGAAATAGAGGTATCAACTCCCATGTTTGGATCAAATGCTGAATTTCCTTATACATGGTTGCATGCCAATATGGATTCCCTGAAACTTCGTCATGCATCTAATGATCAAATTCATGTACTCTAGATGCATGCATAGGAATGGTTGTCTCTAGGGATGCATGCATTTTCATATGTGGCTTTAGATATTCCTTTTTTGGTGCATGCATGAACATACATGATGTTATAAATTCCTCCTTAGATGCATGCATGGGCATGCATGGCTCTACGACTAAGAATTCATGTGGAGCATCATTAAATTGAGACCTTGTCAAATCTGCATCGTCAACATCATCAATAGTAGAGGAATCAAAGTACTCTTCTATGTTTTTGAATGTATTTTATTCATCACTAGCAGAGGAAGGTATTTCCTTATGTGTGATGTCTTCATTATTGGGCAAGATCAAATTCTCATCTGCAACAGGTTCATTAACAAATAAGGAAGCAAAGTCTTCTTGTTCAACACTGTCTTCAAAATATTTCTCCACGTTATTGGAGTCTTCACCACTTTCATGACTGCTATAATAACTCGATCTCTTTTCCTCCAAATGGTGTTCTTCTAGATCATTTTCATCACCATATAATCCTTTCAATGTAGTCCAGATTTCAGGCAGTGATTCAATATTTCTGATCTCATAAATAATATCATGAGAGATAGGTAAACACAATCTTATATAAGCCATGTCAAATCTATTAAGGAAATATGACTTCTCATCCTCTGACAATGGTTCTATCTCAATTCCCATGACTATTTGGTACAAGCCTTTTCTCCTAAGAAGAAGAAAAATCATTGGCTTCCATTCATGGTAATTTTATGGAGTCAGAATAGTGGAAGTTGGGAATTCGATTCTTTCACTTTGTGCTTGTAGCAACAATTGCGGAAATTCTCCAATATTTTGATCTGTAAAACAAATCTTTGAACAATTTCCACTTCTATTCTCTTCAAACCAGCAAAAAATTTTCTCATGCAACTTCTCCAAACCCTTGTAACTTTGTTACCATGTAAATTATTAGAGCACAAATATGGATCTAGTTGAAGAATAATTGTATAAACTTGTTAAGTTGAAAAAGAAAAACAATTAGAATTGAGAATGAATTTGATACATCAATATTAGGTTGAGAATCAATATATAAAGAAACTAAGTTAAACTTAGTTGTACATGCAATAACTATGGACATCTAAGGCTAATTGAAGCTAAGTGTGCTTTATGTTCTGTTAATGTGCACATGCCCCACATGCAAGCAGTAGAGTTAACTAACTAAATCTAAGTGCACACCCCATGTAAGCACTTAAGTTAACTAGCTAAAGACAGGGGCACATTGCATTCAATATCTGGAGTTGAACTAAAGCTAATCTAGGTTAGCTATGTCCATGTACAACACTCAATTTAACTAGCTAAAGACAAGTTCACATTGCATGCAATCTCTGGAGTTGAAATAAAGCTAATATAGGTGCATGTACACCAACACCCCCCCTTAAGCATAACTTAGGTGAGTGTGATCCAAAATGAATGAATCCCGACAACATGGCCATTTAAGGTACCCATATACAATGCATGAAAAAAGGAAAGTGGGAAAACCTAGTCTGAAGAAACCCCCCCCCCCCCCTCAAAATATAATGCAAAAGTAGAGAAAATACAACTGTTAGGAAATTCTGTCTTTCACCCCGAGATGATATTGTAGGAATCGAAATGTCTGCTCAGTGAAATTCTAGGTGAAGATATCAATAGTGTGCTGGGAACTTGGACAATATTGAAGACTGATGATGCCATATTGGATCTGGAGGAATAAGTTTTGTTTTCGGAAGTAGAGGTATCGAATCCTATGTTTGGATCAAATACTGAATTTCCTTATACATGGTTGCATGCCAATATGGATGCCCTGCAACTTCGTCATGCATTTGATGATCAAATTCATGTACTCTAGATGCATGCATGGGAATGGTTATCTCTATGGATGCATGCATGTCCATATGAAGCCTTAAAGATTCCTTTTTGGATGCATGCATGAACATACATGATGTTATAAATTTCTCCTTAGATGCATGCATGGGCATGTATGGCTCTACGACTAAGAATGCCTGTGGGGCACCATTAAATTGAGACCTCGTCAGATCTGCATCATCAACATCATCAATAGTAGAGATATCAAAGTCCTCTTCTATGTTTTTGAAAGTATTTCTTCATCACTAGAAGAGGAAGATATTTCCTCATGTGGGATGTCTTCGTTATTGGACAAGATCAAATTCTCATCTGTAACAGGTTCATTAACAATAGAAGAAGCAGAGTCTTCTTGTTCAACACTCTCTTCAAAATATTTCTCCACATTATTTGAGTCTTCACCACATTCATGACCGCTATAGTAACTCGATTTCTTTTCCTCAAAATGGTGTTCTTATAGATCATTTTCATCACCATATAATCATTTCAATGTAGTCCATATTTCATGTGGTGATTCAATATTTCTGATCTCATAAATAATATCATGAGAGACAGATAAACACAATATTCTATAAGCCATGTCAAATCTGTTAAGCCAATATGACTTCTCATCCTCTGACAATCGTTCTGTCTCAATTCCCATGAATATTTGCTACAAGCCTTTGTTCCTAAGATGAAGCAAAATCATTGGCTCCCATTCATGGTAATTGTATGGAGTCAGAATAGGGGAAGCTGGGAATTCCATTCTTTCACTTTATGCTTGTAGAAACAATTGCAGAAATTCTCCAATATTTTGATCTGCAAAACAAATATTCGAAAAATTTCCAATTATATTCCCTTCAAACCAGAAAAATATTTGTTCATGCAACTTCCCCAAACCCTTGTCGTTGATCAGCGGTTGTCATTGATGTCAACCCAAGCAGCATCAGGGGCTAACCCAATATTGCATGGGAATTTTGACCTACCAAATTAATATGTTCTGGGTCAATAATTATTTTGATGGTTTCTACTTGTCTAGATGTTTCCATTGATATATGGCATGCCATGTAAGTCTTCACGGTTTGAGAGATATTCATGTTTGAAGTTTGTACCCCCAGTTAGTGGGCTAAAACCCCATGGGGTTGGGGCATGGATAATTGAAATTCATAATTAATATTTTTTTAAGCTCCTAAAATCCCTCCCATGTTCACTTGTTGAAGCCCCTCTCAACTTAAGCATTTATATAAATTGTGATCCTCTTTTCCTCCTTATGCAAGGGATTCGGCCATCTGAAACATGTCATCATGGCATTTTCAGTCTAAATTTTTTTTTATGAAGGTTTAGAAGGGGAAATTTTTTTGAGGCGAACCAAAAATCCTGAGGAAGCTGCTATAAAAATTTCAGATCAAGGTGCACAATATTTTTGGAGACATGATCTGTGGAAGTAAGGGTTTTTGCAGGATCCTGAAATTCATCTCAAATAAGTGACCTTGGTAAAATCATCATGACTCTCTCTCCGAGTATCAGATTAGAATTTTGTAAAACGTGGAAGACATTGCACAATTTTTACTTTTTTCTCTATCAATTTTAGAGCCAAATGAAGAAACAATGATATGTGGCATGTGATAGAATTGCGCTCTGCTGAAACAGTCCATAATTAGGGCATTGTGAGAGATTGGCCATAACTCTTTCTTGAAGAATCAAAATTGGGTCAGACCTATGGCATTGGAAAGGATACTCAGAGGACTACTAATGGACCAAAAATTAGATATTGAGGATCTGAAATAATAGAGAAACACCAGATTCAATATCGAGCTCCTAGAAGGCAAGAAAAAGCTAGATCATGTGTTGTCAAGTGTTACAAAGGACCAAAATTTCTATGGCAGCAAAGAAAAACAAGGTGAACCAGAGGGTAGCATGACAAGAGCAGCAACAAAGGTGCACAACAGCAGCAATAAATTCATCATTTGAAGTCCTCAAGTGGGCAGCATTGCATACAATCATTGTAAAGGTATCATTGTACTTAGTCATTGTAAATACATTATTGTACAAATTGTACTAGTATCTATGTCCCAAGCATTGAAGAGGCAGTGTTGGGAGGTCTAGGATCATCATTAGGTGGTTGTGTCGAAGTTAGGGTTATGGTCTAGTATATCTTCTTCTACTACATCATTCTATATCATTGTAAAGTGGACCATTTTCCCTAGTACGAGAGTCCATTCTTCTTTTATTATTCTATAGCGTGGTAGGGTGGTGCTAGGGTGAGTTGTAGCTGATTGGGTGTTGGGGAATCCATTCAGTTGACTACTGGAGATTCTCAGGCGTTGGAGCGTCCATCCAGTGGGAGCTGGAGAAGAATGCTTTTCTAGATTCTAGGAAGTTGGAGCTTTATTTTCAATTGGAGTTGAATATTAAAGAATTATTACAAAAGCATTAGGTGGTTTTTATCCCGGAGTGGGTTTCCACCGTAGAAACTGTGTGCATTTGTGTTCTTCTTGTTTGCTGCTATCATTGTACAGACACTGATAATAATTAAAGATTAGCTAATGCTCTAATTGAAAGGAATATTGATTCACCCCCCTAGTATTTCCAACAATTGGTATCAGAGCTTGGTTCCTTCAATAGTAGTTTAACAGCTGGAAGGAGGTCATGGAGCATACCAAGAATGGTGTACCTCCATTCAATGAAAATATTTATGCACTTTGGAAAGGAAGAATGGAGGTCTATCTCTTGGCACAAGGTTACGAAGTATGGGACACTATTCAAAACGCATTTACATCAACTGCGGATGAACAAGGTAAGAAGAATTTGGTAAATGATGAAAAAGCAAAGAATATTATTATCAGTGGACTTATTGAATCTTCTTATCATAAGGTGTTGGGTTGTAAAACTGCCAAAAATGTATGGTACAAGCTTGAGAATATATATGCAGGTGACTCAAATGTCAAAGAAGTAAAGCTTCAAATCTATAGAGCAAAATTTGAGCAAGTCAGAATGAAAGAAGATTGCAACATTGCTCCATACTTCCAGTACGTTGATGAAATAACCAATACTCTAGAAGGATTGGGAGAGCCAGTTGACGAGAAGACTATTATACGGAATATTGTTAGAACATTACCATGGAGATTCAACCCAAAGGTATCAGTCTTAGAATACAGTGTAAATCTGGACAAACTCAGCAAGAAATAATTACATGGAGTTATTATGGCATATGAAATGACACTTGATGAAGAAAAGGGCACTTCAAATCTAGAAACTGCATTCATTGCATCTAAGCAAACCAATAAGGACAAACAACCTTCAATTGAAATGGAGAAGGTCTTTCAGATGAAAAATATGCTTACATTATGAGAAAACTAAAACCTGGTAAGGGAAAATTCGAAGGTAAACTTCCATTGATATGTTTCGGTTGTGGTGAGGTTGGGAATTTCGTACCAAAATATCTGAAAAAAAGTGATGGAAACTCAAAAGGAAAGAAAGGCTTTGAGAAATTCAACAAGCAAGGAAAAAAGAAAGGATCCAAAAGGAACTTTCTCTCTAAATAAGATAGCTCATCATTCGATGAAGAAAGTGACAGCAAAGAAGAATCCAATGAGAAAGTATTGTTTATGGCCAAGCACAATAAACAAGAAGTATCAAACAATGAAGAAGAAGGGTTGACCATAGAATAATTTTATGAGGAGGCAATCAAACTTATAAAAGAGCTCAATGCTGAGAAGATCTGTTCCAATACTCTTGAAGAACAAGTTGAAGGTCTTAAAATTGAGGTTGAAGAACACAAATGTATTGAAGAGTCACTTCAAAAGAAGTTGGAAGAAAGCAACCAAGAAAGGGAAGCATTAGAAGTCGAAGTAGTCTCGCTGCGTAAGAAAGTGAAGAAGAGAAAAACTGTCCAAAAGTATGCCAACAGCTCAAGGGCATTGGAAGAACTCATCAATAATCAACGATCTTACAACGACAGAATTGGCCTCGGTTACAAAGAAGAAGAAGCAGGACCTTCTACAACAAAATACAATGAACCTATGAAAACTGACATACATGAAGACTTCATTGGACAAGATTCAAAAGAACATCCTTGGAAGACGTTTCCTCGACGAAGATTTTTATCCAGGTACCAACATATTTTTCATGGCTATTTTTATTCATGTGGAAAATTTGGTCGTAAAGCTATAGAATGTCGCACGTACCCTAGGAACCAATACAATTTCAAGAGATTATTCAAATATGAACCTCCCAGGGCTCAACGAAACATCAATCCATTTGAACATTTAAGAAATAATATGGAATGTTACAAATGTTAGAACTTTGGACACATAGCCAGAGACTACAGACTTGAAAATCCTCTAGAAGAATCTTCAAAGCCACAAAATGAACGAACATGGAAGAAGAAGAAGACTGATAATTGTGCTCTCGCTCTCAAGGCTCAAAAAAATAAAGATGTGTAGTATGTTGACAGCAGTTGCTCAACACATATGACTGGAGATAGAAAGAAACTTTTATCTCTAAAAGAGAAGAAGTATGGAACCATATCCTTTGGAAATGATGGATCTTCAAATGTTATAGGATTATGTACCGTCACTCTTGGAAGTAAAGATGTTATAGCTAAGAATGTTCTATTGGTCGAAAACATGAATGACAATCTGCTCAGTGTTGGAAAAATGTGTGATCAAGGACACACAATGCTATTCAACTCCACAAAATGTGAAATGAGGAAAGGTAGGTATGGTAAAATTGTGGCTACAGCAAGTCGAGCTCCAAACGACATATATGTTCTAGATGAAGCAACTAAAGCATGTCTACTAGCTAAAGAGATGAAATTTCTTTATGGCACAAACGAATGGGTCACATAAACTTTGACAATGTTGTTAAGATAAGAAAAAAGGAAGCAGTATGAGAAATGCCAAAAATCTCAAAACCTTCCAACACACTATGTGAGGCATGTCGGCATGGAAAGAAGATAAAAGTCCAATTTAAAACAAATGAACACTTTTCATCACATCCATTGGAATTGATACATACTAATCTATGTGGTCCTGTGAGAACAAAAGGCTTAGATGAGGAATTATATTTCATGTTAATGATAGATGACTATACTAGGATGACAACTGGTTGGTTGAGAATGAAACTAATTTGAAAATAAAGTGTTTAAGATCAGATAATGGGGGAGAATTCCCTTCCAAATTATTTCAGCAATACTGTGATGAAAATGGAATAAAAAGGAAATTTTCAATAGCACGAACACCTCAGCAAAATGGAGTTGCTGAAAGAAAGAATAGAACTGTACAGGAAATGGGTAGAACAATGTTGAAGGACTCAAAATTGGATGAAAAATTCTTGGTTGAAGCAAATGATACGGTAGTCTTCATTATCAACCAAAGTCTTCTCAGAAATAATTGCAACAAGACTCCATATGAATTATGGAAAGGAAAACCAGCTAATGTAAAATATTTCAGAATCTTCAGAAGCAAATGTTATATCAAAAGAGAAGATCAAAATTTGGGTAAGTTTGAATCACGTGTTGATGAAGGTATCTTTTTTGGTTACTCATGCAAAATAAAGGCCTATAAATGATATAATCTAAGATGAAAACAGATAATGGAGAGCATAAATGTTACATTTGACGAAGATGGTGTTCTAGCAAGTAATGATGAGGATCTAGAATCTTTGAAACTTGAGACAGAGGCTAAAAAATACACTGATAAAATTGTAGAACAATAAGCAACCATCAACAAGGAAGAAGTAAACAATGATCATCAAGATATTTTAGAACAACAACAAGAAGCTCCTCCAAGGAGAACAAAAGAGTGAATTCAAAAGAACCATCAATCAAATCAAATAATTGGTGACATAAATGAAGGTCGACAGCTTTGTTCATCACAACAAGCTCACATTGCTTTTCTAACAACCTTTGAGCCTAGTAGCTTTGAGGAAGCCAGCTAGAATGAACATTGGGTAGTAGCTATGAATGAAGAATTGGATCAAATTGAGAAGAATAACACCTGGGAATTATTTCCATGACCAAAAGATAAAAAGGTCATTGGGACTAAATGGGTGTTCAGGAAGAAATTGAATAAAGATGGGCAGGTTACCAGAAATAAAGCAAGATTTGTTTGCAAAGGCTATGCACGAGTGGAAGGAATTTATTTCGACAAAATATTTGCACCAGTTGCTAGAATGGAAGCCATCCAAATGTTTCTCACCTATGCATGTTCAAGAAAAATAAAAGTCTACCAAATGGATGTTAAGTCAGCATTTTTGAATGGAGAATTAGAAGAAGAAGTTTACATCAAACAACCTGAAGGTTTTCTACTATCATAGAAAGAAGACTATGTCTCCAAGTTAAAGAAGGCTCTATATGGTCTCAAGCAGGCTCCCAGAGCATGGTATGCTTGTCTTGATGGATATCTATGTCACCAAGGGTTCAAGAAAGGTACTGTTGATAGCATTCTTATGTACAAGTAGATAAAGATAATTTAACAATCGTTGAGGTATATGTGGATGATATAATATTTGGTAGCAATGATGATTGAGTAAGTAAGAAATTTTCTACAAAGATGCAATGTGAGTTTGAGATGTCTTTACTTGGTGAGATGACATACTTCTTAGGGCTTCAAATATCTCAGCAAGAGAAAGGAATATTTATATGTCAAGCCAAGTACATCAAGAAAATGCTCAAGAAATTCAAAATGGAAGATTGCAAACCCGTCCTTACTCCAATGGCAATAGGTTGAAAATTGAGCAGAGAAGACTCATCTAAGGATGTGGGTCAGAGGTTGTACAAATCTATGATTGGTATTCTTCTATATGTAACAGCCTCTCAGCCAGATGTTATGCAAGCAGTTGGACAAGTAGCAAGATTCGAAGAATCACCAAAAGAATCACATATTATTGCCATCAAAATAATTCTTCAATATCTAAAGGGCACAAAAGAATATGGCTTGTGGTATCCCAAGGGTAAAATTCTCATTATTCAAGACTTTATAGATGCAGATTGGGCAAGAAGCATTGATGATCATAAGAGTACTAGTGGAGCAGCATTCGATCTAGGTGGTTGTCTCGTATCATGGTTGAGCAAAAAGAAAACTTCAATCTCGTTATCGACAGCGGAAGCAGAATACATTGCAGCAGCATCATGTTGTACTCAAGTCCTTTGGATAAAAAAAACTTTGCAAGATATTCAAGTACAATTCATTGAGACTATTCCCATATTCTGTGACAACACTAGTGCCATCAACATCTGCAAGAATCATGCCATGCATTAAAAAAAAAAAGACATTCTGATCTGTTGGGTGTGGAGCCTAATTATCTTGTTTACTTTGTATCACATCATTGGACCCATGTATCTTAAAAGGGGCGGCAACACCTCCCGTAATTAATCGTTGCCGTGGGGGGTCCAGGGGGGGCGACAACACTTTTCAGAGCCCCCCCCCTGGCGGGGGGTTATGGGCAGTGCCCCCGAAGCTAAAAATAGATGTAAAATTGCCTTCTAAAAGTATGGTAATTTCTAGTCAATATGGGCCGTTCATAGGTGGATGATTTGATGGTAGAAGTTATGTTTAGATTAGGTTTTTTTGCCCTAGAAGGCAACCCCTTGATTTTATGAGGGTATTGTATTGTAGCTGTGTATGGTATGTGTATTCTTGAAGTGAGAAACAGATAGGGAGACTGTGAGAGAGAACAGAGGATATTACAGTGGATTTGTTGTAGGTTTTGTCTCTTCATTTTTTTGCTAGATAATAGAAAGGAAGGACTGGATGTTCGGGGTGGACGTAGCCCAAACTAGGTGAACCACGTATATCTGTGTCTCTCTGGTTTTATGTGTTTTTTGTGCTTGTATTTTTCACATATTTTATGTGTTTCATTGCTCCATACTATATAATTTTCTAACAACTGGTATCAGAGTCGAAGGTCTATTTGGCTCATAAACTCGCAGGAAAGAAGGGTTCCTAGTTCGAGTAGGAGCAATGGCGGAAGATGGTAAATTTAGGGTCGAGAAATTTAACGACCAAAAATTCCCATTGTGGAAGATGAAAATGGAAGATTATCTGTATCAGAAAGATCTGTAACTACCATTGAGTGGAAAAAGAAAGAAACTGGCGGCCATGACAAATGCGGAATGGAACATTCTCGATAGAAAGGCACTTGGAATAGTACAGTTGTGCCTTGTAGCATCAGTCGCCTTCAATATTTTGAAGGAAACAACAACAGAGGGTTTGATGTAGATGTTGGCGAAACTATATGAAAAACCCTCAGCCTCAAACAAGGTATTTCTTATGAAATGATTGTTTAATATGAAGATGTCAGAAGGCGAATCTGTTGCAGACCATTTAAATGATTTTAATACAGTTACCAGTCAGTTAAGTTCTGTAGGGGTAAACTTTGATGATGAAATTAGGGCTCCTTTATTTTTGTGCTCATTGCCAGAAAGCTGGAATGGTTTAGTTATGGCCATTAGTAACTTTGTCACTGGATCTAGTACTTTAAAGTTTGATGATGTTGTTGGTGCTATCCTTAGCGAGGAAATGCAACAGAAAAGCTCTGGTGAGACATCAAGTAATGCTTTAAGTGCAGAGTCTAGGGGAAGAAGAATGGAAAGAGGAAAGAGATCGAGTTATCGTAGTAAATCAAGGAAAGGCAGATCCAAGTCCAGATCGGGGATAGTGTGCTGGAAATGCGGAAAGAGAGGACACTTAAAGAAATATTGTAGATATTGGAAGGGAAAAGAAGGAGATGCACAACAAGAAAAAAATCATGAAGAAAATGTGATAGGTGATGTGTTACAATATGCTTTCATTCTTTCTTTCAAAAATGTTACTGATTCTTGGGTTGTAGATTCAGGGGCTTCATTCCATGCCACACCTAATAAGAAATATTTTTATGAATATGTTGAAGGAGATTTTGGACAAGTTCATTTGGGTGATGATAAACCCTGTAAAATTTTTGGAATGAGTAAATTTCTTGTAAAACAACAGAATGGAAACCAATGGCTACTAAAGGAGGTAATGCATGTTCGAGATCTAAAGAAAAATCTGATTTCAACAGGGCAGTTAGGCAGTGAAGGTTGTGTGACAACTTTCACAGATAAAACTTGGAAGTTCACCAAAGGAGAGCTGGTAATAGCAAAAGGTGAAAAGGTTGGTACATTGTATTTATGCAATGGTATTTCTAACTCTGTTAATGCTTTAACTTACAAAGGAGAAGATGCAGGATTATGGCGTCATAGGCTTAGACACATGAGTGAGAAGGGAATGAAGATTGTTAACTCAATAAAATTGTTGCCAGGTTTGAAGAATGTTGATTTGGATTCCTGTGAAAATTTCATTTATGGAAAACAAAAGAGAGTCAGATTTCTCAGACTTGGGAAAGAAAAGAAGAGAAAAAAATTGGATCTTGTGCATACAGATGTATGGGGACCTTCTCAAGTATCATCTCTCGATGGCTATCATTATTATGTTACTTTTATTGATGATGCAACTAGAAAAACATGGATTTATTGTATTCAGAATAAATCTGATGTATTTGATAGTTTCAGGAAATGGAAAGCTTTGGTTGAGATTGAGACAGGAAAGAAGTTGAAGTGTCTCATATCAGAAAATGGAGGTGAATATTGCAGCAAAGAGTTTGAGAGGTATTATTCAGAGCATGGAATTCTTAGAGAGAAGACAGTTCCAAGAACACCACAAGAAAATGGTGTGTCAGAAAGGATGAACAGAACAATCATGGAGCATGCAAGGTGCATGAGATTGCATGCAGGATTGCCTTTACAATTTTGGGCAGATGCTATAGATACTGTTGTTTATATAATAAACAGAGGGCCTTCAAGTTCCTTGGATGGTGGTATTCCAGAGGAAGCATGGACAGGTAAAAAGGTAAACTACTCTTTTTTAAAGCCTTTTGGTTGTGAGGGCTTTGTCCATATTAATAAAGAAAATAGAACAAAGCTTGAGGTAAAATAAAAGAAATGTACCTTTATTGGATATGGTGTTAATTATTTTTGTAATCGCTTATATGATTATGAAAATCACAAAATCATTAGGAGCAGAGATGTAATATTCAATGAAAAGGTCTTCTATAAGAATCAGTTGCAGGAAAAGAAACAGGAAACAGAAAGCAAGGAATACACGGTTCTTGATGAGATAACTGAAAACTTAAAGGTGCCTGAAAATAATAATAATCAACAATGACAGCAAAAACAACCACCACAACAACAACAGGCACCTCAAACACCTGAAAGTGGTGTTAGAAGATCTACCAGGATAAGCAGACCACCTGAACGATACTGTCCTTCATTATATTATTTATTGTTGACTGATTCTGGTGAACCCGAATGTTATGAAGAAGCAATGCAAGTTGAAAATAGGAAGAAGTGGGAGCTAGCCATGGAAGAAGAGATGGACTCCTTAATGCATAACAAGACTTGGGACTTAGTCAGCTTTACTGCAGGTAAAACTACATTGCAGAATAAATGGGTCTATAGGTTGAAGGAAGAAGATGGAGGAAAACAGATGTACAAAGCTAGACTTGTGGTGAAGGGGTCTACACATAAGAAAGATATTGATTTTGATGAAATATTTTCTCCTGTTGTTAAAATGACTTCAATCAGAACTATTTTAAGTCTTGTAGCAGCAGAAGATTTACATCTTGAACAGTTAGATGTAAAGACAACATTTTTCCATAGATATTTGGGGGAAGAGATATACATGCAGCAACCAGAAGGATATGAGGTAAAAGGGAAAGAAAAATTGGTGTGCAGGTTAAAGAAGAGCTTGTATGGCTTAAAACAGGCTCCAAGGAAATGGTATCTAAAATTTGACAAGTTTATGTCTGAACAAGGTTATACTAGATGTCACTCTGATCATTTTGTTTATCTAAAAAGGCAAAGTGATGGCAGCTATATTATATTGTTATTGTATGTAGATGACATGCTTGTTGCAGGGTCTAACATGCAGAAAATAAATGTGCTCAAAAGATAATTGGAAAATTAATTTGCAATGAAGGATTTGGGAGCTACAAAACAAATCCTTGGTATGAGGATAACTAGAGATAGGAAAAATTGCAAATTAACACTGTCTCGAAATGAGTACATAGAAAAGGTGTTGAAAAGATTTAATATGCAAAATGCAAAACCAGTTAGTACACCTTTTGCTAGCCATTTCAAACTTAGTAAGGATATGTGCCCCAAGACCCAAGAAGACATGGATTATATGTCTAAAGTTCCATATGCATCAGCAGTTGGAAGCTTAATGTATGCAATGGTTTGCACAAGGCCTGATATTACACATGCAGTGGGAGTTGTAAGTAGGTACATGAATAATCTAGGAAAATAACATTGGATGGCAGTAAAATGGATTCTCGGATATTTGAGAGGTACCACAAGTCAAGCATTATGCTTTGGTGATTCAAACATTTTTCTACAGGGATATGTTGATGCAAATATGATAGGTGACAGAGTTAACAAGAGGAGCACTATAGGATATGTATTTATTGTAGGTGGAACAGCTGTCAGTTGGGTTTCAAAAATCCAAAGTCTTGTTGCACTTTCAACAAAAGAAGCCGAGTATGTTGTTGCTATAGATGCTAGTAAAGAAATAATTTGGTTACAAAGGTTTATGGATGAATTGGGTAAGAAGCATGATATGGGAACATTATACAGTGATAGCCAAAGTGCCATTCATCTTGCAAAGAACTCAACATTTCATTCCAGGACTAAAAATATACATCTCGAGTACCATTTCATATGGTCAGTATTGGAATATGGAGAGTTGAAGCTGGAAAAGATACACAGTAGCCAGAATCCTGCAGATATGCTAACAAAAGTTGTAACCAGGAAGAAACTGAGAATGTGCTCAGTTTCGATTGGTCTTCAAGGATGATGAAGATGAGGAATAGCTAGGTCGAAAGAGGAGTCATTGTCCAGCAAATGAAGCAGCGGTGGAGTTGCTACAATCAGTCTCCAAGTGGGAGATTGTTGGGTGTGGAGCCTGATTATCTTGTTTACTTTGTATCACAGCATTGGACCCCTGTATCTTAAAATGGGCGGCAACGCCGCCCGTAATTAATCGTTGCCATTGGGGGTCTAGGGAGGGCGGCAACGCTTTTCAGAGCCCCCCCTGGTGGGGGGTTTCGGGGGAAGTGCCCCCGAAGCTAAAAACAGATGTAAAATTGCCTTGTAAAAGTATAGTAATTTCTATTCAATCTGGGTTGTTCATAGGCGGATGATCTGATCGTAGAATTTATGTTTAGATTAAGGTTTTTTTCCCTAGAGGGAAACCCCTTGCTTTTATGAGGGTATTGTATGCAGTTGTGTATGGTGTGTGTATTATTAGAGCGATAAACAGATAGGGAGACTGTGAGAGAGAACAGGGAATATTACAGCAGATCTGCTGTAGGTTTTGTCTCTTCAATTTTTTGCTGGATAATAGAAAGGAAGGACTGGCTGTTTGGGGTGGATGTAGCCCAAACTAGGTGAACCATGTATATCTGTGTCTCTCTAGTTTTATGTGTTTTGTGTGCTTGTATTTTTCACATATTTTATGTGTTTCATTGGTTCATAATATATAATTTTATAAGATGATCAAATATAATTTTGTTAGAGAACAAGTCGCTGAAAAGAATATCAAACTTGAGTATGTTTGTACAAAAGAACAAATTGGTGATATCTTCACTAAACCTTTACCTCGTGAAGCATTTGAATATCTTCGTCAAAATCTTGGGATAATCTCAAGTTCTCATTAGATTACAAGTCTGCAGGATGGTTGTGTGTCAGGGGGAGTGGAAGTGTGTACAAGTCTGTCAGACGGTTGTGTGTCAGCGAGAGTGGAAGTGTGTATAGGTCCATAGGATGGTTGTGTTTCAGAGGGAGTTACCCTTTGCCATTGATGTCAAAGGGGGAGAGAATGTTGTAGGAAGATGTGTCATGATCACAGGGGGAGTACTTGTGTTGCCATCAATGCCAAAGGGGGAGATTGTTGATCAACGGTTGTCATTGATGTCAACCCAAGCAGTACCAGGGGCTAACCCAATATTGCATGGGAATTTTGACCTACCAAATTAATATATTCTGGGTCAATAATGCTTTTGATGGTTTCTACTTGTCGAGATGTTTCCATTGATATATGGCACGCCATGTAATTCTTCACGATTTGAGAGATATTCATGTTTGACGTTTGTACGCCCGGTTAGTGGGCTAAAAACCCATGGGGTTGGGGCATGGGTCATTCAAAAGTCATAATTAATATTTTTTTAAGCTCCTAAAATCCCTCCCACATTCACTTGTTGTATCCCCTCTCAACTTAAGCATTTATATAAATTGTGATCCTCTTTTCCTCCTTATGCAAGGGATTTGGCCATCTGAAACATGTCATCATGGAATTTTCACTCTGCCTTTTTTTTTACGAAGGTTCAGAAGCTGAAATTTTTATGAGGCGAAGCCGAAATCTTAAGGAAGCTGCAATAAAAATTTTAGATCAAGGTCTGCAACATTTTTGGAGATATGATCTGTGGAAGTCAGGGTTTTCGCAAGCTTCTGAAATTCATCTCAAAGAACTGACCTTGGTAAAATTGATTTAACTCTCTCTCTAAGTATCAGATTGGAATTCTATAAAAATTGGAAGATAGTGTGCAATATTTAATTTTCTCTCTATCAATTTCATAGCCAAATGAAGAAACAATGACATGTGGCATGCCATACAAGTGCGCTCTACTAAAACAATCCATAATTAGGGCATTGTGAGAGATTGGGCATAACTCTTTCTTGAAGAATCCAAATTGGGTCAGACCTATGGCATTGGAAAGAAGACTCATATTACTACTACAAGACCAAAAATTAGATATTGAGGATCTGAAATAACAGAGATACACCATATTCAATATCGAGCTCCTAGAAGGCAAGAAAAAGCTAGATCATGTGTTGTCAAGGGTAGCAAAGGACCAGACTTTCTATGGCAGCAAATAAAATCAAGGTGCAGTAGAGGGTAGCATGACAAGAGTAGCAACCAAGGTTCATAACAGTAGCAAGAAGTTCACCATATGAAGTCTTCAAGTGGGCAGCACTACATACAATCATTGTAAAGGTATCATTGTACTTGGTCATTGTAAATACATTATTGTACAAATTGTACTAGTATATCTCTGCCAAGGGTTGAAGAGGTAGTGTTGGGAGGTCTAAGGTCATCATTAGGTGGTTGTGTCAAAGTTAGGGATATGGTCTAATATATCATCTTCTTCTACATCATTCTATATCATTGTAAAGTGGACCATTTTCCCTGGTATGGGAGTCCATTCTTCTTTTATTCTTCTATAGGGTGGTAGGGTGGTGCTAGGGTGAGTTGAAGCTCATTGGATGTTGGGGCATCCGTTCAGTTGACTACTAAAGAATCTCGGGCATTGGAGCGTCCATCCAATGGGAGCTGGAGAAGAATGCTTTTCTAGATTCTAGGAAGTTGGAGCTGTATTTTTAATTGGAGTTGAATATTAAAGAATTATTAGAAAAGAATTAGGTGGTTTTCATCCCGGAGTGGGTTTCCACCTTAAAAAATGTGTGCATTTGTGTTCCTCTTGTTTGCTACTATCATTTTACAAACAATGATAATAATTGAAGATTAACTAATTCTCTAATGGAAAGGAATACTGATTCACCCCCCCTCTCAGTATTTCCAACACTTGTAACTCTGGTACCATGCAAATTATTAGAGCACAAATATCGATCTAGTTGAAGAATAACTGTAGAAACTTGTCAAGCTGGAAAAGAAAAGCAATTAGAATTGAGAATGAAATTGATACATCAATATTAGGTTGAGAATTAATATATAAAGCAAATAAGTTAAGATTGGTTTTATATGCAATAACTAAGGATAGTTAAAGCTAGTTGAAGCTAAGTGTGCTTTATGTTTTGTTAGTGTGCACATGCTCCACATGCAAGCACTAGAGTTAACTAACTAAAGCCAACTACACACCGCATGTAAGCAGTTGATTTAAATAGCTAAATACAAGTGCACATTGCATGCAATCTCTAGAGTTGAACTAAAACTAATCTAGGTTAACTATGTGCATGTAAAAATCTCTAGTTAACTAGCTAAATACAAGTGAACATTGCATGTAATCTCTATAGTTGAACTAAAGCTAATCTAGGTGCTTATACACCAACACAATTTTACATTACGGTGAAATTAAAAACCAAATGTTACCCTTAAAAATGTTTTTTTAATCATAATTTATGAAATAATATATTCTCTTGAACTTCCATGTCATGTGATTACCAAAGTTGCGCTACTGTAAGAAGTCATATCCATAGAAGATTCGATTTGGAGTAAAGAAGAAACAGTAAACAAGAATCAATCCATTATGAATACATAATAAAGGAGAATGGATCCATTATCCCATCTACCTCAGTTATGAGATCTTTGAAAGCAGCTCCCAATACCTGCCCATAGAAGCTAAGCATCCTCCATTTTTCTCTTGGATCAGACAAAATTGGACATGGAAGAATCAGAAACATAACTCTTCCTTCATTCATTTCTTGTGTTATAATGCTGAGATATGCATTGAGGTCAGATTTGAATTGTTCGAAATAAGCTTCTACAAATTCATAAGATCCTTTACTCGCAATGAAAGTCTCCCACTTGTTATATGATTTGGAAGACTTTTCTCTAACTACATCTGGAATCTTATTACAAGTCCATAACTCCAACTGATCACTTCAAGTCAAGATGGAATAATAGAGAAGAAATACAGTATTTCAAACATAAAAGAAATCATTATGTACCAGAGGTTCATAAAATGTACTCTTCATGTAAGACACATGAAGAGTGGACAAAGTGCAAACTCTGTCTTGGAAAAAGGTGTCCGTAAAATGATCTAGGAACCTTGATTTCCACCTTCAACTATTCCCCTCATGGTCATTGTTGTGTTCCTATAAATACTCCGAAAAATAAACTGAGGAGTTAGTCTGATGAAGAGCGAGTTGAAATCATTAGAAGGTAGGTCGTTAAAATATACTTGGAATTCTGGAAGATGAAGTGATTTTGTGATCGTATACTTGTGCTTGGGAGCTTCAAAAATGGTTTCTATTGCCAATATTGAGTTGTGTGAGGAAGAACACCTGAGGTCTACCATGCAGAATTTTTTGCATGGTTTTCTCTTCATATTGATGACTGTGTCTTCAAGTAAAGGTCTAACAGAATGAACAATATTTTTCTGTTCAGATATCGTTGGACATAAAAGTACTTCACTCCATTAGAACGTTGTATGATAATGTGTAAATCTTGACAAAATCCATACTATGTCGTGTACACTATAGTTAGTGATTGTAAAAACACATGGAACAAAAACACGACTGATATTACAAACCTGGATAACACAAACAAGCATAAATGATGAATGAACTCTCATTTTTTTCTTTTTAATTGCTGCAATCTAGGGATTGAATCTTTGATGGATCTTATTACCAAAAATTTCTTATATATATTCAGCAACATCGTAAACTCATAACGACACTGATTGTGTAATTTATGGTCATGATATATACACATCACTTGAAAGAAAACAATTTCCATTGTAACATTGATTTGGATTTCGAGGAATAAAATTTGAGCCAAATTTTTACACCAAAGTTTGAATATTTACAACAAAACAAGTAGGAATTACTAAACTTCCAAACTAGTTATATCATCCTGAATACATGGTTAATTACACAATATATTTTCCCAAATACATGTTTAATTACACAATATCTATGGGAAAATATAGAACGATTAGTAATATATGTTGGAAATTAACGCCAATTGCAAATTGATCTAAGAGGACAAAAATTAAAACTTGATGTGAATTGTGCAGGACAACAAGAGTAGCAATTTTTTTTTTGAATTTTCACACCACCATGCATTCATTTCTTGGTTTTAATATCCCTGCAAATCCATTTTTTTTGTTAAAGGTCGTAGCCCTTTTCTCTTCTGTGTAAAACCATTTCCAAACCATATTACCTCCACATTCATAAACCCATTGCAGCTACTTCCATTACACCACACCAATTGTTTCAATTAAACATGCCATTTCATTTGAATTTGAATGATTCACGTCATTTGCATGGAACCCACCAATCCACGTCATCATTCCCAAGACCAATCACACATCGTTCAAGCTTTTTCGAAGCCTTCTCACGACAGTCCATAACCCAATCGCACGAAATCGTGCTGATGTCATCAAGGCCTTCAAACCTTGTGATAAGGTATGGCCTGCCAACGTCAAGTCACCAAGCGATGGATCAATAGCAAAGGTATCACATTGTTTGAAGTCCAGTCAGCCAAGACCTTCAATGGATGCGATGAACTGTTGAAAAGTGTTTTGTTTTAAGTTTTGAAATACACAATGTAATAAGGCTTAAGTCCTTAGTCTACCGATTTATTTTTTTATATATGTCACAGTACATTTTAGTTCTAAAAAAATTAGGTTTATATATGTTTGACATATATATATTATAAACATGAAATGTTTATATATATATATATATATATATATATATATATATATATATATATATATGTTATGTAATATTGTGAAGACGTAGAGTGTAATGACTCTGTGTGTTAAAACAGAAAGCAGAGAATGTGTGTATGCTCGAAGGCAGTGAAGCAAAAATTTTAAGAGTGTTGTGTGAGTGTAGCAGCCTAAAGCATTTTTGTTGTAAATCCAAAAAAACATAAGTTCTGAGGAATTTTGTTTTGTAACTCGCAGCAATTTTTTATTTTAATATAATAGAGTTTTTATTCCATCTCTCAGTCCACATTGTTTCATTGATTTCTCTATGTTAGAAGAGGAGCTTTTATTTCCTCTCTGTTGTTAGGAATAACCATAAATTCCAGCATGGTATCAAAGCTAGTTCAGGCTCTTTGCAATTGCCAAAGAAGCTGAACGAAAGAAGAAGAAGTTTGTTGAAGTTTTCTCCGGTAGTGTGAAGATTCAGTAAAGTAAGATATTCACCAAAACATAGTTTTGTGTTTGTTTTAAAGAGTGTAGTCTAGAGAGCTGTAAATGGAAGTTTTTAGGAGACAAATTTTATCTCTCAAGAAGAGAAAAAGTTTTTTGAAGGACATAGTTAAGTTTTTAAGCATAGTTCTATAAGATAGTAATAGCAGGAGACAACACAAGCATGAGTATGGGAAATACTCAACTTCCACAGTTCAATGGGAAGAACTATTACTATTGGGAAATCATAATGAGAGCCCTATTTGTCTCTCAATATTTATGGGAGCCAGTTGAATATGGTTTAGAAGAACCAACAGATGAACAAGAAATTATTGGTTTAACGCAGGCAGAGAAATTTTTGCTGAAGAGTAACAGGAAGAAGGACTCAAAGGCCCTCTTTTATCTCTATTAAGAAGTGCATGAAAGTATATTTCCAAGAATTGCAGCAACAAAGAAGTCCAAGGATGCATGGGATACCCTCTAGACAACCTATCAAGGTATGGAGAGGGTAAATACAACAAAGCTTCAATTAATGATGAGAGATTTTGAAGTCATTTGCATGAAAGAGTCTGATACAATAGACTCATTCTTCACATTGTTGATTGGGTTGGTCACCTAAATGAGATCTCATGGAGAGGCCATAGAAGAAAAAACAATAGTGGAGAAAGTATTGAGGAGCTTGCCCTCAATATTTGATGTGATAATAACAACCATCGAAGAAACACATAATCTCTTGTTGTTTACTTTTGATGAGCTTCATGCATCATTAATGACACATGAACAAAGATTGAGCAGAATATCAAACTCATCTTTGGACCATGCCTTCAAGACCCAAATATCCTTTGGAAGAGGAAGAGGTCAAGGCAGATCAAACTACAAAAGAAAAAAGAAGAGGAAGAAGCCAAAACAGAGGAAGAAACATCCCTACAAATAGAAGTGGAAGGAGCAGCAATCAAAGTCAAAATCAAAGCTAAGGCAACAACCAACAAGGTGGAAAAAATCAAGCTCATGGACAAAGGTATGATAATTCCAAAGTCCAATGTTATTATTGTAAGAAGTATGGCCACTATGCTAATGAATGTAGGAAGAAACAAAGTGACATTGGTAGTAGACCAGTGTTTATTTTACTAAATAGAATCTTAGTCAAGACAATTTCTTTTTAGCATGTAATTTGTCTAAAGAGAAAAATGAAGATATGTGGTTTCTAGATTCAGGATGTAGCAACCATATGGCTAGAAACATTTCTATGTTTTCCATGATTGATGAAAATGTGAAGTCTCAAGTAACATTGGGGATAGATAGTAAAGTCCTTGTCATGGGAAAAGGTAGAGTAATTTTTTGACAAAGAAAGGAGAAAGGAAATCCATATCAGATGTATACTATGTTCCTGGTATGAAGTGTAACCTTTTAAGCATTGGACAACTCATTCAGAAAGGCTGCAATGTATTCTTTGAGGATGATGTATTTACCATCATGGACATACCACCAAGCAATTAGAGGATTTCACAAGTGAATATGACAAGAAACGTAATGTTTCCTCTCAACATGAGAGCAGATTCGAAGAAAGGATATGCAATGGCAGCACTGACACAAGAGACATTCCAAAGAGAAGCAAAGGATGAAAACTAGTTATGGAATTTGAGATTTGGACATCTCAACTTTGCAAGTATGAATTTTTTGCACAGAAAAGGAATGGTAAAGGGATTACCATTAATTGAAAATTCAAATAGCCAATGTGAAGGTTGCATCTTGGGAAAACAACACATAGAAAGATTTCCATTAGGAAAGAGTATAAGGGAAAAGGCACCCTTAGAAATAATTCATTCTGATTGGTGTGGCCAATGCAAACACCATCATTAGTAGGAAGCCACTATATGCTGACCTTTATTGATGACTATGCAAGAAAAATATGGGTATATTTTTTGAAGTTGAAGAGTGAAGTGCTTGAGAAGTGCTGCCACTTTAAGGTTCCTGTATAAAATCAAAGTGGTTAGCATATTAAATTCTTAAGAACAGACAAAGGAGGAGAATATATCTCAAATTAATTTATGTGTTTTTATAGATAAAATGTGATACACAAACAATTTACAGCAACGTAAACACCTCAACAAAATGGATTTTTTGAAAGGAAAAACAGAGCCATCATGGACATGGTAAGAAGCATGCTGAAGGCAAAAGATTTGCCAAATGAATATTGGGTTGAAGCTATACATTGTACAACATATGTTTTGAATAGATGTCCAACAAAGAGTGTAATGAACAAAGTGCTTGAAGAAGCATGGAGTGGCATAAAATAGTTTGTCACCCACATGAAAGTTTTTGGTTTTGTGGCTTATGCACACATTCCAAATCAACTAAGGAAGAAGTTGGACAGTAAGGGGGAGAAGTACATATTTTTTGAATACAATGAAGAATCCAAAGCATACGGATTGTATAACCCATCCACCGAGAAATTTATTATAAGCAGAGATGTACAATTTATTGAGGAAGAAGCTTGAGATGGAAGCATTGAGAAAACAGTGAATGTAAATTTTTTTTTGTATCATGATGAAGATGAGGAAGAAATGACTGAAAGACATCCCGCATTAGCAGCACCACCTCCACTAACACAAGGACATCAAGGGACACCACAAGTAGGTATGAGAACACCCTTGAGAAGTGATGACAATGCTTCCCCAAGAACATCACAAGGAGCAGATTTGAGTGCTTCTAGAAGCACAAGTTCAGCAAGTGAAAGAGGAACCAAATTTAGAAGTCTGAATGGAATTTATGAGCAAGAAGAAGGTATGAACTCCATATTTGCATTATATTGTCATGTAAAAGATCCTATTCATTTTAAAGAAGTAGTAAAAGATAAGAAATTGATAGATGCTATGGATGAAGAGATAAATGCATAAAGAAAAATAAAACATGGGAATTAGTTGATCTCCTAAAAGGTAAAGAAGTAAGAGTGAAATGGGTTTGTAAGACCAAAAGCAATGATGAAGGTAAGATTGAAAGGCACAAGTCCAAAAGAAATGATGAAGGTAAGATTGAAAGGCACAAGTCCAGACTTGTTGTCAATGGCTACAAGCAGCAACAATGAAGAGATTATGAGGAAACTTTTTCACTAGTTGCAAGAAAGGAAATAGTAAAAGTAGTGTTGTCCATAGCAACACAACACAAGTGGAAAGTTTACCAAATGGATGTGAAATCAACATTCCTAAATGGAGTATTGATGGAAGAGGTATATGTTGTAAAACTTATGGGCTATGAGAAAGAAAGCCAAGAGCACAAGGTATGTAGATTGAAGATAGCTTTGTATCGGCTGAAACAAGCACCAAGAGCATGGTATAGTAGGATAGATTCCTACCTACTGGAAAATGGGTTTGAGAAATGTGAAGGAAAACTCACATTATACATCAAGGAAAAATATGGTAAGATTCTCATTGTTTTTTTGTATGTTGATGATGTGATATTCACAGGTAATGATGCTTACCTCATTGAGAATTTTAAAATGGACATGAAGGATGAATTTGAAATTACTGATATCGGATTGCTGAGTTACTTCTTAGTAATAGAAGTAGAGAAAAATGAAAATAAAATTTTTATTTCTCAAGAAAAGTATGTTAAAGAAGTTTTGGAAAGATTTAGCATGCATGATTGCAAGGCAGGAATTACTCCTACAGTGATGGGATTGAAACTAAGCAAACAGGACAACAACATGGATATTGATCCAAGTTTATATAAGAACATAGTTGAAAGCCTTATGTATTTGACTGCAACTAGGCCTGATATTATGCATGATGTGAGTTTAATTTCCGGATTTATGGAAAGGCCAAAGGAGGCACATTGGCAAGCAGCAAAAAGAATTCTAAGGTATCTAAAAGGAACAAAGACATCTGGTTTTTTATACACCACTTCAGAAAATTTGGAATTGATTGGATATAGTGACAGTGATTGGGTTGGAAGTATAGATGACATGAAAAACATCTATGGATATTTTTTTCATATGGTATCAGGAGCCATTTCATGGGCTTCTAAGAAACAGCCAGTTGTGGCTTTGTCAACAACAGAGACAGATTATGTGGCACGTACAACAACATCATGTCAAACAGTATGGATGAGGAGAATGTTGAGACGTTTGTGTCATGAATAGGTAAAAGGCACTACAGTTTATTGTGATAATATCTTAGCTATAGCTTTATCCAAGAATTTAGTGTTTCATAAGAGAATGAAACACAATGATGCAAAGTATCAGTACTTCAGAGAGCTAGTCAACAATGGAGAAATAGTTTTTCAACATTGCAGAACAGAAGAGAAGTTTTCTGATATATTAACAAAACCATTGGGGCAGAAGAGTTTTAATTTTCTCAGGAAATGTCTAGGTATGCAAGAATGCAGCGGCTGCAATTAAGGGGGAGTGTTGGAAATTAATTCCAACTGTAAACTGAGCTAAGAGGACAGAAATTCAAATTTGATGTGAATTGTGCAGGACAGCAGGAGCAACAATTTTTTTTGTTTGAATTTGCACACCATCGTGCATTCATTTCCTGGTTTTAATATCCCTTCAAATCCATTTTTTTTGTTAAAGGCCGTAGCCCTTTTCTCTGTTGTGTAAAACCATGCCCAAACCACGTTACGTCCACATTCGTAAACCCACTGCACCTACCGCCATTACACCACACCAATCGTTTTAATTAAACACACCATTTCATTTGAATTTGAATGACCCACGTCATTCGCATGGAGCCCACCAATCCACGTTGTCATTCCCATGACCATCACGCATCTTTCACGTTTTTTCGAAGCCTTGTCACCACAGTCCATAACTCACGTGATAAGCCATCCCTAGCATGTCGAGTCACAAACCTCTCGGCCAATCAAACACATATCGCACGAAATCATGTTGATGTCATCAGGGCATTCAAACCTTGTGATTAGTTATGGCCCGCCAACGTCATGTCACCAAGCGATAGACCAATAGTGAGGGTATCACATTGTTTGAAGTCGAGTGAGTCACAACCTTCAATGGATGTGCTGAATTATTGAAAGGGGTTTTGTTTTAAGTTTTGAAATTCGCCATGTAATAAGGCTTAAGTCCTTAATTTAATGTTTTATTTTTTTTCATATATTGCCAAGTTTAATGTTTTATTTTGTTTTATCGCTAGTAACATTGTTTTATTTTAATAAAATAAAGTGTTTATTCTATCTCTCTATCCACATTATTTCATTGTTTTCTCTGTGTTAGAAGAGGTACTTTTATTTCCTCTCTATTATTAAGAATAACCAAGAAATCCAAATATATATATATATACATATATATATATATCGATAAAACGGGTGCCACTAACTCAGGTGGCAAGTCGATGCTGAAATCTCAAAGGAAATTAGATACATTTAATAATACTAAACCTCTTAGAGATTGATAAAACTAGAGACGGGAAGAGTAGTTGACCTAAGTTAAATATGAGAAAATAGTAGGTATATCTAATAAAATTCATAAACTAAATAAAAAAATAAGTTATTAACCAAGAGCAAAGAAAAAAATTAAAAATCAGTTATTAACAAAGAAGGAAGGAAGAACTTAGAAAAGAGTGTTTTTCTCTATATTCAAAATAGATAAATAAAACACATACAAGATATGAACCATAAATAAACTCAACTAAATTGAAATAAATAAAATCAAGTAAATTCAAATAAAACTGAACTGAAGACCATGAAATCAAATGCGCTGATATCTAATAATCGATACCTAATACGATAAATCAAATGTCATGATACTTAATATTCAATAAAACTATATTCAGTTAAATATAATATATTTAGCAAATTATTATTATTATTATGCAATTTTAAAATTATTGTCAAATCAAGACCTACCTCCTTACAGAGATTTGTAAACTTTAACAAACCAAAAATAAAGACCAAGATACTATTCACATTGTAAATATATGACATAAAAATAAATATGTCAGGATTTACTCATCAATGACAACCTGAACAGAGCTATTCCGCGCATAGCTTAATTCACCATCGCCTGCTTTCATTCGCAGAACTGATTCCAGCGGTTTCCCAGCTGCCATTGCAGCAGGAGAAGAATATCACCGTTACTAACTCAGAAATGATTCAACGAATGCGTCTTGAAGAAAAATGTGTGTGCCTTCAATTTATAAGTGTCCAGGAGTGGTACAATTCCTGCTTATTCTTATCTTCAGCCGAAGAACATCGTCATCGTTACATTGCACATGAACATTCTACTTTTACTTTATTTCGACTTTCGTCGGCAACTGCCAGTGCTCTGAACTATTTTAAACTTTTTTAAACCAATGTAGAATACGGACAAACTACTGAACTACTTTTGAGTAAAAGTGGAATCGAATTCTGGATTTTTCTATCGGCTGTCTTATTTCTTATTTTTTAATAAGCACTCTCAATGAGTGTTATTTTTCTGATCATTTTCAATGACCCGGCACGTAAAGCTGCGTTAATAATTTTAGCCTGACAATGTTGAAAATGATTGTCATGACACATGTCCTCGAGAGTTGACTTATGATCTATGGCGATAAAAAGATGAAGAAATGGCCGCCTTCCCTAGCGTTAAATGGCGAACAGAAAGTGGGGAAACAGAATTGGTCGAAGACTTCTGGTCCTGAATTTTTAATTCTCGAATCACGGGGAGCACGAAAAAAGTGATGTCTTAGTCATCTATATGTTTAACTTTTATACTTTTGAGAAGGGGAAAAACATATCTTTCCTTGCAGGCAGGGTTTTATATATTGAGGATGAGTGGAAATCCGAGGAGCCAACTTACTTTGCGTGGGCGCTATATATATATACAACTATACATGAAAACGAAAATCCATTAAAAATGCGGTAGAAGATTCCCACTGTCATATAGGGACATAATTGCAGAAATCAAGCAACTGTGGTAGCTTATGACTCACGCTTGGATAAAGGCGAGGATGTGTATGTTTTGATTTCCAATTAAAGTAAACAATAAGGACCGGCGTATCCAATCTAACTCTGTCTGTAAAAATCTATATGTCAGTTAAAAGATTCTAACAGAACTGAAAGGAAAAATCATGCATGCAGCATGATATTGTGGGCGCAGCCTGAAAGCGTAAGATGTGGGCAAACAACTAACGTTGAAGAATTGAGATATTCGCAAGGAGGCATTGTCCAAACGTTAATTCCAAATTCCTCGAATCCTGTAAAAGCGTTTTTGTTATTACAAACATTTTTAAAATGTGCACAAATAGGTAAAATAATTCTATAATTGAAATCTTAATTTCATATTCTTAGAATCTCATAAAAGCTTTCGGTGTCTATGAATCGATATATAAGAAGCTTTTAATGATATATACACATAAATAAAATAATAAATCTACGATATTTATCATATATTTCATTAATTAAGTATGCATATTTATATTATTGAATTATAAATTAAGTTTAGTGTATATATTATTGAATTATAAAGTAAGCTTCATGTATATACTATTGCAATATAAAGTAAGCTTCCTGTATATGTTATTGAATTATAAAGTAAGCGTATAGTAAACGCATTTTCTATAAGAAGACTGTTCTATCCAGAGGGAGTTTTCTATTTAGAGGGCATTTATGTTTGAGATATTTTTCCGACTCTTTGATAAAGTTTTTATATAATTGAATTTCCAATAATAGCTTAAAAAATAGTTATTTGTTAAAAATTTGTTAGAGAATATTTACATGATTAATTATTATTAATCATTCTAATAGTAATAATATATTGAATTGAAGGTGTGGTTAAGCGAACAATAATTTAGAATATAATATGTTTTAATATATAAAAATGTATTCAAATATAAATATGATATAGAAATAAATATTAGTTTTATTATATAAACTAAATGTTGTTTCAATATGGGTATTGTGCATCAAAATATTTACTTCATAACTTATTATACATTTTTCTTTTTTTTTAAATACCTTAGTATCTAGTCATTGCTATTTTAAGAGAAAGTTGCAAAATTAAATACATCAGTGTGAAGGTGTCTCAACTTGCCCAAAGGAAACGAGGTTTGTTGGCCACCTTAAAGAGTTAAATGCAGACCAAAATTGAAATTGCTTCTATCTTCTAGTTGCCTCTAGTTTATCATGACAATGTCCAAAGAAATTACATACTAAACTAAACAGATAAAAACTATTTAAAGGCATTCAAAAATGAAGTAAAACAGAATTCTTTTGAAGCTTTTGCAGAAACAACAGAGACCTTTGCTTGAAGCAATCTGAGTTGTTGCTCAATGTTACCAATTCAAGCATTTTTTTGGTGTTGAACCTTTGCCATCTCCCACATTTCTTGCTTCATAGCCTGGAGTTCAAAAAGCACTGAAGAATGCGATTTAACCTCCTTTTCCTATAGGCTCATCAAAGCTTTAGCCAAGACACATTTAATTTTCCAATAGGTCTTCACACTCTGTTGAAATAGGGAGACTCTCCCCCTTGTACTTGCCGGGTCCAGGATGAATTCCATTCTAGCTTGTTGCTCACTGATATCCATAGCATCTTCCTTAGAATCCTGTTCCCGTGTCTCAATTGAACTCTTAATATCTTCAAGAGTTGTTTCCTCATAAATCGTAGCCATAGTTTACAAGGTCTCTGAATTTGTTTTCCTTCCTCTTTCTCTAGGAGGAATATTAGTTGTTGTAGAAGAACCTGCTCTTGTTTGAGGCATACTATCTGGAGATAGGGGAGGACCAGTGAAATAGATACCATTAATAGTGAAACTGTAGATGTGAAAAGAGTAGAATTTCCTCTGGAGTAGAATAAGAGGAAAACGTTGTAGAGGACGAGGATAATTAGCTGTATAATTGGGAATCATGGAATGAAAGTAGGCTGTAATATCATGGTAACAGATGAGAGGATTTGACACGGACCTTATCAACTATATAAGAGGAAACTTAGCAAGATAAACAGAATTTAGGGTATTTGAACATACACCCAATGCATGAGACATTAGATTGACCCAAATAAAAAGTGTAATAAAAAGATACGTTGTTACCTTTGCTATGCCTAGAACAATTGGGGAAATTAAAGTATCAGTAATAGCTTCAGGAAAGAACAATGAATAGATAGTCTCATTTAACCTATAGATAGTCCCATTTAACCTATAATATATCAATATTTTGAATACTAAGATGGTCTAGACTGAAAAAATAGGGGATAATACGAGCTTCCATTGTGATTTTAGAGACATGCAAAACTACAAAAACCCAAGAACAAAGTACAGTAGACTTTTTAACCATACAAACAATAGCGAACTCAGAGAACTTATCCAGAGAAGAATCCCAAAAGATATTTGAGGAAAAGGCCATCACATACCCTAGACACCTTGGCGGAATGTCGGAGTGCAGGTTCGAAGCTCTGTGTTGGTCGTGAACTCCTTCCATAGAGAAAAGCAAAGTAAACAGAATGCAGAGAGATAGAAAGAAAAGCTTACGAGGGAAGGTTGCTATATTCGGGGAACGAGCCATGCAGTTAATGCATGCTCGCCAACTATTCATTGAAATGATCCCCATCCATCGTGGGATGGTAAGACCATGCATAGGAGTATAATTAACCATAAAGTCTAGAAGGATGTGAAGAGGATGGCAACGGCCTTCATAAATCAATTATCTAACACCCCGATCGGGGACATAACTTATCAAACATTATTACGACTTAAAAGTATATTAAATTAATTAGATTATAATTTATTTTAGATTATTTCATATATATATATATATATATATATATATAATGAAGGAGATTTACCACCACTTTGTCAAGGAGATTCTTAACATAGAAATAGGACTTTGTTACAATATCATAAGTCAATACACTCAATTTTTTATTTATAATTACTATTAAAAATATTTGAAATTATTTTATGGGTATTAGATCTCTACCATCCATCTAATCTTAAATAGACATACCTACGAATAGAATAAATAAAAAGTAAAGTTATGTTCCTTAACTAATCACGTGTTCATTATGCCCCTATTTACTAAATACACCACTTGGAATTATAAAGTTAGAAAAATAATATATATTATTAAAAATAGAAAATATTAATAATAAGGTAAATATAATTAGAATGCCGATAATAGTGATCAACATTTATTACAGTAGAAATGATTTATTTTATTTCTAAAAAGTTATAAATTATTGTCTAACATTTTATTTTTATATTAAAAAAGAATTAAGTAAAACACTGTAAATTTTCCTCAACTCTACTAATTTAAAAGAGCATTAAAGTTGTTAGAGATCACATATAGCATAATTTAGTTTGAAAATATAATATACCTTCCAATTATATTATATATTTTATAAGAATCAAATTTCACAATATTGAAATAAAGTAAATAATTATTGAAGTTGGTGTTTAATTAGACAACTATTTTTCTCTAATTAAGATGTTTTTTCAAAATTAGGTGATTTTTTTTCATGAAATCAACTTTTCTAGTAATTGAATAGTTTTTTTTAGGTGGAAATAGACTATCACCATAAAAAAGCCCATCCACTCAAAATTAGGCTAGTAGAATTACAAAAAAATCTAATAACATCTATTCATTAAACTATAAATATTTAAATTAAATTTATTCTTAAAAATTATAATAAAAATATATAAATAAATTATGAAAACACTATTTTAATTATGTTATAAATATGTGAAAATTCAAATAATATTTAGTAGGGAAAATTTTAGTGCTAATATTCTTAGGTAGACTAATTTTCTATGTTTTTTTCTAAAAAAATGATTCGCCAATTTCCATTTTTCCTAAAAAATGATTCACTCAAACTTTATATAATAATATTATTTTACCTTAAAAATCCCCAAATTGTTATATGGACTAATTTTTATAGTTTGCATGTTAGAGACTAATAAGATTTGCAAAGTTTCTAAACTTTAAGATAAATTTACATCAATGAATTCATATCACACCCCACACCCCAAGTTTGTATCACTCTTTATATTTTTCTCTTACTTTTCAAGTTACTTAGTTATGCACTTGCACATAGTTAACAAACATATAATCAATTTTTGTTATGTGTGTGTGTGAAATGAAATGGAAAAGTTTAGAGAAAAGACCCTAGAAAGCAGTTTTTCAACCAACATGGTTATAGACAACTATTTGTCCCTCTCTTCCTCCCTAAAGATACAAATATCGATGGGAAAAGAGAAGGGAAGAAAGAATAAGAAAAACAAAATAAAAAGGAAATTTCTTCCAAACCTGGACAACAATCCAATGGAAGCCCTGGGTTTAACCAGACTAGGATTCTCGATGTCTAAAAATTCGAATTTGGAAATTATTGTCTACATGTTGTTCTAAGGGTGAAAAAGAATGAGGGGAGGTTTGATGTAATTTCTGACCTCAAGGCTCGGTGGTGCAGTCTTTTCTGCTGAAAGCATCCAGATTTTGAAAGAAAAAATAAGTAAAACCCTAGAAATTTTGCTATGTGCATATTTACGCTGTAAAGCGTTCTTATTTGAAAACAACTTTGCTGAATGAGTACGTGTACCATTATGTACCTTTGATTTGAATGTTAGACGATTCAAACCATTTCAGCCCTAGATTAAATTCTGTTATTTTAATCGGTTATACAGCATAACGAATATCAGAGGTCCGTGAGGGAACTTAGGTAAAGGCCATATCTCTTTAAGCTCGCAGGATTCCCCCTCTGTCTGTAACAACTCCAATCCAATCATTGGGCAGCTTGATTACCTTGAATCTCACAGAAACTTGTTCTGAATCAAGAACTTCAACGCATACAACAAAACAATTCAGTCGGTGTGAAGATAGGTGTAACCAGAGGCAAACTCTTGTGCACTGAGTCCATGGGGGAGCAGAATAAATCAGGCAGGCTCATATTGGTGGCCATGGACGAGAGCGAGGAGAGCATCAGCGCTGTCCAGTGGGCTGCTAACAAGTTGTTTGCATCGCAGGATAGAGTCATTCTCATTCATGCTCAGCGCTCTCCAACTTCCCCTCTTGCAACAGCAAGCCCAGGTCAGTCTCTTCAAACATTTTTATTCCAGCTGTAATGGAGATCGGTGGGAAGTAATTCTCTGTAAATTAATGCAAGATTTTGGGTTTATTGATTGAAAGAGTTTTACTTTTTTAGCCACAGAAAGCAGTAGAATCAGCTTGTTGTGTAGATTCATCTCAGAGCTGTTCATGGCATTTCATCTTGAAGTGCCTTACTCTATTTTGGGTTTGTTCTAGATGCCCTGTTCTGACTGCAGTTTGGTGTGAACAGTTTTCATGGTGCCAGTAGACGTGCTCAAGATGTTGGAAAAGGATATAAAGAAGTCTACCGAGAAGATTTTGACCAGAGCAACGGAAATATGCAAAGCCAAAAATGTAAGGTCTACATTGGAATGAAAGGAGTTGGTGTGAACCAGATTGCAGGGTTGCTTCCAAATGAATATAAATCTAATATAGTTGTATTCATGTTCAATTGAATGTTGTAATTTTCCCTTTGATCATTGGCTGACTGTATAGAATCCCTCCTAACTAGCCTTTAATTGGAAATTGCACAGGGAAGAGCTAGGTGCCCTAGAACTCCATCTTGGAGGGGGGAATCTATCAATACTGTGTGTTTGTGTTATAACAGTTTTTTGAAGTTTATAATATATATGTGGAAATTGCACAGGGAGGATCAAAGTGCCCTAGAATAAATCAGGCAGGCTCATATTGGTGGCCATGGACGAGAGCGAGGAGAGCATCAGCGCTCTCCAGTGGGCTGCTAACAACTTGTTTGCATCGCAGGATAGAGTCATTATCATTCATGCTCATCGCTCTCCAACTTCCCCTCTTGCAACAGCAAGCCCAGGTCAGTCTCTTCAAACATTTTTATTCCAGCTGTAATGGAGATCGGTGGGAAGTAATTCTCTGTAAATTAATGCAAGATTTTGGGTTTATTGATTGAAAGAGTTTTACTCTGTTAGCCACAGAAAGAAGTAGAATCAGCTTGTTGTGTAGATTCATCTCAGAGCTGTTCATGGCATTTCATCTTGAAGTGCCTTACTCTGTTTTGGGTTTGTTCTAGATGCCCTGTTCTGACTGCAGTTTGGTGTGAACAGTTTTCATGGTGCCAGTAGACGTGCTCAAGATGTTGGAAAAGGATATAAAGAAGTCTACCGAGAAGGTTTTGGCCAGAGCAACGGAAATATGCAAAGCCAAAAATGTAAGGTCTACATTGGAATGAAAGGAGTTGGTGTGAACCAGATTGCAGGGTTGCTTCCAAATGAATATAAATCTAATATAGTTGTATTCATGTTCAACAATGAAAAGCTTGACTAAAATTTTACTGTGAAAAGAATGGGACTATCTGTGAAACACGTGGTGTTTTTCTTTTTCTTAGTTAACCATGACTGTCCTTGTTACAAAGTTGGTTCTTTTTTTATTTCAAGTCATTGTCGTCAATTACAATAGGATCAAGTAGGCACCACTAGGTGCAATGGCAACAGTAACAAGCAGGCAGTACTTGGTCTGACTATGACAGTATTCAATATGTAGTAGATGCCCGGGCACACCAATGGTAGCTAGCCTGGATAATCACTTCCACCTTTTGAGCATGGCTATTCTTAGAAATAGAACATTGCTCTTGCTCTTTTAATTAGAAAGTTAACTTTCCAAGATCTCTTCATAGGAAGGAAATTCCTAGCCTTGAAATAATTTGATCTGGCTAAGAATCAATGGGGAAAGAAAGTAATTGCTGTTCTCCTTTTGTTTTCACCATGATTGTTCAGACTTCACAAATGTGATATACAAAGCTGTGGAGTTCCAGACCTAAAAGATAACTGAAATTTCAATGGAAACAACCCTATAGTTGAGATTCCCGGCTTGTGACTGTGAATATGTTAACGATAAAGTTTGAACATAATTTGACTTGTAGATATCAAAATGTAGTGTTGCCTAGAGATAATGAAAAAATTTCCACCCCACCATAAAAGCAAATATAATTATATTCTGATTCAGGTCTCCAAGTGCAGATTTGATCATTGATCAAGCATTTTACCATTCATGGAAGAGCTGTAGAAAAATGTATCTTGTCAATTTTAAATATACCCGATCAAGGTTTTGTATGCAGAGTATGCTCAAAGTCTGTGTTCATGGTAGAAATGCTTTTATTATGTGGATTTTGCTGGTGTGTAAGGCTAGATTCGGAATTAAGAGCATTTCTTATTATTGTGTTTGCAAGCTGTGGAGTTCCAGACCTAAAAGATAACTGAAATTTTGATGGAAACAACCCTATAGTTGAGATTCCCGGCTTGTGACTGTGAATATGTTAAGGATGAAGTTTGAACTAGTGTATAACTCAAAGTACCCCTCCATAAGGCTGTAAATAGGCTATCGCAGTCATTTACGAATCTCAGAATGCTCTGGATTGCTATTATCAAAAACAGATCTTATATTTAAAAGTGCTATAGATTGGAACTGATGGGGAACCTGAAAAGACAATAATATGGTTCTGAGATTGTTGGGTGCATCTATGATCTGCTTTTGTTCTAGGAAAGGAATGGGTGAAGCCTTCCAATTTTATTTGCTACTTCAGGTAGCCCTTCCTTGCCATTTCTCGTTCATTATGGTCACTAAAAATGTACTCTTGTTCATACATGCATGCAGAAGATAAATAATGCGAGATTATGTTATCACGTCTCATTCCGTATATATTTTATTTCAATTTCCCACTAACTCATTCCTACTTGTACCAAGATTGCTTATATGATATATCCAATGACAGAGAAACAACTGAGTGCTTGGGTATTAAATCGTATTATATTTTTTGAAGGTATCCTCATATCGTAGTGTCTCTTTCCCTTGCAGTATGACATGAATTTCATGTTGTGCTTTCTTTTCTTTAGACTTTTGCTGTCTGCTAGATATACTACCTTATTTAACTGTCCTCTGGCTGGCATGCTTAGGAGTATTTTTGCAGTTTCTGGGCAGCTTTCATCAATGACAATTTCACTCTGAACTCCCAATTTTCCCCTAAATTGCACCTTATTCACTTCTCCAGTAACTGGTATAAAAAAGAGGGCCTTTGGGGCTTTCTGGTAGCTTTCATCAATTTCACAGTTTTCATCAATTGTTTTATGTACTTCCAATACACCACTAACTTGAACCCTAGACAAAGTAACCCATGGAAGTGAAGAACCCTGTTGAAAATGTGGATCTACTGATTCGACCCCAGTCTGATTGCTCTCTTCAGCAGTCCATGATATATCTTCAAGTTATCTTAAGATCCTATTCTAGCTTATATATGGGTGGCTAGATCTCATTGGACTGGAATAGAATTTGGGATGCCATTAAGATTAACATGCATCTCCTTTTTGTGGAAGAGACAATGTGGAACAAAGTGTTATTTTTGTTTTTCTTTTACCAGTCTGTGCATGTTATGATAATTTGATTTTGAAATAATATTTTTGACTAATAGATGGACGCTCATTTGACTTTCATTGAAGCAATGCTACATTTGTTCCAGTCTAATTCTGGAATTAGGCTATGACAATGCAAAAATTGACCTTTGAAGCCTTCAGTGTCTCTTGATTGTCATTTAACTTTATACATCAAGGTATTTAATACTTCGCCAACAATGAAAAGCTTGACTAAAATTTTACTGTGAAAAGAATGGGACTATCTGTGAAACACGTGGTGTTTTTATTTTGCTTAGTTAACCATGATTGTCCTTAAACAGAAATGGTGACTAACCGGGCAGGATTGGGCATGTGCTTGAGCCAAGATGTAATCCCATGATTTGGCAGAATTCACAACAAAAACTCTGGAAGCCATGACTTTTTGCTGGACATCCATGATGGTAAAAAAATTGATCATTAGATCTCTTGATGATGGGCTGTGATATTGAGCATGAAACGTGATTAGATCTTTTGATGTTGGGCTGTGGATAAAAAAAATTACCACACAAGAGTACTCCAAACACTCCCCAATGCAATCCTGATACAAAATATTGTTGATTAAACTCAAAACTGGTGTGGAGCATTTATAGCAGAACTCAGGGCCTTCAAAGGGAAGTAGGTGCCGTATGAGGAAGGAGTGGTGGGGTCTTTAATCTTTATTCGCTCTGGAAAATTCAAAGCAACAGGCAGTCAATCAATTTTCATTTTGTAAATCAACGTTGGCATGCCATCAAGTCTCACATGTGAACAATCAAGATGTGTATTTTCTTACTCTAGACATTCTTTTTTTACTTGCAAATGAGAACTGATTCTAACAAAATTAAAAGTTTTCAAAATGTAATCAACTAAAGCCAAATCAAAATCAAACAATTAACTTCACTTCAAGTGATATCCTTCAAGCGGTATCAGATTTCAAAAATATTGAGAAATCTACAATATAAAGATAATGTTGAATATAAATCTTTAGACTTTTGCTGTCTGCTAGATATACTACCTTATTTAACTGTCCTCTGGCTGGCATGCTTAGGAGTATTTTTGCAGTTTCTGGGCAGCTTTCATCAATGACAATTTCACTCTGAACTCCCAATTTTCCCCTAAATTGCACCTTATTCACTTCTCCAGTAACTGGTATAAAAAAGAGGGCCTCTGGGGCTTTTTGGTAGCTTTCATCAATTTCACAGTTTTCATCAATTGTATTATGTACTTCCAATACACCACTAACTTGAACCCTAGACAAAGTAACCCATGGAAGTGAAGAACCCTGTTGAAAATGTGGATCTACTGATTCGACCCCAGTCTGATTGCTCTCTTCAGCAGTCCATGATATATCTTCAAGTTATCTTAAGATCCTATTCTAGCTTATATATGGGTGGCTAGATCTCATTGGACTGGAATAGAATTTGGGATGCCATTAAGATTAACATGCATCTCCTTTTTGTGGAAGAGACAATGTGGAACAAAGTGTTATTTTTGTTTTTCTTTTACCAGTCTGTGCATGTTATGATAATTTGATTTTGAAATAATATTTTTGACTAATAGATGGACGCTCATTTGACTTTCATTGAAGCAATGCTACATTTGTTCCAGTCTGATTCTGGAATTAGGCTATGACAGTGCAAAAATTGACCTTTGAAGCCTTCAGTGTCTCTTGATTGTCATTTAACTTTATACATCAAGGTATTTTATACTTCGCCAACAATGAAAAGCTTGACTAAAATTTTACTGTGAAAAGAATGGGACTATCTGTGAAACACGTGGTGTTTTTATTTTTCTTAGTTAACCATGACTGTCCTTAAACATAAATGGTGACTAACCGGGCAGGATTGGGCATGTGCTTGAGCCAAGATGTAATCCCATGATTTGGCAGAATTCACAACAAAAACTCTGGAAGCCATGACTTTTTGCTGGACATCCATGATGGTAAAAAAATTGATCATTAGATCTCTTGATGATGGGATGTGATATTGAGCATGAAACGTGATTAGATCTTTTGATGTTGGGCTGTGGATAAAAAAACTTACCACACAAGAGTACTCCAAACACTCTCCAATGCAATCCTGATACAAAATATTGTTGATTAAACTCAAAACTGGTGTGGAGCATTTATAGCAGAACTCAGGGCCTTCGAAGGGAAGTAGGTGCCGTATGAGGAAGGAGTGGTGGGGTCTTTAATCTTTATTCGCTCTGGAAAATTCAAAGCAACATGCAGTCAATCAATTTTCATTTTGTAAATCAACGTTGGCATGCCATCAAGTCTCACAGTTCCAACGAAGCCCCATACTCCCAATGATTGACATTGTTAATCCCAATTTGGATTTAGTTTACCACCTGTCTTTACATAGCATTATTGTCCTTATCTGGTTCCGAATAAAAAATTAAAAAATAAATAAAGGAGTTGAAAAAACTTTATCTATTAAACAATTATATATTTCATAAATAAGTACAAGTCACTTCAACCATAAATAGAAATATGTCCTTAAAACTACTCTATTCATACAGGTCATTCTATAAAAAGGTATTAATATTAAATAAATATTAATAAATAGATATAATGGAATATACACATTAAATTTCAAATTACTTATTTAAATCTATTTAAAGATCATAAAGCATCAACCTCATAAATTTAACAAGTAACAAAAGATATATCTAGATACACTCATGGGACAAAACCAAAAAAACTGGTTTATATTAAAAATATCAGAGCAACTAACCTACTATTACATCAATGTATAGGTGCCAACCTAGAGGATATGTCATTCTCCTTTTTTTTTGTAGGCACCAGCCTACACGAGACACCAATCCACTTTGTCGCTTTGTAGGCACCAATATCCCTTCATGCTTAATAAGCACCAAACTGTAGGAGCTAAAAATCCTCTCTTCCGCTTCATATGCACTAGCGTGCAAGAGACATCAATCCCTGTGTTACTTGGTAGCCACCAACCTTTAAGAGTCACCAATCTCCTATTTTTTTTTCTAGGCACCAACCTATAGGAAACACTGAAATATTCTTAGAAACCAAGTTGTTTCACTAAGTTTGTGTGCCTCTTCACAATCTCTATTAGTTTCTTCTTCTTTCACGAGTCTAGTTGTTGATTTTTCCTTAATGAGGTCTATTGTTAAAAATGCAGCAAGAAATTCCTAATTTAATTTGAAACCATATAAATATGGTATAGGTGGGAGCTCATGAAAGTGAGATGATTTCTAATGCACAGTGCTTAAATTCTCACAAGGGTAGTGTTTCCATCGTTCTTTACAATTTTAAGAGCCCAACATGATCTATAACCACCTTAAAAGGGAGGTATTTGAAAAAATAGTTGGTAAGTATGTCCCCTATCTTCACCCAAGAAATTATTGCTTTAATTACTTCAAAGTTCATCCTTAACATTCCATAAATATGTGCCAAAAAAATTGCATAGTGCATAATCAGACCACCACTCTATGAAAGGCTTTACAGCGTTTCCTCTGCAACATATGGTGCAATTGCTAGTTTATACTAGTGTGGAAGATTAGTTAAAAACATTTTTTTGTTTACTACTTATTTTTCTCAATGATTAGCCGAAAAATATTTTCTAGGTATATATTATACTATTCAAAAAACTTAACTGAGAATTTATGTTGTGTGTATTGTATATTGTTCTAAACGATTAACCGAAATTCTCGCTGTGCAAAAACTTCTGATATGAGTAATCATTATAACTACTGAAACATCACTCTAAGACTTTGTGTGAACGAGTCTCATGGAGATAGTCTGGAAATCACTTAATTTTTGGAAAATATTATAACTAGATGACGACTTCGAGGAGTGAGTGGGTAAACATTACATCTGGATCCTGCGCCCTAGCGTATACAGTGGGTAAGTTATTTATAAACACCCTTATAGGGTGGAAACCAAAAGAAGTCCTGTGGCATGCTAACACCCATAAGAATACGAGCCTTTGGAAAGAATAATTGGAATAAGGGTTTTTATGTAATTTATTTGGGAAAGTAAACAAAGTTAGAGTAAACCAGTAGTGATGGTTTAGAAAATAAGATGGAAATTTCGAGTTTACTTTACATACAACTGTGAAAAAACCATATCAAGAATCTAGTCTGGAAATTTTCGTACAAAAAGATAAATTAATCATTAAAGTAACTGAGTTATATCAATAATTTTTTTTATCTCATAAATTTCAGAAAATAATATAGACTAGAGGAATAGAGAGCAACGCAATAACGAATATACATGCTAGAGCTTTAAATCTTAATGAAAAGTTGAATAGTGAGCAAACCAACATATATTAACTTTCAATAATTTAAGGAAAATTGGTCAACATGTTCATTAAATATCATCCTAATAAAATATAGAAATTCAGAAACCAATCTTAAACCTTGTGCCAGGAGGCCCTCTCTATATGTTAATTGTTAACTATATTTGCATAGTACCAAAACAATTGTTGTGACTATCCAAAACCAAAAAGGGGAAATAGGGCATGATGACTTCTAGTCATAAAATGCTAAAAAATAATGAAAATATAAGTTATAGAGCACAACGCTAGATTTAAGAGGATTGGGGACTACCAATACAGTAAAACTTAAAGTACATAATGAAACTGATAGATATGTAAACCTGATGACAAATAGTCTAAACTTAAGTGTTCTAACCCTGCATGCATGGGAGTAGTTGGTATTAAACTAGACTATGGCGAAAACTTGTGTCAGAAGCATGTCGAGCACGATCACACAACATCATCTTATGGCAAGCGAGGTTCACAAAAATTCTACCGGCTCACATACATATTTAGGATATCAATAACCTTATAATGGAACAAACGGTGTCGTGGTAGTGCAGTACAAACAAAATATTTGGAAGCCAAGATCACCTTTAATGTTCTAAAGATGGCAAGAGAGCGTTGCCTGCCGAGAGCTGAGAAGCAGCCATCAATGTAAGAACCCAATGTAAGAACCCAAGATAATTGGAGAGAGGAAATAACTATTTGAAAATGGAAAGGAATCATCAATAACCTGTGGCATGTTGAAGAGGCGATGACTGAAATATCTACATGGAAACAAAACCAAACCCCAACGTGGTAACCTATAAAAAAAGAAATAATATGTATTAAAACCCACACCACGTGCACTATTCGTAGAACCATCGACAAAAATGGTGAAAATCTAAATGCTGACCTGAGGAGGGTTTCTCCGAGTGTTTGAGGATCTGAAGAGAAGGTTCCATGAGCTACTAGTAAAAAACGATGAAATTAATGACCACGTGACTAAAAAAGTTAGTCACAGTTATTATTTCAATTGAGTTACTACTAAATTTGAGATATTTTAAGTCACTAAACTAAAAAAGAGTAACTTAAATGACTAATTTATTCTAGGAATAAAATACAGGACTAGATAATAAGTGACTAAATTAAAATAAACAAACTTAAATGACTAATTTAATCGAGGGATCAAATATATGACTAGATAATAAGTGACTAAACTAAAAGTGATTAACTTAAATGATTAATTTAGTCTAGGATTAAAATATATTACTAGATAATAAGTGACAAAATTAATAATGATTAATGTAAATGACTATTAAAGTCCATGAATAAAATTATGACCAAATAACAAGTACAACAAGTATATGAATTAGTCATTTATGTGAGTAATTTTTAATTGCGTCACGCCATAAATGGGAAATTTGGATTTTGATATCGAAGTTTTACATTTCACTACAAGATTCTCTGAATCCATCTGTAGTGTTAAAATTATCTCAGTTGTGTCCACTCTTTCCATTAGGTTGTTGATAAGTATTCGATGTTAGTTCTCCAAGAAACATTAATGCTAGATACCATGCCCCTCATTTAACTCAAAGCAATCATACCCATGATTCCCCTTGTCACCACGGGCTCCTGATCCTCCCCAGTGGCTCTTATTTTGAACCCTCAAACCCCCACCCCTTCTAGCCCCCCGGTTACCTCCTCTACGCCCCCCACTTGCTCCCACACTAGCGAGCCGCACACGCCCCACAATCTTGTCACCCCAGTGTGGAGCTGCCATGATTATTGCCAAGTCCGCCACTCACATAGGGCCATGCACGAAAGGGGAGGGAGAACTCCAACACCACACTGGGGGCTTCATAATTCTCCAAGGTCGAGGAGCACTACCACGTGTAGATTACAAAGACCAGGCCCCTAACAAAGAAAACAACCATCAGGAAAAAAGAAGCCAAATGTCATTTCCCACCACCGCTAGGAAGCACAAAGCTAACTCCCATTACTAGATAAAAACCACCACCACTAGGAATTTAACCAAATACCATCACCCACCATTAAACCAACACATGAAATTAAACAATAAACGTTGAAAAAGTAGCTGATGCTTGAGCATAACTTCTTGCATGGTATCGACCAACCTCCAAATTCTCTGCATAGAGCCCACAAACCAATCCACCAAACACCATCGCCCCCACGCCAAAGTGCACAAAATTGGGAAAAGAAGCTATAGTTTTCCACCACCACCCTTGTGGTTTCCTAGACTACAGATTGCAGCTACCTCTCTTAGCACAAAAAAATGGGCTCACCGAAAACCAAGAAAAAAGGAAATGGGTGAGCTCACTTCCCTTCAACTTCCTATCCTTGACCCAAATGTAGTTAATGGCTAAGAAACTAAGCAACAAGGAATGGTTTAAGACACCGCACCAACAAACAACCATGATAAGAAGTACACACAATTAGCCAATCCCTACGTAAACCTTCTTGTGACGTTTATGCCTCCTCCCTGGAGGAAATCCCAAGGACCAAAAAGTCTCAATAATAGCCAAGTCTGATGGAAACCCCAAATTTACCTTCAAAATACAATTTTCTAAAGTCCTACGAAAATTCATGCAACCCAAGTCACCAGGGTCACTTTCTTCACGTGTTTTCCCAAGTGCAACTCGGGTCAACTAGGTCACCTATTTTATGAGTCTTCCCATGCTCTGACCTCTCGCACACTTTTGAATTCCTTTTCAAAATGTGTGTGCTAAATCACCTGACTCTGGCCATTGTTTAGAATGCCCCTTGGAAAACACCTGACTCAACCCGAATGTTCTGAATGTAGCCTGCAAAATCACCCAACTTTCCCCGCACTTGTTCATGCACACAGTTTCTTCCCATGGTGCAGTGGTGTGGGTGCATGATCTGTATGACCTGTGACTCGACGCCACTTGAACCTTTCTACACAAGATTTTTTTGTTTTCCTTCGACGCTCCCTCAACCTTTCATTTTAGTCCTTTGCTGCAAGTCCATGTAGCTCGACCTTGAACTTTGTTGAACATTGAATGAATGATTTTATGAAATCCCACCATGCCTTATATATATATGTTCTATGCAGACCTATTCAGCCCTAGGTCACGACTTTGCATGAGTTAGCTTGCCCACCATCATGTCGACCTACACACAATTATGAAGGGTCGACCCCTCCAATAGTGATAAAATGTCGACCCAACCATAATTATGACTTAGAATACCCATATAAAACTGCAATGCTTGAGCTCTCCATTGAAAAATACTTTCTCCGCTCGTCGGTCGCTCGAGTCAGTTGATTAGCCAACCACACCCTGTCGCGCGTAGCTTGTCCAAGCGCTACACAATGCTCCTGTATCTACACCAAATGTGGTCACCAACAAGACTTCGCCTGATGCCTTTGACTCGTCCATTTACTATGGGGTGGACACTCATCTCACATCGCCGCTTATCGAGTCCGTCGAAAAGCATGACTTCGCCGGTCGCTACATGACACACCCAAGGTGGGCGCTTGCAAATATGGTGCAACCATTACACATCGTCGTTATGCATACCTGATTTGGTCATTCATTATGCCAAGGCAAGCACCCAACCACTCAGTCATCATGACACTAACTCGAAGGTGTGATAAACCCTCATCCTCACTCCACTTGTATTTACTCATGCGTGAAACCTTCCACATGTTGCTCAAACCTCAATCCCATTGGAGAGTGTATGAACCTTTGTTAATTTAGATATGAATCTTAATTAATTTATTAAAATAGTAAATATCAATATTTATATTTTATTGAACTATAAAATTAGTAAATATCAATATTTATATTTTATTGTTTTTAATTATATTATATGAAATTAAATTTCAAATATGTTGTGGTTTTATATTTAGTTAATAATTAATATAATGAATATTAATATTAATATTTTAATTATTTTTAAAAATTTTGTTTGAAATTTTCTAAAATTGTTTGAAGGCATGGCACGATTCAAAGTCTATCAAAGTCGAAGTCAAGGAGAGGCAATGGGTCGATTTCATTAAGAATATATCAAACCACCATGTATCTATATGAAAGTAAAACTTCTCACTGGTCTAAAAGCCCAAGAACAAACGAAAAACTCGTTGATGTCACGCTGACTCGTTCACGAAGAGTTTTTGATGGATGTTATGGGTCTTTGGCGCCAAAGTTTTGTTGATTGTTCCAAATTTTAGATGAAACCTAGATGTTCTAGCTCTTTGGCACCAAATGCTTGTTGTTGGCATGAGGGTTTTGATATATATTGAGAGAAATTGATGGTGTGGTTAAATATTCTTAAGGCTAGAATTTTTTCTATATAATTATAGCTTTTTTCATAGATAAAAAAAAAATTAGAAAGAACTTGGAGTCTTTTGAAGAGGCGGACAGCAAAAAATTCACAATTGAAGTTTGTATTCTTGGAATCAGAGGTTAGTTGGATTTATAAGATTATAATTTCTATTTCCTGCATTTGTATTGCATTTTTATTTCCTCTATTTTTTCTAAGATGTTGTTGATTCATACGATTTTTTATTTCCTCTATTTTTGATGTTTTTGTTTCTATGATTTTTTTTTCAAGTACTCACTCGCTAATAAATGCATTCCACTAAATTGCTTCCTCCAAGGAGCAATCGATCATCCATATTTATCTCATCATATCTAGTGTATGGGATCATATTTAAACAAAAATATAGAATAAGTGGTACGACTTTTAGATGAATGAAATGATGTGTCTAAGAAATCAAAAAGGAATAAGAAGAAGTAAATAGTTTTGTAGATCTCTTTTTTTAGGTGGTAACACCCATTCTACACATTGAGCCACCCATTACAAGTTGTCACCATACCAGAGCGAAGTCTTACTACGACTTCGAGAATACATACTAGAAGGATTGATAGGAGGCTATCACTGATCAGTAGAACTCTATCCTATAGAATGATTTTTGGGATATTTTTCCAAGACCAGAGGGTAATCATTAATTGTTTCCAAATTGTTGCACGATGTAAAAAATGAAATTGATGGTCATATTTAGAAATATAAGGAAACATTTGTTCCAATGAATTCTTACTGCTCTTATTAATCAATATATGGTTATTAATGGTGATTTAAATTGTTGGATTGTTGTTGGGGCTAAATGAAAATAACCATCCTTATCCACTTAGTATTGAGACCAGCCTCAGGTGTTGGGAATATACATCTAGAAGCAAGGTGAATTTCCTGGTAACCTTAGATGGGTCATACCTTCTAATTAATTATCCATCTGTTCTCATAATCTATTTGATCAATTCTGAATAGGAGAGAACAACAGGCCTAGTTGCAGCCTTGTGTAGCCCAGTTTCACAGGCCTTGGCATCATCTTCCGAACTTATCATTTCATTGAAATATCCATTGTTGAACATTTGGAGAAGTTAATGGCGATTTAAACTACTACATCCCCACTTTAATTTTTTTCAATTTCCAGACTTTAAGCTTTGATTCTTTTTCGGGATAGAAACTCACGCAATTCATTTTTCCCTTAAGTCATTCCATAATGTAAAAAACTACTAAGTTAAGTTATTCAAGCTCATTGTTTGAATTGATTTCCCTCAGTCCATCATGGAATTCCGTTGTTAGTTTAGGATGAGATGACCATGGATTAGAAAATATTGGTTTTCCCTATAAGGGGCAGGCCATCGGATTGGTTCGATGATACAACTGGACTAAGGGGAAATCCCTGAGATAGAAAAAACCATAAGAAGTAGAAGACAATAGGATTGACTAGGATGATTTCACTTGGCATGGAAATGGATTTGTATCTAACACTGATTCTTATGATTCTTCAATGGATGGATCCATATCTTCAACTGTCACTGATGCTGGGTCTTGATTTGGTCTTCTTCATCATCATAAACAAACTCTTTCGTAGGTGCTTGCCCCTCCCTCGCTCTAGGTATGTATCTATCTAGGGAGGTTCTATCCATGTGGGTTTCCCCTCTCTCCAGCTCTAAATGCCTAATGTTTTGGCCTCATCAGTGATATGGTCTTCCTTGCTGATTATCCTCATATGGGAGAGTGATTTGGATTGTAGTAACTAATCTCAATCAGTAAGCGGGGTCCCAATAACCCAGCCTTGATCTCAATGTTTACCCATAGTTTCAAAAAGGGTGTTTTTTTCTCTAATTTATATAGGATATCGAGTCATGGAATAAAACCGTGTTTTCAATGGATGGGTGTGCTCTATGTGTTGTTTGCTCTAATCCACTTACTCAACTATTCGACTGGGATTCCTCTTTTCGTCCAGTGCTGATTTAAAACATGTCCAAACTACACCAAATTTTAAAAACAATATTTTTAAAGATTTGAAACAGATCTCATTAGAGAAAATACAGTGGCCACCGAGTGGAAACATAAACCCATTGGATGAGTGAATAGGCAACTTGGGAAAGAAACAACAATGATGCTTGTTATGAAATGTGTGTGAACTTGTTGCATGGATCAAAGCAGAGCTTGAAATTATGTCCATTGGTCTGTCCAAGAGAAGAATCATCACAAAAACTTGTAATACATGTCTAAATAACACCCATAAGAGCTAACACTAACAAGTAACGTTGTCGCAGTCCATCTAATGGCAAGAAGATGGTTGCTTCAACATCTATTGAAAATAATATCTAAATTGTTGTCCTTTCTACTTTTATTGTTCTTTTTGCACATCTTAAAAAAAACAACCAGATATGGTGAGATTATATCTAGAGAAAACAGTGAAAATCCCATTGGAGAAAACATAGTCTTATGAAAATGTGAATCATGATAAAAGTGATGAAATTATAAACATAACAAAGGGTACAATTAGGAATATAAAATATTTCAATAAGGGAAAAATTTGCTTGCAAGGCGCTGAAAGAGCCTTAAAAATTGATGCTACTGACCATCTTGTACCTATCAGTCCAAGGTACTGGATGGTTTCACTATGGAGTTTAGACTATTTGCGTTTTAGGCTTCCTAGTAGTTGTTTCAAAACTATTTTCAAGACAGAAAATAGATGGACCTCTATTTGAACCTAATAGAGGTTGTGCTCTAACTACTTCAAGTTCCATTTACTATGTCTATAGGTGTTGATTTCCACCACGAACAAAAAAATTGCAAAAGTAGTACGATTCAACCAAATCTTCATTAAATATTTCCATAGTCAAAATAATATGTGCCAATCTCTATTTCAACCTTACTACAATTTTCTATTATGCTTAAATAACTATATAAGGATGGCTAGTGTTTAGTGATTTGTATCAAGTCTTGTGCTATAATCATAACTTCATTGAAGTTATATGATAGGCCAAAAGACCTTGTATTTAATAGAATAAGTCTCCTCATCTAATAATCACATTAACACTAGAAAAGAACCATGAATTGTAAGTTATACCTATCCCTAGTCACATTGAACATTTTTTCCAATATGGGATTTGCGAAGAAGTTGGTAATGAATGAGATAGATTCTGGCATACTGATGAGATATTGGAATTAAATTTGACTTATGACAAGTGAAATTCTCCAAAGATATATAATGATTATATTATCTTATGTTTATGTTTTAATTTCATTCAAATAAGAAATATTTCAACTATGACCATTCATCTTTGTAATAATAGAAACTTCTAGCACATTGGACATTAATTTCTTGTGCAACAATGCTGGAGGTAAAGTTAGTGGCAGAAGAGCAGTCAGAACGTGAGAATATTATTGAAAATCTAGATAGAGCTTCTTTGTCATGTGCTAAAAAGCTTGAAGGTCATGGCTAAAACAAGTGAAACGTAAAATCCATCTTTGTTACACGTTTTCATCATTCCACCTCAAAATGTATGGTTGAGATACATGAGTGTTCTTCATAACCAAAAATATTTGTCTAGTCTTACACTGTCTTGACCTATGCTTGAATTTGCTAAATGTTTCTATGACTCATCTTGAGATGTTACAACTCTAGTCCAAGCTGTTAGGGGCCAACTAGCATTAACATTATTTTTCTGGCTTCTTGGTCATAAAATTATTTTCAGAAAAGCATGGATTTGACAATATTGGATGCTTGCCAATATCATCTAACTTGTATCCTCCACAAAACAATGTTGCTTCTTTGAGAGGAAGGTTTGGGATTTTCTTTGCATTTACATGATATGACTGTTTTTTCCTATATGATTTTGCCATAATGGCAATTGGAGGAAAATTTCCCTGTTGAATATTCAGACATCTATTGAAGGAAATGTGGGATAATTTTGAGTATATTGTGACAGATCAATTGTTTGAGACACATACAAGGTTTCTCAATTCAAAAACAAGATAAACTACACAAGTTTCAAGATAGAAAAAAAGATAAACATAGTAAGCAATTGCGAACCTATCATGCTTTTTAATGTGTATTATAATTAATAATATGGCAGTTTGAACCATTTTTCTTTAACAAATGGAGTTTATTAAGACATATTTTATCCTTGGTAATATTATTACAACTTCTGAAGGCCTTGAATGAGTATCAAAGACCAGTCACATAATTATAGATGAGAATAGGAATAACATGTATGACTCCAAAGGCATATTTTCTACTAGGATGAACTTCTTCAAGATTATAAAAATAATATAAATCTCCAATTGATCTACCCTCTTGCATGCTAGGAATAAGGAGTAAATTTGGTGTAAATCCTTCCCTTCAAGTTCCAAAGAGGTGATAATTTATAACTCCTCATGCTACCATGAATAGGTAAGCGACTCCCTTATTTCGAGTGCCTTGATTTTCTAGGAATGAGCATTGGGAACATGTCAAAAATAGGCTTTAAAGGAGAGAGTTCACAACTGATAATACATGTCCAAATTTCACCAACTTTGTTTGATAAAGAGCAGATTAAAAACAATTTTTTTGAAGATTTTAAACAAATCCCTTTTGAAAAAAAACAGTGGAAACTGAGGGGAAACACAAACCCATTGGATCAGTGAATAGGAAACCTAGGTAAAGAAACAACATTAATGCTTGTTATGAAATGTGTGTGAACCTCTTGCATGGATCAGAGTACAGCATGCTATTATGTCCATTGGTCTGTCCAAAATACTATGTATCACAAAAACTTGTAATACGTGTCTGAAGAGCACCTAGAAGAGCTACCACTAACAAGTAGTGTTGTCATAGTCCATGTAAAAATATATAAGGGAGAAACAAAGACACCAATATGGCTCCTTCAACATCTGTTGAAAATGATATCTAAATTTTTTTCATTGTTGTCATTATTTTCTTTTTTTCACATCTTAAAAAAAAATTGCCAGATATGGCGATATTATATCTAGAGGGCACACTGAAAAATCATGTTGGAGAAAACATAATCTCATGACAATGTAAATCATTATAAAAGTGATGAAATTTTGAATATAACAAAGGATACAATTAGGAATAACAAATCTTTGAATCAGGGAAGAATTTCCTTGCAAGAGGATGAAAGAGTCTTAAAAATTGACGCTACTTAACATATTGTAGTTTTCAGTCCAAGGTATTCGATGGTTGCACTATGGAGTTTGGAATATTTGTGTTTTAGGCTTCCTAGTGGTTGTTCAACACTATTTTCAAGACAAAAAATATATGTACCTGTATTTTCACCTAATATATGTCATGCTCTAATTACTTCAAGTTCCATTTACTATGTCTATAGGTGTTTATTTCCACCACGAATAAAAAAATTGCAAAATTAATACAGTCCAACCAAATATTTCTAAAATATGTCCCTAGTAAAAATAATATGCACGAGTGTCTATTTTAACCTTACTACAATTTTCTAGGAGGCTTAAAGGACTATATCAAGATGGCTAGTGTTTAGTGATCTGTATCAAGTCTTCTTCTATAATCATAACTCCATTGAAGTTATATGAGAGGCCCAAAGCCCCTGTATCTACTAGAATAAGTTTCCTCATATAATAATCACATTTAACACTAGAAGAGAACCATGAATTGTAATTTATACCTATCCTTAGTCACATCGAACATTTTTTCCAATATGGGATTTGCAAAGAAGTTGGCAATTATTGAGATATATTCTAGCATATTCATGAGATATTGGAAGAAAATTTTAGTTATGACAAGTAAAATTCTCCAAATGATATATAATGATTATATTATCTTATGCTTATGTTTTAATTTCATTCAAATCAAAATAGTTAAACTATGACCATTCATCTTTGTAAGAATAGAAATTGTTAGCACATTCAACATTAATTTCTTGTGCAACGATGTTGGAGGTAAAGTTAGTGGCAGAAGAGAAGTCAGAACATTAGAATATTCTTGATAATATCGATAGAGCTCCCCTTTCATGTGCTAATAAGATTAAAGGTCATGGATAAAACAAGTGAAACATCAAATCCATCTTTGTTACACGTTGTTCATCAATCCACTTAAAAATGTATGGTTGAGATACACAAGTGTTCTCTATAACAACAAAGCTTTGTCTTGTCTTACACTGTCTTGAGATATGCCTAAATTTTATAAATTTTTATATGAATCATCTTTAGATGTTACAACTCTAGTCCAAGCTATTGGGGGCCAGCTAGCATCAACATTATTTTTGTGGCTTCTTGGTCATCAAATTATTTTTAGAAAAACATGGATTTGACAATATTGGATGCTTTCCAATATCATATAGCTTGTATCCTCCACCAAATCGTGTTGCTTCTTTCAGGGGAAGGTTTGGGATTTTCTTTACATTTACATAATATGACTGTTTGTTCATATATGATTCTACCATAATGCTAATTGAAGGAAAATTTACCCGATGAATATTCACACATCTATTCAAGGAAGTGCGAGATAATTTTGAGTATATTCTGAAAAATCAATTGTTTGGGACACATAATATGTGCATCACTTCAACAAGAAGATAAAATACGTAGGTTTCAAGATAGAAAACAAGATAAACATAGTGGGAAATTTTCAGTCTATCGCAGTTTTTAATGTGTCTTATAATCAATAATATGGCAGCTTGAACCATTTTTCTTGATCAAATAGAGTTTATTAAGAGAAATTTTATCCTAGGTAATATTATTACAACTTGTGGAGGTGTTGAATGAATATTAAAGATCAGTTACATAATTATAGATGACGATAGGATAACAAATATGACTCCAAAGGCATAATTTCTACTAGGGTGAATGTATTCAAGCTTATAAAAGTAATGTAAACCTCCAAATGATGTATCACCTTTATTTATAGGAATAAGAAAATAATGTGGTGTAAATCCTTCGTTAACATGCCCTCCATGGAAGTGGCCAAAAATATAATGTATTCCCTTCGATTTCCAAAAAGGTGATAATTTGTAACTCGTCATGCTGCCATGAATATGTAATTGACTCCCTCAATTGGAGTGCCCCCATTCTCTAGGAATGAGCGCTAGGAGCATGTCAGAAATATGCTTTAAAGGAGAAGTGCAGAACATGTAGCTTCCAGTACATCAATGCCAAGTGCCTCCCCTGTAGCTAAGTTATGCATCATATTTGCTGCGAAGGCAACTCCCATTGGTTTGTTCTTCTCGTCATCGTTGTTGTAATGAATTTTTAAAAATGGCCACAAAGGATGTGGCCTTAAGAATGATAATATATTAACTAAATTCTTTTTTCTGTCATGCTGATAGGTCTGCGTTCAAAACCAAAAAAAAGATATGTCATGTTCATAGATCTACATAAAAGGGTGTAAATATAACAAAAATATCTCCTCAAAAAAGTGTTGATCCTTAGGGTTTCTCTCAAATATGACTTTCTTTTTTTCTTTTACTGTGTGATTGTTGTGTATGGGTGTGTTCACACTACTAAAATATGTGTAGTCTTCTCTTCCTCTATGTTGCTTCAAAAAATTTTACACAATTGACATTTGTACTAAAATAGGAGCTGAAACTTCTCTTTTATAGATAAATTTGTAAAAATAGTTGAAAATAAAGGGTTAACATATTAGTTTCAACTTTGAATACAAAAAATTGAAGATAAGTGAACACCCAATTTTGAGAACGGATGAATACCATGCACATGATGAGAGAATAGTTGATGAGAAGAGCTTGATTAAATATGCATGTCCATGTATTGGTTGTCATGGTGGGAAGATTAGAAAAATAAGTGTGTTTTTTCAACATATGTTAAAATATGGGCATAGTGGTATAAGCCCTTTCCCTCAAAATTTTTATCTAGATAGGATAGAATTGCATAGCATGAGAGATGTAGAGGCAATAGACATAGGTGAAAAGGTACATAAGCAAATGAAAAGTTAGGGACCATTAATTATGGGATTGAAGTTGATAGAATGTTGAATGAGGGTTTCAAGGACCAATGGTACATGTTGATGGAGGATGCTTTAAAACCTATATATGGTACTTGAATATTAATTAATTTAACAACAATCCTTTTAATCCTTAACTTGAATGTGGTGAATGGTTGGAAAAATGAGAGTGTTGATGAGTTATTGGAATTTTTACAATGATTGTTACCACCTGTCTCCACACTGTCAACAGAACGAAGAGGATATAAAGTGAAAATCACTAAGCTAGTATTAGCGTATGAAAACATCCACACATGTGCGAATGATCTATATTATTTCGCAAAAATCTTACAAGTGAGACTGAATGTACAAAATGTAAAGAAGGGAGGTATAGAGTAGGGTTAAAATCAAATTCAGCTCCAAGAAGAGTTCTTCAACTCTTTCCACTAATACCACAGTTGCTTCGAATGTACAAATGTTTATACATTGCCGAGCTAATGCAATGGCATGCCCAAAATAATATCACTGATGGAAAACAATGATTTGTGGCTGATTCTAATATTTGGAATGAATTTGAAAAAAAATATCGTAATTTTACCCAATATTGTCACATATAAGACTGGGTTTAGCTCTAGATGGTTGAACCCTTTCTTAGATCAAAGCACTAAATGGTCAACTTGGCCAGTGTTTTTAATAAATTATTACTTGCCTCCATGGCTAGCAACCAAGCCATTTTTCTTAATGTTTTAATTGATCATACCAGGGAAAAAAAGTGTGAATTTAGATACAATTGATGTTTATTTAGAACCACTATTTGATTAACTAATGGAATTGTGAAAATGAATTAAAGCAATTCAAATTTTAAGGGATGGGAATTAAAGTCAATTCACTGTAAGAGCTTATTTATTATTTACAATCCATGATCTTCTTGCATATGGCACTTTGACTGACCTCAAAATTTATGGATACCATGGATGTATCACTTACATATTTAAGGGTTTTGTGAGGCACTCAAGTAGTTTGCGCAAGTGTGTTTATTGTGGAAATCGTACTTACCTCAAAATGGAGCATCCATATCATCGACAAAAGTCACGTTTTAATGATAAGGTAGAGAATCATGAAGCACCACTGGAAATAAAAAGTGATTACATTATTGAGAATGGAGAAAAAATGCAATTTATTGAAAATGGTGGAGTTTATGGTAGTAAAAATGATCTACTTAACAATACTGGTGTTAACAGAGTGTGCATGTTATATAAATTGCCATACTTTAAGCATATAACCATTAGGAATATTGTTGAATTTATGCATAATGAGAAAAAGATAGCTTTTTCTACTATAGAAAGTCTTTTGGTTCATATGATATAGTGTCATCACACCTAGACCTTCAAGAAATAAAGATTCATCGGAATATTTTTGTTGAAAAATATGGTAATGGAAAATACAGAAAACCTATTGCTCGTTATGTGTGGACAAAGGATCAACATGAAAAATTCTTAAAGTTGATGATTAAGACTCAATTTCCTACTAGATATGTAAGTGGTAATATTAGAAGCCAAACCGAAAATAATATATTAAGAAGCCTCAAGACCCATGACTATCATGTCATAATTGAGCATATTTTACCTATTGCAGTCATATCAAGTTTGGAAAACGGACCAATATTGTCAATTATAAGGTTGGGAATAAGCTTAAAAATAATGAGTTTGCATGTGCTAGATCCTTCAAACTTTGATAATTTCAGGGGTGAAGTTGTTGAAGTCCTATGCTTATTGGAATGAGAATACCCATCATTAATATTCAATATTTCTATGCATTTTCTTATACATCTAGAACATCAAATAGAGCATTGTGCCCAAATCAGAAAAATATGAGTGTATCCTATAGAACAATACATGAAATTTTTTAAAACATTTGATCGTAATAAGGCAAAACCAAAAGGTAGCATTCGTGAAGGATATTTAATGCAAGAGGCCATGGGGATTTTCACAAAATATATGAAGGATTTTAGAAATGTTAATTGACATGTATAGGATGATGATGACAACTAGAGTGTTGCAAGTGAGCATTAGAAAGAAATGGACATCACTGCAAGCTATCAAATGAGGAAATAATTTCCATACATGACTATGATTTTCAAAACACACTATTGTTCCATAAGTGGCGTAGGTCAAATATTATTTACCTGATAATTTATTTATATAATTTAATTTAATAGATAAATTATTATCACTCTTACTGTTCATATTATATGTATAAAATACAAAGAAGAGATTCAAACATGGATGCATCCATCTCGAAAGCGTACACTTCAAGATTTGAATATTGTAGATCGTTCTTTTTCAATTTTTTTTGATTGGATTGTTGATGCAATTAAAGGTGCAAGACAAGAAGGCCAAGATATGATGAAGGAGGAAATTGAGCTTTCACAATCTCCAAGTATATGGGTTTATTATTTCAGTGGGATGTGGGTCTATGGTACTCATTTAAGAGTGGAACAAAGGGACATAGGAAAGGAAAATTTTGATTTTATTGTTAGTGTTGAATTTCATCAAAGCACTGAAAAGAACTTGTATGTTGGATTCATACGAGAAATTATTCAAGTTGATTATGGTGAAACTAGTCCTATATTATTAAAATTTAAATGGATCAAGCCATATGCAATACAACATGAAGATTATGGATTCGTATGTGCAAATATACACCAAATTTTACTGAAGACCAATCAGACATATGTTTCCCCTATTCAAATTAAGCATGGATGTTTAATTGGTGATGTAACAAGCTCGGGATGGTTGTATGTAATTCAAATAGAGCCCCGCTCAAAAATGAAATTCATAGAATATGTTGACATAATGGTTGATGGGAAATGTAATAGTTTACAATTTACATTGAAGGAAGAAAATGAATATTGTGATAGAGTATTTGAAGATGAAACATTGATTTCCAATGAAGTGATCGAGATAGAAAACATAATGCATGGGCATGACAATATAATGTACGAGGAAAATTAAGTGATTCAATTTATCCTAAAGAGGGTTACTAGATCCATCAATGAAATTGCCTACATGAAGTTATGCTAACTTTAATATTTATTTTGTAACATTTATATTTTTTTTTCCTCAGGAAAATTTAGAATATTCTAATGTTATTTTAGTTGTTAAATTGGGGGACGCGTATCTTTTTATTGAGGGATCTTTGGTTTTAAGATTGAAAACCTTGAAGCTAAATGTAAGTCTCTAGATTCTGTTTACTAAGGGCTCAAAGCCTTCATATTGTTCAGGAACTGTTCAACAAAGATGTATGGTACTGACACTAGTACATTGTACATAATAGATTCAATAATGTTACAATGGCTAGGACAACCAATCTGCATTCACAATTTCAATATGGTATGTTTCTATTATGTGATAAATTTATGCAAATGTTACAAAAAAAATTCCAATTAAAACATAGAAACTTTGGATGATTTTAACATTTTCTTTTATTTTTTTTCATTATCCATACTTCTAGATAAGGTGCTGATACTGATTAAAGTGTCCCTTCTATCAAGATATTAACAACATAGTTCAAAGGAAATAACCATAATAATAATTAATAGAATATTCTTTGGTTCATGTCTTAGTTTTCTTTCAATATCAATTGCCATAGATTAAGAGTTCTTTGAGGGATTAAAATCCAAGTTGGGATTAACATTTTATTTATAGATATTCAAATTCAAGGTTATTTATGTCGAAATATTAATTGACATAGTTTAATAGGGTTCACAAAAGATCTGAGATGATATAATTACCTTAACTCATTGTAACAGGTCCCCACTAATGTTATAATAGTAACGTTGTGTTGAAGAAAGTGTTTTGATAATATAATAGGAAGAAATCCCACTTTATTACTTTTTGAAGTTACCATGATGTTGATTCATTCTCATTATCAATTTTTGAAGTTATCAATTTAAGGTTAATTCATTCTCATTGATCGTAATACATGATCATATAATAGATATATTTTATAGTTTTTGTTTGTCCATGCACTAATATTTTTTCTTTAAATGTGAAATGTGGTACATAAATACTATTAAGAAGGGGTTGAAATGTAATGATATTAGCAATTATGAAAATATGATAGAGGACGAACGTGTTCGTAAAGAACACACCACAAAAAATGAAGAATATTTGTCATCTCTTGGTTTGGTGAATAAGTAGTTACTCTTCATAATTTTTCATTTCTATGCATATTTAATGAAATTTTTATATAATATATTTGATGATGTGGGCCATAATTTGATAATTTTTTTGTTTTATAGGGGAAATTTGGATCCCATAGACAATGAGAAGAAATAAAAGGCAAGCAAGGACATAAACTTGCCAACTCGTAGAAGCCAACTTCCTTGTAGTTCAATACATGGAGATGAAGTTGACAATACTAATGATAAAATTCATGATATATCATGTGATCATGTCCAAGGTGTTCGTGAAAAATTGGGATATTCTGAAGAAGTAGAGTTGCAAGAATTTTATTTACAGTTAAAGAAAATATTTGAAGGCACATCTAAGGAGATTTATGTGCTACCTAGTGCCACACCTCTTGTGGACAAGGAGAAACCAGTTCAGTATTTTTCCACAGAAATCACACCAATTACATCTTCTCTAGGTAAGGTGCTAGGAACTACCACACCTTCTTTATCTACAAGTATGACTGATTTTTCATCACATAGCCCTAGTTTTGAAGATGTATCAGCTGTAGTGAAAAGAAAAAGAATTATTCAAAGCATTTATAGGTCCACAGAAAGGGAAGCAAAAGAAATAAAATCAAAAGGGAAGAAGGCTTACTTCATTGAGGTAAAAGAGGGTGAGCCTACTCAATCAAATGCATCAAGTTGGGCCATAGTTTTGGGCACAAGAATAAGGTCTCATTTGGATGTTACCAAATCCAAATTTTCATATCAATATCCAATAAATGTTGATCAAGTGATCGAAAAAATGGAATTTTTTTTTAGACTATTGGTGGAAGGATTTCTAGTAAATATTATAAGCACCTAATGAGAATTGTGATGAATAACTTTAGGCATAAATGCAGAAAATTAATATTGGATGGAAAAGATAGGGAGACTAGCTTGACTCCCAAACAATGGGAATATTTGAAGGAAAGTATATGGGTTGAAGAGTATTTTTGAAAAAGTATAAGAGTGAAGAAAAAAATGGAGCATGTGAAGGCTCAATATTTTTTGGGTCAGGGTGGATTGCAAGTCAAACAACAAATATTTTTAAGTATACAATTTTTTGTTGAATACTGTACATTGTGTTATTTTTTTAATCTTGTTAATATCCAACTATTTGTTAATTGAAATTGATTTGTAGGCTGAGGGAACTAATAGAGAATAATTGGTGATTGGAATGGCTAATCATATGGTAGACTTAGAAAATTCCAAACATAATTATATGTCAAAAAATCCAATAGAAAGTTTGTTTCCATCTATTAAAGTCGAGTGTAGACAAAGATGATATTTATCTACTGTTTAAAACCATAGTGATGATTATAATCATACAATGCAATGTATAATTGGTTTGGCAAAGACAATGTGAGCCATAACCTCCTCCATTGAACCTCTTTTTGCTGCATTGAAAAAGAAGGAATTTAAAATTGTTTTAGATGAGTTAAGCTAATTATAATTCCCTTGCAACCAACACTTCACTTGAATTTGTAATATGTTAATTTTTTTGTTCCATTTCCTTTCACTCATGAAACCTTCTTTTATTTGAAATTCATGTCAATAATAGGAAGAAAATGTAAATTTGGGTGGTGTAAGGATGCTAAATGACTCAAAAAAGGGCCATGAACATGTGAACGTATGTTTTTGTAGATATTAATTGTGCATTGAAATGATTTGTAGGTTGAAGGAGATAATAGAGAACAATTGTTGAGTGAAATGGCTCATTATATGGCAAACTTAGAAAATTCTAAAGATAATTATATGTAAAAAAATCCAATAGAAATTTTGTTTCCATCTATTGAAGTTGAGTGTATACAAAGAGGAGCTTTATCTACTATTGAAAACCATATTGAGGATTATAATCATGCAATGCAATGTATAACTGGTTTGGCAAAGACAATGTTATCCATAGCCTCCTCTATTGAACCTATTGTTGTTGCATGGAAAAAGAAGAAATTTAACATTGATTTAGATGAGGAAAGATAATTATGATTCCCTTGTAACAAGTGCTTCACTTGAATTTGTAATATGTTAATGTTTTTGTTCCATTTTCTTTCACTCATGAAACCTTCTTTTATTGGCAATTCATGTCAATCATAAGAAGAAAATGTAAATTTGGGTGGTGTAAGAATGCTAAATGCCTAAAAAAAGGGTCATCAACATGTGAAGGTATGTTTTTGTAGATATCTATAAGACCTATATGCTTCTACTTTAGTGTTATTAAGATTTTAATGTTTCAATATCATATTTACTATTATTTTCTATGTTATAACTTATTGTGTTCTAATGTCGTATTTGATCTGTGAATAATGAAATCACATATAGGATGTTAAAGGAAAACATATTACCTCCAGAGTTCTAAAATATGACAAAATTAATGCACCTAAACATTCCCAATCTGTTCCCGGATGTGGGTGTATAGACAGGCGTTAAATATGACGGGACAGGGGTGGGGCGAGGTGGGACGACACCTGCCTACCCAGGACATGGTGGATATTTGGCTTGTGATTGACGGATCTCCGCATTTAAGCAATGTAGGGTTCAATGGCATTGTTTTAAGTGGTTCAGGATCTCATATCCTGTCCTCCGCTTCGGTTCATGCCTTCGCATGCTCTAGCATGTTGAAGACTTCGGCTCTCTTCAATGTTACATTAATGGTGGGTGCTTCTCGATGCGGGAGAGGGGATGATAAATTGAAGCGAGGCCATGGGCTTTCTATGGACTCGCTTCAGTCCAACCACTCACATTTCTATTTGGCCTCAGGGCTCAGTTCTAGCTTCTGTCTGTATGGTGTTGGCTCTATCATACCTGCTGTCTCTCACTACTTGAATGGGGAGGATAATTTGGAGCTTTTCTCTGGTCTTTTAGCAGAGCTCCCTCCGTTGTACCTCTGGCATTTCACTTGGGCCTCTGGCCTTTGTACTAGCTTATGTCTGAATTGTTCTAGCCCTGTCATCGATGTTGCTTGGCCTCATTTTGTTCCTGCGACTGTCATCTCCCCATGCCTTGTCTACGCCACAGAATACGGTGCCATAGGGGCGGCACCAGAGGCCATCCTCTGCGCACGCCTTCCAGCCCATCTTCTGATACGCCTTCCCTTTCCAGCGATTTCTTTGCCGACCACTACCCTCGCACCCGTAGTGGGAGAGGGTGTTCTCTTGATTCCAGCCACTGTTTGGGCTCCCCTGCTCCCCGTCCTCCTACCTCCTTGCCTTCTCCCACAATCGGCTCCATGCTCTTCTCCTTCAACTGTTCTCTGAACCACCCAAGGATAACTGCTCACATTACGGTGGTCTTCCATGAGGAAGCCCAGTTGGGGGAGCCAAGTTCTCATCTGGCGGGCCTCGGCTCTGACAATGCACAGACTTCGAACCTCTAGATGGGGATTGGAACCGCGTCAATGCAGGCTCTAGATGCTCAAGCTCACAGTGCACATGATGTTGTGATGGCATCGGTTGATCCTGGTCCTTTTGAATCTGAAGTTTCTCTTGCCATGGATCTGCTTGCAATTGGTTGGTGCCGTATAGTTGAAGAGCCTCCAGATGATTAGTTTGCTCACTGTGGTCTTGTTATCTTACCTTGTGGCCCATACAATTGGGCAAGTTTCTGTTCAAACTGCTATGTGGAATTTTTGTTTATTTTTGTTTACTTTTGGAACTATGCAAACTCTGCAACATCAAGAAGATCATAACTTGCTCCCCTGCATGGGTTTTGGTAATCTATTCAGGACTGGTTTCCCTGTCATTGGTTAGTCTCCTTATGTGTTTATCTTGACAATTCTGCCTTTCACCAGGACAATAGTTTTGACTGTGGTCACGATGTAATTTTACTCCCTTTGTTAATAGATTAATCTTATTTAGAAAAAAAAAAAGATTCCCAATCGGTGCGAAATCCTGCTGGTATTTGAGATCTTTAACTCATTGAGTGTATATTATTCAATTAATTGAATATCTATGTATGTTTTTTCAAATTAACTGTAATTATTTTTTTCCTAATATCTATGTATAATTTTTTGTTTTTTACAGTGTTGATTAACTCTGGTAGGGCATGACTTACCTACTGCAGGAAGGTGATAAAGTGAATATATTAGATCCATATGACAGTGCTATTGTTGGCATTGGACGAATTCAGTCAATTTCTCTCATCCATGGAGTGCCACTTAGTCCAGAAGACACAAATTTAAATATCATTAATGTCACGAGTAACATCCCCCCTTCTATATGAATATAAAATAGATGGATGTCTTCATTTGAAGGAGAAGGAAAATAGTTTCACTTGGTGGCCGAAGAAGTATCTGGAAAAGTCATCGATCTAGATGGTCTTCTCGTTCTTGTCATAAACATGTTGTTGATGTTTTTGTTTTTGTTGTTCAGATTATTGGCTAGTGTTGGATTATTGTCATGAAATAGTGCTGGATCAATGATCTATTTTATGAATTCATGAATAATCATTCGCAAATACAATTATATGTTTTATTACTTGAATTTTTAGATATTGTATTGCTTGATGTATATTGAATTGATGTACTTTTCATTTATAACATAAACAGACACTGATATTTTATTTGTGCTTTTAGTAACAAAATAATTGAAAGTGAACATGATTGAGCTACCCGAAATTGCACTTTTCCTTTACAATAATTTTCATTCTAGATATCTTATCCTTCATTTAAATAATATGTTCATAATGGATGCGAAGACATTACCTTTTCCATATTTACATGTCCTTTTGATTATGGAAAAATTCATAGTTTTATTTTTAAGTGTGAATAGACTATCCAATATCTAGTTAAAACTACAAGAAATTTTCTCTGAAATGAAACAAAATACTTAGAAGATTTTGTTTCCTAGACCATGATAGACTATGCTTCTCCCACACAAATTAGTTTTAAAGTAATCAAGTAAATAAGTTATTTGTTTGATTATACAATTTAATGAGATATAATATAATATGATAAATTTGGTCATTGTGGGGATCATGGAAATAAAGCTTATTTGAGGACTAGAGGATGCATCCTTTACACTGTGCCACAAAACCTAATATTAAATAGTTTCGACCTTGTAAAAAATCCTAGAATCCAAATAGAAGTTATGCACAAGTCTGGGACCTTGACACAACATAGGAATCATTCAAAATGTGGTGCACCTAGTTCAGTGGACTTATCAGATGTTCATTAGAAAAAAATTAAAGCAAGGAGGGGATCAAGATGAAACAAAATTCTGGAATTAAGGTACTCAAACTGGTACTTAGATTAACATGGGAACATGGTGCTAGGAAAGTGCGGGTTTTCAGGGATTCCCAAGCCATAAATGGATGAGAGGTGAATATTGATGAAATAATATTTTGTATGAAGACAATTTATAATGATATCAACATTTAGAAAAATGTTTTCATTTTCATCTATTTTTAGCATATATAGAGGGAGTGCAATATGAAAGCATATGGACTTTCAAAAGAAGATCTAGGATTGATTTCAATGTATTGGAAATGTGGGAAGAGCATGGGGGCATCATATATAACTTCTCAAATCCAACCACTCTTTTGTGATAACTCGGATAAAGAACACAATTTTTTTTGCTAATATTTGGACGATGTTTTGAAACTCCTCATTTGAATTTTATTGCAAATAAAATGTTGACTAAATTATCACAGATATTGTATGGAAGGACTTCGTCACCCTCGATGTCAACTACTAATTTTCCATATCTTTTTTATTGTATTTGTTTACAAGTTTATAGTTAGGATGATACAATGGAAAAAATGGGAATATATGGCTTGTTGTCAATAATGAAGGCTTATGTGCAAGTGATTTGTATGTAGACATTATATCAAGTATTTTTTAATGTGTGTTTGCATTTATGAGCTATTTTTTTAAATATGAATTTCATTGTTTAGGTAAATAATTAAGGCTTTGGAAATGTTGTTTCTTCCTATGGAAAAATATGGAATAAAATATCTTGGTTCCATGGGGAATGATACACCTTTAGCTATGATTTAAAATATACTAAAAATAATATTTGTGTACTTAAAGTATATTTTTTCTCAATTAGCAACCCCTCCTATTGATCCAATTCATAAAGAAATTTTCACATTAATGAAATGCATGAATTTTCCAGAAGGGGATCTTATAGAAACAAGTGAGAAGAAATGCCATAGAATTGATATTAAAGCTCCTATTCTTTCCATTGAGGAAACACAACCGATTTAAAAAATTAATTATTAAGATTGGTATAGAAAAGTGCTTGATATCACATTTCCAAAATAATGTGGCTCTACAGGATTGGAAGAGACCTTGGATAGGATATGCTTGGTGGATTGTCTTGTAATTCCTGAAGGTTGAAAATTACTAGTACTATTAGAAAGAGGTGGGTAATATACATTCTTTTACTTACCTAACTTATCTATTATGGTTATTCTAATAGCCAAAGTAGGTTTTGATCATTCTTAATTGAAGGATTCCAGAGAAGTTAATCAATTAATGATATTGTTGGCTTTAGGGGAGAGTACATTGTCTGAGCTAGCATCATGATTTTCGCTTCTTTCCAAGACATATTGTTAGGCTTATTATGTTTTGTGCATGGTAACTTGAACGACTGCATGTGAAGGCTCCTTCCCACATTAGACTAGATATTTGCTATTATCATTTATTCTAAATGTTCCTCTACAGGGTGCAAACCTTGTTTACTATGGTGGACTTCCTTTCCATAAAGTCATTGGTGATATTGTTGTTACAAGAGATTCAACTATCGATGTGGGGTTTTTCAGCCCTCCTCCACATCATGATATATATATCAGTATAGATATTACACAACTTATTTACAATCTTAAGATAATTATATAGTAATGACGTATGGAAGAATTTTTTTTACTTCTTAAGGAATATGTGTTATGAAACAAGCATAAAAATAGAAGAAACAAGAGATCAACGCCTTAGCAATAAGCCACTTCGATGGGGAAACCTCCTTTACATTATATAAATGAACAATTCCTGGATGATACAAATAAAAAAACCTCCTTCTATATATAGGAGTCCATGGGGTCACAATATAATCATAGTCGACCTAACAATAATAATTTGAGGGCACAATTATAACAATATTGGGGTTATAGGGTACAAAAATAACAATAAGGGGGTTACAATAACAATAGTAATGGACTATACTAGTAATATAGGGACCTAACATGCCCCTCTCCTTCAAAAAATTGTTTTCCTCAATGCTTAAGTAGCTCTAGATGCTTCTATATAAAATTTTCATCCTCCCATGTAGAAACTTTAGTGGGTAAGTTCTTCTGTTTGATGAGATACTTGAAATTGATCGATTGTGTAGATGTTAAGTTCTTGTTTCTATGACTACTTCAGGTTCCAATATAATTTTTCCTTCCTCATCAAGTTCTAGAAATATTTTTTGAACTAGAATTTTGTCCCATATAAGCTTCTGTAAGCATGAAACATGGAAAATTGGATGCACTCGCGAAGAAGTAGGAAGCTGAAATTTGTATTCCATAGTACCAATCTTTTGCAACACCTTGTATGGAAAATAGTACTTTCGCAATAATTTATTATCCTTCTTAGCTTTCTTGAGGGAAATTTGTTTTTATGGTTGTAGTTGTAAAATAGCTAGTCTCCTACATCAAACTTCTCTTGTTGCGATGTTGATTTTCCTATTGTTTCATTCGATTTTGTGCAAAATTTAGGTTATCCTTTAAGAGTTGGAGCTTGCTGATTCTCGATGTGATATTCCACTTCTTGTACCTTAGAATATTATCTTAAATAATATTTGATGTGTTAGGTCCCTATATTACTAGTATAGTCCCTTATTATTGTTAGTGTAACCCCCTTATTGTTATTATTGTGCCCTTAAATTATTATTGTTAGGTCGGCTAGGATAACATTGTGGCCCCATTAGGATTACATTATGGCCCCATGGACTCCTATATATAGAAAGGAGGTTTTGTAAATTGTATCATCCAAGAATTGTTCATTTATGTAATGTATTGGAAGTTTCCCCCTCGAAGTGGCTTATTTCTAAGGCATTGATATCTCTTTTCTTCTATTTTTGGAGCTGGTTACACAACATTTGGTATCAGAGCTTTGGATAATAGGGTTTCGCTACTCTAAATAGGTCATCGTGGAATTTTCACTATAACATTTTTTATAAGAAGGTTCAGAATCTAAAAAATTTAGTGTGCGAAGAAGAAATCCTGAGGAAACTTGTCAAAAAATTTCAGAGCTTGGTTTACAATATTTTTAGAGATATGATTTGTGGAAGGTAGTTCTTTTTCAAGCTCTCGAATTTCATCTCAAAGAGGTGATCGTGGGAAAATATTCATAACTCTCTCTCTAAGCATCAGATTGGAGTGCTGTAAAAATTGGTTGCAATTCCACAGATTGCAATTTCTTGGCTTTCAATTTCAAAGACTAAGGATGAAACAATGACACGTGGTAAGTCGTACAAGTTCGCTCTACTGAACCAGTCGATAATTAGGTCATTGTGGGAGATTGGACACAACTTTTTCTTGGAGAATGAAAATCAGGTCAGACCTGTGGCATTTTAAAGAGAATTAGTAGGGCTATGTCCTTGCTGAATTTCAAATATTGAAGACTTGCAATCACAAAGATAATCTAATTTCAATATTGATCTCATCAAAAGAAAGAAAAAGGTGTGTTTTTTTTTCCCGAATTGCATAAGTCTTGTTTGAAGAATCAATTTGAATTGATTAAAAGAGCATATTGTAGAATAGATATTAGTATTGGGTTCTAAAATATGCCCTATAAAAATAATTCAACACCCATTAAGCCTTCAGAAGGCTCTACTATGACTCATGAAGATGAAGAATTGCAACATGATCTATCAAAATTACAAGAGAAAGTGCACCAAATTTCGCTCTCGCAAAGAGCAACAAAAAATGAAATGGAAGTTTTGAAGAAAGGTGTGGAAGCGAAGATGGATGGTTTGAAGAAATTCGTGGAAGCTAAGATGGATGGCACAGAAGCTGGCATGGAAGCTAAGATGGATGACATGAAAGACAACATGGAAAGCATGAAGAATGATATAAAAGTAGACATGGAAGGTTTGAAAAAGTTGATACAAGAAATGTTTCCGAATGGTGAAAAGATAGTAGAAGAAACTCATGATGAGAACAAAATAAATGTTAATCATGATTTCATAAACTCTAATGTTGACGGGAAGAACCATGATATTCCAAAAATGGATATGAGGAAGTTTGATGGAAAGGATCCCGTAGCTTGGATACTACAGCTGGAGCAATATTTTTATCTCCAAAACATGAAAAACACACAAAAGGTATGCATTGCAACTTTACATTTAGAAAAAAATACATTTGTATGGTATCGATGGATTTTCTCCCATAAAATTTTTTTCACTTGGTCAATTTTTACGGAGGAAATGATAGCTCATTTTGAGGATACAAAGAGCAACACCTTCTTTAGCCGATTGATAAATCTCAAACAGAAGGGTTCAGTGGGGCAACACATTGAGGACTTCCAAAAATTGAATATAAGGGTAACTAATATTCCAGAGGAACATAGGATTGATCTCTTCATAAGAAATTTAAAGGATAACATCCAACATGCAGTTCACATTTTGGAACCTGATTCATTGGAGAAGGCATTCAGGTTGGCAAGAAAAATTGAATGTAAAATTATGGCGACAAGGAAGCCTATCAATCACTTCTATAAAGAAGGAAGTTTTGCTATGCCTAGATTTCCACAACCTACAAGGTTGACACCACAACAATTGGAAGAAAAAAGAGCAAAATGGCTTTGCTATAGTTGTGATAGAAAATACACTAAAGGTCATAAGTGTGCGGAGAAGAAATTATTTTACATAGATTGTGAAGAGGAAGAAGAAAATGAAAAAGAAGAGGATATACACCAGGAACCAGCCCTAGAAGAGGAAGAAATGAATCCGACCATATCGTGTAAAGCACTAGCAGGAATTACCACTACTTAAAATCTCAAGATAGAAGGACATATCAAGAAGGAAAAGGTAATAGTGTTGATTTATTCAGGTAGACCCCATAATTTTATTCATTTTAAGGTAGCCAAGGAATTAAATTGTTTCCTACACACAGCACCAGAATGTCAAGTGATGGTTGCAAATGGAGGAACTATAAATTTCTCTAGAAAATGCCATAATATCAAGCTAACCATGGGTGAATATGTATTGAATAGTCCAATGCTTTCCATTCCTATGGGAGGTGCTGATGTTGTACTAGGAGTACAATGGTTACAATCTTTGGGGACGGTACCTTTTAATTTTCAAGAGCTTTTATTGAAATTATTTTCAGAAGGAAAGGAAGTTGAATTACGGGGTATTTCGGCGAAGCCGGGAAATATAATAACCTCTAATGTGATGACAAATCTTCTAAAGAAAGAACAACGAGGCATAATTGCACAATTATGCTCACTAGAAGTTCCAACATTAAAATCATATATTTCTACAGATCTCCAACAAGTCTTGGACAATCATTCCAAGGTGTTGGAAACTCCCAAAGGACTCCCACCTATTCGTGATCATGATCATGTTGTTCATTTCATTCCAGAAAGTGTTCCTCCAAACATCAGGTCTTATAGATATCCTTATGTCCAAAAGAGCAAAATTGAACGTATGATTGTAGAAATGTTAGAGGTGGGTATAATGCAATCTAGTCAAAGTTCTTTCTCTACTCCTATAGTATTGGTACACAAGAAAGATGGATCATGGCGCATGTGTCCGGATTATAGGGAGCTCAATAAGCTCACCATTAAAGATAAATTTCCCATTCCTGTGATTGATGAATTATTGGATGAATTACGTGGAGCAATTTATTTTACCAATTTCGATCTTCATTTAGGATATCATCAAATTAGAATGAAGACTGAAGATATTTCAAAAAAATCATTTTGAACTCATGAGGGTCATTATGAATTTTTGGTCATGCCTTTTGGCCTTACCAATGCACCTTCTACATTTCAAGGGTTGATGAATTCCATTTTCAAGCCCTTCCTTAGAAAATTTGTGTTAGTATTTTTTGATGATATACTAATCTACAGTAGGTCTTGGAAGGATCATGTTGAACATGTTGACAGGGTGCTCGAACTATTGCAGGAGAAATAATTATATGCAAAGAAATCCAAATGTTTCTTTGGAGTACAAGAGGTGAAATATCTGGGTCATATTGTATCTCACAAGGGTGTTAAGGTAGACCCTAACAAAATTAAAGCCATTAAGAAATGGAAAGTCCCCACAACCATAAAGCAGTTGGGAGGATTTCTTGGGTTAGCAAGTTATTATCACAAGTTTTTCAATAATTATGGGAGAATAGCAACACCTCTAACAACATTATTGAAGAAAGATTCATTTTCATGGACTCCTGAAGCAACTAAGGCCTTTGAACATCTTAAAGAGGCAATGTGCCTAGCACCAGTCTTAGCTATGCCAGACTTCACAAAAACCTTTATTGTGGAATGTGATGCCTCAGGTAATGGAATTGGTGTTGCTTTAATGCAGGAAGGAAGACCCATTGCTTTTGAAAGTTGTCCAATCAAAGGAAATTATTTTCAAAAACCTATTTATGAGAAGGAAATGTTAGCAATACTGCATGCACTAAAGAAATGGAGAAATTACCTAATGGGAAGACACTTCAAGGTAAAAACTGAACATGATAGTCTTAAACACTTTTTGGAACAAATAATATCTTTAGAAGAGCAGCAAAAATAGGTCACAAAGGTGTTGGGTTATGACTTTGAAATAATCTACAAAAAAGGAAAGGTTAATGTTGTTACAGATGCACTCTCAAGAAAGAATGAAGAGGTGGAAGCATTACTTTTTGACATTTCTATTATCCAACCAGGTTGGATAACTGAAGCAAGAGATGAATGGAAGAAGGAAAAAGATGTATGGACACTCATTCAAAAGTTGCAGCAAGATCCTAGTACATTTGATACATTTAGTTGGACAAATGATTACTTATGGTACAAATATCACTTATATCTTTGTAATAATTCGCAACTAAAATAAAAGATTCTTTTGGAATTGCACACTTCTCCTTTAGGAGGACACTCAAGACTTTTAAAAACTTACCACGTGGTGAAGAAAGATTTTTTTTGGGATGGCCTTAAATCTGATATTAAAAATTTTGTGGTGGAATGTTTGGTTTGTGAGCAGAATAAAGTTGAGACAATTAAGACCCCAGGACTTCTACAACCTTTATCCATCCCAAGTCAATGTTGGGAAGAGATTTCAATGGATTTTATCATAAGTTTACCTAAGTCTGAAGGAAAGAGTGTCATCATGGTGGTAGTTAATAGACTTACCAAGTATGCACACTTTTGTGCATTATATCATCCATTTAAAGCAAGTACAGTTGCTACTACATTTATGGACACAATTCAAAAGATACTTGGAAGCCCAAGGGTTATTGTGAGCGACAGAGATCCCATTTTTACTGGAAATTTTTGGAGGGAGTTATTTTCTTATTTGGGTACTCAATTAGCTCATAAATCATCTTATCATCCTCAATCTGATGGTCAAAATGAGATAGTAAATAAATGTTTGGAAGGATATCTTATTTTTTTTGTATCTGATAAACAAACACAATGGGTCAAGTGGTTACCTATCACTGAATGGTGGTATATCACTTCCTTTCATACTGTAGAAAAAATGACCCCATTTATGGTACTTTATGGATATCATCCACCATCCATCAGATCATCTTTAAGGGAAAATTCGAAGGTTCAAGCAGTGGAAGATCACATCGAGCATCAATAAGAAGTTCTCCAACTCTTAAAGGATAACCTGAATTTGGCACAAAATCAAATGAAACAACAGGCATATCAACATCGTAGTGAGAGAATTTTTGATGTAGGAGATTGGGTATTTTTACGGCTACAACCATACAAACAAATGTCCCTCAAGCAAGCTAAGAAGGATGATAAATTATCGCTAAATTATAATGGTCCTTACAAGTTGTTGCAAAAGATTGGTACTATGGTATACAAAGTGGAGCTTCTTGCTTCTTCACGAGTGCATCCAGTTTTCCATGTTTCATGCTTAAATAAGGTTATAGGTGAAAATCTTCCAGTTCAAACAATATTTCCAGAACTTGATGAGGAAGGAAAAATCATATTGGAACCAGAAGCAGTCACGGAAACAAGAACTCAACAGCTATGGAATCGATCAATTTCAGAGTATCTCATCAAGTGGAAGAACTTACCCACTGAATATTCTACATGGGAGGATGAGAAGTTTATGCAGAAGCACCCAGAGCTTCTCAAGCATTGAGGACAACAATTTTTTGAAGGAGAGGGGTGTGTTAGGTCCCTATATTACTAGTATAGTCCCTTATTGTTGTTAGTGTAACCTCCTTATTATTATTATTGTACCCTTGTAACCCCCATATTGTTATTACTGTGCCCTTAAATTATTATTGTTAGGTCGGCTACGATTACATTGTGGCCCCACTAGGATTACATTATGGCCCCATGGACTCCTATATATAGGAAGGAGGTTTTGTAAATTGTATCATCCAAGAATTGTTCATTTATGTAATGTATTGGAGGTATGCGCCTCGAAGTGGCTTATTTATAAGGCGTTGATATCTCTTTTCTTCTATTTTTGGAGCTCGTTACACAACATGATGGACGATGGATGGTATCCACAAAGTGCCATAAATGGGGTCATTTTTTCTGCTGTATGGAAGGAAGTGTTATACCACCATTCAGTGAGAGGTAACCAATTGACAAGGTTTTCTTATTAGATAGATAAAAACAAAGATATTCTTCCAAAAATTTATTCACCATTTGAGTTTGACCATTAAATTGAGGATGATAAGATGAGCTATGAGCTAGTTGAGTACCGAAACAAGAAAATAATTTTGTCCAGAAATTCCAAATAAAAATGGGATCTTTGTCAATTAAAATAATCTATGGGTTTCCGTGTAGCTTTTGAATATTTTCCATAAATGAAGTAGCAACTTTACCTTTTTTAAATGGATGAGATAATGCACAAAAGTGTTCATACTTGGTAAGTCTATAAACTACCCCCATGAAGACACTCTTTCCTTTGGATTTAGGTAGACCTGTGATAAAATCCATTGCAATATCCTCCCAATGTTCACTTGGAATGGATAAAGGTTGTAGAAGACCCGGGGTATTAATTATCTCAACTTTGTTTTGTTGGCAAACCAAAAATCCCGCCACAAGCATTTGAATATCATATTTAAGGCCATCCCAAAAAAATTATTTCCTCACCCTATGGTAAGTTTTGAAAATTCCTAAGTGTCCTCCTAAAGGAGAAGTGTGCAATTACAAAATATTTTGTTTTAGTTGGGAATTATTGCAAATATATAAGCAATCTTTATGCCATAAGGAATCATTTTTCCAACTAAACGTTTTAGATATACTAGGATCTTGCTGCAACTTTTGAATGAGTGTCCACACTTCTTCGTCCTTCTTCAATTCATCCCTTGCTTTAGTTATACAATCTGGTTGGATAATAGAAATGGCACAAATCAATGCTTGCACCTATTCATCCTTTCTTGAGAGTGCATTTGTGACAACATTTATCTTCCCTTTTTGTAGATGACTTCAAAGTCATAACCCAACATATTTGTGACCCATTTTTGTTGTTCTTATGAAGATAGTATTTTTTCCAAAAAGTGTTTAAGACTATCATCATCAGTTTTTACCCTGAATTTTCTTCCCATTAGGTAAGGTCGCCATCTCTTTAGTGCATGTTGCTAACTTTTCCTTCTCATAAATAGATTTCTTCTAATACTTTCCTTTGATTGGAAGACTTTCAAAAGTAATGGGTCTTCGTTCCTACATTAAAAAAACACCAACTCCATTACCTAAGGCATCACATTCCAAAATAAAGGTTTTTGTGAAGTTTTTCATAGCTAAGACTGGTGCTAGGCACATTTCCTGTTTAAGATGTTCAAAGGCCTTAGTTGTTTCAGGAGTCCATGGAAATTCATCTTTCTTCAAAAATGTTGTTAGACGTGCTACTATTCTCCCATAATTATTAACAAAATTGTGATAATACCCTATTACCCTGAGAAATACTCGCAACTCATTTATGGTTGTGGGGAATTTCCATTCCTTAATGGCTTTAATTCTGTTAGGGTCTACCTTAACACCCTTATGAGATACAATATCACCCAGATATTCCACCTCTTGTACTCCAAAGAAACATTTGGATGTTTTTGCATATAATTTTTTCTCCTCCAATAGTTTGAGCACCCTGTCAGCATGTTGAACATGACGCTTCCAAGACCTGCTATAGATTAGTATTTCATCCAAAAATACTAGCACAAATTTTCTAAGGAAGGGTTTGAAAATGTAATTCATCAACCATTGAAATGTAGAAGGTGCATTGGTAAGACCAAAAGGCATGACCAAAAATTCATAATGACCCTCATGAGTTGGAAATTCTCTTTTTGGAATATCTTCACACTTCATTCTAATTTGATGATATCCTGAACGAAGATCCAACTTGGTAAAATAAATTTCTCCTTGTAATTCAGCCAATAATTAATCAATCACAGGAACGAGAAATTTATCTTTAATAGTGAGTTTATTGAGCTCCCTATAATCAGGACACATGCACCATGATCCATCCTTCTTGTGCACCAATACTATTGGAGCAGAGAAAGAACTTTGACTAGGTTGAATTATACCAACGTCTAACATTTATGTAATCATATGTTCAATTTCATTCTTTTGGACATAAGGATATCTGTAAGGCCTGATGTTTGTTGGAACACTTTCTGGAATCAAATGAATAACATGACCATGATCATGAATAGGTGGGATTCCTTTGGGAGCTTCAAACACCTTGGAATGATTGTCCAAGAATTTATGGAGATTTGGAGAAATAGATGATTTTGATGTCGGAACTTCTAGTGAGCATAATTGTGCAATCACACCTTGTTGTTCTTTCTTAAAAAAAAAAATCATGACATTAGAGCTTATTATATTTCCTAGCTTCCCTACGATACCCCATAATTCGATTTTCTTTCTTCCCTCAAAATTAAAATCTACTATCCCCAAATATTGTAACCATTGTACTCCTAGTTCAATATCAACACCTCCCATTGGAATGGAAATATTGGACTATTCAATACATATTCCCCCATGGTTATATTATCATTATGGAATTTTCCAAATAAATTTATAGTTGCTGCATTTGCAACTACCACTTGACATTCTGGTGCTAAGTATAGGAAACAATTCAATTCCTTGGCTACCTTACAATGAAAAAATTATGGGTACTACTCGAATCAATCAACAATATTACCTTTTTCTTCTTGATATGTCCTTCTATATTGAGAGTTCAAGGAGTGGTAATTCCTGCCAATGCATTACACGATATATTCGGACTCATTTCTTCTTCTTCTAGGGATTGTTCCTGGTGTATATCCTCTTCTTTTGAAGTTTCTTGTTCATTTTCTTCCTCCTTTTCACAATACATGTAAAATAATTTCTTCTCAACACAATTATGACCTTTAGTGTATTTTATATCGCAACTATAACAAATCCCTTTTTCTCTTTTTTCTTCCAATTGTTGTGGTTTCAACCTTGTAGGTTGTGGAATTCTAGGATTAACAACACTTCCATCTTTATAGATGTGAGTGGTAGGCTTCCTTGTTGCCATAATTTTACATTCAATTTTTCTTGCCAATCTAAATGCCTTCTCCAATGAATCAGGTTCCCAAATGCAAACTTCATTTTGGATGTTATCCTTTAAAGTCCCCATGAAGACATCAATCCTGTGTTCCTCTAAAATATCAATTACCCTTATATTCAATTTTTCGATGTCCTGAATGTGCTCCACCACTGAACCCTTTTGTTTGAGATTTATCAATTGGCTAAAGAAGTTGTTGCTCTTTGTATCCTCATATTGTGTTGTCATTTCCTCCATAAAAATTTACCAAGTGACAAGTTTTTTATAGGAGCAAAGACATCGATACCATACAAATGTATTATTTTCTAAATGTAAAGTTGCAATGCGTACCTTTTATGTGTTTTGCACATTATTGAGATCAACATATTTCTCCATATGTAGTATCCATGTTACGGGATCCTTTCCATCAAACTTCCTCATATCCATCTTTCGAATATGGTGGTTCTTCAATCCAACATTAGTGTTTATGAAATCATGATTAACATTTATTTTGTTCTCATCATGATTTTCCTCTACTAACTCTGCATCATTAGGAATCATTTATTGTACTAACCTTGTCATCAAACCTTCCATGTTTTCTTTTAGATAATTCATGTCTTCCATCTTCTCTTTCATTTTTTCATCGATCTTAGCTTCCATATCATTATTCAAAACATCTATGCCTTCCTTCAAGCCATCTATTCTTTTCTTCAAACCATCCATCTTAGCTTCCACGCTTTTCTTCACAACTTCCATTTCATCTTTTGTTTCTCTTTGCAAGAGAAAAATTTGGTGCACTTGCTCTTGTAATTTTTATATGTCATGTTGCACTTCTTTCTCTACATGAGTCATAATAGAGCCTTCTGAAAACTTAATGGGTTTTGATTTATTTTTAAGTGGAATTTTAGAACCCAATACTGATATATATGCTTCAATATGCCCTTGGAATCACTTCAATCTGATTTTTCACACAAGACTTATGCAATTCGAAAAAAAAAATACACACATTTTTCTTACTTTTGAGGAGCTCTATATTGAAACTGAATTATCTCTGTGATTTCAGATCTTCAATATATGAAATTTGGCCCTATAGTATACCTCTAAATCTTCTTTTGAATGCCATAGGTATGACCTGATCTGTATTCTTCAAGGAAAATTTATGACCAATCTCCCGTAATCACTGAATTATGGACTGTTTCAGTGGAGCGAACTTTTATGAAGTGCCATGTGTTACGGTTTCCTCCTTCAGCTTTCCGATTGATGCATAGGAAACTATAATCTGTGTAATTGCAACCACTTACAAAATTCTAATCTGATGCTCAGAGAGAGAGTTATGACGATTTTCCCACGGTCGCCTCTTTGAGATGAAATTTGGGAGACTGAAAACAACATAACTTCCATAGATCATATCTCCAAAATTATTGTGAACCAAGATTTGAAATTTTTACAATAGGTTCCTTCGGATTGTGGATTCATACTGTCAAAATTTCAGCTTCTGAAACTTCGTACAAAGAAATTCATAGTGAAAATTCCACATTGACCTTTTTTAGGTGAAATTTGGGAGCCTTATAAAACCATAACTTCCACAGATCATATCTCTGAAAATATTGTAAACCAAGATCTGAAATTTGTACAAATCGTTCCTCAGGATTTCAGCTCCGCTCTATAATATTTAAGATTCTGAATCTTCGTAGAAATAAATTTATAGTTAAAATTCCAGGATGACCTGTTTGAAGTAGCAAAACCCTAGAATCCAAAAGCTCTGATACGAAATTTTATCAAACCAACTCCAAAATTAGAAGAAAAGAGAGATCAACACCTTGTAAATAAGCCACTTCAAGGGCGAAAGCTCCTTTAAATTACATAAATGAATAATTATTAGATGATATGAATGACAAACCATCCTTCTATATATAGGAGTCCATTGGGTCACAATATAATCCTAAACTACCTAACAATAATAATGTAATGGCACAATAATAACAATATTGGGGTTACAGGGGTACAAAAAAACAATAAGGGGGTTACACTAACAACAGTAAGGAGCTATACTAGTAATATAGGGACCTAAAAATATGTGCACATTGTTATGTTATGTGCTATTTTATTTCTTATTTAGTTCTTACAGTGGTTATAGAATGTGACATGCCTTGGGATATCCTAGTAAGGAGATGGACCAGGCATTCCAATTAAAGATAGAAAAGGATTTGTTCCTGAAATTTATATGTAGTTCTATCAAATAATATGTGAAGAATACTTTTCATAATTTATTCTTAGATACTAGTAGGGCAATTTTTTTTTTCTGACATGAAATGCATATGAAAATTTTTCGTCTAAACTGTTCAAGTTGTTGATGGCAGCCCTACAGAAGACAATTAAAGCTACTGATGGAGGGGCTAATTATGAGCAAGCTATAGAAACAATTATGAATTATTCACTGCTAGAGCCTGATTCTTCAGCCCATCCTTGAGGTTCATTTAGTGATACAACAAAATTTTAAAAGCTACTATTTCGAAGGAATTCTTCAGGAAGCATGTTTAATGTTTTAGACACTCCCTCGTTAAGGATATTAGTAGTTTCAGCATCTGTAGATGAGATTACTGAAAGGGATATTTCCAGGAGAACCCTGGAACCTTTACAAGATTTTGAATGTGTGATGAATTGATTTTTTTTTTTTATATGTATTCATCTTCTGGAAGCTCTAGTGAGGGATATCAAGGAAAAAAATAAAATTTTGGGCTAATTAAGGAGGTTTCTACAAAGGATGCTGGAGTAGTAAATAAATTCTACGAAGATATGAAGTTTGATAATAGTAATGTTCTTATAGGGGGAATTCAAACTAAATTAGTTCATTTGGAAGAGTTGCTAGAGGAAACTTTGATGTCCCAAAACATCGAAATATATAAAAATCCTTAGCTTAAGATACGTCTATCTCTTTAAATGTTGATATGGAGAGCATTGGAAGACCAAACCAAAATATTGGATATTTAAAGTTTAGGTGAAAGGGGGGGTGATTATCTTAGCACAAGTGGATTTGATTCAGGGGTAAGCTTTCGTAAATTAATGAATCAATACAATCTATCCATGAATAGCTATAGTGTATACAATTAAGAATTTAAGCCTTGCTCTATGCATTCAAATGTTGAAGCAACAATAACTCCAAAACATCAACTGAAACAACAAGAGTCTCGTGATGCATTTGGTAGGTCTGAGCCTTTCAAAATAGTGATATTTGATGGGCCAAGAAGGGTGCATTTTGTGAACCTTGACTCTTCTATTAGAGGTGAAAGTATTGGTAGTCGAAATTCATGCACTATAGACACAAAATAAGCAACTCTATCCAACATGTGATGACCAACAAGTGATGTTGAAGTCAAGAAGCCTATTGAAGCATGTTTCTAATGGAAAAAATACATTCTCAAGATATTTTTATAAATATGAATCCATTCATAGTAAGCCCTACCCTTTATATGAAACTAGCTCCAAAAATAGAAGAAAAGTTAGATCAATGCCTTAGAAATAAGCCACTTCGAGAGGGAAACCTCCTTTAAATTACATAAATGAAAAATTATTTGATGATTCATATGAAAAAACCTCTATTCTATATATAGGATTGCATGAGATCACAATATAATCCTAGCCAACCTAACAATAAAAATTGAAGGGCACGAGCTCCATACAGAATAATCTAAGCATGAAGATTCAATGACGGAGCACGTGGCAAAGGCCTCCCCCATGGATCCTTAGGGTTTATGTAACCCTATGATAGAGCTGCTAGAGCTCCTCTTTGCTCTCCCGACGACCTTGGTCTAACTCAACTGTGCCCCTTCAAAGTCTGATTCTGGTACCTTACCATGTCTACTCCTTTAGGAGGGGCGGGAACCTCCCCCCCTCCTAGAAACCCCTTCTAACTCAACCATTCCAAGTACTTCTATTCAAATACCAATCCCTGACATAGCAGGATCATTGGTAAACTCCAATGATGCATAAAAAGACAAGAAGGACTCATAGACTGCATCAGACGTGCAGTAGAAAGTCTGCTCTTCTACTTGCATCCCAATAGTAGCAGACCACATCAAAATAGATCTTCTAGGACATAAAATCAATGGTCATATATAGTACATGAAGGATCATGCTCTCATTGACAACTTTATATGCTTCTTGCCGATCGAAAAATCTCTACAGGGATGGATCACTTCAGAATGGAAGCCCAAAAGATATGTTACCTTGCAACTAGGTCCAAAGGATTCTTCATAGCCATCTTCAATTTTCTTGAGGACAAAAATCATATTTTGGATTGAGACCTATATTGTTTCAATTCAGCAAGCCTATACCTCAGAGACTGGATTGAAATATTCAACTCGGATAGGGAAGACTTCAACTGGGCACTAGTCTGGATCCGCATGTATTCTTTACCCTTGGAATACTGGGATGAGGAAATACTTAAAGATATTGGAAATGGATTAGGGGAGTTCATCAAAATCGCTAAAGAAACCAAGCTCAGATGATATACCTCATATGCGAGGATCTGCGTCTACATGCATCTCACCAAAGCCCTCACTGACTCGGTAAGTCTTTTACATGACAACTTTGAATGGATCAAAAAAAAATATTATGAGAATGTACCCTTTCAATGCAGAAAGTGCCATGAACATGGCCATCTTTTCAAAGATTTCCCTTTGAATACTCCTCCCAAACCCACCCCAACTTCTCAAAGCACTGATGTAGAAGGCTTCACCAAAGTCCCCAGCCGGAAAAAACACACCAAAAAGCCCTCTGCTACCCCCAAAGTACCTAACAATCCTTCTACCAGCAACAGCTTTGAAATTCTAGCCACCCATCCAATCTTGGAAGGCGACCCCTCGCAACCCTCTTTGGACAGCCCCATCTCTGACATTCCTAACCCCAAAGTCATGCCTCAAAAGAAACCCACTTCTCTCTCTCCTTCTATACCTCACGCATCCACCCCTCTGACTAACAAGGACAAAGAAATCATTCTCAGAAGTTCTAAGATGGATATGGATGGAAATACCTGCTCAGCCTCACAGATAGAAGAAACCACAGAAGACAAGAACACACCCACTCATATGGAAGAGGAACCAGAGAGCATTGATTTGGGTGATCTCGACCTCTTGTCCCTAGAGCTTTCTTGCCATCAAAAGGATTTCGACAAGATTCCCCTCAGGAAAATCGACAGCCTCAAAGTTGCACTCTTTTGTGCACAACAAAGTAACTCTTTAGGCATTCAAGCAAGCAACCACTGGGATGGAAAAAAGATAATCAAAGAGTCAAATAAGAGAGGGTGCAAATCAGACCTGCAAAGAAAAATCATAATCGAAGAAATTCTTGTTGAATCTGGGAGGTATTCCAAGTTGACTAAGTTCTATTGGCTAGTCTCCCATAGTTCCTAATCAATCTAATCTCTTGGAATGTAAGAGGGCTAAACAACCGCTCCTAACACACAATGATTAAAAATATGATTCAGCAAAACAAGCCAACAATAGTCTTTCTTCAGGAGAACAAATGTAACAACAATGCTTTGGATTCCATCCTCACCAAGTCATGGTTGGGTTGCAGATTAGTGGTTGTTGATGCCTCTAGAGGCTCAGGATGGTTAGCCATAGTTTGGAACCCCCAAATCATTTCTCTGTCTGGCTTTCATGCTTCCCACAATTTCCTCCAAGCCACCTTCCATTTGGTAGGCTCCAATTCTCATTGGCACCTCACTAATATCTACTTACCTCAAGACCTTCTACAAACAATTTCCCGGCTTTCCTCAATTGTCATCCTCAACCCCTCTAGAGACATCCTCTCTAGATTTTTGGTGGAGACTTCAACATGATCAACAAATTAGAGGAAAAATTGGGAGGAAGAACTCGGCTTGAGACGAAAAGCACCCACTTCAAAGATTTCATACAAGAAAATTGGTTGATAGATCTTCATTTCTCCAATGGTTTTCATATGTGGACCAACAAGAGAGGCAGATCACAAAAAATCACCTCCAGATTGGATTGCTTCCTCATCTCAAACAATGCTATCCACTTGGGGGGGGGGGACATTTACTCCTCAATTTTTCCCTAGGCTGGATCTGATCATTGGGCAATCCTCCTGTAGTGGTCTCATCTTAGAAAAACCAACAAATGACCATTCTATTTTGAATCCTTCTATATTTCCCACCTAGATTTGAAAGAGATGCTAACCACATGCTGGAATAGCTTTTTCCCTCCTGAGGGATCCAAAATGTTCCAGTTCTAGCAGAAGCTAAAACACCTCAAATTCAATCTCAAAAAGTGGAATAAAACCAGCTTTTGGAACATATTTTCACATAAGAAGGAACTCGAACAAAAAATGTGTGAGTTACAAAAATGTATTATCAAAGAAGGTATATTGGATGCCTATGCAGCCCTTGAAAGCAATCTACATACAAAACTGGAGGAGCAGTGTCAACAAGAGGAAATCCTTTGGCGTCAAAATTCAAGGATCCACTGGCTTAAAGAGGGGGAGAAAAACAATAGATTCTTCCATCGATCCACCATTCAAAGACGCATGCATAATAACATCATTATTCTCAACAACTGTCAACGAGAATTACTTGAGGTACATCATGACATAGAAAAGGAACTCCTCACCTATTACCAAGGCATTCTTTAATAGCCTGCTGGGAATTAGAGGCAAGCCATAAACAAGATAAATCAGTACATTCCAATGCTAATCACTGAGGAACATAACTATATGTCACTTAAACCTGTTTCTATTAAGGAAGTCGAGCAAGAAATGGCTCAACTCAAAGATGGAAAAGCCCCAGGTCTCGATGGATTCACAGCTAAATTTTTTCACTTCTTCTGGGAGCAGATCAAATTGGAAGTTTGGAATTTAGTTGAAGAGTCAAGGACTCTGCACTGGATTCTTCTGTCTCTTAACACAACCTTTCTTGCCCTCATTCCCAAAGAGGAGAATTCAAGTACTCTGAACAAGTGTAGGCCCATTTCATTATGCAACGTCATATACAAACTTATCTTCAAATTAATCACCAACAAACTCAAACCTCTGCTCCCACTGCTCATCTCTTCGAAACAGATTGGCTATGTTGAAGGTCACCAAATATTGGACAGAATCATTCTCACTCATGAAGTGATCCATTCGTTGAAGCACCTCAAGAAGGCAGGTATGCTTTTAATATGAGATATTTCTATAGAATTTGATAAATTACGCTGGGAATACATCAATCAAATGCTTCCTGCTTTTGGATTTTGTCCTACCTGGACTAGATGGATCATGCATCTCATTACCGCTCCTAGGTTCTCCATCCTGCCCAATGGAACCCCTTCCACTCCCTTCTCTTCTACTCGAGGCATTCTTCAAGGGGACCCTCTCTCCCCTTTCATCTTTGTCCTCATGGCAGAAGGGCTTGGCTGTCTCATTCATCATGCTACCTCCATCAACACTCTCAGGGGTCTCTCCTTTCATGATAATCAACCCATCACACATCAAAAATTTTTTGATGATAATTTTCGGTCATCCCTCAGTACAATAAGAAAGCATGCTCAAATCCTTGCTGGACACCTTCTCTGAAGCCTCAGGAACTACCATTAATGCTAGAAAATTTCAAATCTTCTTCTTCAACACTCTAACCCTCACTCAACACAACATTTCCAGACTCTTGGGTTTCTCCATTGTTTCTCCTCCTTCCAAATACCTCGAATCTATGCTCATTGAATCTATAATCAAATACTCCTCCTGGAAAGAGCTTCTTGATAAGCTTGAGGCTTGCCTCTCCTCTTGGACTTATAGATCACTCAGCATCACTAGCAGACTACTCCTAATCAAAGTTGTCCACCAATCCATACCTTTGTATCTTTTTTCTATTCTAGCTACCCCCAAATGGGTTATAAAACAAATCAGAAATATTTAGCACAATTTCATTTGGGGCTCTACAAGGCTTACTAGAAAATGGGCTCTCATGAAATAGACAGATGTTTGTGTATCAAAGGCTAAAGGAGGATTAGAAATAAGGGATTCCCAGCACAGCAATGCCCTGATGGGAGTGTGAATATGGTGGCAGTTTCTCTCCAAATCTCATACCCCGTAGGCTCATCTTTGGGCTACCAAATATGCCAACAACAAACCACCAGAAGATCTCATCAGACTCTCCTCATCTATCTCTGGCTCTCTCATTTGGAACTTTCCAAAACAACATAGTGCCTTCATTTAGGCGCATATATTTTGGGAGATAAACTCGAGAAAATATGCCCAATTTTGGGAAGATCCTTAGCAACGACTGCCAAGGTTGGAAAATCTCTTCCAAAAACTTAAATGGCAAGTTGTACTTCAATGCACAGAGAATAACCAAGTCAACTACTTTTGGAAAAAACACCCAAGTATAGGTTATCATCAATGGATTCTGGTAGCACAATGGCAAGCAAACTGGTAGGATGAAACTTCTAACAAAATTGACAAAGAGCTCAACAACAGGAAAATTCAATTGGCAACTCAAGAAGACAGGCTATGTTGGGGCTATACACCTCGAGGATCCTTCACCACCTAAGAGGCCTATCAACTGCTCTTTCCTTCTATGTATGCACATAAGGACAAAATATGGCCTCAAATATGGTAGCCAGGTATATGGCCCAAAATTTCTACCTTCCTCTGGCTCCTAAGAAAGAATCAGATCCTCACTTGGGATAATCTCCTCAAAAGGGGATTCATTGGGCCCTAAACGTGTCCCAATCGCTCCAAGCATGCAGAAGACATTCCTCATCTCTTCGACACCTACATCATAACTAACTTCTTGTGGGAAAAAATAGACATCTTCTAGAGAAGAATTTGCAGAATTAAAGGAGATTTCATAAACACCATAAAACATTGGCCCATTGAACCCTTCAACGGTAACCTGCTCAACGCTCTATGGTCTCTCCTCCCTGGCTTTATTCTCCAGATTTTTTGGAAAGAAAGGAATAAACGAATCTTAAAAGATGAAAGGACTACTTGTGATATCCTTTGGACTAGCCTATGCAGCAACCTTCAGGAAACTATTGCTCTCCAGCTGTGGCAGGAATATGACATTCCCACTACTCCTCCTGAAAGCATCATATGGTAAAACTGGAATCTCACCATTCCCAATCTCCCCCTCCACTTCTGTGCCCCTTCCAACCATCCTGACTCTCCTTGTTCTTGAATCCCTCATATCAACAACATTATAAAGATTAACTTTGATGGAGCCTCTAAAGGAAACCCAGGTATTGCAGGTTTTGGAGGTATATTTCAAGATGCAATAGGCAACCTAATCAGAATTTACTATGGCTCAATCGGACGGGACTCCAATAATTCAGTTGAATTGGAAGTTTTATGGCAGGGTCTACTTATAGCACATGAAAATAATTTCTTCCCCTTGGAAGTAGAAGGAGATTCACAGATTCTCATCAAAGGCACCACGAGTCTCCAACTGGGCACCCCTACTTCCAAAGTGTCCACAAGCTGGTGCATCTTGACAAGATTAGAACAAATTGAGAAATGGCTCAAAAACTTTCATGCCATCTCCTTTAAGCATGTTCGTCGAACTGCAAATAAGGTAGGAGACCACTTAGCAAACAAGGGACTTGAGTAGAATATTATCCTCTTCAAGGGCACTCTAACTAATACTAATGATTCCACTCTCATCCATGATTGCACTTATCTAGTGCATAATGATATTACACTCCCGGATGCGGGTGAGCTATCTGAATAATGCGGTGGTTGGCCCAAGGTGGTACACCTAGCAAGGCCACTTGCCCACCCACGAGGACTGTAAAAATGCATTAAAGCCCCTTAGTGAATTGCATTTGGGATTCAAAGCTCCCTCACTCTGCTTTAACTCTGCAACATTGTCTACCCACACATTAATGGAGTCGCGTCCCATCTCCATTAGTACTTCTTATGAATCTCATTCTCTGTATTTGTCTTTCACCTCGGCTCAGTTCTTTAGCTCCATCTCTCCACTCCATATCTGTCTTCGGCTTGCCAAACAATTGACTAGAGTTGTTGTCCCACTATGCACTCAGTGTGTTGTTCGTCCCTCCCCTCTCCACTGCAATCACCACCCCTCCGAGGTAGACCTCACCCCGTGCTCACCTCACACCTCTCCTCTACGCTCACCCTACTTCTGATCTGGCCATTGTGAGAATTCGCAGTGCTTACCTTCTCACCTCCCACACTTGCCCTCTGGTTCAGCCTCTCAGTCTCTTGATTTTGCCTTCATCCCCAGCATGCCGTGAACGCACCATATGAGGTGTAGGCGAGGCGGTGGCAGAAGTGCTGGCTTTCACCCGTCGCTTTCCATCCATGAAGCTTGCAGCACCATGCCTCCGACTGACAATGCATCTCAATTCCACTTTGACAGCATCTTGGACAATCCAAGAATTACCACCACTATCTCTGTTATGTTTCAGGAGGTGAAGTGTGGTGACACTGGCTCAGGCTCCAAAAATTGCATGAGGAAATCCACAATCTCCATGGAGGCTCATCAGGATTCCAAAAAATCTGTTTCCCTACCCATCAAATATAGTTTGTAGTCATCTATTAGTACGGGGGGGGGGGGGAAAAATCAACCCCCCCCCCCCCCCAGGGAGTTGAAGATGATTCTAATGAAAATTACATATGTCCCATTGTGGAGGAGTCTCCTCCTTCACACCTCGATAGCTATCCTGATGGGCTTCCATGGCCTTGACAGCTCCCTTACCTTATTTTGGTCTTCTCTAATGCTTTGCTATATTTTTGGGACAAGATGGTTGCACAAGTTGTGGTTGTAAAAGTTGTTTTTGTAACAACTGTTATTTTGCATAACTCTGTGATTGCTCATTTCCTATCTATGCGCAGCATCCTTTGGGCTGATTTCCCCATTATGGGCGGTCTCTTTTTTTATTCTTTGCTTAATACTCCCTCCGGAATTGGATAGTCTTGTAGCTCCAAAGGTAAGTCCCGCTCTGTAAACTATGTTTCATATTAATAGATTAGTCCAACTTAGAAAAACATTAATTCAAGGGCACAATAATAACAATATGAGGGCTACAGGGGTACAACAATAACAATAAGGGGGGCTACACTAACAACAATAAGGGGATACACTAGTATGATAGGGACCTAACATGCCCCTCTCCTTCAAAAAAGTGTTTCCCTCAATGCTTAATTATTTCTAGATGCTTCTGTATAAAATTCTCAACCTACCATGTGGAATCTTGAACAGATAATTTTTTCCACTTGCTAAGATACTCTGATATTGATCAATTTGGTAGTTGTCGAGTTCTTATTTGTTGTGTAACCAGCTGCAAAAAGAGAAGAAAATAGATATCAACGCCTTAGAAATGAGCCACTTCGAGGGGGAAACCTCCAATACATTACATAAATGAACAATTCTTGGATGATACAATTTACAAAACCTCCTTGATATATATAGGAGTCCATGGGGCCATAATGTAATCCTAGTGGGCCACAATGTAATCCTAGCCGACCTAACAATAATAATGTAAGGGCACAATAATAACAATATGGGGGTTACAGGGGTACAATAATAACAATAAGAGGGGCTACACTAACATAATAAGGGGCTATACTATTAATATAGGGACTTAACATGCCCCTCTCCTTCAAACAAGTGTTGTCCTCAACGCTTGATTATTTCTTGATGCTTCTGTATAAAATTCTCATCCTCCCATGTGAAATCTTCTACAGGAAAGTTCTTCCACTTGCTGAGATACTCTGAAATTGATCGTACTTGTCAATTTATTGTTTCTATGACTGCTTCATAAATTCTTTTGATGTCCTGTTGATCTTCCTGTTGTTTCATTAGATTCTACACCAAATTTGGGTTATCCTTTGAGAGCTGGAGAACTTCTTGTTGATGCTCGATGTGATCTTCCACTAATTTATCATCCATATTTGCTATTATTTGATCCTTCAAACCATCCAAATTAGCCTCCATTTCTTCTTTTAAACCATCTATTTCATCTTCAATTGCTCTTCGTAAGATTGAAACTTGTTGCACTTGGTACCATAATTTTGATATCTCATACTGCAACTCTTCCTCTTCATGTGTCATAGTATAGCTTTCTCTTTCTTTTGAGGAGCTCAATATTGAAATTGGATTATCTTTGTTATTGAAGCACTTCAATATCTAAATTTTAGTACTGACGTAGCCCTTTGAACTATCCTTTGAATGTCACAGGTCTGACCTGATTTGGATTCTCCCAGACAAAGTTGTGTCCAATCTCCCACAATGACCTAATTATGGACTGGTTCAGTAGAGCGAACTTGTACAAATTTCCACGTGCCACTGTTTTTTCCTTTGTCTCTGAAATTGATAGCCAAGAAACTACAGTCTGTGTAATTACAACCACTTTTTACGGCACTCCAATTCGATGCCCAGAGAGAGAGTTATTGAACTTTTCCCATGATCACCTCTTTGAGATGAAATTGAGGAGCCTGAAAAAGCACTACCTTCCACAGATCATATCTCAAAAAAAATTGCGAACCAAGATCTGAAATTTTTTGACGAATTTCCTCAGGATTTCAGATTCGCACCATATGAATTTCAGATTCTGAACCTTCATATAAAAAACGTTATAGTGCCAATTCCATGATGACCTTTTTAGGAGCCTGAAAAAAGACCTAACTTCCATAGATCATATATCCGAAAATATTGCGAACCAAGCTCTAAAATTTATAGAAACTCTTCCTCAGGATTTCTACTTCGCACCCTAAAATTTCAGCTTCTGAAACTTTGTGGAAAAAAAGTTATAGCGAAAGTGCCACAATGACCTGTTTGGAGCAGCAAAACCCTAGAATCCAAAGCTCTGATACCAAATGTTGTGTAACCAACTCCAAAAAGAGAAGAAAAGAGATATCAATGCCTTAGAAATGAGCCACTTCAAGGGGGCAACCTCCAATACATTACATAAATGAACAATTCTTTGATGATACAATTTACAAAACCTCCTTTCTATATATAGGAGTCCATGGGGCCATAATGTAATCCTAGTGGTCCACAATGTAATCGTAGCCGACCTAACAATAATAATGTAAGGGCACAATAATAACAATAAGGGGGGCTACACTAACATAATAAGGGGCTACACTATTAATATAGGGACTTAACATTATTTTTGTGACTGCCTCAAAATTTCTTTCACCGCAATGTTAATATTCCTATTGTTTAATTTTATTTTGCACCAAAGTTAGGTTATCCTTTGAGAGTTGGAGAACTTGTTGTTGATGCTCGATGTGATATTCCAATATTTTATCATCCATATTAACTTTTATTTTATCCTTCAAGCTGTCAAACTTATCCTCCCCTTTTTCTTTTAAAGCATCTATGTTATCTTTGATTGCTCTTTGTAAGGTTGAAATTTGTTTCACTTGATACTGTAATTTTGATATCTCATACTTCAGTTCTTCCTCTTCATATGTCATAGTAGAGATTTTTGAGGGCCTAATTGGTGTGGAATTATTTTTGGGAGGAATTATAGAACCCAATACTGATCAAAATTCTTCAATATTCCCTTTAAATCACTTCAAACTGCTTTTTCAAACAAACGTTATGCAATTTAAAAAAAAAAATACACACCTTTTTCTTGCTTTTGAAGACCTCGATATTGAAACTAAATTATCTCTGTGATTTCAAATCTTCAATATCTAAAATTCAGTCATGTAGTATCCCTCTTAATATTGTTTCTAATTCCGTAGGTCTGACCTGATTTGGATGCCTCAAGTGAAAGTTATGCCCAATCTCCCACAATGACCTAATTATCGACTGGTTCAGCATATAAAACTTGTATGACATGCCACGTGTCACTTTTTCCTCTTTTGGCTCTAAAATGGATACACATGAAACTAAAGTCCGTGTAATTTCATCCACTTTTTACATGATTCCTATCTGATGTTTAGAGAGAGAGTTATGAAAATTTTCCCAAGGTCACCTCTTTTACATGAAATTCAAAGCCTGAAAAAACCCTAACTTACACAAATTATATCTCCAAAAGTATTGTGAACCATGATTTGAAATTTTTACACGAAGTGCCTCAGTATTTCGGCTTTGCGTGATTAAAAATTCAACTTCTAAATCTTCATAGAAAAAAACGTTATAGCGAAAATTCCACAATGCCCTGTTTGAAGGACTAAAACCATAGAATCCAAAGCTCTGATACCAAATGTTATGAAACCAACTCCAAAAATAGAAGAAAAGAGAGCTCAATGCCTTATAAATAAGCCACTTCAAGGGGAAACCTCCTTTAAATTACATAAATAAACAATTATTCGATGATTGAAATGAAAAAACCTCCCTTCTATATATAACAATCCATGGGATCATAGTATAATCCTACTCGACCTAACAATAGCAATGTAAGGGCACAATAATAACAATATAGGGGCTACAGGGGTACAGCAATAAAAATAAGGGGTCTACACTAACAAGAATAAGGATATACACTAGTATTATAGGGACCTAACAACCTTTCACTCGTAAGTGAACATAACAAAGAAAGTTCTATTAGAAGGGGCCAATTTTGAACTTATGATCTTTCCGTAGGTTGTAGTGATACACTAAAGAGTGACTGTGATCTCTTTGATGTTGAAGCTAGTCCAAATATGTCTCTAATCCTATTGTCTCTGTGTCTGTAGAGGCCTATGAAAAGGTGGCCACTAATGCTGGTGTGGAGAACTTGTCATCTCATTTAAATTCACTTGCATTGAGAAAAAATCAAGGAAGCAAAAATTTGAGTAATTTAGGGTTGTCATTTACCATTCATCAAGAGAGCTCGAAGTAGGCAGGTCTACCTAGTGCAGTAAAAGATGAAGTTCATAATCATAAAAAGGTATATGCTACTAAAACAAGTCTGAATTTTATAGCAACAATACCAATGACCGTGGATCAAAACATGAAACAAGGGCTACTTCTTCTTCTATAAATAAGGCAAACAAGTCTTCAATTCTATCTATACCTGAATTTTCATCATGCACAACATTAGAATTTGTTGCGACTAATCCACCTTTAGCCCAGGGCATGTTTGAACCCACAATATTATTCTCTATCCAAAATCATGTTCTATGTTAGGACCCAAGCTCAGCCAGTCAGAGAGAAGCACTACAAGAATCAAGTGGAAATTTAAAGCTTCCAGATCCTCATTCTGTTTTTGGAAATTCTTCAAGGAATTTACATATTCATGCATGCTACTCTTCAAGTTTGCACACATCTATTTTTCCATCCACAACCTAAGCATTTTGAAGCCAAAGCATGGCATCAATCGAATGCACATTTGGACCTTTGGAAACATTATCTATAGATCAAGGCCTCTTTATGTCTAGAGGACAGATTGCCTCTACGAAAGAAAATAATGGAATATGTTTAATTGAAGAACCAAGCAATGCAAGGCTTCAATAGCCTTGAGTTGAGACCAAGTTATCAGATTAAAGAGTGTCTCACGAGCCCCTCGTTGAAACCTAGTCATTTGATCAAGGAATTTCTCAAGAACCTCATGTAGTTCCCAAAGCAAATGAACAGAGAGGTCAAGATCTTGAACTAGCAAGTGGATTAAAAAAATATGTCCAAGTGTCTTCTTCTCAAATTAACTTTGAGAAGGCTGGTACCAGTAGAGAAACATCTAACATCTGAAAAAATAGTATGATCCAGATGCATTCTTTTGGTTTTATAATAGAATATATCAAAAACTAAGTAAGATAGGTAGTGGTGGTAGAAACGAAGTACACAAAATTATATCATCGGATTGTACTAGTTATTCCCTTAAAAAAATAAATCTAAAAGGTCGTGACTATTCTACTGCATACATTTTCTATCAGGAGATGGATTATCTAACCATCTTGCATGGAAAAAACTCTATTATATAGTTAATTGACTATGAGATTACAAACAAAATTTTATTCAGGGGTGTGATGACTCTTGGTCCTCGAGGAGGTCTTGGAAAGGGAATAGGAGGGAGGGATCAACTTCTTTGATATGCTAAGAGTGCTCTAAAATATATTCCACCATTAACATCTTTGAGTAACAAACGAACAGCTACAGGTCCAATTTCAGGTTGCAGTTCTGACCACTCACCAGTTGATATGATAGGTGAAATTTTGAAAAGGAGTTATGCTGCAGGAAACCCTTTATTTGCAAAATCATGTGTCAAGGAAAGAAATATTTTCGATAATTACATAACAGAGTTTACAGATTCATAATCATCAAGTGACAATGGTGGGAAGACTAAAAATGTTTAATTTCAATTGCAAGAACATTCTTCTCAAACAACTTTGAATTCAAAACTCATTGAGGTTCAACTTAGGAAAAAGGTTGAATGGAAATCGAAGAATATTATAGGTTCATTCATTTACAAAACTTCCATCCATTTTAATTATAAATTTTAGATAATTCGAGAAGTTTCCCTGAGTTTTTCATGGCATACCGTCCAATGTGAGATATTTGAAGGAGGCAACGTTTTCTGTAAATGAATTTAAAGCACCATTGTTCCATTCAACTATGGTTTCACTTTCGATATTAGATTTTCCTATTAGGAAAGATGTTGAAATTGATATTTTGGGGAATCTACTTACACATTTATGCAAGTATGAGCCTTTCTTGCTAAATTAGGGACAACTTACTAAAGGGTAGCTTTAAGTTTTGTGTTTCTTATTATTCAAGTTTGAATTTATTTCAGGACTGCTACAGTCCATGGCCATGTGTGATTAGGAATTATAACTATAAATAATTTTTATTTTTCTAGGTTGCAGACTATAATATTTTCATTGGAGGATGCTACTATTGATGTGCCCAAGGCTCTTGAGTTCCTTGGTAGGGTTCTTGCAAAAATAGTTGTTGAAGGGATATTCTTTACTCAAGAAATAAGAAGGGAAATAAAGGATAGGGGTACATAGCCAGGAAGCTTATTAGAAAATGGTCATGCAATAGAAGTTGCTGGAATTGTTTTGGAAGATATTAAGAGACTAAAGGGGGAGGTTGTATTATCTTCTTTGTACAACAAATCTAGAGTTCATTTAGAAAGATTCATGCCCAAGAAATGAGGGGATTTTTAGGGATTTATCAAGAAGAAAAATATTCAATGTTTATATCTAGTCGAATTAGTAGACATAGGTAATTAAGAAAATTTCAAGGTAGCCTACTCACATTTTTCCTGATCAATTTTGAGGTTTATCTGTGCTCTCTCATGGTGGCAAGTGAATGGTTGGTTATTTTTATGAAAATGAATGTTATGGTTCACTGGGTTGAATTTTATTTTCTTTTTTTGGGAGGATTTGAAAAGGGTTTGGTTGGGCTTATATTATTTCTTTAGGTGCTTGATTATTTGCGGCTTGAGGTAGATTGAAATTGAGGGGTTTCAATTATGGACTGAGACTTTTTCTGCGGCCCACTCTTCTAAGAAATTTGCGGCCTAAATTCTTCGCTGAGTTTTCCCTGATACCAATTACGCCCTCAAAAAAATCAATATATGTATGGCTAATATTAATCCAATTTAAGTTAATAATATTCCAGAACTTATATTACTTATTGATTTTTTTACTAGGAGATATACAAGGTGGAGTGATCCATCCGGGGCTTCTGGATCGATCTAGACGTTATCAATTTTGAATCAATGAATGAAAAAAGAGGTGTTTTTGTCTCTAGAGCACTTCAAGTTACACACATTAAAGAAACTGGTTATGTTTGTGAGTAGGAACAACTAGAGCAAGATGAACCATTCACAAAACTACCAAACATTCAGGTTATTACTATCCTTGATCAACCAATGAGATGTCTTGGTGATTAACCACAACACTCAATTCCACATTGTGTATGTGTATGATATGAAAAATGATTTTACATGTTTTTAAAAAGTTAAAAGGGCATTGCTTTAATTATAATTTTAAAGCTAAGTTTCACAAAACTTGGAAACATATATGGGTTTCTAAAATGGTACAACAAAGAAACACAACACCGAGTATTTTAAAAAACAAGGAAATAGGGTTTAAAAATACAGATTATTTAATAGATCAAAAATAGTTTTATTGTTTTCCATAACAGTCTCCTTGTTGAAAAATATAGCTTGATTAGGAAATTATTCCACAGACATCAATGCGAGGATGTAGGAATTTGTTGAAGATATTTTTATCGCCACCACCTTCAAAAATTGATTACTAACTATATCTTATAGTTTCACTTGTAAAAGGTAAAATAAAGTGAAATTTTTATGTTCTAAAGTCAACTAGTATTACGATTCTAAATGAAATGTTGCATAAGTTATAGAATATTACTAACTTAAATTAGGATTTAATCGTAGCCATACATTTAATGATTTAGATAGAATAATACACTTGAAAAATTAAATTTATGTATTAGTTATGCCCTTAAAAAATTAAATTTATGTATCAATTATGCCCTTAAACAAATCAATCTAAAAGGCCGTGACTATTCTACTCCATACAATTTCTATGAGGAGATGGATTATCTCTCTAGGTTGCATGGAAAGAACTCTATTATATATTGAATTGACTATGAGATTACAAAAAAAAAATTATTCCGGGGTGTGATGAATCTTGCCCTAAGGGAGGTCTTGGCAAGGGAATAGGAGGGAGGGCTCAACCTATGCCATATATTAAGAGTGATCTAGCAGATATTTCACCATTCACATCTCTTATTATAGATGATCAGGTTTAGGTTTGATTCCAGGTTACATTTCTGACAAGATGCAAGTTGGAATGAGAGATGAAATTTTGACAAGGACTTATGCTACATAAAAGCCTTTATTTGAAAAATCATGTTTCCAAGGGAGAAATGTTTTGGATAATAACATAAGAGAGTTTAATAATTCATACTAATCAGGTGAAAGAGGTGGGAAGACTCCAAATGTTTAATTTAAACTGCAACAACATTCTTCTCAAAGAAATTTGAGTTCACAACTCACTGACGTTCAACTTAGGAAAAAGGCTGAAATGGAAATCAAATAATATTATAGGTGAATTCCTTTAGAAAGCTTCCATGAATTTTCATTATGTATTTTAGAGAATTGAACAAGTTTCCTTGAGTTTTTCTTAATTTTACATGGCATACCATCCAGTGTGAGAGGTTCGGAGGAAACTTTTTGTGCAGATGACCTTAAATCACCATTGTTCCATTGCATTATGGTCTCACTTTGGATATTAGATTCCTTTGTCAGGAAAGATATTTAAATATTTTGGGAAATCTACTTACACATTTATGAAATTATGAGCCTTCCTTGCTAAATCAGGTACAACTACTAAAGGGTAGTTTGAAATGTTGTGTTTGCTCTTATTCAAGTTTGAATTTATTTCAAGACTACTACAATCTATGTACATGCATGAATATGAATTATAACTATAAATAATTTTGATTTTTCTAGGTTGGAGACTGTATTATTTTCATTGGAGGATGCTACTGTTGATGCGCCCAAGGCTCCTGAGTTCCTTAGTAGGATTGTTACAAAACTAGTTGTTGAAGGGATATTCTTTATTCAAGATATAGCAAGGGAGATCAAGAATGTAGGTATAGAGCCATGAAAATTATTACAAAATCGTAATGCAATAAAATATTTTGGAATTGTTTTGGAAGATATTAAAATATTGAAGAGGGAGGCTATATTATCTGCTTTGTATAGAAAATCGGGAGTTTGTTTAGAAAGCTTCATGCCTAAGAAATGAGGTGAATTTTAGGTATTTCTCAAGAAGAAAAATATTCAATGTTTGTATCTAGTCGGCATTAGTAGGCATACGTAATTAAGAAAATTTTGAGGTAGCCTCCTCATAGTTTTTCCTAATCAATTTTTTGGTTTATATGTGCTCTCTCATGTTGACAACTGAATGGTTGGTTAGTTTTATGAAAATTAATGTTATGCTTCATTGCGTTGACTTTGAATTTATTTTATTTTAGGGGATTTGAAAAGGGTTTGGTTGGGATTCTATTATCTTTTCAGGTGCTTGATTCTTCGCAGCTTGAGGTAGACTAAAATTGAGGGGTTTTAGTTCTTGAATGAGACACATTTTGTGGCCCACTCTTTTGAGAAATTTGTGGCCTAGCTTCTTTGCTAAGTTTTCCTTGATACCATTTATGACCTTGAAAAAATCAATATATGTATGGCTAAGATTGAATCCAATTTAAGTCAATAATTTTATAGAACTTATATTACTGATTTTGTTTTTACTAGGAGAAATACAAGATGGAGTGAACCATGCATACCTTATGGATTGATCTGGGCATTATCAATTTTGAATCATAATGAACAAAGCAATGTTTTTGTCTCTACAACACTTCAAGCTCCACACATGAAAGAAATGGTTATTTTTGTGAGTAGGTACAATTGGAGAAAGATGAACCATTCACCAAAATAAAAAAATTTCAGGTTATTCCTATCCTTGATCAACCACCTAAAGTTCTCAAAGTTTTAGTTCCAAGGCACATTCACAGGGAACCCACTGTAACTACACTAGCTAGTTAGATGTTTTGGTGATTAACCACAACACTTAATTTCCACATTGTGTTGGTGTATGATATGGAAAATTAGTTTAGATTTTTTTAAGAAGCTAAAAAGACATTTCTTTAATTAGAATTTTAAAGCTAATTTACACAAAACTTGGAAACATATATGGGTTTCTGAAATGGTACGACATAGAAACACAACCCCTATTATTTTATAAAATAAGGAAATAGGGTTTTAGAAAGTATAAATTATTTAATAAATAAAAAAATAGTTTTTTTGCTGCCCACAACAGTCTCCTTGTTGAAAAATATAGCTCAATTAGGAACTTCTTTCATAGACATAAATGTGAACATGCAATAAGTTGTTCAAGAAATTTCTATGGTCACCACCTTGAAAAAGTGATTACTAATTCTATCTTGTAATTTCACTAGTACAAAATAAAATAAAAGTGAAAGTTTTATTTTCTAAAGTCAACTAGTATTATGAATCTTAATGAGACATTCTATAAGTTCTAGAATATGACTCACTTAAATTAGGATTTAATATTAGGTATACATATAATGGTTTAGATAGAATAATGCCCTTAAAAAAATCAATCTAAAAGGTTGTGAATAATCAACTACATACAATTTATGTGAGGAGATGGATTATCTCACCAGGTTGTGCGGAAAGAACTCTATTATATAATTAATTGACTATGATATTGCAAACAAAAGTGTATTTTGTGGTGTGATGACTCTTGGTCCTCAGTGAGGTGTTGGAAAGGGAATAGGAGGGAGGGCTCAACCTCTAGCAAATGCTAAGAGTTCTCTTGCAGATATTCCACCATTCACATCTCTGATTAATAGAGGAACATGTGGAAGTTTGATTTTAGGTTGCAGTTCCGACCGGATGCCAGTTGGTATGAGAGATGAAATTTTGACTAGGTCTTATGTTGTATAAAAGAATTTATTTTGAAAAATCATGTTCCCATGAAAGAAATGTTTTGGATAATGAAAAAAGAGATTTTAAGAACCCATAATCATCAGGTGACACATGTAGGAAGACTGCAAATGCTTAATTTCAACTACAAGAACATTCTTCTCAAAGAACTTTGAGTTCACAACTCACTGAGGTTCAACATAGGAAAAAGGCTGAAATGGAAATCAAAGAATATTACAGGTGCATTCCTTTAAAAATATTCCATTAATTTTCATTATGTCTTTTACAGAATTCAGCAAGTTTTCCTGAGTTTTTCTTAATTTTTTATGGCATACCATCGAGTGTGAGAGAATTGAAGGAGGTATGTTTTGGTGTAGATGACCTTAAACCACCATTGTTCCATTCAACTATGGTTTCTCCTTGAATATTATATTATTTTGTCAATAAATATTTTTAAATTGATCTTCTAGGTAATCTACATACACATTTATGCAAGTCTTAGACATTCTTGCTATATCAGGGACAACTTACAGAAGGTTAGTTTGAATTTTATTTATTTTCTTATTCAAGTCTAAATTTATTTCAAGGCTGCTACTGTGTATGGTCATGTGCATTTATGAGTTATAACTATATATAATTTTGATGTTTCTAGGTTGTAGACTGTACTATTTTCATTGGAGGATGCCACTACCGATGCGCCGAAGGCTCTTGAGTTCCTTGGTAGGGTTCTCGCAAAACTGGTTTTTTAAGCGATATTATTTATTCAAAATATATCAAGGGAAATCAAGGATGTAGGTACAAAGCTAGGAATCTTATGAGAAAATGATCTGCAATAGAAGTTTTTGGAACTATTTTGGAAGATATTAAGAGACTAAAGGGGGATGTTGTATTATATTTTTTGTACAACAAATGAGGATTTCATTTAGAAAGATTCATGCCTAAGAAATGAGGGGATTTTTAGTTATTTCTCAAGAAGAAAAATATTCAATGTTTGTATCTAGTTGGCATTAGTAGACATATGTAATTAAGATAATTTCAAGGTAGTATGCTCACAATTTTAACGCCTGACCAATTTTGTGGTTTATCTGTGATCTTTCATGTTGAAAAGTGAATGTTTGGCTAGTTTTTAGCTCATGCTCTAACTAAATATGCATAAAAATACTACCCTCAACTTTTATCCTATACATGTTTGTCTTTTTATCCTTGACATGTGTTTTGATGAAATAAAACAGTCTCTACCATTAGATAGTTAATAATACATTATTAGCCTTAAAGGAGTTGCTTGTAGAGATATACATGAACTAAATTGAAGGCTATGAAATATTAATTTTACACAACATATTAGTTTTGTAACCTATCCTATTTTATATGCTCGAACAACGTTGCCTGTGTTGAGCATTGTTAACGTTTCCACTAACTGACAGGAACCTACTTTTATTATCTATGGGTTTTATTACCCTTTTTATTGAAATATAATGTGTTATTTACATATTTATAAATTTATTCATATTATAAACATAAATTATACTCCCAACTCGTTCATTTCAAACATTTTTGTTGTGATCATGAAAAAGCAATATTTTTAGGACCGAAGTAAATCGGTCGTATAATGCCCTGAAGAAATTGTTAATTTTTTTAAGGATTGAAAAAGGGTCGTATAGATCAATCTATATGTTGTATAGGGGTTGAATAAATTATCCTTAAGTGAAAAGGTTGTGTCATTCATGGAAAAACTAGAGTGGTTGAAATCATGGTCAAACCCTACTACCAATAGGAAAAAAAATTGCGTGAAGAAGGGGTGACCGAATTTCGAGTTGGTAGAAAAGGATCTATCAGTATCACCCCGAAGAAGCACATAGTTTCAAGTGTAGTTTGCCAGGATAGGTGGGAAGGTATGATCGATAACCATTGGTGGACGAACTATGTCATGCATGCAATCCCACACTCAAAAAAAACAAAACCCCAACAATCATAAGGCGAAAAATCACTAAGAAGGTAGAAACATGGGCTAGACTAGTCAACACCACTCAAACTTTGAGAAATCATGAGGGAAAAAACACATAAATCACCAATAGAAGGGAAATTGTCAGCATAGTTTGTGGATGGAGGAGTGCTATCAGAGCTAGCTACACCTTTGTCAGTGTGGGTTTAGTAGCTAGCTCACCTAGTCGATTAGCCTATTTTAGGCCACAATGATGGGTCATTAGGCACAATCTGACCGATATTTGGAGAAAATGTAGTCAAAAAGTACGGAAGCACATAGATCTTAGTGATAGGTAAGAAGGTGGGCTTTTAGGTCAAGTGCAGGGGCCTGCATCAAACTTCCTGCGCCTACATCCAAAATATTCTTGTGTTCAAAATGGTGCATGTTCTCAAACATAGATGTTCAATAAGAATACATCCTCATGTGTCACGTTTGGGAAAAGAGTTGTAGGGAATTCTATAATTCCCTCGTTTCCCATGTCTTTCCTTATAACAAATCACTAACATTTGTGCATAGCCTTTACTAAATATAATATCTTTTCTCTCTTTAACATCTCATAATTGTAATGAAAAATTGCCTCAAGATGTTTTTTTATCAACAAACGTTTCCTCATGAGATGGTGTCTTATCTTGAGGATAAATCTTCTCATCAATGGACCATTTTGAGGGAATTTATAAAGAAGATGATAGAATAAATTTAAGAGAGATAGTTAAATATGACTTAATATTTCCCTAGTTCTATAGGTGAGGTGGGTAATGTGGCATTTATGGATCAAATATCAAAGGAATAATTACAAACAATTTTTAATTGTTTCCAAAAGTATAAGAACCCTCAGTCACTTCCAAGACAATAGAATTCTTCTACGGATTATATGACTTCATTCAAAAAAACCAACTAAGAGTTATTGACAAATTAAAATACACAAGCAGGATTTGGGATCTTTCAATTCAACATTTTAGGATTTAATCCCAAAATTTAGACAAGAATGAGATGATTTCAGACCCATATCACTATGTAATTTCATCTACAAAATAATTACAAAAATTATTGCATGTAGAGCCAAAATTCACTGAGTTGATTCCAGGTCTTTAGAACAATTTTGAATCCTTCTTGGGAAACAAATCCATTATGGAATAGGAGTAGCCCAAGAAGTAGTTTATAAAATCAAACCTAAAAACTACAAGCAATGTTAGTGAGTTTGTCTTTCCAAGACATATGATAGAGAAAATTGGCTTTATTTAGGGCTACTCATCCATATAGGGTTCAATGTGCAATTGGTTAACTAGATAATGAACTATATTTCCTAAATATATTTTCAATTCTAATTAATGGCTCAGCCTATTATTCTATCATGCCTACAAGACACCATGGGTAGGTATGACTAATGGCTCCTCGACTATTTTTGACTATAGAGTAGGTGGTCTCAACAGAGATAAAACAGAGTAAAAAATAACTATAAGCTTGACAACTATACAAATAGGAATTTTCCTAAACTTCACATATTACTCTTTGTTCATTATCTTTTTATTTTGGATGATAGGAACAAGGTAGATGTAATTATGCTCAAGGACCCCACCATTGAAGAACTGAAATTCCTACCTTAAAATTTACCAGCAACTAAGGAGCTACAAGAATCAACACCATATTTTATTTGAACGGAAATAACCTTATTATCTCTGACTATTTTCCTAATCACAATGACCAGTAGATTCTCCTCATGGATTATTTCTCTCTCTATTTTTATTAGTAAAATCCGAAAAATGTATCCCTACATTTGAATCTTGGGAAAAAAAATTATATAAGTGTTATCATTTAAACTATCCATATCTCTTGGAGCCCAAAAATCCATTTGCTTTGGATAATATTTCTCTATAACTTGAAAAGAAACCCTATTATAAGCTAAAGGACCATTATGTCCTCTTGAGTATTGACAAATTATGATAGAATGAAATTGGGCAAAGACCAAATTCAGGTTTTCCATCTCAGAACCTAGGTTTGTTGAGATGATGACCTTCGTTTTAAGATATCGACCATACAAACTGGGACCACCTATAATTACTGTTTCCATCTCTCCTTCATCATAAAGATTAACATACTAAGGACCTATAACCCATGGAGGCCCATGGTAGTCATTGAAATGTAATTTATTAGAATACATTCCATTTCTTATTATGAGATTTACCACATCCAAAAATGGCATCATTCACATCATTTTGAAGAAGTCGACAAATTAGGTCAACATAATTTTTTTCACATTTACAACTTCCCTCACATTTGTTGGTTCTCGAAGCTCGAGCAATTTAATAACAAAAATAGGCAAATTCAAACAATAAAAATGGTCCACTGTCTTTTATTTATAATATTATAATGGAGTTTTATTAGAGACACTGTTTGTTTGTTTTTTTTGTTAGAAAAGGTTTTTTTCTTTGTATTATGTCACTTTCAATTTATCGTATGTAGCATGTTGAGAAATGGGAAAGAATAATATATGACATTTATCTTGCACAAATTGGTGTTGATGTTATTTTATATACATGGTGACATTTTATTTTCTTTGTTTAGACATGTCATCCGGCCACATTATAGTGGCCACTCTTTCCCCACTGAAGAACATTTGTTTGAGTTTCTTACTTGTATGGGGAAAAATTGCTTTGACATTGTTGATGTTGAGGTATATATCGTATAAACTATTTATAGTATAATTTAGTTTATATTATAGTGTTTAGTGTCTTTCATGTCTTACAATGCATTGTATCTTCTTTTGTTTTTAGAAAATAAAATCAGTATTGATGATAAGAAGCAAGAATTGAAAAAAGAGGAGAACAATAACATTGGAGCAAAAAATGAAAAAAGACAGAGGAGAAATGGTCTTGTGATACCCTTAGAGCCAATATCTCACATAAGACACGCATATAAAGAATGATGATCAAGTATTGAGAGTTGGAGAATTCACCTGTAATGCCTTGACAACACAAAAATAATGTTTTTATGTGTTTAAACATCATTTCATGTATAAATTGTAGTGTTGATGTCTAGATGTGAACAATCTTCAAACCCCGTTTCCACATTAATTATCAATCCGGGTGCATTGGTTATTGCAAGACTAACGCGCATAATACATGCAAGAGCAATAACATAGTATTCTATTGAATCACATGCTTAATCAATGAAATCAGGAAAACTATTGTAACAACAATTAAAGATGGATTGCATAATTATAAAATTATTCACAGCAATTATAGGATCATACCAGAACAAAAGTTACAATAATAAACCAAAATACGAAATAAAATTAGGAAAATAACACAGTACCTGATCAGAAGAGTGGGCCCAAATCTCTTATCAGGGCTGCGGCAAACTCATAGCTCACAAATGGAACAAAAAAACACAGTGCATTCAATTGATTAAAAATACTTCTGTTAAAATATTCGTCTCTTTCTGCTTAACCTTAATTCACAGCCCTGAGGCCCTTTTTATAAAAATGTTCAGGGAACCATATTCTCCCTCTAACAGCTAAATATCTACAATTATACATTTGTTATAAAAAAAAACTAGTTTCCGAAAGGAAATCACGAAAAGCCTAAAATAGAGCCAGGGTAAGTTGGAATCTATTGCGCTATTGCAACATGTTGAAATAGCACTTAGAATTTGGAGTTGCTTCATGGCTAGAAAATGTAATCCCTTTAATTTTCCAAATCTATGGAAATAAAAAATTTAATACTTGCAAAGATAAAACCTCCATGATTATTACTTAATTAATCAAATATTCCATATAAGACAGTGGGAAGGGATTTACCTCATGTGTTTAAAAAAAAGTAATGATACAAAGAGATATAAAGGTGGGCGAAAATGGGAGAAAAAACTATAGAGATTTGGTACCGAGAATTTTCCCCCAACTGGTCTATCTACATGTCCTCATGTAGCTCATCGTCTTCTCAGATCTAGGTTGGACTGACTATGGTTGGAATGAAGCTATTGGAGGTCATATTCTCTAGCCATCTCTATCCCAAGGGGTTTATAACCTTCTGTCGGAACAACATCCTTCCACTAATCTAGGCTGACATTGTCCGTTGGCAACCAAATGACAGGAAACAAAAACCTCAACCCCATCCACAAGACCCCAAAATTATGAATGCATGCTACAAAACATGGCACTCTTTCTAGTGCTCATACAAAGTTGGGTCCTCCAAAGGGTTCTTGACCCCTAACGGCTAATGATGACAACATCCACCTCCTTTCACAATTGTCTAGCGCTTCATCTCAGAAAGTTACTATTTGTCTGACATAGAGGTCAGCACACCATTTACGGGTTGTCAACATATGTCCCCTATCCCCCTCAATATATAAAAAGGTAAAATGATTGTTATAATATTTTCTACCTAGCCATGCTCCCTCCTCATCATTAGTGGCCTTGTAACTTGGTTTCCTTAAAACATATCATAGGCCTTTCTCCATTTAATATAATTGATAGTGTAGGAGGTGAAGGTTGTTAAATGAATATCCCCCATGAATTTAATGGATCTGAAGGCCTAATCGTACCTTAGGAAGTAACCATGCATGTAGAGTTCACACATTAACTATAGACCTATGATATCATGAATTTTCAAAATGCGGAGGAACTGGATTGGATCCTCAATTTCGCCACAAATTTCCTTATATATACTCTCAAGGAAAAAGAAAAGAAATTGTTCAGGAAGGAATAAGGAATAACTATGTGTGGGGGGTCTATAGGCCATTACCTGCTCCACAAAAGTAAACATATTCTCTTTATCTAATTGCAACATTTGTACTTGTTCTTATAACTCCTTTATCTTGCCCTCTTGTTTTTCTTGCCCCTACCACGTTCTATCCAACTGGTCTATATACCATGTAACAATCCCAACAGCCTGCTCTCGAATCTGCATTGTCTCCTTCTTATGTCCATTGGAAACAGATTTCCATCTCTAAATTTCAGCAAAATAGATGTTCAATCGGATCAGTCTGTGTAGCCGCAGAGGAGACCTCAATTTTAGGTGTTAATGTCTTCCACTTATATACTTTTACCTTCTTCTTCAACCTGGATACTTGCCTCTTTAGCTCCCAAACTTCCTTCTTGAATCACATGGTTTCATTGAAATGAGGTTAAAACCCTTTCTTGAGAGGTAATATCCTACATTCACACTACTCAATCCACTCTTGTTTGACAATAAATTCATCTCCCTGGCCTATAGGAGGATTAGGAGGCGGTGGAGTGTTGTTGATGTCATCAACTCGTTTTTCTGTTAGGTCTTTCTAACATGGCTCCATTTCTTCAGGATAATTATTCTTCTCATTTACCTCAGGGAATTTTGTCACTCGGTCAGTGCTTTCATCGACCATCCTATGCTCTGGTGTCTCCATAGAATTTCATTTTCCCTATTGATCCTCTGGGTCCCTTTGCTAAGAATTAGAAATTGATGAACCAATATTGGTCATATCTTTCCCTGAGTCAACGAACCTCAAACTTGGTTGGAAAATGATCTCCTCCATTAATTGTTGGGGCGAGAGAAACACCCTCGCCCCTCTAGGCATCATAGACTGAAAATGATAACGAGGAATACCTTCATCATCCTCGTTTCTCACTTGGGCCGAACTTTCATGCACTGCTACATCAGTCGAGGTCGACACTGGTTCTTGTGGAAAAATGTCAACTTTGAGGATCATTTCCTTTCTGTCCTCCTATCCTTCGTGCATCACTTCCTGACATGCGGTCGATACTAGTTCTTATGGAGCAGTGTCAACTTCACGGGTTATTTTTTTCTCTCTGTCCATGTTCTTAGTGCTTTGCTTCGTCTCTTGCGGTCAATATTGGTTCTTATGGGGTAGTGTCAACTTCGCAGATTATTTATTCCCTATCTCCTTGTTTTTACTGAATCGGGGTTGGTTCTTTTGTGACACCTCTACTTGTTTCAATACTCATATCTACTTGGGTAGGTGATGTTGTTTCTTACGTAACAACATCACTTGCCATCCCTCTGTCTGATGTTCCACCTTCCTGTTCTTCATTAATGAATGTCTATGACTATAGGATAGTCTCAAATTCATGCAATATACTCATAGTTCCTTCATCTGTAGGTTCCCCAGGTGAGGATGGTTCTTCTATGGTAGCCTCGACTGTATCACCAACTGTCTCCTCAATCCCTATTTCTTTCAGTTCTTCCTGATCTATCTCCATCTCCATTTCTTCTGGTTCTTCCTGGTCTATTTCCATTTCCTATGATTTTTATTTGTCTACTAAATCAGCAAAAGGTACTGGTTCTTTCTCTCTAGTAGCAATAACAGCTACTATCTTTTCTTCCGATGACTCGCAGAGTTCTGCCCAGGAAACTTGAAATCCAACTATTGCATACATGATAAATAAATGAACCAGTCCATGATTGGAGAGGACTTCCAACATCTGACACAAATTTCGGGTGGAATGTAAAAAAAAAAATTGAAGGCGAGCCATAATTTTGAAATGGTATTTGAACATAGTTGTGGCCCGTCCTTTGCAGGTTATGTATTTCATCACAAAACTTTCTACCTCATTCCATGTATATGGTACATATTTGCACTCATACCCTCTCCCATATTGAACGACGCTTTCTCTTGCTTGAAAAAACAGTTCGGGAAACTCTGGGAGGGGAATTCTCTGAGAAAACCACAGCTGCCCTTGTTGTCTTAGCCCAGAACTTCCGTGATTACTTCTATTGTGAAGGGAATTTATTATCCTCTAACTCGAGAACAGTTCTCATTCAAATTCAGTGCAAACTCTATTGTGATTCCTTTTTCGAACCCTTGCAATCTAATGAAGTGGGCATCCCATCCTACATTCACAAAAACTTGTGACACATTTGCATTTCTATGGACTAAGACTGTGTTTTTAGGTTCATGCCCCACAGCCAGTCTGCCTATTCTGTAGAGACTGTAGCAACATTCTGGAACAAAAGACCATTGGAAAGAGTGGTGGGTACCAAATTTCGCAAAAACAACACGGCGAAAAATGAGGGGTAATAATGGTAAATATAGATGGTGATTCTCGAAAAATGAAGAAAATCATGGAAAAGTATGGTAAGTGCACTGAATGTGTAATATTCCAAAATTAGCATGCAAATAATTAGAATATTTATTTTTTCTTTTGTCACCTAGTAGTTTAATAAATGGGTAAGAAGGCCCATGCATATTAAAAATAGGAATAAAATCCCTCATGTTGTGAAAAGGGATCATGAGCTGGATTTTGCACTCTCATGTGTGAACAAGGATAAATGCATGTGGACAAGGAAAAGTTTTACCAAGTTGACAACGCTGGTATGAGAGGAGGAGAGCATCCATAAAGACAGCGCAGTGAAGGGAGGAGGAAGATTCCTTGGAAAAGGAAACCCTAATGAGTGGGACCGAAGGCAAGAAGGCTCACACTTTTTTATAAGGAGGGAAAGGAAGCCATAGTGAGGATTACTATTGATTATTGGAATTTTGTTCTGCATGACTATTGTGCTTTCTTCAACTGTTTAGTTGAGATTGCTATGCTTCTTAGCACTCAGTGTTCTCGAGCAAGAATCCCATATCCTTTCTTGAGATGCCTCTTGGGGGAGCATTGTACTTCATTTTTCCACACTCAGGCTTAATGGCAAGCATCAGTCTTTTGCTACAACATTATTTCTACAAGAGGTAGTGTTGTGTTGCAGGGTGTTGCAGTGGAGGGTTGAGAAACCCATTTTCCGAGGTTGTTTTTCAGAGGAGGAAGCATTCCTCTCTTTGAGAGATCAGTGAGGGAGATCTTATAGAACATTTTAATATCTTGGCACTGGGCCAAAGTACTTCCATCACCTACAGCGTAGCCCCTTGCAGAAACTATGTCATTTCTCACAATGTTGCAGAAGGAAGGCTAAAGCCCTTGATTTTCAGCTAGTTTCTTAGGGAAAGGGCCCATCCTTCTCCTGGAAAACTAGTAAGAGGGATTATCCTCTAATTCTTTTAATATTCAGCTTCATGTATGTAGAGTTGCAGTAATACTATATTATTTCAGATCCAAATCTGTAGAGCCCCTCTCTTCTACTTATGCTTTCAAGAAACCCTTACCAAGTTATCTAAATAATGTATTAAGGAGTCTTGGTCTCTATTTTTCTCAGTACTTTGATTGATAAAACTAAAGATATTTTTTTTATATCATATTGTTGTAGAAACCCTTATTTACTCATGCTGTCACTTGCTTCAGAAATTCTAGATGGTAAAAGTCATGGGGTTTTGGTGCTTTTAAGCCATTTTGAGGCCCGGAGATCTATTTAACACATAAAAAGGGATTTGTTTCTGATCCCCTTCTATATTTGAGGGCCATAATGCATAAGATAAGGGATCCAAGTGCTATTTGTCACAGTTATAGCATAATTTTATGAAAATAACGTTTTTATGGTCTATATTGCTACTTTTCCCAATTTGGGAGATTATAGTGGTATCAAAGCATAATCTTGGCTCAGCCTATGGATCTTAGCCATTATTATATCATAAGAATAATAAGAAGAGGAAGAAATAAAAATGATGAAGAAAATGAGCTTTGTCTCGTCATTTTTAAGATCCATGAAGAACCTCTCGAAGGAGGATAATGAAATGAAAGAGGTAAGTTTCAGTGAGACTTCTAGAATGTTTCAAGAGGAGGAACGCCCATGCACTTCCTATGATCACAGAAGAAAACTAGTGTTGCAGAGAGCTCCAAATATTTTCAATATGCCCCTTTCTTTTGAAGAAGACAAGAAGCAAGGGAATAGAGGACATTTGGATCACAAAACTCAAAGTGATTACATTGTTGAGTACAAATCTCAACCCAGAGCCTTCAAGGAGACTCTAGCTTTCCCACATTTCATTCATTTGAAGGAATAAATGAGACCTTATGGCAAGGGGGGAATCAAGGGCAATAGTTTTCTATTGTCTACCTTTGATGGGTCGTCTATAGCAAAAGATTGGGCAAGAAAACTTGATGCATTCTTCCTACTACATCCAGTGGTAGAGAGAGAGGCTGAAGAAATTGCAGTGATGCACCTTGAGGGTGAAGCCAAAATTTGGTGGTTCAACCATTTGATTCATGAAAGAGTGGATATTTTTTCTGAGTTTACTCAAAGGTTGATTAGAGAATTTGGCAAAGAGAAACCAGAGGAGGAGAATCCCTTACCACCATTAGAGGAGACTTTTACCAGCGCTATCACAATTATGGAGGAGTATCCATCTACATCAACATTTGGAGGCACCATCATATTGGAGGAAGGAACTCTGGAATCCATACAAGATGATCTCGAGTTTCACCAAGGTATGCTTAAGTTTCCATTTTCTCTTGTTTCAACAAATCCTATGGAAAATTGTATACCATTAAATGTCCGATGGACAAAATACAATGTTTATTTAGAGAAGCACACTCTGACTGCACTTAGGAGCCTTTATGAACTCAAGGAAAGGTTAAAAATTCATCTTACTTACTCATTTTTGAGTTTTACACAACTCTTGCAGTTGGAGTATAGATTTTTGAAGGATGGAATGAGCATTGTCCTCTACAATGAAATACAAAACTATGTACTCAATAGTGAGCTTGATCTGGAAATAGTAGATGTAGCATCATGGAGATTAACAACACTGTCCTTGAGTAGAAATTATGAGTTGGGAGCCCAACCATTAGTGGGGCATTTCAATGATTACTCCACATGTGTAGCAGAGGATAGACAGATGATTGATGGGATGTATCTTGTTTCCCATTTCTATGATGGTTTTCTTCATCTGGAGAATGCAAGTGCTGGGAAGGAGGATAGAAACTCACCATTGGTTGGGTGGGTGATGTTGGAGAGCAAGAGGTGGGAAATCCCCTTGAAAATATATGACTAAGGGCAGCAGGAGGCAAGGCTACATTGGCTACTCTTGAGAAATTTTGGCCATCATGTGACATACCCCTTGTCAAAAGGTATGTTATGGATTGAGGCATTGCATGGAACCCATATGATATGGTAGCAGAAGATTTGGTTGTATGAGGCATTATACAAGTCAACCATCATGACATTAATCTATGGATTGTATGAGGGATAGATAAGGGAGCAGCAAGAGATGTTGTTGCTTTGGGATTTCTTGAGAGGATATGGGTTGATCCTCTCCTATGCTTTACATGATGTTGGAGGAGTAGGAGGTGGCACTTTCATGGTGTAAGGGGGCTAATCGTTAGCCTTGGATGATCAGGAGATTATTCCACTTTGGAAGGAATTTCCTATATATATCAGCATTGTGGGGGATGTCTTTGACAATGGGCCTATCAAAGAATGGAGTTATGAATTGGCAGGAGCCTATTTACCTAGGCCAACAATGCTGTCACTTGGGAGCTTGATCTTATGGATGGAGTGTCCCCAGGATCACTTCACATATGATGCACTTGGTGGACAAGGAGGAGGTGAGAGAGATAGAAGGGTGGATGGAATCATCTATGACATTGACATGATCTTCTTAACTTGGATTTCCAAGCATAAGGAGAAAGATCTTCATGCAGCACATAGTTCATTCCTCTTCATGGGAGAATTGCATACCACTATGGAGGGCTCATTCATGGATCTTATTTTCAGCTCACTCTTAGTACATGGTAATAATTATGTTATTGCACTTATTGATTATCTAACACAATATTTGCATTCTCTTATCATCTCTATGCAGTGCATTTCTCCACAAGAGGGCAAGCCTCTATTTGGGCTTCATGGTCATTTTTGGACCCACATCTATGTTAGAGATAGCCATGGATTTGGGAAAGTGTTGTACTATTATTTTTATGCTCATTTGATGAAAAAATCCATCTATTGTTTACTAGTGGATGACATGACATGTAAAACTAGAAAATTATTGGGAAATAACTTGCCACATCATGTTCTGAAACTGCAGTTGGTAAAACTACACTGTGACTACTTGAGAAGCTGTTGGCACCTTTCGGCACTATGTAAAGCCTTCAACACTTCTCTCATTTGGAATACCTATGAGGATAATGTGATATTCATTTTATATGGCATGATCTGGGCAAGAACTAAAGAGTGTGTCTTTGAGGATCCAATTGCCTTCTTGCTTCATAAGGGCAACATTAATGGAGCCCAAATTCAGTAGCAACTCTACACTTATCATAAGTGGAGAGAAAGATAATGTGGGGTAGGCCATTGGGTCTGTCAAGTTCAATGATACCACCCACCTTTTTTGCAGGAGCCTAAGGTGGAGGAGATCTTTAATGAGTTTCCATGTTGGAGGGTGACTCATTGTGTATGGATGAAGGTTTCACATGGGAATGATAGTTCCCAAAGCATTTTAGACTCCATGCCTTGAGAGGACCTGTAGAAAACACCTAGTTTCCTCCTTGAGTATTTTACCTTTTCATGATAATAACTATTTTGGATGCTCACCAAATTCTAGCTTGCATGCTTGCGAGGGGCACTATGGAGACTTATTGATGAGACAAATCTTATTCCTTGGAGGAATTTATCATATGAGGATGCTATAGGAGGAGGAGAGGAGAATCTTTAGTTCTATCCTTGTGGTTTCTAAAGGAAAAGAAACATTTGGGAGGGGAGGACTGTAATGTTCCAAAATTAGCATGCAATTAATTGGAATATTGATTTTTGCTTTTGTCACCTAGCAGTTGAATAAATGTGTAAGAAGGCCCATAAATATTAAAAATAGGAATAAAATCCCTCATGTTGTGAAAAGGGATCATGATACTAGCTGGATTTTACACTCTCATGTGTGAACAAGGACAAATGCATGTGGACAAGGTCAAGTTTGACCAAGTCAACAACGTTGGTATGAAAGGAGGAGATCAACCATAAAGATAGCGTAGTGAAGGTAGGAGGAAGATTCCTTGGAAGAGGAAACCCTAATGAGTGGGACCCAAGGGAAGAAGACTCAAACTTTTTTATAATGAGGGCAAGATAGCAATAGTGAGGATTATTATTGATTATTGGAATTTTGGTCTGCATGACTATTATGCTTTCTTCAACTATTTAGTTGAGATTGTTGTGTTGCTTAGCACCGAGTGTTCACGAGCGGGAATCCCGTATCCTTTCTTTAGGGGCCTCTTGGAGGAGCATTGTACTTCAGTTTTCCAAACTCAGGCTTAAGGCCAAGCATTAGTCTTCAACTACAATGTTATTTCTGTAGGAGGTAGTGTTGTGTTGCAGGGTGTTGCAGTGGATGGTTGAGAAACCCATTTCTGGAGCTTGTTTTTCAAAGTAGGAAGCATTCCTCCATTTGGAAGATCAGTGAGGGAGATCTTGGAGCATATTTTCATATCTTGGCAATGGGCCAACGTAATTTCATCACCTACAGTGCAGTCCCTTGTAGGAACTACATCATTTCTCATAGTGTTTCAGAAGGAGGGCTAAAGCCCTTGATTTTCAGCTAGTTTCTTAGGGAAAGGGTCCATCCTTCTCTCAGAAAACTAGTAACAGGGATTCTCCTCTAATTCTTGTAATATTAAGCTTCATGTATGTAGAGTTGCAGTAATATTTCGTTATTTCAGATCCAAATCTGTAGATCCCCTCCCTTGTACTCATGCTTTCAAGAAACCCTTGTCCTGTTATCTAAATAATGTATTAAGGATGCATGATCTCTATTTTTATCAGTAATTTGATTAATGAAACTCTATATTTGTTCTTTTATATCATATTATTGAAAAAACCCTTATTTAATCACGTTGTCAATTGCTTCAAAAATTCTGCATGGTAAAAGTCATGGGGTTTAGGTGATTTTAAGCCATTTTTAGGCCACGAGATATGTTTAACACATCAAAAGTGATTTGTTTCTGATCCCCTTATGGATCTGAGGGAAATAATACATAAGATAAGTGATCCAAGTGCTATTTCTCACAGTTGTAACGTAATTTTCTAAAAATAACATTTTCTATGGTCTATATTGCCGCTTTTCCCAATTTGGGATATTACAGAATGAAATAGTAATTATTTTGTATGAGGTGGAAACAAATAATCAATTTTTATCATATGCATTTTGTGGATCCCAATTTTTAATGATTATGCAGAATATGGTAAGGATCATAGGGCGTACCTTCACACGAAGTTGTAATAATGAATATTGGAATAATCATTACGTCGTCGTCTAGTTATGACGACAACCCCCCCAACTTAAACACAGCTATCTATGGGATTAATGTATTTCGCATGGAATATTAATTGAATTCATAAGAGTCAGATGGAGACATACCTGACGGCCTACCTGTAGGAAGGGATGACCGGTAGAATAATGACACAGTAACGATGCGGATGGAGTAACAACATTGAGGAGTAGCAACATCTAGAGTAGCATCATTGTGAGTAGTAACACCTAGAGTAACAACATTGCGAGTAGAAGCACCCGAAGTAATAGCATCGAGTAGCAGCATCGTGAGTAGAAGCATTCGGAGTAACAACATCATGAGTAGTAGAAACCAAGGAGTGACAACATCATGGGTAACAACATTAATAGTAATAAATAGTAATATATATATATATATATATATATATTAGAGCGAGGATGCAGAGGAAGAGTTCTCTACGATGATAACCTTCAAATTTGGAAGGACGGTGCTATAATCTCAGCCGATGTCCACTTGCTATGAAAGAAGCACGTGTATCATCAATTGTAACTATCCTGAATATTCCATTATCAAATGCAACTTCCACCTCATAAGGTCCCATCCAGCGAGTGCAAAGCTTTCCCTTAAATCTTTAAAACAAGAGTCATAAAGTAATGCCCAGTCTCCCTTATGAAACACCTTGTTTTTTATAAAATTATCGTGCCATTTCATCCTCTGCTGCTAAAGAGTAGTATTCCTCTAGACAACCATTGAACAGATTTCATCTAGTTCATTAAGCTGAGCCAGCCATTCTTTCTGGTCATCTGACAGATCCAAACCAACTTCAAGAGCTGTTCTGAGCATATTAATTTCAAATTCTATTGGAAACAACGCTTGTTGGCTCGAGGGGTGTTGACCCAGGTTCAGAGCGCAATGTTTACCAACAAACCCCTATACTACTAACCCTTTCAGCAGTGACCTGCTTGCGCAGGTCAAATTCTCATCCGAAGTAGTATGGGTGGGTGCTGGAACCAAGTTTCCACACACTGAGAAAGGATAGGTAAGGCAAGCAGAGCTGCGCTAGACCTTGTGATTCCTAGATTACATTGTTCTACGCAGTGTCAATTAGGTCCCTATTCACATCTGCTAGATCTATAATTATATTCTTTTATGACAGTAGCATCGTATTGCATAAACAGAACAAAATAGAACATAACAGATCTAGATGCAGAAAACACACCTCCATAGAACTTCATGGCTTAAATACAGAAAATACACAATGCAGCAAATACCAATGATTCACACAAATATTACTCACAAATTCAGTTCTCTATCAACCTTTCTTATTCATTCATTCAGCAATTCTTCCTTACAATAACCTTCCCAGCTTGCACACACAGTAGCAGGGTCCGCAAACAGCTGGACTCAGATCTCTACGCACACAACTAGTAGGAGTCCTTTCCCCAAAACCCAAACAGATAGCTTAAACCACAATTCATATCAATAGATCTTCATTTCCTACATTAAAATACAAAAATAGTCCTCTATTTATAATAATCTAGCCTAGAATTTCCTATGGTCCGCAAACCATGGTTTCAGACCCCTGGTTTACCCTTTTACCCATTACAATGCTTTCGGGGCTTTGACCCACCCCAGAAAACCTCTGCTAGATTAAATATAACCAAAATTAACCAAAATGAACTTGTTTCGCAGCTCATAGGACACCTTGTTCCAACAGTGCCCCAACACAATCTTGTGACTCATCTCGAGTCACTAAGGTGGTGTGGCCTCGATTTGTGCACGCAGGGTATAAAGAGCACGGGAGAGCGGAGGGAATACATCTTGAATTTGGGCAGCAGCATTATGTGCAAGATCTACCAGCTTCTGGAAGGGCAGTCCTTCAGTGGCCGTGGTAACGCTTTCAAGAAACTGATTAAATTGCTTGGTCATGCCATCAATGTCTTGTGATAATCAGAGGGCATAGATAGCCCAAGGCTTTAGATGTTGTGCCATTATGTGTTGTTTATGTCAGAGTTTCTCAATCTCGTCCTAGAGATCATTGCTAGTTTTTAACTGAGCTAGATTCTGGGCAGGTACCAAAGTAGGCAGCGTAGGGTTGATCTGTTCAAATAATTCTTCCTTTTTCCATAAGTCTTGATTTATTTTTTGAAGGACTGGATCACACTGGACCCTAGTCCAAATTTGTATGGATGACTCCAGTAGCTTCGTACCTTGATAAATCTGCCCTAAAATATCAGCTGTTGTGTCGGTAACTAGGGCAGTACTCTAGGCGCAGACTTTCGGTGGTGTGTCAGGCTGTAGTCTGCCCTACAGGTTAGAGATTCACTGTTCTAGCTATGCCATGATGGTGTGAATTTCCAGTCGTGATGTTTTGAGGGCTTTAAACAGTTTTTCCACCTTATCCCGAGGTGTGTCCGCATCTGGGATCGCATCTGTAACCTCTGTGTAGAGTTGATGGATCACTGCTTCAAGTTCCTTCTGCTAGGACACGACCAGGAGAAGATTAGCAGCGTGCTGCATAATGGTGTGCTCAGCCATACTAAGCTGTTGGTTTACTTGCTAATCACAGTAGTGAAATTCCTAGAAGACAACATGATGAAGGCCGCCTTATAAGGTGTTGTGAGATAGCTTAGCTAAGTCTAGCTGAGTTCCTGTGGTAGCCGGGAGCAGCGTTCCTACCAAGTTACTAATAGGTATATCGCAGAGACGAATAGCCTCCTTGAGTGGCGCTGAACTGCTGTCAACTGACAGGGGTTGTGCCTGGCCAATACTAGTTGGGATTGTACCAATTTTGATCCAGAGAGCGAAGAGTTCGGCCTGGAGAGAGTCAATCCTGACCTGCCATTATGCTTCGACCAATGCCCACTTATCTTCCATAGCCATGGTGACCGTGTCCGCGATTTTCTCAAGGTCACAGTCCATTAGTGTGACTGTCGCGTCATATTGCGCACAGTGGGCACGCTGTTTCTTCCTAGGTCCTAGTGATGATTCCCCTATTCGCTTAGTGCTTGGGGGAGGCGTGCTAGCTTTTTCAAATCCTACCTGGGATGGAGCTATGGTAGGCTACTACGGTAGGTTACCCCTGGACTCGTCTACAGCTGATTCTTGCTGGTGGGGCTCTGTGATCTCCCCATCGGTTTTGGTGAGGCCTGTTCTCTAGGTAGGAGGCCAGAGCGAGATCAATAGGTCAATTTATTCATCGGCTACCATATAATGGAGTGTCTTCCATGTGTTATTGTTGAGGCTGTGAATCTGGACATGGTGCATGGTTATTTGGAATGCAGCAACACTCTTGTACTTGTCATATATTGTTGGGGATAGCCAGGGTTGGGAGTTTATGGAAGCTGTGACACTGCTCTAGAAGAGGATCCAAAACACCTTGTTATCTTCGATGCACTACTTATCCCTAGATTCCCATAAGTGATCATACCGAGCGCCTTCGCACATCCCAGGAGGGAGCTCAGGAAGAACCGACTCCTTGGGTTTGTCCTAGGTGACTAGTGGTATTAGGAATAATAACCATGAATATAAGAAATATTTCCCTTGATCCTTGGATTCACAGACAATAGCTAGAAATTATTCACACAAGTATTGGGCCCAAATGAAAAAAATGCCCTTCGTGCATTGTCTGGCTAGCTGGATCACATAAGTGGGGACGGTCGCAACCTGACACTTCCTCATTAATTTGCAGGCTAAGAGCCAGGTACTAATCTGCGTGGCCAAGTCATTGATAGTTTGTATCACAAATCCACGCTGATTTCGATGTACTGCATAGGTCTCCCATACAAACGTACCAGTAGCTACTTCGTACATCTTCCCAACCTGCGCCAGCGGTTATGGCCCTTGCATCGGGAGGCCGATAATCTTGTGGATCAACGCAGCATCAATAGGGACTCTCTCGTGAATCCATAAAAAACCATCATGAATGAGGGTGAGTAACTGGCGAGCCAACCAATCTATGACATTGTAATGGCCAAAGTGGGGCCTTCTAAGCAGATTCAGAAGTCGAAATCCTGCCAAGCCACATAACCAGTGCTGAGGTACTACTGTGACTCCATCATCCCTATGGATTGTATCAAAGTACAATTTTGGGGCCAACTCCGGGAGGGTTTCATAGTCCACCAAATTGTGATCATAGAAATTGACCTCATGGAGGCAGCCATAGGGATCACTGAGGATGGGGACCTCTCTCGAGGTTAGGGGGGTTTGCAGATAGGTGACCAAGCCATCCAAGTTTTTTGGCGTTCAGGTAGACAGCCTTCGTGGTCGAACAAAGGGAGGTAACCAATTGATCAGGTTAGCCAGCAGAGCACCCTCCTAGTAATCTTGTTCCAAGGTTGGGGGCTTGGCATGTCTTGGGGAGCTTCAAGGCTTCCCTGCTGCTTTCGGGGTTTTCCCCAAGCCTTGTGCTTTTTCCTTGCATTTTCTTGTGACCGACATGGGGGAGCTTCTTCCAATTCAGACTCAACCTCCAGGACTTCTTCAACATCAGGCTCCGTCAGGGCTGAGGGTTTAGCAAGGGTAGTAGTCGGTATCCTTGCGTGAAAAATGAATCCTAGTTCTAGGTGACTACTATCAGACAGAGGGGGTTGACCAGACATGACAGGGACATTGCGGTGATGAAGAATATTGTTGCTCAGATGCTTCCATAAGATGCTTGAGGTAGGCCAATTGTATAAGTGAGACAATACTTCGATCTAGACTATCCTGCCCCTTTTAAAGCACTCCCAAGCATGTGATGGAGAGGGAAAATTTACTCGAGGCATGTTCCCCAAGGACTGGTAAACATTTCCCATAATTCGTTCTGTTAAAGGCTCAGGGGCCGCTTATTCCAATAGTAACCTCTATTTTTTACCAGTAGATATCAATCCAACGGCTACTTTTCGCATCTGCAGTGATCTTGACGTACTTTTCATGCTAGCGTTACTCATTTGTGACAGCTGCATATCTTCCCCCAACACAGGCTTGCTCCCTAGGTAACTTATGGCCCAGGACCAAGAGACTTTTATCATCTGTGCCATTAAGGATCCAAAGGGGGCTATTGTCAAAACATATCGCCTGACCCTCAACTGCTTTGTTGCTGTAGAGGTGGCTCGTTGCATGGGGCCGCTACCTGTTGAGCCTACAGCTGTCGTAGGAAGCCCATTGCTTGCACGTGGCTTAGCCTAGAGTTTTACTAGGGTGGGTACACAGCAGTTGATCAAGCTTGGCTCCATCAGGGTCCTTTCCTCGAGGACCATAGGGAGGAAGTCTTTTGTGATGCGAAGAAAATGTAGCTTGGAGGCCTCACATAACTGGTTCTACCAAGTCTCTATTTCCTTATCGGGATCAGAAAAACCATCAATATCCCCTTCATATAAAAGTACTTCATCCTTAGTTGGGTTGTCTGCATTTTTCACCGTCAAATTATAGATATAATCCACATTCTCTCCCTTGGATATGGGTTTCATATAATTTTTACCTTTCACAGGGTCTAATGGCATGATTACCCTTGTGCCATTATTTTCAAATACGATGCTTTGTCTTTTTAAGTTAATGGTACCGCCCATGTCAATGGCCCAATCCAATCCTAGTAGTGCAGGGTAGGAGTCTGCATCCCTGGAAATTTGAATGACTTCGAAGTGAACCCAAAATTTTACTCCTGTGATATCTACTAAAATCCTAGAGAGCCTCCCCAGAGGAACTATTTTTTGGTGATTGGCCATTCGTAGCTGGATGGTGGACCATTCTAGCTTTGGTTCCCCCATGCATTTCCATGTTTTCTTATGTAATATATTGACGTCTGATCAGAGGTCTAAGATAACCTGATCCATCTCATAGTTTCTAATCTGGATAGTCAGCCACATCTCCCTCCCAGTGTGTCTTCGATACTTGTATAACTTGTGCATGTCCTTAATGTTGGGTGACAGGGAGGTGTGTGCTGCGCAGTTCTCTTGTAAAGCCTATAGATTTTGTACTACCTGGGGGGTGCGCATCAGTCTCATTCATGCCTGTAGGAAATGTTTGACCTCCTCAGCTACCTTCACATCTCCCGAGCATAGGGATGTAGGAGCCTCTGTCTCGAGGAAGTCCTTTTGAGCTTCCATAAATGTTTCCCTCACTTTGTCTAGGTCCAGCCGTTCCTAGTTTCTAATGGCTTTGGAGATCAGTGTTTCAGTTTCAGCTTTCTCCTTAATTCCCCTAGTCACTAATCTGCTGCGCATTACCACATTCACACTTGGGTCCTTACCGTTAGCTCAGTCTAGACCCTTCTCACCTTCTGCATAGGTGGGAGTTTCTTCTCCCGTATATTTTCCTTTAGGGCTGACAATCATTTATCATATGTTCCAACTGTCTGCAATACCTATAGGACTATCGCACGGGGTTTAGGCACTCCCTCGCAAAATGCCTCAAGCTTCCACAATTATAGTAGATCAACTAGCCCTGACCTCGCTTTGCACTTCGGCTCCCGTCCCTGCTTCCAGAGAGGAAGAAATTCCTACCTGCAAGGGTTTTTGGTGAGGTTGGGTCAGACTGTAATTTCGGTAAAATTTCCCAGCCTATCACTAAATTATGGATTCAGCAGCCCCTCTCTTCATGGCCCATTGACTGGAAAAATCCACACTAGTGTTGCTCCCACTCTAGAAAATTGGTGCTTGGACAGGGGAAATGACCATCATTATACAGCCCATCTATGTGGCCACCCCTATACCCAAACATAGGTTCATTCAAGCTCCATCGTTCGGGGCTAGGCCCTTTTGATCCCAGGTGCCCCGAACTAGGTTCTCCTATTCACACGGGGCTCGGGCACAGATTCTTCATCTGTCCTAGTCTTCGCCATATTTCTGTGCTAGCTTCTCTTTATTTCTCCCATTGTAGGTCCTGCATCTCCTGGTGCATAGCTCCAAGCTGTGCCTGGATCTATTGTACCTTCAGCAAAGCATCTGTCCTGAGTGCAGCTTCTAGTTTCATAGTGGCCTCCAAAGCCTTATTTTGCGAGTCAAAATTCTGGTGACTCATAGGTATGCATAGGTGAGGGAGTAGCATGGCGATGAACTGTTCCGTAAGCTACCTATCATCATAATTAAATTACCCTTCTCTGATATCTTTTTTTAGGCATTGATCCACTTCCCACATGGACTTGGTTGCTCCCTGCTTGAAATCTTTTACCTCTAGTGCGACCTGATAATAGGACCTAGGTTTTCAAAACTGCTACTTCAGGATGCTCCTAATATCATGAACATATGCACCCCCATTCTAAGATATGTACTCCATATACCAATCCAGTGCTCTTTCTTTGAAGGCTAGGGATAGCCACGCTTTCTTCACAGTATCGCTTATCACACCCTTTGCAATCCATACCGAGTCTGCCACAAACCAGAACTAATCCATGTCTTCATCAGTCGTGCCTTTAAAGGTAGGTAATTTCAAGTTCACCGCCATGTATTCTTCTTGATAGGGTTCCCGTATTCACTTGTTAATACCCAAACCCTTTATAAAAATGCTCGTGACCCTTCAACAGAACCATTTGTTGGCTCGAGGGGTCCTGAGCCAGGTTCAGAGCGCAAGGTTTGCCAACAAACCCCTATACTACTTGTCCTTTCAACAGTGACCTACTTGCGCAGGTCAAAGTCTCACCTGAAGTAGTATGGGTGTGTACTGGAACCAGGTTTTCGCACCCTGAGAAGGGATAGGTAAGGCAAGTAGAGCTATGCTAAACACTGTAATTCCTAGATTACCTTGTTCTACACAGGGTCAATTAGGTCTCTATTCACATCCACATGCACTAGATCTGTAATTATATGCTTTTATGACAGTAGCACTGTATTGCATAAACAAAACAGAAAAAAATAGAACAGATCCAAATACAGAAAACACACCTACATATATCTTCACGGCTTAAATACAGAGAATACACAGTGCAGCAATTACAAATGATTCACACAAAGAGTAATCACAGATTCAGTTCTCTATCAACCTTTCTCATTCATTCATTCATCAATTATTCCTTACAATTCCATTCCCATCCTGCGCACATAGCAGTAGAGTCCACACACAGCTAGACTCAGATCTCTGTGCACACAACCAGCAGGAGTCCTTTCCCCAAAACCCTAATAGATAGCTTAAACCACAATTCTTATCAATAGCTCTTCATTTCCTACCTTACAATACAAAAATGGTCCTCTATTTTTAATAATCTAGCCTACACTTTCCTATGGTCTACAAACCGTGGTTTTCAGACCCCTGGTTTACCCTTTTACTCATTACAATGCTTTTGGGGCTTTCACCTACCCCAAAACCCCTCTGCTAGATTAAATCTAATCAAAATTATCCAAAATGGACCAGTTTCATAGCTCGTAGGAGAACCTGTTCCAACAACGCTAATTTCCCATAGACCAACTAAAATGGTGAAAACCCAGTTGTGTTCCGCCATGTTGTTCTGTATGTCGAGAGAGCTTCAGGCAGCTTCTGAGCCCAATCCCAACGATGGTATGCTAGAGTTTTTGTCAATATATTTTCCAATGTCTTGTTTGTGCTTTCCACTTGTCCATTCGCCTAGAGGTGGTATGGAGATGTCACCCTATGCTTGACCCCATATTTTTTCATAATCCTTGCTATCATGTGTGATGTAAATTATGGTCCTCCATCTGAAAAAATATCCCTCAGAGTACCGTAATGAGCAAAAATTTCTTCAAATAGAAAATCTCAAACCACATTTTTTGTTGCTTTCGCAATAGCTTTGGCTTCTACCCACTTAGTCACATAATTAGTGCAGAAAAAAATGTGAACCTTTTGTTGGGAGGGTGGGTTGAAGGGTCCAACAAAATCAATAGCCAATTTTTCAAAAGTTTCGAGGACTAGTTGTGGCTGCAAAGGTACTTCATCATCTTGATTGGGCTACCCCATGCACTGGCAACTATCACACCTCCCGGCATAATTTTGTGCATCTCAAAATATAGAAGGCTAGTAATATCCCATTTGTAGCACCTTATGGCCTACTCTTTTATCTACAAAATTCCCCCCACAAGGGCCATCATGGGAAGCCTTCAACACTTCATAAACATAATCCTCATATACATAGTGGCGAATCTTCTTATCGACTCCTGTATGAAAGAGGTACCCTGCCATCCAGGAATTTCGGGCACTATGATGAATAATTTTTCATTGTTCCTTGTATGAAAAATGATGAGGCACCTTCCATGTAGCAAGATAGTTAGCAATATCTGCATACCACAGAGGGTTAGTAGAAATTTCAAAATATGCTCATCGGGAAAGCAATCTTCTATAGGTGTCCATTCGTCATTGTTATCCATTCTAGACATAAAATTAGCAACTAAATTATCTTTTCCTATTTTTTCTACTATTGTGATATCAAATTCTTGAAGCAATAGAAACCATATTGTAATGTGACCAAGAGTGATAGGTTTATTCATTAAATACCTTATTATTGCATGATAAGTATTTAAAAAAGTAGGATACCCTGTGATGTAGTGCCAGTTCTTGTTGATAGCATAGATGACAACCAGGAATTCTTTTTTAGTCACCGTGTAGTTCAATTCAGCAGGAATTAAATTCTGGCTGACATAGTAAACTGCATATGGTGTTTTTTATATATGATATCCTAACATTGTTCCTACAATTGTCTGAGAGGCATCGGCATGTATGTAAAATGGAAATGCCCAATCGGGTCCTCGAAGCATCGGAGCTTTTCGAACCAGTACCTTGATTTTCATGAAAGTTGCTTCACAGTCTTTTGTCCACAAAAAATCTGCATCTTTGTTAGCAATTGAAAAAGTGGATGTGCTATTTTAGCAAATTTTTCTATAAAGCATCTATAATAACAAGCACAACAAATAAAGCTACATACCTGTGTGGATGTCTTGGGTACTGCGAATTGCAGTATTACCTCTACTTTGGCCGGATCAACTTGAATTCTAGCAGTTGAGAGAAAATTTCCCAATATTATTCCATCTTCCCTCATCATATGGAATTTGAATGTAATCAAAGATACATGGGTCTGCTTACATCTTTTGAGTACTTTTTCCATATTATCTAACCCTTCTTCAAATGATTTTCCATATGGAGTAAAATCATCCATATAGATTTCAACATTGTCATCGACTAAATGAGAAAAAATTCCCAAAATTACCCTCTAGAAGGTTGCAGGTGCATTACATAGGAAAAATGGGAGGACCCTGTATGCAAAGGAGCCCCATGGGCATGTGAAAGTTGTTTTATCTTTGTCTTTCGGGGCTATCTAGATCTGGATACACTGGCTAAACCCGTCTCGGAAGGAAAAGAACTTCTTCCCAGCCAAGGTGTCCAGGTCTTGGTCAATCAATGGCGAAGGGAAATGGTCTTTTTAAGTTTCCTTGTTTAGCTCCATATAATCTACGCAGATCTGCCATTTACCATTCTTTTTCAGAACAATAACTAGCAAAGACAAGTATTGGCTATCCAAGATGGGGTAAATGAAACCTACACCCAATAATTTTTGTGATTCTTCATTGACAATGTTCTTTAGAGCAGTATTCATTCTCCGTTGGGGCTGTCTCATAAGGCGGAAATATTCCTTAATATAAATATGATGAGTACATATATTGGAAGGGATCCCCTTCATGTCGGTATAATCCCTGGAAAAAGCTTCCTTATGGTCTTGAAGGACTTTTAAAAGATGCTTTGTCTATGATTATGATAGATTCAGGTTGATATTGAGTGTCTTCCCGAGTTTAATTTCAATCAGAATATTATCATGGGATGAAGTTACAGGAATGTATTCAATTTCATCTTGTGGTTTGATGTCTTCCTGTGTCTCACAGCTCATAGTAGACTCTAAATTTTACGAGTTGAATTAGAAACAAAATGGGGATCATTGATAAAAGTGTTAATGGTATCATCCTTAGTTTCTGTTTTGAATTTAAGGGCCTTCCCAATGGTGAGGATTGGTCTAACTTCTTCATTTTTAGGTTCAGGCTCTTCTACTAGTAGAGGATTTTTTCTGTCTAATATTTTTTCCAATAGGATGGGTTTCACAGGAGGGTAGAGAGTAAGGCTCTTTGTAACCGTCCCATTTGATATAATCATATGCCCAGATTGACACCAAATATGGTCATCTGCGGTTCTGAGCAAAGGTCTTCCCAAGATCAATGGATGACCACTGACTAAGGATCGTGTCTATAATACAAGGAGGTCCACGGGATAGTGCCATGAGCCTGTTGGGAATCTGTAATTTATTAGCAAGATTGGCAGAGTCGAATTACAGAAACAACATCGTTTCAACCAACTTTGGGATTCTAGGATCTAGCCCTCCTGAATCCGGAGAGGGATCTCTCCAATATGAACCAAGATGGATTTTTCTTTGAGGTTTGGAAATGATGTTAGGCTAGTTATGAAGGCCAAGGGTTTTTTTTTTTCTTTGGATGGTTGAGCATGAATGTTACTTGAGAGGAAAGTTCTAAGTGCAAAAATTTTCAAAAGTGAGAAGTTGCAAGAAAATAGAACAGCTTTGGCTGATAGATAGATATAACACTGCTTTTTAGTCCATTGGGCTATGGAGTCATATCTAGGCTTTAATTGAGCAACAACATCAAGAGTGATCCAAGGGGCAAGTCATCTATATCACAAGATTATTGAGATTAGAATGATGGAATAGAAATAATAAAGTGTTGGAAGGGTGGAAACTGATAATAATTTCTCAAGGGATTTATAGTCAGTCCAAACAAGAAAAATCCTCTTAAGTAATTGTTTAAAACTAACCAAGAACAGGGCTAACCGTAAACTTCTTGGGCAAGTCTGTATTAAAGCAGCTTAATTGACAAACAATCCTGTAATCCACATAATTACTTTTAGAAAGTATGAAAACACATAAGAGAAACACAATGTAACCTTAAGATCAAATAAGGTACTTTTAAACTTAGTCTACTTTAAGTCATCACCAAGGGAAACTTTCAGAATCTACCTTTGGAGAAAAGAATCTAGGAATCAGGGCAAACCATATCTTCTCTAGTCTAACTTTAATAGAAAATAACGGAAATCACATTCAGGAACAATGTTTAAGCAAACAGAAGGATGAGGGAACGCCAACATTCCTAACCTTTTAAACTGTATTGAATCATTCTTAAATAAACAAATTTGAGGAAAACATTAAGATAAAGATTTCTCAGCCAGAGAAGGTCATTGATATACAGTAGATCCTAACCCTGTTTAAATTGTTCTTTACAGCAGAATATGAACAATATGTCATACATAGAAGGAAAAACAATTAACAAAGAAAGAAGCACTTCACCAGTAATATAGACCAGGATCCTAAGAAAAAGCTTGTTATTGATGTCAAACCAGTTACAGTCTTCAAGTCCAATGTTTCAGTTCAGCAATCATCTTCACTATTCAACCTAACTACTCTATCACAAACAGAGCTTCAAGGGCCAGTGAACACTATGTACAAATAGAAGTCTCGAGCCCAAATGTATTTCAAAGTTATGCAACCAACAATTTCTCATCTTCTACAGAAGTATTTATAGGAAGATGACGAGGTGAGATCTAACAAAATATCTCCCAAGACAATTAATACAGATTCGAGACTTCTAGGCCTTTTGAGGGGCTCGATGAAGAAGTCTACAGGTGGATTGTTGTATTAACTATTTTACAATTATGAATAAAACTCAGTGGGAGTATTTATTGACTTTGAGGCTCTACGTAATGTGTGGAGTAACTCTGCAAATATTTCTACATTGATTTCCTTGCAAAAGTAACTCCCTGGCTATGCTGGAGGAAAATATCTAATTTTCTTCAATAACTTCGGCCTCTGTTTGAATGGTTTGAGGCAACATGTGGCTTTTATGGTAGATGAGGAATTTATTCGCCTCGGTTGAAGCAGTGGAAGCCCTCCTGTCAGTGATACACTTATGATTTTCTTTAAACTGTGTTTTGAGTCGGGGATTAGGCTTTTGATAACTGTCTTAGCCATAATCCCCGTAATACTATCTTCAATCTTCATCTGCTATGCTTTATTTTCAAAACTGATACTCTCTAACTGTTCCTTTGAATAAAACAATGTCTTTTCAATGGGCAGGACTGCGCTGGGCTTCACGGCATCAACACTCATGAAAATTTTGACAAATCATTGAATTCAACCCTGTGACTAGCTCCTTTTAGTAGCTCGAAGGCGTAGGAAATGTCTTTCCCAGTCCTCGGCTTTTCTTTTCAATACAGTGGAAAACCATTACAAAGACCTGCAAAACACAAAAACAATTAAGAAATCCTGCTTTTTGGGTTTAAACTACTTAGAAGGCGGGGAAAGAGTGTAGTTGTTGGATCAGGACACATGGACGGTCTAGATCTAATCGGGGAATCGCAATCGGCGAGAGGAGAAAAGGGGTGCGATTGAAAAACTCCGATGCGATTGCGCGATCGGGAGGGTCAAAGTGATTAAGTGATGACCATCGATCTAAAAATGAGATCAATGATAGAGGATGAATCGGGATAGTCGCAATCAGGGGCAAACAAAATGTATGCGATTAAAAAACTCCGATGCGATTACGCGATCGGGAGGGTCAAAGCGATTGAGCAATGACCATCGATCTAAAAACAAGATCAATGGTGGGCAACGAATCGGTGGGTTTTGAGACGGCGGTAAGAGATATGAGTGGAGGGAATGAGGACCGTTGGATCTTGGATGGTGGAGAGGAGATCAACGGTGGACAACCAATTGGGGATCGGCAATCGGGGGCGAGACAAAACACACGCGATTAAAACTTTGCGATGCGATTGAGCGCAGGCTGTCGATCTAAGAATGAGATCAATGGTGGAGAATGGATCGGGAGACGGCCGATTGGGGGAACAAAACAAATGTTGCGATCGAAATTTGCGATGCGATTTTGCGTGGACCGTTGGATTGAAGGACTAGATCAATGGTCGGGATTATTTCAACTCACGCACTGGCGGAAAAACTCTAAACATAGGAAAATCCAAAATTTTTACAAAAAATAAAGGTTTTTTAAATATGGGTGGGATGTATATATATATGATAGTTAGGCGCCCACCTGTGGGGCCTTCGGATATGGGATGCAAAGGGCCCGGGGCTTAATACATCAAAGGCCAATCGCAATCGGAACCGCGGGCCTGGTCTTTCCGATCAACCCATTGTGAATTCTCTGATTGCGATTGCGCGATTTTTCTTTTTAATATAACCATTTTTCATTAACACGTGACTTTAATACATTAGATTAAAAGTTTGGATAAATGGGTTTTTGTATTTACAAAGGGAAAAATAGATCGGGAAAGGGTTTTTCAATGGATTTGGGGGTTTCAGGATAGTTAAAAAATGGGTTTTTAACTATGGGAAAGTGATTTTCATAAATGGAAGAAGACGATTTATGAAAACAAGGGAGTTTCTATGGAGAAAAAGGGGGAGAAAATGAAGGTTTGAGAAGGGGGAAAATGAAGGTCTTTCAGCAGTCTTTTACTTGGAATCAGAAGAATTTTCAGAGTATAAAATGGAAATAGTAATGAAGATTTTGGACAGAGGCATGAGGCCTTCTAGGAGTCTCCAAGAGCCAACAATTTTAAGTGATAAAATTTGTTCCTTGGAGGCTCAAAAAGTCTTAGCCACCTTTTGGTATAACAAAATATTATAGGTGGCTAACAGTGGCTCCACTTGGGGATGATGCCTTCTTGAAGGTATCAAGAACTTCAGACTTGGATTCTCTGGGAGGCTGATCAGTTGCCTAATCCATTGGGCTGCTCTTCTTGTACTGGGATGATTTTCTCTAAAAATATATTAGCAGCCGTAAAGTAATGGATCATTATCAATACAAATTTCTACCTACCTAATCCTACTGATCTAACATTTTTTCTTCATCAGAGTGCACTTGGATTGGCAAACTCTTTTCACAATATTTTATTCTTTTGAAAGCAAGAAATATAACCTATTTCTACATCCTTATTTCTCCCTGAACTCAGCTTAAACAGTTGAGTTCAGATGCTTCTCTACCTACTCTATTATCTATTGGGATTAAACTGTCCAACAGATTTTTATTCTCTAAATTCTACAACAGAAATTGAAAAACAGTCAAGTCAAGATTAAGTTGTTTGACTTGCTATGATCTATGGCATTAAAACAAGTTGCACATAGATTATTATTTGTAGGAAAGTAAAAACAAAATGGAAGGCTTTAAGATCTGAAAGTATCTCATCATGGCCTTCTCTTTTCTTCACAGCTCTGTTTTGAACTTGTTTTGAGCTGTCTTCTTCCTCTCTTCTGGTTCAAGTTTTGAGCAATTTAGAACCAGTTTTTCTCCTTTGTGACTTAGAAGATAAAATAGTTTTGAGTCATCTCTCTTTGGAAACTTTGGTTCAGATTTTGAGTTTGTTTGAACCTTCAATCTCTATCCTAATCTATCTACTGATAAGCCAAGATTGAACAGTTTAGCAAATCGAATTCACTATCCTATCAGCAGAAAAATTTAAAGCTAATTAGTCAATATTAAACAATTTGACTAACTAGAAGTGTGTTTTTGAGGAGTGGCATTTGAGCTTTCACACTTTCATATTTATTTCTCTTTTTTGACATGGGGCTTTGCCTTTCTTGTTTTCATTTCTGCCCTCTTTTCTTTCTTTTCTTTCTTTTTGTATTTTTTGATTTTTCATAACTTTTAATGCAATGGTGGGTGAAATATTCATAATGGAAAAAAGATAAAAAGGCTTCAAAACATAAAATGGATCAAGAAAAGTAATTCTTAAGCATCCTGCCATTGACAGGACCCCCAAAAAATTCTGTTCCATCCAGCTCCTGTAAGAAAAATGCATTATTACCAGCAACTAAATGAATAGAGTAAGGGCCAAGACATAGGTTGTCAAATTTTTCATGCTTTCCCTTTTCTTCCCTCCTTGAGTCCCACTTTAAAACTATGTCCCCAATCTTCAAATTCCTGGCCTTTGTTCTTCTATCAAAAAGCTTTTGATGCTGTCATGTTTCTGCAATGCTTTGTTATACACTTCTTCTCTGGTTTGCTGCAGATGAATGGTCTGATTTATTCTTCTGATCATTTCATTATCTTCAATCTGCAATTCTTGGATCAACTTCATAACTGGCACACCAAGGTTGTTAGGAAAAATTGCATCTGTACCATACACAAGCTGGAAAGGTGACATACCAATAGATTTCTTCAAAGTTAATATGTCAGCCCAAAGTGCATGGACCAGCTTTGTGTGCCAAGACTTTTTGTTGTCCTCCAACAGTTTCTTGATTATGTTCACTAAGATTTTGTTGGAAGATTCTGCAAGTCCATTACCCTGAGGGTAATAGGCTGTGGAATGCCCCAATGTTATCTGGTATTTATGACAGAAGTCAACCATTTTCTTCGATCTAAATGATGTTGCATTATCTGTGATGATCTTGATAGGGTATCCAAATCTGGAAAGAATATTAGTCTCCATAAATTTTATGATAAATGAATCATTGGCCTGCCTACAAGGAATGGCTTCTATCCACTTAGTGAAATAGTCTGTGGCAGTAAGGATCCATCTATGCTAGGCAGAGGATGAGGGATGGATTTCTCCTATGAAGTCAAGTCCCCACTATTGAAATGGGGCTTCAACAGTGATTGGAGGCAGAGGAAGGGGTAATAATTTTCTCTTGCCTTCAAACAGTTCGCATTTATGGCAAGTAGTGGTCATCTTGTGTATATAAAAAAAAAGAGTAGGCCAATAGAAACCAGCCCTCAAAATTTTGTTGGCTGTTGACTTACAGTACAAATGACCTCCACACTCTCCTTCATGGAATTCCTTCCTAACCTTCTCTGCATCAAACTCAGGCAAACATTTAAGCAATATACCACTTGCATTTTTCCAATAAAGACATCTATCAATAATGCAATAGTTTACCGCTTTCAGCTTCAAGAACCTTGCCTTAATTTTTGATAAACTAGGAGGTGTATTTAAATTAAGCAAAACATAAACAATATCAGCATACCAAGAGGAATTGATGAAATGGTTTTCAACAATGGGTGTCGATATTTCCTCTTGATCATCTAAAGCATTAATCATATGAATATTGAGAACTTCACAAGTTGATTCAACCATTAATCTAGCTAGACCTTGGCCTTTGATGAGCTTAGTGGTTTTTATCTCTAAATCATATTCAAGAATAATAGCAATCCACTTACCTCTCTTACCATCTGGGTCCTAAGTTAGAATGTCTTTAACAACTGAATTTGGGACAAAGCAATAGTGTGTGAATGAAGGATGTACACTATGAAGTCTTTCAAAGCTTTCACCAAAGCAAAAGCTTTCTTTTCCATAATGTTATACTTCAAAGGGGCATCCCTAAATTCCTTGCTAAAGAATGCAATGGGCTACTCTTGTCCTTGAGGATTTTTCTGTAGAAGGACAACAGCTATGGTATGTTCTGATGCAAATGAGAAGATATAAAAATATTTTGAAAAATCAAGACTTATTAGAACCGGTGTTTTGGTTAACGCTTGTTTCACCAGTTCAAAGGATTTTTTTGCTTCTAAGGTCCATTTTACCCCTTGCTCCTTATTTAACATGTTTGTGATATTCCTAAGGAGCTCAGCCAAGTTGGGGATGAACCTTCTCAAAAATTTAATCTTTCCAATGAAAGATTGCAACTCTTTGATGTTTCGAGGATGAGAGATTTGCAACATGGCCTCAACCCTCTTTGGGTCAATATTTATACCCCCTTCAGAAATAATGTACCCAAGAATTTTACCTTCTTGGAGCCCAAATAGTGTCTTCTTGGGGTTTAAAGATATTCCAAACTTTCTGCACTTCTCGAAAAATTTTCTTAAATGTTCTAAGTGTTCTTCATCTGTTTTTGAAAACACACTGACATCATCAAGATAGATAATGATGAAGAAGCCCAATTCCTCCGAGAATGATATGTCCATGGCTCTTTGAAAGGCTGCTCCAGCATTCATTATACCAAAGGGCATTTTCACATACATGAAAGTGCCCCAGGGTGTAGTAAAGGTTGTCTTTAATTGATCAACAGGGTGAACCAAGATCTAATTATACCCTGAATAGCCGTCAAGCAAAGAAATTCTTCTAGACCCTACCACCCTTTGTAAAATATGATCCATCTTGGGCAAAGGGTAGTTGTCCTTCAATGAAGCTTTGTTCAAGTCTCTAAAGTCTATACAAAGCGTGATTTCTCCGGTCTTCTTCCTAACAGACACCAGATTAGATACCCACTCAGAATATCTAATAGGGACAATAATACCAGCATCATACATTTTCATGATTTCCTTCTTAACCAAAGGCAACTGCACAGGGTTTATTCTGCGTAGTTTCTGTTTGAATGGTTTTTGGTTTTCTTTAAGAGGGATTTTGTGCTGTATTATTTTAGTGTCATAGGACTTAAGATCTTCGTAACTCCATGCAAAAACATCAGAACATTCTTTGAACAACTCTATGTATTTGAGTTGAAAGTGAGCTGGCAAAGCTTTGGACAGTTTAATCATTCTCGATTTCTCTTCACTGCCAATATTGCACTCCTCTACCTCAGTCTCTATAGGTTCCAGTTTTAGATTATTTTCCACATTGTTAAAATCGAACAACTCTTCTAAAGGTGTTAGACCCTTGGGCAAACTTTCGTCTTTGGAGTGCAGAGTTTCTAACTCTGCATTCGTTTCTGTTTTACCTTCAATTTTTCCAGATAACAAGTTTACATTAGCGAGTTCAAGGGACGGTTCTTCTTCATCAAGAAAATTTTCTTCGCTGCAGTCTGTATTATGATATGAGTCCGAACCGTGTAGTTTGAATTCGTTTCTGAATTGCATGAAGTCTTCTATTTGTTTGTCGTTTTCAAACACCTGCCAATATTTTTTGTTATCAGGAACGACTGGTCTAAATTTTATTGGAGTTGTGTTGTCTCCGGTTTCATATGGCATTAGACATGTTCTAGCTGCGTAGGCTAAATTATGAGCAGCAATATTACTTTTTCTTGGGACAAAAATCAGTTTGGACTCCTCGAATGATTTCAAAGGGTCCATGACATCGTTTCGATAGGCTCTAAGTCTGGGATGATTAGCGTCATACTCCCCATTAACTTGCCTAATGATTAACTCCGAATCCCCGAAAACGTTGATTCTTCTGGCTCCTAACTTTTTCAAAAAATGTAAGCGTAGAAGAAGGGATTCATATTCCGCTATGTTGTTGGAACACTGAAAGTTTAATTTACATGAAATGCATTCTGTATGGTTTTTTTCAGTGTTAGTAATCCAGACACCTGCACCTGTGTTATTCCTAGTGCATGACCCATCGAAATGCTCTATAGAGGACTGTTTTCAGTTTCATCTGTTAGATGAATGTCCTCTTTAGCTAACGTGCTTTCGGATTGTTGTTGAATGTCTGCAATTAGTTATAGATGTTTTGATTCCCCCTGATTTTCGTTCAGTTGAGGGTCGTTTTCTTTAGTGTCCAGGTTTAAAAGCAATGGATGCATGACTTGTAGTTCAAGACCCATATTTGGTTTTCTATGGTTTAAAGGTTCAGCAAACTATTTTGACAGTCTTGTGGTATTTATCTCCCCCTCTCTATCGACCATTAATTCTACTAAAGTTACTTGTTCATCTGCAGCTTCTTCATTAAAATGGATAAAAGAATCAAGGCCTGTATTTATAGAATAAAGGGGAGATTTTTGTGGTCTGTCTTAACTTGTAACTGTGTATTGCATATGATACTCCCTGTAAAGTCTTTTGGTTTGATTGAAAACAGGGATAGTCACATAGGTCATGTCCATATGCATAGTCCCCTGTAACTTAGCCCCCCAAGATCTAGATAACAACATTCCATACTTTGGGGGCACATCAGCCACAGCAATATCCATAACTAAAGAATTGGCTGGAATCTGGGCTAAGTTAACACAGAGGTCTTTGATCAATCCAATACATTTTACTCTGTTTGAGTCAAAGGAGTAAAGGTCTTTGTAAGGTCTAGTGATTTCAAGACCCAGGCTCTCCATTATAGCTTTTGGCATCAAATTATGAGAAGCCCCTGAGTCATGCATAGTGTTGTGTAGAATTTTTTCATGAATGTTCAAACTTACATAAAAGGGAGGAACAGGTCCCTCTTGATATTTACCTTCAATCTTAGGGCCAAAAATCAACTCTGGTTGGTCATCACTAAGATTGAATGTATCTCCATTTTCCTCTATATTTAAAGCCTTCAAAATTTGAGTTCTATATACATGTTGGGTAGCTAACTCGGTTAAGGGAACAAAGATTTTAATCTTGGAAATTTCTTGTTCCACGCTGAAAGGAATTTGATTCTTTGAAGTGCCTGTTTGAGCCTTATTAGCTGTCAGTTTATCAGCAATAACAGCTTGCTGATTTGTTTTATTTACACTTGACATAACAGTTGTAATAGGAGTACTAGCTAAAGTGCTAGTACTACTAGAGTCTGCACTCTGTTTTTCAGCGTTTTGAGTGCCTCTCTCTTTACCTTTATCAGAATTTACAGCCACCGTTTTTTCCTTTTGTTTGACCGTTTTAGGCTTGGTTGAACTGTTGTTTTGTGAAGATTTGTCAGAGGTTTTGGTGTTGGGGGCTTGTTGACTAGCCTTGCTTCTAAGGTCATATTCCCTTTGAGTTTCTATGATGACATTTTCCATGTCTTGATAATTATTTTCATCATCATCTATTTTGTCATCATACGGTGTATATAGACCTTGTTTTTTATCATAATGAATCTCAAAATCATCATCATTGACCTCCAACATGTTGATAGCACCTTCCTCTGTTATTTCATCTGTTTCCTCAACCTCACTTATATAGTTCTGATGAAAGGGAGGAGTGATCTGTTGATCATCTTCCCTAGGTCTGTTTGGAGGTTGGTTCCTTCTAACATTCTGATTCTGGTTTTGGTTTCTGTTTTGAGGAGCAGTTTGGTTTTGATTTGCTTGTGCTCTTTTAATCTAGAGAGGGATCTCTCCAATATGAACCCAGATGGATTTGTCTTGGAGGTTTGAAAAATGATGTTAGGCTAGTTATGAAGGCCAAGGGTTTGTTTTGTTCTTTGGATGGTTGAGCATGAATGTTACTTGAGAGGAAAGTTCTAAGTGCAAAAAGTTTCAAAAGTGAGAAGTTGCAAGCAAATAGAACAGCTTTGGCTAATAGATAGATATAACACTAGTTTTTAGTCCATTGGGCTATGGAGTCATATCTGAGCTTTAATTGAGGAACAACATCAAGAGTGATCCAAGGGGCAAGTCATCTATATCACAAGATTATTGAGATTAGAATGATGGAATGGAAACAATAAAGTGTTGGAAGGGTGGAAACTGATAATGATTTCTCAAGGGATTTATAGTCAGTCCAAACAAGAAAAATCCTCTTAAGTAACTTTTTAAAACCAACCAAGAACTGGGCTAACCGTAAAATTCTTGGGCAAGTCTGTATTAAAGCAGCTTAATTGACAAATAATCCAGTAATCCACATAATTACTTTTAGAAAGTATGAAAACACATAAGAGAAACACAATGTAACCTTAAGATCAGATAAGGTACTTTTAAACTTAGTCTGCTTTCAGTCAACACCAAGGGAAAATTTCAGAATATTCCTTTGGAGAAAAGAATCTAGGAATCAGGGCAAACCATATCTTCTCTAGTCTAAATTTAATAGCAAATAATGGAAATCACATTCAGGAACAATGTTTAAGCAAACAGAAGGACGAGGGAATGCCAACATTCCTAAATGTTTAAACTGTATTGAATCATTCTTAAATAAATAAATTTGAGGAAAACATTAAGATAAAGATTTCTCAGCCAGAGAAGGTCACTGATATACAGTAGATCCTAACCCTGTTTAAACTGTTCTTTACAGCAGAATATGAACAATATGGCATACATAGAAGGAAAAACAATTAACAAAGAAAGAAGCACTTCACCAGTAATATAGACTAGGATCCCAAGAAAAAGCTTGTTATTGATGTCAAACCAGTTACAGTCTTCAAGTCAAATGTTTCAGTTCAGCAATCATCTTAACTATTCAACCTAACTGCTCTATCACAAACAGAGCTTCAAGGGCCAGCGAACACTATGTACAAATAGAAGTCTTGAGCTCAAATGCATTTCAAAGTTCTGCAACTAACAATTTCTCATCTTCTACAGAAGTATTTATAGGAATATGAGGAGGTGAGATCTAACAAAAGATCTCCTAAGACAATTAATACATATTCAAGACTTCTAGGCCTGCTGAGGGGCTCGATGAAGAAGTCTACAGGTGGATTGCTGTATTAACTGTTTTACAATTATGAATAAAAATCGGTGGGAGCCTTTATTGACTTTGAGGCTCTGCGTAATGTGTGGAGTAACTATGTAGATATTTATGCATTGATTTCCTTGTAGAAGTAACTCCCTGGCTGTGCTAGAGGTGAATATCTGATTTTCTTCAATAAATTTGGCCTCTGTTTGAATGGTTTGAGGCAATAGGTGGCTTTTATGGTAGCTGAGGAATTTATTCGCCTCGGTTGAAGCAGTGGAAGTCCTCCTGTCAGTGATACACTTATGATTTTCTTTAAACTTTGTTTTGAGTTGGGGATTAGGCTTTTGATAACCGTCTTAGCCGTAATCCCCGTAATATTGTCTTCAATCTTCATCTTCTATGCTTTATTTTCAAAAATGATACTCTCTAACTGTTCCTTTGAATAAAACAGTGTCTTGTCGATGTGCAAGACCGCGCTGGGCTTCACGACATCAACGCTTATGAAACATTTGACAAATAATTGAATTCAACCTTTTGAATGGCTCTTTTTAGTAGCTCAAAGGTGTAGGAAACGTCTTTCCCAGTCCTCAGCTTTTATTTTCAATACAGTGGAAAACCATTACAAAGACCTGCAAAACACAAAAAAAAATTAAAAATCCTACTTTTTGGGTTTAAACTGCTTAGAAGGTGGGGAAAGAGCGTAGCCGTTGGATCAAGACATGTGGACGGTCTAGATCTAATCAGGGAATCGTAATCGGCGAGAGGAGAAAAGGGGTGCGATTGAAAAACTCCGATGCGATTGCGCGATTGGGAGGGTCAAAGCGATTGAGCGATGACCGTCGATCTAAAAACGAGATCAACGGTAGAGGATGAATCAGGATAGTCGCAATCAAGGGGCAAACAAAATGTATGCGATTAAAAAACTCTGATGTGATTGTGCGATCGAGAGGGTCAAAGCGATTGAGCGATGACCGTCGATCTAAAAACGAGATCAATGGTGGGCAACGAATCAGCGGGTTTTGAGACGGCGGTAAGACTTATGAGCGGAGGGAATGAGGACCGTTGGATATTGGAAGGTGGAGAGGAGATCAATGGTGGACAACCAATCGGGGATCGACAATCAGGGGCGAGACAAAACACACGCGATTAAAACTTTGCAATGCGATTGAGCGCAGGCCGTCGATCTAAGAATGAGATCAATGGTGGAGAATGGATCAGGGGATGGCCGATCGGGGGAAAAGAAAAAATGTTGCGATCGAAAGCTGCGATGTGATTTTGCGCGGACTGTTGGATCGAAGGACTAGATCAACGGTCAGGATTATTTCAACATATGCACCGGCAGAAAAACTTTAAACAGAGGAAAATCCAACATTTTAACAAAAAATAAAGGTTTTTTAAATATGGGTGGGATGTATATATATATATGATAGTTAGGTGCCCGCCTGTGGGGCCTTCGGATATATGGGACGCAAAGGGCCCGGGGCTCAATACATCAAAGGCCAATCGCAATCAGAACCACGGGCCTAGTCTTTCCGATCAACCCATTTTGAATTCTCCGATCGCGATTGCGCGATCGGTCTTTTTAATATAACCATTTTTCACTAACATGTGACTTTAATACATTAGATTAAAAGCTTGGATAAATGGGTTTTTGTATTTACAAAGGGAAAAATAGATCGGGAAAGGGTTTTTCAATGGATTCGGGGGTTTCAGGATAGTTAAAAAATGGGTTTTTAACTATGGGAAAATGATTTTCATAAATGGAAGAAGAGGATTTATGAAAACAAGGGAGTTTCTAGGGAGAAAAAGGGGGAGCAAATGAAGGTTTGAGAAGGGGGAAAATGAAGGTCTTTCAGCAGTCTTTTACTTGGAATCAACGGAATTTTCTGAGTATAAAATGGAAATAGTAATGAAGATTTTGGACAGAGGCATGAGACCTTCTAGGAGTCTTCAAGAGCCAACAATTTTAAGTGATAAAATTTGTTCCTTGGAGGCTCAAAAAGTCTTAGCCACCTTTTGGTATAACAAAATATTATAGGTGGGTAACAGATTCCATCGAAATAGTCACATCTTCTAACTGCCCTACCGGTTTAATGGTAGACCTATCTGCTAATTCCAAGATCGTAGGGGTTGGCTTAATTTTTTTGAGGTAATTATATTGATGGAAGCACCCAAATATACCAGTACATTTGGGATTTCAATCCCATTGATTGTACTATTAGAATTTGGTTCCTTGGGTCCCCATATTTTACAGGCATGGTCTTTCCAAGCATGATATCAGATAGTCTACCCATCACATGAATGTTTAACGGGTCCCTTGGTTTCTTCCCAAGTTTCTTAGAGAAGTAATCCTTGAGATTTTTTTCATATATCGGTACATCCCTCATAGCTTGGAGAAGGGGTATTTTGACAAAAAGATTTTTCAATTCCCCTAGGAAGTCAAACTTTGCTTGAGGGTTTTTTTTATTCAGGGTCAATATTTCAAGATATGGTGTAGTAATTGGACGACCCTGTTTAGGAACAGGTTGGGGAGGTGTTTGGTTCATCATGTTTTGTTCCGGTTTATCCCGAACTCTCCTACGTTCTGGTTATATAACTTCACTGTCAATATGTTCTATGATAATAGGTGAAGTTGGAGCATTTACTACCCACCCAGATTGTAAGTTTATATTATTAAGCCCTGCGGGAGAAATGCTATATGATGGAAGGTTAAGAGTGTTTGTTTGTTGTACCCATTTATTATTAGGATTCAGATTGGGCCAGATAGGAAGCTGAGGTCGAAGGGATGGGTTACTTGGAAGTACATAGGAGGGCAACTGAAGTTGTTGTTGAGACATAGAGTGGTGAAATTTCCCAGTAGGAGAGGGTCCATGCCAGTTCTAATTCCATGAAGGAATCAAACTGGTCTGGGGAGCCCATTGTTGCTAGGGGGGATATTCATATTGATACCACATCGGTGAAAAAGGTACATACTGGGGGCCCATATTGAAATTAATAAAATATCGAGATGGGTCTTGGGGCATACCTAGATTCATAGCTGGTGGTCGAGGTTGCCATGTCTTTTTCTGTCCCATGAAGTACAGTTGGACTACCACATTTTCTTCACTTTCCCCTTGAAAAAATGCCTTCACTCTTGGCAAGGAATGGAACGAGCTGGTTGCATGGGTTTGTTCGTAAATTGTGCAGGATTCCACTATGTTTAATGGGAATTCTTTCAACAGATGCTTCTTTCTGCACCGTGGGAAGAATATAGTCATAGTCTTCTCCAAATCTATTGATTTCTATTTCACTTCCAGAATGTCCATTAGGGCAGATAATGTGCTTAGGATATTAGTCCTTAGGTTATACAGTAAGTTTATGATTTATAACTTCATATCTCCTCCACCAGAAGTCTTTAACGACCGAATTCCTTGTCCACTTCTTGCAGCTCCTCATGAACATTGAATGCACAACTCACAGATAGTGTTGAAGTCTTCTTTTGAAACGTCCCCCTTTCCTACTATGTCTAAAAGTTGCAGGGAGTCTTCCTTAAGTTCCTAGAGACGAATGATCTTTATAATATCTTTATCCAGGTCATTATGGCCTGATCTCTGTAGTATATATTTGAATCGTTCCACACAATTTTCCATGTTATCATCCTCTTTTTGTAAAATCTTAAAATTTTCCTCTTTGGTGTCACAGGATTTACAGTAATCTTGGTATTTCTCCAAAACTAATTCCTTCATCACATCCCATGAGGAAATAGTATTTCCTCCTAAACCCATGAACCATCATAGGGATCTACCTTTTAAGGTAACATGAACATTTTTAGCTTCTGAGCATCAGCGATATAATCATACCCTCAACAGACAATGTCAAATTCGAAGAGGAATGTATTGGGGTCTTCAGAAGAAATCCCATGAAAATTAGGCAGATTCATGGAATGGGCTTCATCGATGCATCAGCTATAATGTTTGCAATTGTAAAAATCAATATAAGAACTTGTAGGTTCCATGAATATCCTCCAATACTCACCCAAGATTTCAATTGATTCTGTAACTAGTACTTGGGGTGATTCGATTGTAGAAGGTTTCACAACACTCCCTTGGTCTCTTGGTGATGCTAAATCCTTCAGGAGCTCTTCTTTCCAATTGGAATTACTCAATTCAACTGCAGGAGGTTTCAAAACACTCCATTGGTCTCGTGGTGAAGCAAACCACTTTGGCTATTCTTCTTCCCAATTGGAATTTCTCAATTCTTCTGACCCTCTCCTTTTTATTTCTTCCCCTTCTGCTGGCAGCAGGGATATCTCCTTCATTGATACCTTATTTATTACTCCTTCTGCTGTCTAAAGAATTTCCTCTTGTACCTTGGATGGCATTAGCTACTCAATCGACTGCACTTCAGACTTTGTCTAAACCCTTACCCTGACAACAGCATGAGAAGATGCTACAAATTCAGCCTTTACGATGATCTCTTCTGTATACGTCTTCCTTCCCTTATCCATTCCTTTATTTTGGGGTCTTCCTTTGCCCCTCTTATTAATATCTTTATTCATGCAATTTGATGGGAATAATTCATTAAATTAACAGAAGCACTCAGGACCCAGAGAAGGATAGATAGTTTCATCCCCAGGACAAGAGAGTAGGTTCAAAAAGAAAATCAAATAAACTAAAATAAAATCAAATTTCGGGACCTGATTAGGGTGATCAAATACCCTCTCTAGGACGAGAAGTTGGCCCTTCATAAAAATAATAAAAAAGAAAAAAAGTAGAATACTACGCCCATGACTTTGAGTAGGGTAACAAATTCCCTCCCAAAGACGAGGGATTGGTTCTAATGAGAAATAAAAAAGAAAAATAACAAACTACAGTCAAGACTTAGAGCAGGGTAATGAATTCCCTCCATAATACGAGAGGCCAGTTCTAAAAAAAAATTGAAAAAAAAAAAAACTGAACACTACATTCAGGACTTAGAGTAGGGTAACAAATACCCTCCTCAAGATGAGTGATTGGTTCTAGAAAAAATAATTAAAAGAGAGGAAAGAAAAAACTATACTCAAGACTTGGAGAAGGGCAATAAATTCCCTCCCCAAGATGAGAGATCGACCCTTATATCAATTGCAGATCATGTTCTTGCACCTTGTTATCATCCCCGACAACGTCGCCAAAATGTTGGTGTCCAGATGTGAACAATCTTCAAATCCTTTTTCCACATTAATTATCAATCCAGGTGCGTTGGTTATTGCAAGAATAACATGAATAGTATATGCAAGAGAAATAACATAATATGCTATTGAATCACATGCTTAATCAATAAAATAAAGCAAACTAATGTAACCACAATTAAAGATGGATTGCAGAATTATAAAAGTATTCATAGCAATTACAAGATCATACTGAAAGATCAGTTACAATAATAAACCAAAATACAAAATCAACAAAAAGGAAAATAATGTTGCACCTGATCAGAAGAGTGGCCCAACTCTTTGATCAGGGCTATGACAAACTCACAACTCACAAATGCAACATCAAAACACTGTGCATTCAATTGATTAAAAACACTTCTGTTACAACATTAGTCTCTTTCTGCTTAACCCTGATTCACAGCCCTAAGGCATTTTTATGCAAATATTCAGGGAACCATATTTTCCCTCTAACAAATAAATATCTACAATTATACATTTGTTACAATAGCAAAGTAGTTGATGAAAGGAAACCACGAAAAGCCTGAAATAGAGCTGGGGTAAGTTGGGATCTGTTGCGCTGTTGCAGCATGTTGAAATAGCGCTTAGAATTTAGAGTTGCTTCGTGGCTTGGAAATTTAATCCCTTTACTTTGTTGAATCTATGGAAATAGCACAGTTAATACTTGAAAAGGTAAAACCTCCACGTCTATTACTTCATTAATAAAATATTCATATAATACAGTGGGAAGGGATTTACCTCATATATTTTAGAACAATTACTGATACAAAGAGATAGAAATGTGGGTGAAAATGAGAGAGAAAAGTATACAGATTTGGTACCCAACATGAAATCCAAGTAATATTAATTTGGAAAATCATATTTTAATATTTTAACATTTCATATAATATAATTTATGTGGTTGAAATTATTTATAGTTTCACTTGATATTGTTTTGTATTGTAATTAACATATGCAACTTTGTGTTATCATATTAGATGAAGATGCACATTGTATAACATTTTTTAAATCCTACAAATTGATTTATGATGATTAATAATGAACACAAATAAAATGAATATACAACTAAATTATTAATTTACAATGATTATTAATGAAACTAACTCAAATGAATATAAACTACTAAATTAGTCGTTTATATAATGAATATGAAACTACCAAAAATATATCAATGACTATGGAAAATGATAAATCTAGGATTACAAATGATGACTAAAGTTCTCATATATACGACTATTAGTAGCTAATTTACAATATCTTATAACACGACCACAATTTAGTCATATTTCTTTTGTCATTAGTTGGTTTCAAACAACGAACACAATTTTCATGTATATGACTATTAGTAGCTAATTTGCAGTATCTTATAACATGAGCAAAATGTAGTCATCTTTATTTGGCCATTAATTGGTTTCAAAAGATGACCAACAATTACATATATATGACTATTAGTAGCTAATTTACAGTATATTATAACATGACCGATATCTTGGTAATATTTCCTTGGTAATTAATTTGCTTTCTCAGGTGATAATATAGTAATATAATTTGTCGTATATTTGGTCATTAATTATGACAATTAATGACCCAATCAATGATTAAATCAATGACCAAATTAATGAATAAATTAATGAATAGATTAATGAGCAAATCGGTGACTAAAGTAATGACCAAATATATTAGTAGACAACAAAATTAAGATAACTAATTAATGACTAAGCTAAAAATAACTAAAATTTGGTTGCGTTATAAGATATTGTAAATTAGCTACTATTGGTCACTGATTGAAAAATAATCATTTATATGCAAGTTTTAGTCACTTTTTTAGTAATTAATTAGCCATTTTGTACTAGTGAGCAAAAAAGAAGAAAATGACCGAAAAAATCATTGAGAAAAGGCGGTGGTTACCAAAAATGACAGAAATAATGCAGGACTGTCAAATCGACTGCCTAAGAGATTCATGGAGGAGGATGTGCTACGTGTAATGTCTAGGGTTGGGAGGAACCTAAGGTCATCAGGTAAGATAGAAATTAAATGGATTCGAGATGTCGCTGAAGTCTCTAAAGGGGGACTTTTAATATGAATGTATTATATTAATGTTCGAAATTCATTGAGTTAAAGTTTAACAACCTTAGGATTAAAACCTTTGGACTAAACCATTAATCACGATGATGACTAATAAGATAATATTTGTTGGTAAATAAATAAATTTTGGAAGAATAACCTTTTTATGTTGATCTTAAATATTACATGTAAAGTAATTCTTTTTTATGTTAAATTTTACAGTAGTGTATGTTAAAATTGGTATCAGAGCACAGGCTACAACATTGTTTCCTATTGGATGCTTAGGTATTAACAACATGTGTAATTTTCACACAGAGAAAGAGAGAGGAAGAGCATTCACAAAAGGAAGAGAGGAGGAAAAATTTTCACAACACTGATGAGACCAGCTATGCGGAATGGTGCTGCATAGGGAGAAGATGTCAATCCATTGTTTTCAAACCCAGACATGTGGGTGTAATTAGGAGAAGAATCACCAAATTTGAATGCCCTATTTCTGGAAATAGTTCAAGAATTATGGGAAGAAATGAGTAATTTAAGGGCTGGAAACGAGAGATTAAGACAAAAATAAGAGAAAATTATGAAAGGTCTCTCTACATACGAAATAAAAGGAATCAAAACACCATTCCTATTAATGGAACCACAATTTAAGTGCATTGAGAAAGGGATGATCACTCTGAGTCAGGAGACTACATTGAAAATGTAGAAGAATCAGATAATGGTACAAGAGTAAAAGGGGCTAAAGGGTATAAACTAAATTACACATGGAATTTTAAAAGATTAAGCCTCAAACATCTAAAGGTGAGGTGGAAGAATCTATGGAGGCCTTATTGATTAGCATGAATAGATATTTTCATAATTATGAATACGGTAATAATTTAAAGGCCAAACTAGAAATTTAGCAACTGTGAGGCAAGGGCACCTTATGGTGGTAAGAAATTAAGACAATCCTAGGAGTGGAAGAACAGGCGGTAACATGGGAGAATTTTCAAAACTATTTCAAGGATACGTACCTCACGGAACAATTTATGATGAAAAAGTGAAGGAATTACATGAATTGAGATTGGGGAAGCTAACCATGGATGAGTTTGTGGATAATTTTACTTCTTTATTGAGATATGATTGGAATATGATAATCCAAAAATAATGGATGACGTGATCCAAAAGGCTTGTAATTGTTACCAACAAATGAAGAAGAAAAGAGATAATTTTAAGAAGGAAGGGTCACATAATTTTCATAATGTAAAGAATGAAAAAAATTCTAGTTCTTAAAGCAAATATAAATCACCGCCAAGTAGGCCAAGTAGGTATTCTCGAAAAGGGCAACAGAAATCCAAATTTTAGGGTGAACTCAAGAAAGTAGAAGAATAGAGTAAGACATAGATTATTTCCTCCCAGAAACCTCCCTGCAGTGTTGGGGTATTGGGGAGCCCCATTACTACAAAAATTTCCCCCACTGTACGAGAACAGATCTAGTCACTAATATCTAGGAAGCTCCCAGGGTGGGTGAGGTAGCCATAATTTTACCAAGCATTAACACAGCCTTAGAGAGCACCAAGAAGAATATCAACCTCTGATGATAGATATATAACGTAAGATAAATAACCATATTGTTTCTATTTTAATAGATCAAGGAGCTAGTTTAAGCTATGACAGCCCATAAGTGGTGGAGTAGTGTCATTTACAAACTACAAAATTTAAAGAACCTTGTTTGATACAGTTAGCCACTGGGACTAAAAGAAGCGTATTAAATAAAATAGGGAACTGCCCCATTGAAATAATTGTACATCACATTGATGTAAATTTAAATATGTTTCCTTCAGGAATTTATGATGTTTTAATTGGCATGTGTTGGTTAGAAGGGAATTGATCCCTAATCAACTGCAAAGAAAAGAGTATTAGTTTCCTCACCAAGGATAGTACATGAAAAGAAATTCAGCGAATTATGAGACTTGTTAAATTATGACCCATTACAACCACTCAGTTAAGCAAATGCATTAAAAAATTATGCCAAATTTATGTTGTACAGGTTGTATTTTCTAATACTAAAAATAGGGCAGTACCTGTAAAACTTATTCCAGTTATTCAATATTATCCTCATATTTTTCTAGAAGAGATTCTAGGGCTAACCCTAAACGATATATAGATTTTACTATATAATTAGTTTTGGGTGCAACCCCAGTATCAAGAACCCCCTACCAAATCAGTATTACGGAGTTGAAAAAACTCAAGATACAACTGCAATAATTACTGCTAAGGGCTTATATCTGCCCATGTCACCCCGACGAGCCCTTGTGTTATTCTTTAGGAAGCAGAATGGTACCTTGTGAATATGTATTGATTACAAGAAATTAAATAAATTAACCGTTAAAAATAAATATCAATTTCCAAGAATTGATGACCTGTCTGATCAGGTTAAAGGTTCCACCGTATTTTGAAAAATAGACCTACATTTAAGATATCACGAGATAAGGATTAAGGAGGAAGATATTTATAAAATAAAATTTAGAACTCGGTATGACCATTATGAATTTATTGTTTTTATTTTTTGGATTACTAATTCCCCATCCACTTTCAATATTTTAAAGAACAATATTTTCAACTCTTATTTAGACAAATTTGTTCTCATTTTTATTGATGACATCCTTATCTACTCAAAAAATTTAGAGGAGCATAAGTACAATATTATGCTAGAGTTTTAGACCTTAAAGGACCACCAAATGTACACTAAATTCAATAAATGTGAGTTCTATAAGGATGATATTCAACATATACGCCATGTAATTTCCTCTGAGGGCATAACAGTGGAACCTGAATAGATCAGAACCATCATGGAATGGCCCGTTCCAAAAATTGTCACAGATATATGATCTTTCATGTGTTTAGGAGGACAATACCATTGATTCATAGGGTAGTTTCAAAATTTTCCTATCCTCTCACGTCCTTAAAAAAAAATGAAGAGTTTTCAAGTGGACCGAATCATGTCAAAACAACTTTGAGAAGCTAAAACATTTACAGACTACAAATCCATTACTGAAGGTGGATAATCCTGGAAAGGAATCTATTTTCTTTACAGATGCATGACAAGAAGGAGTTGGTGGATTTTTGATTCAAGTGGGTAGATTCATATATTACGAGTCATGAAATTTGAAAGAGCATGAGAGATTATATTCAAAGTACGATTTGGAATTGATTGTAGTAATTCATCCCTTAAAAGTGTTATGACACTATTTACTAGGGAATTTTTTTTTATTAATGACCAACTGTAGCAGTCTTATGAGTTTATTTAAAAAACCTACTCTTAATTCTCAGCAAGCTATATGGAATTCCTTTTTGAGTGAATTTTAATTTGAAATAAAACATCTAAAGGGGAAGGAGAATTGGGTCGAAGAAATATTAAGGAGGTGGTTGCATTATGTGTATGAACTCTCCTACAATCATCTTAAGAATAAGTTCTTAGGTCAGATAAAATAAGTTTCTTTGAGAGACCCAAAATATGAGTTTTTATGGGAGAAATCTTACCAGGCAAACAAATTAGGGACTCAAAGTGAATATATTATAAATGGGGAGAACCTATTAACTTTGAAAGGAAGGATATTCATTCCAAATCAGATTGTGATTAAGCATTTAACCTTCGATTAATTTCATAGGAATACGTATGGTGCTCATCATGGGTATAAGAAATTATTCCTTGCATTAAAAAAATTTATTTTTGGCCTCAAATGAGAAAGGATATTTCATATTATCTATCCAAATTCCTAGACTGCCACTAATTAAAATATGAACACTATCACCGAACAAGATTGATACATCCACTACCTATTATGGAATGGAAGTAAGATGCCATCAAATTATATTTCAAAATAAGACTACCGAAAACTAAAAGAAAAAATGATTTCATAATGGAAGTAGTGGATAAAATAAGTAATTTTTTTCATTTCATTCTAGTACAATATACATACAAGACTGTCCAAATTGATGATATTTTTAAGAGGGAGATATTTTGGTTGCATGGCATACCAAAATTATTTATCCCTGGTAGGGATTTAAAATTTACCTCTACCTTTTGGAAGGTTGTCTTCTACGGACTAGGCACCCAAGTTTAATTTAGTACCGCCTATCACCCACAAACATATGGGAATACTAAATGACTAAGTCAGGTGTTGGAAGATATGTTCAGAATGTATGTTATGAAACAAAAAACCAAATGGGAATATTACCTTCACCTTTTTTAATTCACATACAATAATGTGTATCACAACCAATTAAAAATGAGCTCTTTTGAAGTGTTGTATGGTAGGTTATGTAGGACAACTACTAATTGGGACAATTTAGAGGCAAAATTGATCATAGGACCACATATGATAGTTTAAATGGATCAAGTTGTATGAGTGGTGTGAACAATTTTAAGGATTTCCCAAGACAGATAAAAGGGGTATCGAGAAAAGCAAAAAAAAATAGCGAATTTCAGATCGAGGATCATGTTTCTGTATGAATTATACAAAAGATAAGGAGCGCTAGATGGGTTGGTTGTGGGAAGTTGTACCATCATTTCTGTGCTCCATTTCAAATTTTATAGAGAATTAGACCTGTAGCGTACTCGCTTGCACTTCCTAGTCATGTACAAGTACATAATGTGTTCCATGTTTAATTATTAAAAAAATATATTGATAATTATAGAAATATTAGAAATTTGAAGGAATTGTAGCTCGAACCAAATCGAGAGTTCCCAGTATATCCCCTATATATTCTCAATCAGGGAGAAATAATTCTATGGAGGCGAGTCATCACCGAGGTTAAAGTGTAGTGAGATCACTTTAGCTCAGAGCAAGCCACCTAGGAAGATGAAGACTTTATGAAGGAGGCCTACCCAAATCTTATTGTGAGAGAAGAATTAAAATTGGGGGCAGTCTTCCATTCAAGGGCGAAAAGATGTAATACCTTAGGATTGTATTTAATCTTTTATATTTGTCTCTTACTCTTCAAGGTACTTTGTTATGAAGTGGTAGAGAGTTAACAATCAACTAATCAATTTTTGTTATATATATATATATATATATATATATATATATATATATATATATATATATATATATATATATATATATCTTTGTGTGTGTGAAATGAAATGGAAAAGTTCAGAGAAAGGACCCTAGAATGTAGTTTTTCAAACAACATACATTTATAGAAAGTGATTTTTGTCTCTCTCTCTCCCTAGAGATCGAGATCTTAGTGTGAAAGGAAAGGGGGAATAAAGACGAGTAAAAGTAAAAGAAAACGAGAAATTTCTTCCAAAGTTGGATAGTGAGGCAATGGAAGCCCTCAGTTTAACCAATAATGGAATTTTAGACTGGACTAGGGGTCTTGATGTATAAAAATTAAAATTTAGAAATTACTGTCTATGTGTTATTCTGTGGGTGAAAGAACATAAGGGGAGGTTGGACATAATTTCTAGTCTCCATGTTGGGTGTTGCAGTCTTTTCTTATAAAAGCTTCTAGCTTTGGAAATAAACATAGAAGTAAAAGCATGGAAATTTTGCTGTGTATATTGTATACTATTCTAGAAGATTATCTAAAAATATCTATTGTGTTTATTCTATACTCTTCTAAAAGAAAAAATTAAAAATATATGCTATGTATATTTTATGTTATTCAAAAAAATTAGGTTAGGATTTATGTTGTGTATTTTATACTGTTCTAAAGGATTACTTGAAATTATCATTGTGCAAAAACTTATGGTTAAAGTAATTATTATAACTAATAAAACTTCACTATAATACTTTGTGTGAATCAGTCTCATGGAGACATCCTCCATATGAATCAATTTTCAGAAAAGGACTGAAGCCTCTTTGTAGGGAAGATTATAATTGGATGATGACTTCTAGGAGTTAAGGGGTAAACATTATATCTATATTTTGCACCCGAGCATACATAGTATGTAAGTTATTTATAAATACTCTTACATGGTGGCAAACATAATAAGTCTTGTGGCGTGCTAACACCCATAAAAATGCAAGAATTTGGAAATAATTATTGGAATAAGATTTTTTGTGTTATTTCATTAAGGAAGTAAACAAAGTTAGAGTAAAAGCATAGAGATGGCTTAGAAAAAAAGATTGAAAATTATAATTTATTTTCCACACAACAGTGGAAAAACCATATTGAAAATTTGGTCTGGAAATTTGCATACAAAAAGGAAAAATAATCATTAAAGTAATTATGTTATATCAATAAAATTGTTTATCTCATAACATTAATAAAATAATCCAGAGTAGACTAATAGTGAATAATTCCATAACTAATATATATGTTAAAGCTTTAAATCTTCACGAAAAGTTGAATAGTGAGAAAACCCACATACATTAACTTTCAATACTTTAAGGAGCAATTGTGAACACATTAATTAAAGAACATCATTAACATAATATACAAATTTGGAATCCAAACTTAAACCTTGTGCTAGGAGGACATCTGTATATGTTAATTGTTAACTATATTCACATAGCATCAACAAATTTTAAACGACTATCCAAAACCAAAAAGGAAATAGGGGTCGATGGACTCTAGTCATAAAATGCTAAAAAATAATGAAAAATATAAGTTACATAGGAAGTGCTAGTTGAGACCTGATTAAAGAGTATTTGGGACTACCACTACAGTAAAAATTAAACTACATAATGAAAATAAATGATATTTAAACCTCATGATTCATAGTCTATACTTTAGAGCTATAGTGATAACTAAAATGGGATGCAGGCGCTAAGGAGAGCTGGTCTCTCTTCTCTGTCTCAATAATTTAAAGTCTTGATCTATTTCATTAATGAAACTCATGGAATTTGATTAATGAATTACAATAGTCCAATGTTATATACACCCTCAATAATATGATCCTTGGTCTTCTTACATAAAGCACTCCTAACCCTGTCTCTCTTTAAAAGCACTTTAATTATAATTGAAACCCATTCTTTTTATAGTGTATCAAAATGTATTGAACCAACGTTTCAACCCTCGGGGAGCGACTATACAACTTCAAACATAAAATACGTTTACACCTATTTAACATCTGCCACAACCAATAATCAATGCATTATTTCTTTTGGCCCCATACAACCAATAAGTAATAAACAACCATTAATTTAATGAACATTGGGCCATACCTTCATGTTAAACCCCGTGTAACTTTGATTGTGATTCCCGCTTGATCTTTTGTCCCCCAGATCGAATGGTTTGGGTATCTCTGGTGTTTTTTCGAGGGCAGAACTTTAGCACTAAAAAAAAACGTGAAATTGGCGGTATTAGCTTGGTAACATGTCAGATTCTAACAAGATCGGGTTTTTATTTCACAAACCGCTCCGGGCCAAAATAAAATGTGAAACCAGTAGTATCTCCCCACAAACCACTTCCTCCAATTCTGGTATTTGAATAGTGTTTACTTTGAATTCCCCCGAAATGCCTTTCTCTTCGTTAACACCATGTTTCGGCCTTTAACAAAGAAAAAACCTTCTCTGCTTAATACTTTGAACGACTTCACTAATATCGCTCGCTCAACAACAAACAACGCATTCACTCTAATTTATATTTCTTCAATAGACAGTGGTTCTATCGCTCAGACAGAGTTCCATACACTATATATAAATAGAGAATCTCTTTTGCTATTCCTAATCAACAGAATCGACTCTTGTACGCGGAATTAATTCATTCACACACGAAGAACATGGTTTTGATATATTTAGAGGGTGAATAGGAGATTTTTCACACAGAAGCTGACTTCTTCAACCTTATGCTCAGAATCCCAAAGTCAAAGGAGTAAATCCTTCGAGAAATAATCAATAACACCCAAATATCAACAATTCCATACTTTAATTAAAAATAGAGAGCAAAAAGCTCTCGACTCAGTCTTCTATGCAAAATTCCCCCCTTTACTTCGTATCAGGGGTTTTCATTTAAATATTATTACATGACTGTTCAGTTCCTCCTCGAGGATTGTTTTATTCTTATTTACAATAGAAGCCTAATTACATGATATTGTTCTAATTATATCAATGGAAGCCAATTAGACTGACACAAATAAGCTATTCGACTTCTTCACTTACTAGACTAATCCTAACTTCTCTAAGTGCAATAGACAACTAAGGTATTGACACCTTGCTGGTACATTCCTTGAACAATTTCGAATTCTTCTAGCCACAACATGTGGAAAATTCTCTCACATTGTTGGCTAGTGTCCAATGCCCCTACATCGGATTCCTAAGGAATTTTTTTTTTTCATGGGCTTCTATCAATGAGCTCTTTCACAGAACTGCCTAACTTCTACAACATAACTTCTGTCATCCAGGTGGCATCGTCATCTGGCTGGTCCTTCCACTTGATCAAATACTAGAAATATTATTGTCCTCTAGTCTTTTTATACACCTTTTTTTATAGAATATTCTCTGGCTGCAATAGTTGTGCTGTAGGTAACTGCTTCACCCACTCGATATGCTCTCTATCTACTGGTCCTTCATCTGTGCATCAAGTTGATCAAGCCCAGCTGAAATTTTGCATCATTAATCTCGCTGCTTACTTTGTCAAGGACTTCAATCAATTTATGTTCGTCTTCGTCGTGATCAATATTGTTGTTGAAATTGTGGGCATTAGCCAGAATACCCACCGAAATCTGCATCCACTGGCACAAATTAGTGACCGATTCTAGAGGGCCCCAATTTCAAAATGAAATATATGGTTATTTTTTTCAATATTTTAAATTGAAATTTGGTAGAAAATATCAGAATGATTCTAACCAACTATCTAAGTAAAACTTTACTTATATAGAGATCTAATTATGAAATATAAAATGCTATTGAAAAATTAAAAATACAAATCATGCCTTATTGTTTGAGAAAGATAGCCTACAATCCTTCATATCTATATAAATCTGCAAAATTAAAGATTGGAGATATTCCAACATCAGAAGGAAATTCAATTTCATAAGAATTAGCAGAAAATTTTCTCAATATCTTGCATTGTCCTATCTTCTTGAATTTCAGTTTGTTATACTGCTTCTTTGGGAATCTTTCCTTCTTCAAGTGTGCGAAAACTGAATCTCCAACTTCAAATTTAACTTCTCTTCTGCTCAAATCTGCCCTACCTTTATACTTGATGCTCCTACCTTGTAGTTACTATTTTACCTTCTCAAGTATGGCTTGTATCTTTGAAGAAAATTCTTCTCCATCAAAACTCCTCATTTCTGCCTTTCCCAAGTTTCTAAGTTCAGATATTCTTCTAGGGTGCATTCCATAAACAATATGGAATGGAATCTGTCCTGCACTTCTATTTGGTGAATCATTGTATGCATATTCTACCTGTGGAAAAATATGATCCCACTGCTTAGGATGCTCTCCTGTAAGACTTCTAAGAAGATTTCCCAAACTTATGTTTACTACCTTAGTTTTTCCATCAGTCTGAGGATGATAAGCTGAGCTAAAACTTAGTTTGGTACCAAGATTTTTCCAGAATGTCCTCCAAAAATGACCCACAAATATAGTATCTCTATCGAAAAAAATACTCTTGGGTAATCCATGCAATCTATCAAATTCTTTGAAAAACAAACTAGCAACATCAATAGCATCACTGGTTTTATAACATGGGATAAAATGTGCCATCTTGGAAAATCTGTCAACCACAAAAAAAATTGCACCATTCCCTCTCTATGTCTTGGGAAATCCTAGAGAAAAATCCATACTTACCATATCCCAAGGCCTGTCCAGAATAGACAATGGAACACATAATCCTGCATTTTGGCTTCTCCCCTTTGCATATTGACAAATTTTTCAATTCTTCACAAAATTTTCCACTTCAGACCTCATCTTTGGCCAATAATAAAAATGACTCAGCTACTCATAAGTTTTATCAGCACCAAAATGTCCAGCAAGTCCACCACTATGCTATTATTTGATTAAATTCTCCCTCATGGAACAATTTGGTACACACAATTGATTTCTTTTGAACAATAAGCCCTCTTGCAAGAAAGAGTCGAACCACTGACTTTTGTCTATCAACACAGGGTTACAACATGCTTCAAATGCTTCCTTGAAATCCAAATCTGTTTTATAAAGTTCCTTAAGAAAGTCAAATCCTACCACTTCAAATTGAGTTTCTTGAACAAGCATGTTTCTCCTACACAAGGCATCAACTACCTTATTAGCTTGGCCACTTATATGCTTCAAAACAAAATTAAAAATTTGTAGATATTCAATCCATTTAGCATGTTTGTGATTCAATTTGGGTTTCTGCATAATATACTGTAAAGCATGTTTATCTGAGTACATCACAAATTCTTTAGACATTAAGTAGTGCCTCCACTTCTTCAATGCCTGCATAATTGCATAAAATTCTTTTTCATAAGAGGAGTACTTTCTTCTTGTCTCATTCAGCTTCTCACTGAAGTATGCTACAGGTCTATCATCTTGACTCAACAGAGCTCCAATAGCTTCTCCACTGGCATCACATTTCACTTGAAATGGATTGTTAAAATAAGGCAAAACTAGAACAGGATTTTCAGTTATCTTTTGTTTCAAAAGCTGAAAATTCCTTTCAGCTTCAGTAGTCCATTTGAATGGTTTTTTGTCCTTCTTTATGGTCTCAATGATAGGTGCATTAATCTTGCTGAAATTCCTTATGAATTTTCTGTAAAACCTGGCAAGTCCATGGAAACTTCTTACCTCAAAAACATGACCTAGACCTTTTCTGGATCCATCCTCAGTCTTTCAACAAAAACAATAAAACCCAAATATACCAATTATTCTTTCATGAATGAACACTTCTTTAAATTTATCAGCAAATTGTCCTGATGTAACTTCTTCAACACATAATTAAGATGCCCTAAATGTTCCTCCTTTGTTTTGCTGAAAACTAATATGTCATCCAGATATACTATTACAAATTTACCAATAAATTCCCTTAAAACTTCATTAATGAGCCTCATAAAATTAATAGATGCATTTTTTAACCCAAAAGGAATTACCAGCCACTCATATAATCCTTCATTTGTCTTAAAGGAATTTTTCCATTCATCATCCTCCTTTATCCTAATCTGATGATATCCACTTTTCAAATCTAATTTTGAAAAATATTTTTCTCCACTCAAACAGTCCATTAAATCTTCAATCCTAGGCAAAGGAAATCTATACCTAATTGTTATCTTGTTGATGGCTCTTGAATCAGTGCACATTCTCCAACCTCCATCTTTCTTTGGGCTCAACACTGCAGGTACTACACATGGACTCAAGCTTTCTCTAATCAGACCTTTTTCAACCAATTCCTGCACTTGCTTTCTGATTTCTTCATTCTCTGTGGGAATCATTCTGTAGGCTTCTTTGTTTGGTAGATTTTATCCTGAAATCAAATCTATCTGATGGCTAATTTTTCTTACAGGTGGCAATTCATCAGGCAAATCATCCACAACAATATCACAATAATTGTCTAGCATTTCTTGAATTTCAATTAGCAAATTAGAAATTTTTGTAGAAGTAAGCACTACTTTAGGTTTGAAAACTAAAGCAAAATATACCTCTTCTTCTTCAATCCACTGTAAATACTCTTTTCCACTCAGTAATAAATTCTTTCGATCAAACTTTCTACTTGATGTTTCTCCTTCCTCCATAGGTATTAATGTTTGGTGTATTGCATCCTTGAGAAACTTATAAGTGTTCTTCTTACCATCATGTACTGTTTCTCTTTCATACTACCAAGGTCTGCCCATTAGTATGTGGCACACATCCATAGGCATCACACACACATGATCTTATCCTTCTAGCTGCCCATCTGCAATTCTATCTCACATTGCTCCTTCACAATCAGCTGGTGTCCTTTATGAAGCCATGACACCTTGTAAGGAGTTGGATGTTCCCTTGTCTTCAATTTTAGTTTTTCTATCACCTCTCTAGAGACCAAATTGTCTGTGCTACCACTGTCAATGAACAACTGACAACATTTCCCTTGGAATTTGCACATGCTCCTGAACAAAGTCTTCCTTTGTGTTGGTTCAGCAGCTTCCTTTGTTTGCTTGAGCAAAACCTTATTGACCACCAAATATTCTCTTTTCTCTAGCAGGATTTATTCTTCTAGTTCAGCCAACCTTGTTGCTTCTTCTCAAATTTGAGCAACAATTGCATTTCTATGATTGGTACCCATATTATCTAGGCATTCATAGTGTTTATGTCCCAACTAGTGACATCTGTAACACCTCACTTCTCTTCCTCTATTTCTTCCTCCTATTCCTTTGTAGGATCCCCTTCTGCCCCTTGTGTCACCTTCTGTGGATGCATTCTGAGGTGAGCCGCTGCTAGCTCCATCTCTAGGTGTTGTAGACCTTCCTCTACCACCCTCAATTCCCTTTCCTAGCAATGTACCTCTTCCTTTGGCAGACTACTTTCTCAAGAGTTTCTACTCAGCTTTCAAGGCTATTTGATAAGCGTCTTCTACTGTCTTAGGAGACAAAATACCTATCTCATCTTGCATCTCCAACTTGAAACCATTCACATACCTAGCAACCTTCTCTGCTGTGTCCTGCATTTTTCCAGCTCTTATACTTATTTTATAAAACTCTTCTGTGTATTCTTTCACTATCATCAATCTCTATCTAAGGTTCTGCATTTGTCTAAATAATGTAAGCTGATAATCACTAGGTAAGAACTTACCTTTAATTTTTTCCACCATTCTGGTCCAACTCTTGATTGATTGTTTACCAGCTCTCCTTCTCTCTGCTTGCACTCCATCCCACCAAAGTGTTGCATGTCCCTTCAACTTTGTTACTGCAAATTTGACTCTTTTGTCTTCACCCATCTCTTCATATTCAAAAATTTGTTCATCTCATTAATCCAGTCCATCAATTCTTCTGGATTCAATCCTCCTGCAAAACTTGACACTTCAAGTCTATGCTTGGATGTAGACCCCAGAACTGATTTGCAAAGTCTCATCTCAAGAGTAATCTCAACATTCTCTCCTGCTTCTTCTTCAGTTTCAGGTTCACTGACATCCTCAGGATTTTCATTTACTCCGTATCAGGGGTTTTCATTTAAAGATTATTACATGACTGTTCGGTTCCTCCTCAAGGAATGTTTTATTCTTATTTACAACAGAAGCCTAATTACATGATATTGTTTTAATTCTATCAATGGAAGCCAATTAGATTGACACGAATAAGATATTTGAATTGTTCACTTATTATACTAATCCTAACTACTCTAAGTGCAATAGACAGCTAAGGTATTGACACCTTGCTGGTACATTCCTTGAACAATTTCAAATTCTTCTAGCCACAACATGTGGAAAATTCTCTCACATTGTTGGCTAGTGTCCAATGCCCCTGCATCATATAGCCTTGCATGCATGGGAGTAGTCGACATTAACCTAGAATATGATGGAACTTAGAGTTAGAAGAATGTCAATAATTGTGATAAAACATCATCTTTTGATGAGTGAGGTTCACAAGAATTATACCAAGATCTAATATTGACATGTATGACGTGATATTGTAACATTTGCAAGATATAATGTTCAAGAAATATCAAAATCCCCATACAATTCAAAACAATCTCATAATATTCTAGTATTGTTATGTTCATAATGTACATTCAAACAAGATAAACAACTTGATATCCAAGTCAAAAAATAGTATCCTAAGTTCAATGGATATGACCTGATAAAATTAAATGTATATATGCATGAAAAGTGAAGTGTTCAACTAAAGGAAATGTGTCCCCTACTAATTAACCAACTCTTTTCCTTGTAGGTATTCTTCATAATGTATTTAATGCAGTGGTAAGCCCACTACCATTTTCGATAATTTCTCAACCGTTGAATTCAATTATCTATGAATTTTATCAAATGACATAACCTTCAAGATTCTAATCAACTCCATCACTCTAATCATCCACTGATCCAATAAAGAAGTGTTTAAAGAAGTTTAATATTTTAGCCAATCTATAAAAATATTTGAATCCCATATCACTTGTAATTTTAGGTCACTAAAGTGACACAATTTTAAATTTACTGGCATAAATGAGTGATTTGTATTATTGTAGTACTTATTAAGTAGTTAAATTTTTGTTCTTAGACTAAATTAGTCATTCATGTTAGTCATTTTTTTTATACTTCTTATTACCTAGTCATATATTTTTATTCGTAACTATTAGTCATTTATGTTAGTAATTTTTAATTGGGTAACTTAAGATTGATCATTTTTAATAGTATATCACTTGGAAAATCTATGGTGACTAACTTTATTAGTCGCCTAGTTACTAATTTCTCATTTTCTACCAGTGGTAATTTATATTTATAACTCCATCGAGAGTAGTAAGTAATAAAGTTTGTTGCAAAATTATTTTCATGACATTTTAATATCGATGATGATAAAGAATAATAAAAACTCTATTAAATCTATGAATAATTTTGAACACGCAGTAAGGAAAGTGAGAATCAACTGCCAACCTTTGTAGATATGAAAACTGTATTAGTGATACATTTGATGAACATGACTAAAATTACAATTCACTACTTATAATGAGTGAACCCATGAATGTAAAATATGGGTAATTCCCTTGAAAATGATGATAGAGCGTTTTAAAATAAAATTAGAAGAACCCCTTTAGATGTTAAAAATAAACAATGAGTCAAGTAGTGAGATTTGACTGTAATAACTAGCTGTTGATTGAGTCTTGTAATGATTTCATTAAGATGGTTGGTAGCATCGATTATTTATTTTTTCATGAATAAATATTAAAGCTTATATGCATTAATTGGATTTTATTTAAGCCTATTTCAAGTTGTAAACAAGTGATTATGGTAGTAACTTCATGTACTAGTGTGTTGGTGATAGTACACACTCAGAATTGGAAATATTTGGATTGTTACCCTAACTGTTATTAACATTTACACACTAATGAATATTTGTATATACTTTTATGAATGGCATTGTTGTATGCATGAAACTAAAATGGTTTCAAAAGCGAATACTTATTTAAGCAAAGCAAATTTATGAGTAACGTTTCTAATGGGATTAATAATCAGTAGCTTAATGGTAACATGAAACCTGTGAAAGTAAACCATTTCAATGTGAATTTCAACTGTAAATGAGAAATTAAAAATTCATGGTATGCATGATTTTTTTATTTTGAAAATCAAAATGTAGACCAAGTGTATGTCAGTTATGTTTCAAGTCAATCTAAATATTGTGCACCAATGTTGAGGGTAAAGTATGAAGCCATGATGTACATAAATGTTTATTTTGTTTTAATGATAGTATGCATATGGTTTTTTATGTAAATTACTATGGGAAATAGTTCTAGAAGATAATTTTACATTCAAGAGAGTTGGAGAAAGTTGTGAAAGGTTAGGAGTCCTTTGGTTGATGGAAATTTCCTACCCATAGGGGTTGATGTTACTTGCCTTCCCAGATTTCATCTCCCTGGAGGTAAGATGATCTCAATAAGGGAAAAGAGTTGGCCAATATGGTAAGAGGGAAAAACTATCAAAGAATTTTTATTTATTTGGAGCATGCTCGAGGAGGCCCAAAATTCATCATAGACGGGACATTATCGAATTAATATGCAAGACACTTCCAAGGGGAATCCCTTATTCGACCATGTGTGGTCATTGGAATTCTTAAGCTGGTTTGTGAGTGGAATTCTAGACTGGACCTGCTATGTTTCTATCAGAGAAATGTCTAGATGTGAAAATGACTGGATCTAGTTGTGGGACCCAATTCCCATTGGTTGGGAGCAGCATTATTTCTCCTAATTTGGTTTTGATAGAAGAAAAAGTTAGTAAATGTTGTAATAAAATGAAATTTCTATATGATTGTGTAAATATTTTATGTACATCTTGATAGGAAAGGAGCGTAGTTATCGGAAAGGAATTACTGGAAGTATAAGTTCCTTTATTGTATTAAAAATATTTTGAATGTCATAGAGGGGGCTATGAAAATATACACTTGGTGAATTATTTATAATTTCGATGATGAGAGAGTTAGGTGCTCTCTGAGTACTTTTAGAAGTATTGTGTGAATGTCTTTAGTCAGAGAGAAGACAAGTATGCACATGGTAAATATTTTATATACATCTTGATAGGAAAGGAGCCTAGTGCTTGGAAATAAATTATTGGAATTATAAGCTATTTTATTGTATTAAAAAACTTTTGAATGTCTTAGAAGGGGCTAGGAAAATATGCACTTGGTGCATTTATTGAAAATTTCAATGATTAGAGAGTTAGGTTCTCTCTGAGTATTTTTAGAATTATTGTGTGAATGTCTTTAGCGAGAGCTAAGACAAGTATGCACGTGATAATGTAGTGATTTATCATATTTACGGTTAGAGGATTGGTTCTCTCTGAGTACTTATGGAATTACAGTGGTTAAAATATTAACTCATATTGCAAAATTAAATGATAGTTAAAAGTAATTTATTTGATGAATTTTTTTTGACTAATTTGATTATGGTATATTCTTTTGTCACCTATTATAGGGTGCTTTCCATGAAGTGTTTATGGGTTTTCAAATAATTGGAGTGCTTGCGTCAAAGTGACGATGACTTCCAAAAGTAATTGGTAAGTAAAGGTAAGTTGGTATAGAGATTATGTTTTTCTTCTATGAATTTAAAAAATAAGCAAGTGATGGAAAGTAGAATTTGCATACTTTTGAACCTGTAAATTCTTATGACTATTGATTTTTCTTATGCGATAACATTATTATTCTTTCTTATTGGTATTTATTGAAATAAAATCCTTCATTTGAATAGGGGAAGGATCACCTTTTGGGTGGTTTATATTGCTATATCATGAGTATAAGTTAAAATCCAATAGAGAGATGAAAACTAAGGATGGTTTTCACTTTAAGGGAGGGAGTATGTAATATCATTGCAATAAAAAACTCTTGTAAATTCATATATTTATAAAACTAATATATTACTAATGTAACATATGACTAACAATTTCATTAAGATTTATTTAAGGTGTACCTGGTTGTAACTACCAAAAGGAATTACCTTCTAAGTTCCCTAGCATTATTGGTCTATATGATGGGATGGTTTAAACGATTTTATTTTTCTTGGGAAATAAGAGAATTAGTTAGAATCTAATTATAATGCTCATAAAACTGATTGTAAGGAACATATGGGAAAAGGGGAATGAAAGTGGATTTTCATGGAGAAAAAAACATTAAATGGAGGAGAAAACTTGCAAATCAATTTACAGAGACATTTCCAGCAAAGAATTGGATATGGAGGCGGAAGCTATAAGAAAAAAGTAAAGATTGTTCAACAAAAGATAAGTTTTATGTGCATTGTATTCTTAGAATATTGTGTGGCTATATTAATCGTCTCAAATTGCATGATTTATTTGACTAGAAGTCAACATGGTTGTTGTCTTAAAATATTTCCATGTCTTTTTTTATGCATGAAGATGGGTAAGAAAGCACAAAACCTTACATATAGAAATATAGATGACTATGTGTTAGCTCATGAAATATATTAAAAATGAATCATGTGCATAAAAGCACAAATAGCCAGGCTTCTTGAAAAGAATGTGTGATTGCTTTTTAATAGTTTACTTGAAAAAATAATAGATGCTTCATACAAAGAGTTAATAATTCTTTTAAAAAGTTTTCTCTAGAAAGAAACACTTATTTGCATGAAAATAAAAGTTACTGTGTGATATTTTCTTATAAAAAAATATGCACTTGCATGTGCAGATGGAACAAAACCCACGTGAAACCTGCACACAAAAATATTAAATAAATCATGATATTTTTCATGAAAAAAATGCATGTTAACTTTTGAAATAAAATAAGTTATTTCATTAAAGAAAATATTTCCAAAAACCTACACACAAAGATATTAAATAAATCATCATCTTTTTCATGAAAAGAATGTATGTTAACTTTTCTTGTGAAAAGAGAAAGAAAATAAGTTATTTCATTAAAGAAAATATTGCTAGAAAATTATGAGAGAAAATTATATTAAGAAAGAATGCATAAAGAATAGTCATTATGTTATAGAGATATGTTCTTCTCACGGATAGAAGAACTATTGAGCTATATTTCTTTAGAAAAAAATATATGTGATTAATTTTATGCTATCACAACTATTATGTTGGTTTCTTTTAGAATAAGATCATATATAGGCTTGAAATATTTCTATTAGCTTTCATTCAAAATAATCTAAATTTGTACATGCGAAATGATAAAATGTTTTGTTAGCGTAGATTTGAAAATATTCTATGGGAAATAAGCTGAATTGCATGCACAAAAACCATAGTAATGTGTTTTTCCCTTATAATATATATATATATATATATATATATATATATATATATATATATATATATATATATATATATAATGTTTGTATAATATTTAAAAAATAAGACTTGCATTTGTTTGCTTTGTTGATTTAGTTTTATGGAAAAAAAACATGTTTTGCATTTCCTATTACGCCATATTTTGTTTTAAAGGAAACATGTGTTTGCATGCTCTATTGTGATAAGCATTCGTTTGGGAAGATTCTTTTGAAAAGTATATGCATTTGCATGCATAGGATAACATTTGTTGTGTTAGTATTATTTATGTATATGCATGCACCAAACGTAACAGATGAAGGGCTAGATCGTTCGATAAAAAATATGTCATTTTCATGCACAGATATCATAAGTTGTGTTTTAGTTTCCTTTAAAGGAATGTCTGGACATTTGTAGTGATTTTACTTGCAAGAATGTGCGGTTGTGTAAAGGAAATAGTATTTAATATGGAATTTATTTTATAGGCATGCTTTGATGGTTACATGCTTATAGCTAGTGCATATGCAGTGTTGTTAAAATAATCACGTCACGATATGTTTCTTGCAATTCATGAATGTACATGAATATATGGTTAAGCATCACTAGTATAGATTTATGAATTGGTTGATTAATGCTTTATGTAATCATGATATCAACGTATGCTTACTAGAGAAATGGCAGGAAATGATGGTGAATTTTGCAAATGATAGATTATGTCTAACATTTTTTCATGTTGGAAATAATGGTTCATCAAATGAGTGCGAGCTATAGAATGGTCTAGTGAAAGAACAAATAGGCTAGAAAGATATAAATATTGAAGATTAGTGGGTAAGCGATATCATGATGATTTTAATAGATTTAAGCTACATATTTTGTATTTAAATGACATTTTCTTATAATATTTTATGATAATGGTTAAGGGATGGATTCCCTTATAAGCCATTGAGTAAGGGGTGAACACCATCACAAATTTTTAACAATAAAATTAAACATTAGCTGGTTTTCACCCTACAGGGTTTCCACGGTATATCGGTGTCTAATGATGTGGTTGTATATTGTGCTACTTTTACATTGTGGATTCCTTGCATGACAAGATGTTTATAATATCAACTACGTGATTATCTAATCTAATTAAAGGAATCCTAAAAATGATGCAAGGTTACATACGAAATTTTATGTCAATATGTGACAATAGTGGTATCAATGGTTATTTAACTTACTATTCCTAGTGTAAAGTTACTCTATATAATGATGAAGATTATATCTAATGGTTAATGAGTAAGATGGAATAGTAATTTGAATAGTTACCCACTCCTAAATTTTGTAAAATAAATTTAACTCCATACTTTTTCATTCAATGTTACTGAGGATATTACACCTTTTCCCAACTTACAATATTTATATCTACAAAGAATAATAATTCTCTTCTGAGGGTGGCCATAAACCATATTTATTAATTAAATTTATAAAGATAAATATTTATGTTTATTTCTAATTCATTCTAAAACCTTCACGATAACTTACCATTTAGGAAGTAACTTAGAAAAAATAAATAAAAAAAATTTACAAGCCAAAACTTAATAACTTACTATTAAGTTATCCAACATGTGATATAACAAACACTCTAAATTTTAGATTGAATATAATATTACATAAATGAAAAAATAATATATTTTGAAATTATGTTATATATTTTATAAATATAAAATTTAACAATATTTAAGTTAATTAATTATTAATATTTTAATATTGGTTTATAAATTATTTAATAAAAAAGTACAAATAATTTATTAAAACTCTCTTTTAATTTCTAATCATCTTATAAATATGTGAAAATTGATGGTAATTGATAAAAAAGTAATCACTAGAATTTTTTTTAAATTTATAATAACAGAATATAAATTTTTTGTAATTGATAAAAAAGTAATTATTAGAAAATATTTTTTAAATTTATAATAAGAGAATATAACGTTGCTTTTTAATTTTTTAAATATTGATATTTTAGTAAATAAATAAAAAATATTATAGTTTTTAATATATAAATAAAAAACATAATTAACATATATAATGTGTTTTATGTTTTTTAATATATATATATATATATATATATATATATATATATATATATATATATAACAAACATAAAAATGTCGGTATAAAGATGTTGATTCTTTATTTAATTTTTGTAAAGTAAAAACAATATAATATATAGAAAAATTTAAAAGTAAAATTAAATGTTATTAAAAATATTATAACAAATGATAAACAACGAAAAGCTAAAATATTAAGAAGAAATCATGTTTTATTACCATTGTATTTTATGACAAAAACAAAAAGTACAAAAAAGAGTACAAATAAAGTAAAAAATATTAAAATTAATTATTTGTTAGTATGTTAAAATTTTAATATTAATTTATTTAATTAAAATACACTGTTGATATATCTATATTTATATATCCAAGAGGAATCTAAGAGTTTGTCAGTTAGTAGTAGACGTTTCTGTAATAAAAGTAGTAAACTTTTATGTGTAATAAAACTATTTGGCTTGATGGGTTGTTTTAAAATATATTAAAAGTAATATATTTTATAATATTTTTCTCACAAATTTTAGTTTTGAGTTCATGATTATGATCAAATATTAAATCTATAAGAATAAGAGAAACAAAGATAAGAATATTCAAAATATTATTACATTGAAAATGTTTTATTAAAGTGTAAGATAATAAAAATAAATAACATAAAAGAATAAAGTGGTCAATTCAAAAATACGAAATAAAAACTATTTAGTATTTTTCAATTTTAACTCGAATAAAAAAAAAAATAGATTTAAAAAAATATGAACCAACTCCAACCAACATTAAAATGAGTATTAGACCATTCCAAAATATTGTAAAATGTAAAAATATATTAGATTTAATAGATTAAAATTGTGGAACACTAAATACACTGTCTTCTAAAATTGAGTGAATACACTCCAATAAAAAATTAATTTTAAAATATCTATAACAAAAATGGTTACCTTCACTAATATGTAAAATCACTAAGATTATAAATTTGGTGACACTGGTTTTAATAGTTGTAGAATACAAAATTATTAGTTTTAAATAATTTTATTTTATCTTTTAAAATTTAATAAATTAATTCTAATTTAAAATATGGTTAATAGTATGTATATATATCTTTTCAAAGAGGAAAATAATATTAATTAAATATTTTTTAGAACAATAAAACTTCTGAGTTAAATGTGTCATCTAAATATTTATAGTCCTCATTTTTTTTGTAAATTCAAAAATCATTTTCTAATTTCTGGAATTTTATTTGTAATTTTCCATTAGATAAGTTATGTTTTATGGGAGATAATGTCCCAGGTGGAGACCGATTTATTTTCACTATGAGGAATTAAAAAATCATTTTAAACTAAAAAAGGCTATTTCTTTTAGTATCCATTGTATTGGTGAACTCTCAAACACTGTTATGTCTAACATTATTATTTCTTTGTCCAAAAATATTTGGACTAGTAGGGTTGTAGGTCCCTTACATAATTAGAGGTGTAACAAATATTATTTTTTTCTTTATAGAAAGGATGTGCAGGAAGTGCAAGATAAAGGGGGTGTTGGAAGTGTAAGAGAATGGACTATATCAAGTCAAACATTCTTCCTCTACATTCAACATAAGGATATTTTAAAACTAAAGAGAAATTTACTTACCAAGAAGAGGTTCTAAGAGAATATCACCTTTTAAATTAAGATCATATTATGAACTATAGTAATGTGATTTTATTATTATGTGGAGGTGAGGAACAAGTGGCATTGATACATTGTGAAAAGTTCTTAAAGAGTATACAGAAGCCAAAATTGACGAAGTTGAAGGTACGTTACCTAAGAGAAGGCGGGTAGCAAGGGATAATTACTATTATTTCATTATAGAGAGAAAGGGTGTGTGAAACAGGCTGGAGAAAGGGTGTGGAAAGTACGAAGTAGGGACTATAACAAGTCAATATTTGGATGAATTTACATAGCAAGAGGAATTTTTCATACAATAACATGTTTTAAATTATATAATATTATGCCTTATATTAATGTGCTAATATTTTTGTGTGGATATGCGAAACAAGTAACATTGATGCATTATTCAGAGTTCCTAAAGATTATATGGATGCTTTATACAATTATATGTTTTTTTTGAGATATGAAAATCAACTGGATATAACACATTCGAAGAAGATGGGGAATGCTCTAGAGTGGAAAGACAATTTTTAGTTTGCTGGAAACATAATTAATTAATTAATATGTGCATGCATAATTAATTAATACTAATAGCATTAGGAGTAGAACGACGGTGGGTTTGCATGAAATTTTATGCAATATTGATTGAAGTGTCTTTTTTCTGTTGAAGAATGGTTGTACGGGCAGAGAACAGAAACATTGTTCTATAATATTTGATTGTTTGTATACATTTCCATATGAGTTTCTCTATACAACATTACACATAAAAAAATCATAAAAGGTATAGCAAACAAAACATAAAGTTTTATAATGTAATAATAATAAAATTCTCTTAGCAAAGCTATCATTTTATGCAATTGTATATGTTCTAATTCTGTTCATTTTCTCATATTTCGTATTAAATTTATATTTCAAAGTTAATTTTGCATATGCTTTCCTAATTTCTCCACACAAGCTTCTAGTCACACTTCCCCACAATCTTTCTCTTTCCTTTGCATATCACAAAAATAGCCTAATTAAGCAAAATAACAATGTAACATTGGTAGCTTTGATTTTCGTGACCACATTTCACACATCTGAGGTAAACTAAAAAAATACAATAATCATTGTGAAATATTATTATACGCAATCCTTGTTTTCTAGATACTTTGCAAAATGTATTAACGTTATTTTCTTTTAATATAACTCACTTCGGACAATGAAACATTGACTACAAACAAATCAAATTTAACTTTAACATTATGACCAAATCAAATTTATTTAATAATAATTTTATCAATATAAATTAGCCTTTGTAATTAGTTTAGATATACATGGGTACATTTTAATTTCATAAAGAAAATAATATTTAAAAAAAAAATATGCTAAACTTTGTATATACGTATTGCCTATGCACATATGTAATATACTATCAAAGTTTTAAATATTTATCTAATAATTTAATATTTAACTTCTCAAAGAGAAAGATGAGAATACACATTGTTTTTTTATCATAAGAATGTGGGGCAAATTGAGAACCTTGATTGTAGGATCCATTTTGTTATGTTGATCTTTCCTTGTGTAGATCTTATAATGAACATTGTGAAGCAAGCTTCTTCGACACAATGAAAGCATCGTGCAAGGAAAGCTATGTACAATGAAGCATTGAATATTACCAAAACAAATTTAATATTACTTTATGAGAAAATAAAATCCATTTAATGATAAATTTTTATTAATAGTACTCACTTCATGGTCAAAGTGTGTTGACTATCAATTATTTTTCCTAGTTTTTTTATTAGTCTCGGCCTCGCTAGGCACTATAGCACTTGCCTTGCTATCAAAGGCTATTCAATATCAATTATTTTTAACTACATTTTTTCTATATGCACGTCGAAGTCTTTTTACGATCGATTATTTATGTTGATGTATTAACCTTAGTTTCGGTAAAATGTTGAATATTCATGTTTCCTTGTAAATAATTTTTTGTATTAATAAAATTATCTCAAATCTTGACATTGGATAGGGCTATGCTTTTTTTTCCCTCTTAAATAGTCTTTTCTGCAAAAAAATATTAGGTTTATGATCTTTGATATGGTTGTGTGAGTGGTTATTGAAGGTATTCATCTTGTTTATATTTTCTTAATTTCATTGTGATGCGCATGTTGATCTATCTTTGCTAATTTTATGGTCTTATGTATACTTGTAAATATTTTAGTGGGAGACATTGGTTGTGGGGTCAAGACTAAAATAGGCATTATGAATGAAAATTTATATAGTTATGTACAGTTATAAATTAAACATTGCTATAAATTCTAAATATTATGGAAACCAAGTTGTGAGTAATTAGTTTCTTTGTTTTCAAGAAACTGTTAAGTCATTTGAGTCCTAGGTAGTGGACATGTTAACATGACAATTTTCACAAATAAAACTTCCATTAGCCCCTAAGATTCCATGAGGAATAGCCACCACTATAGAGACAACATAGTTGGAGTTACGTTCTATGGTTGGTGGGTTGATACTTGTAGAAATTCTAGAGAAATATTGTTCTATAGAGAAAAATACAAGAAGCTTATGTTTAAAAAAAAACACATCTTAAGTGCAGAAAGAAGAAGAGGGAAGGAATTAAAAAGAGGGAAGGATGTTGCTAGAGTTACCATGGGGAAAGAGGAAATTAGCCTAAATGTTAACATATTATTTCCAATAAAGGGTTTGACACTTAGAGAGGATTCTTTTTTGTATAGCTCATTGGTTGGAAGGAAAAATTTAATTCCTACATTATTTTTACTATTAAGATAAGGGAACAATGCTAATGTATTTTATAATTATCAGATATATTTTATGGAGTGTACTAACTCGTGGACAATAATATATGGTTGTAAAAGGAACAAAGAATAATGTATTCAATGAGTAGAGAATAAAAAAAATATAAAATACACAATGGAAATTTATAGCGAACTTCATTAAGTTGCACGCCAAATTGACAAGTAAAAAGCACAAATACATGCTTGTTTTTTATCAAATGATGAAAATTTAATCTTCTGATGAAATGATGAATAAGGTGATATATTTCCTAGGCAAATACTAACATCCTATAGCTGAATTATTAATGAAAATAATTTCTATTTATAAATTTTTTACAAATCAACCATTATCAATTATTATACAATAACTATTTAAATTTTAAAATATTCCTAGAAATAAACCTGTAATCTAGAATGTAATCTATGATTACCCATATGTTCAAATATTCCATAGAGGAAAGTAAGAGAAATGTTTGAATTAGAAATTTAATAGAATGGAATCACTAAGGAAGAAATATGGTGCATTAAGGGTAAGGAAGCATTTAGGTGCTAAAGTGGAGAGGTAATAATACAATCGATACATATTTTCTACATACTTCAGGTTGAAACATTATACAAAAATAGATCAAAAAGTAATCATTCTATATAAAAATAATGCCGAAATAAGTTTTCATGAGAAAGACTTTGGAGTTTGTTAATACAAATTGTTTGATAGTCTACGCAACAAATTCTAAAACCAATTCTTAATCTAAGAGGCTTAATTAAGGGGGTAAGTATGCTAAAATATTTTTAACATAATAATCATGGCTATCTAATGGCTATCTATGCTTGATGTCTAACTCCATATGAGAGAAACCTACATAAGAATGGAGAAGGTAAAGAGACTTCATAGCTAGAAAGTTAAATAATTTATCTAACCATAGAATAATGTTGACATATCCTTGAGATGGATTGAATAACTAACACATATTATAGTGGGGAGAGAAGTTAAAGGTAGCATTAATATATTTCTACCAAGAATGTCACACATTCGAATTTTAGTCTTCAATAATGAAACCCTCATACTATTGATAACTCAAATATGGGTTTTAGAGGGTATGTTTTCAAATAACTTTCTAGAATTTTACGTAATTCAACATGTGTCAAAATAATCAACATCCATGATTTTTTTTTTAATAATCCCTTGAAAGTTTTAATGATCACTAAAGAAATCTTTAATCAGTAAAATAATCCCTTGAAGGCTCTATATCACAAAACAAATATTTAGTTACTCAAATAATTACAAAACCCATGTAATAATTACAAGAAAATCTTTATTTCAAAACTTAATGGAAAATTTATAATTAACACACAACAAACCCTCAACATCATAATAAATGCATTAATATTCAAGGAAAATATATTTCATAATGTATGATGTTCATAGAGCTACTAGAGAAGTGGGTTGGAAGCAAAAACATATTGAGAAGAAAAATGCCTTACTTTGAACCAGTGCTACAAAGGTTTCGGGCCATAGAGAAATGGTAGATGTGAGATAAGGCGTTCAAGAGGGTAGTTAGGTTGTCCATGTCTGACCTTATCATATGGAGTGGTGAGAGCCTTAGGTACAAGTGCAACATTTAGTGAGAGGGGGACCCACATATCATATACTCCATGAGTGTTGTGAAGAATAAAGACTTAAAAAACAATATATCAATGTGTCAATCTAGAGTATAATAACATGTTTTGTTCAAATGACTTCACACTTTGCGATGTAATATGAGCTTATTTAGTTGATGGTTGACCCGAGTTAGTGTCAAACTCATTAATTTTAATAAAGAAATTATTTATTAATATGACTTAAAAGTAGCATTGAGGAATCTTAGGATGGAGATTTTGAATCTCTCTCCCCTAAATTTAGATTTATATAACTATTAGTTAAAAAAAATAAAAATACTAAAAGATCATGATAACAAATTTCCATAGTAATTTAAAATAATTTGAAAATGGTAGTTAACACGCATGCAAAGGATATAAAGATTGATAGTATAATATATATATATATATATATATATATATATATATATATATATATATATATATATATATGTATGTATATGGTATTGTGGAGTACGTTACATATATTATTATATGGAGTTGATTAATTTCGAATATTAAAAATACTTTCTCTAGAAAAAACTTTAAACATCTAGAATTTTGTTTCATAAATTTTTTTAATGATAATTTTAAAATTTTGACTATTCAACATAAATATAATTTTTTTTTCTTCCACATATATGACTATAAAAAACTATCCTTCTTGATATTACATATCTTATTTCTTTAAGAGATAACATCTTTGAAACCCATTGATAATTTTATACTTTTTATTTTATTTTTAATTTGAAAAACTGAAACTTCATATTATTATTTTCTATTCATTGATATTTTTGTTATTTATCAAGAATATTAATATATAGTTCAATACATCTATCGAATGACCTCAAAAGAATGTAACTTCATTAGAAAAATCATTGAATTCATTTATACTTTTCCTTAATTATAGAACCCAAAAAAAACATTTGAGATGGTTATGTTTTTAATATATAACATCCTTTTCAGAAAATATAATAAATAATAGAATGCGCGTTTGACACGTCACAAAGTCACTCAACGTGGAAAAATTTTAAAAAATGGAAAAACCCTTTCTGAATTTCACATTCCCCATTGCATAATCATATTAATATACCAACTGTAACATCTAGTTATCCATTTTAACATATTGATCTAAATGGCTGTGGTCTAAATAAGAGTAACGAATCATCATACTATGCGTACACTATAGTAGGGTTTTAAATAAATTATTGAATCATCATACAATGAGTACACTTTATCTTGAAACAAAGTAGAAACAAAGATAATGTAACATAGTAGAAACAAAGATAATGTAACATATTGATCTAAATGGTTGTGGTCTAAATAAGAGTAACGAATCATCATACTATGAGTACACTATAGTAAGGGTCTAAATAAATTATTGAATCATCATACAATGAGTACACATTATCTTGAAACAAAGTGGAAACAAAGATAATGTGCGGCATATGCATTTTTGCTTTTATTAGTCACCTCACCTCCATATTGTACAATAGGTTTATTATTTTTTATTGTTTAATTAAAAATATATATATTTTATAACTTAATCTAAGATATTGTGGGATCGAGATAAGAACAATCGTTGCTTCCAAAAACTTTATGACTTGCGATAATTGTGTTCAAAATGGTCCTGATGAACTATCAAAAGTGAAAAAAGTGTTACAAGTGTAGATACAATCATGAAATTTCTGTATCAATGCGAAATTTCATGATATCACTGCAAAGTGAGTATGCATTAATCATTCTATTGTGACTTTTTCTTATTTCGAATAAGCACCGCAAGTAACTGTGTTAACCTTTTCATATGTGTAATCAATTCGTTACTCTTTTCAGCTCCTCTTTTCTCGACTCTCTGAAACAATTTGTCTGTCATCTCTTCTCCGATATGGGCTTGAGTCATAGTCTCCAATCCATTTCTATACTGCATTGAGAGTTGTCTTCCTAATAAACCGCGGTCTTCGCTCTTGTACTCAATCGTGCCAGCAGCTTCTCCTCTCAAGACTTCGCATCTCTGTAAGGTGAACGATCCTGCGGTTTTCACTATAGTCTTGAATTCTTCCAGCGTTGGAGAGAAGAAAGGCAAATTGAATGAGTGCAATTTGTCCTCGTCCAGTAAGCCCTGCCAAGCATCAACCATATTTGTGAGACTAATTCAAAATTTCGTTATAAGCGCTGACATACTTTCGTTTTCGTTAAAGTGCAGTGGGTGGAATTTTCATCTTTGTTGACGAAAATTGGTTTTGACTCTATAAATGGATTTAGGGTTTGGGGGCACTCTGATAGCGGAGAGTTTGTAATTTAAACTGGGGATTCCAACGAATCCTAACAAAATTCTTAGTAAATTAGACTGGAAAATAGGAAAAAAGTTAACACTCCAAAACCCATGTCCAAAACCTATGACAAATAACAAATAGAGTATTCAGATGAAAATGGCAATGGCAAGATTCAAATCAAATGGGTAAGATGTTAGTTTTTGCAAGATTAAAATCTAGAAGAATACGGTGAAATTCAAAATCGAACGTCACCATTAAAAATCCTTCTATAATCCTAATTTACGAAATAAAATGTTCTTTTGTACTTCCATGTCGTGTTAATACCAAAGTTGGCCTACAGTAAGAAGTCATAGATTGGGTTTTCTTGCTCGTTTATTCTAGGGAAACAACAAACAAGAAAAGAGCCATTATCCCATATACCTCAGTTATGAGATCTCTGAAAGCAGCTCCCAATAGTTGTCCACAGAAACTGAGCATGCTCCCTTGTTCCCTCGGATCAGACGAAATTCGACACGGAAGAATCAGAAACATAACTCCGCCTTCATTGATTTCTTGCGCTCTAGCGCTCAGAAATGCATTGAGGTCGGATTTGAATTGCTCCAGATAAGCCTCTGCAACTACATAAGATCCTTTCCTCGCAATGAATGTCTCCCACTTGTTATATGATTTTGAAGTCTTGTCTCTAATCGCATCTGGAATCTGATTACAAGTCCATAACTCCAACTGATCACTTCAAGTCAACATACAATAACAGAGAAAAAATACAGTATTTCATACATAAAAGAAATCATTATATACTGGAGGCCCATATATTGTACCTTGGATAACCAATGTAAGGCACAGGAAGAGTGGACAAAGTGCAAACTATCACTTGGAAAAAGGCGTCTGTAAAACGATCCAGGAACCCCTGCATAAAAGTAAGGTGCTGAAACTTTATTTCCACCTTCAACTGTTCCCCTCATTGTCAGTGTTGTGTCACTAGAAATGCTCCCACAAGTAAACTGAGGAGTTAGTCTGCCGAAGAGCGAGTTGAAATCATTAGAAGGTAGATCGTTAAAATATACTTGGAATTCTGGAAGAGGATGTGATTCCAAGATCGTATACTTTCGCTTGGCAGCCTCCAAAATGGTTTCTATTGCCAATATTGAGCTGTGAGAGGAAGCACAGCCAAGGTCTGCAACGCAGAATGTTTTGCATGATTTTGTCTTCATATTAAAGACTGTGTCTTCAAGCAGGGGTCTGACCGAACGAATAAGATTTGTCTGTTCATTTATCATAGCACAGAAAAGTACTTAACTCCATTAGAATATAGCCCAACCTGTAAGTCTTTAGAATAAAGATGCTATTGGTAGTGATTGTAAAACGACATGCAACAAGAAAAGGGCACTATTACAAAGTAGGATCAGCGATGAAGAATCTGTCATTTTTCTCTTTGTAATTGTTGCAACTGAAGTATTCCATCTTTGCTGATTTTTACGGGAATTTGAATTCTGAATTTCATGTTTCACATAATATTTCATATTACCGCCATCTCTAATTCAACTACATCTTATGTGCTAATCTTTGCTAAATTTCATTACTAGAAATTGTATATATATCTTCAGCAACATCATAAACTGGAAATCACACTTATTATGTAATTTATGATAATGCTATATCCATTTCCTTCGAATTTCGAGGAAAGAAATTTGGGTTAATTTTTTCCACCAAAACTAGTTTGTGTTAGTAAACATCCAGATATATACACTTTTTTTAAAGAAAGAAAACGGTTTTTTTTCAGTTAATTTGGATTTAGAAAAATGGAGTTTGAACCAAATTTTCCGACCAAAACCAAGTAAAACTCCAATATGGTAATATTTCATCTTAAATATATGGTTGATTACACAAAATCTATTGGCAAAAATACAACTATCATTCCAACAAATATAAATATATTGGGGTTATAAAACGGGTGTAACTGACCGAGGTTTACAACTGGGTGTGCTCAACATCTAAGGAGAAATTATATACATTCAAAATAACTCTAAACCTTTTACAGATTAATAAAGGTATAGATGAGAATATTAGTTGACAAGTTATAGATGAGAAGAGAGTAGATACATATAATAAATTTGAAAAACAAAAATAAGGACAAGTTATGAAACATCATTCACATCATAAATTCATTATATCAAGAAAAATGTCAGGGTTGTAACTCATCGATAATAACCTGAACAGAGCAGTTGCGTGCATAGCTTAATTCATCATCTCCTCCTTTCATTCGCAGAATTGATTCCAACGGCTTTCCGGCTGCCATTGCAGAATGAGAAGAATATCACAGCTACCAACTCTGAACTGATTGAATGAAATGTGCCTGCCTTGAATTTATAAGTGTCCAGTAGTGGCACAATTCCTGCTTATTCCTATTTCAGCAGAACAGTATCATCATTTTCACATTGGACATGAACATTCTTCACTTTATTTCTACATTCGTCAGCACCGCCCACCGCTCCGAATTATTTCAAAACTTTTTTGAACCAATGTAGAATATAGAAGAACTACTCACAACGTTGCAGACCCGAAACAACTTTTAGTAAAAGTGGAATCCAGGTTTGGAATTTTGGATCGACTGTCTTGCCTTTTATTTTTTATCAGCACTCACACTGAGTGTCATTTTACTGATCATTTTCAATGACCCGGCACGTAAAGCTGCATTAATAATTTCAGCCTGACAATGTTAAAAATATGCCAGGGCCCAGGATAGTCACGAGAGACTCGATAATTTTTACTAAAGTCGTCCTTGAGAGTTGACTTATGATATATATCGATTAAAAATGAGGAAACGGCTGCCTTCCCTAGGTGAAAATAGCAAATAGAAGATGGGAAAGAGGACTGGTCGAAGACTTGTGGGGAAAGAGAACTTTTAATTCTCGAATCACGGGTACTAACGAAAAAAATCATGTCTCAGTGACCTTTATGTTTAATTTTTATACTTTCGAGAAGGGAAAAAACATACCTTCCTGGCAGGGAGGGTTTAATATATTGACCATGGGTGGAAATTCGAAGAGCCAACTTACTTTGCGTGGGCAGAATATATATATATATATTATATACTTGCAACTTTACTGTTTGAGCAAACATTAAAACTCAAATCCATTGGAAAATGCACTGGAAGATTCCCACTGTCATATATTTAAATAGGGACATAATTCCAGAAATCAAGCATCTGTGGTAGCTTATGACTCACGGTTAGATAAAGGCGAGGGTATGCATGTTTTTCTTTCCAAGTAAAGGAAACGAGAGGGACCGGCATGACCAAACTAACTCTCTCTGTAATAATCTATATTTCAGTTAAAGGATTCTAACTGAACTAAAGGGAAAATCATGCAGAGCACATGATATTGTGGGCGCTCATCCTGAAAGCGTAAGTTGTGGGCGAACAAATAACGTTGGATTATTGAAATGTTGACAAAGGAGTATGGTCCAAATGTTTATTTCAAATTCGTCGAATCCCATAAAAGCGATTTTGTCATTTCAAACGTTATTTAAATGTGCACAAATAAGTAAAAGAATTATAAAATCTTAATCTCATATTCGAAGAATCCCACAGAAGCGTTTGGTGTCTCTACGAAGTTATAAAATCTTAATCTCCTTTTTGAAGAATCCCACAGAAGCGTTTGGTGTCTCTACGAAGCATTTAATGATGTATAAACATAGATAAAATAACAAATATCCTTTATTTATCAAATAATTCATTACTTAAGTATATATATTTTATATTGCCTAATTATAAAGAAAGTTTAGTGTATATATTATTGAATTATAAATTTAGTGTATAGTCAATGTTTCCCAATACAAAGTTCATGAGGTTTCAAATATACAAAGAAATTTTTATGCGAAGGGGATTTATGGTTCATATATTTTGCCCATTCTTAAATACAGTATAAAATCTTGAATACACTTTCTTTTGTAATTGAATTTTAATAACAAATTAAAAAATATTTATTTAATAAAATGGTATTAAAAGAATACTTACATTATTAATTATGGCATTACTTTGGAATCACTTTTACACTAACCATATATTGAATATATAATACATTTGAGTGAATAATAGTATAAAATCTTATATGTTTTAATATAGCAAATGTCGTATTTGACTATAATATGATAGAAAACTATATTATGTACCGGTATAATTATATAAATTAAATGGTGGGTGAATATTGATTAATATTAAAAGATTAATTTTATTAGTTATTTAATATTATAAAAATTAAAAAGAAAAAATTAATTAGATAATAATTTTATTTTAAATTATTGTTATTATTATTAATTTTAAAAAAAAATTATTATATTAAATATACATAAATTTACAAAAAAAAACATGTAAAAACTTTTTAGTTATTGAGATTCATTGATATTGTTAATTTATAAATAAACTTTGTTATAATAAAATGAGAAAATACTGTGGATTAATTTATAAGATGCCAAAATAAACATAATTCATATTTATATGGCATATCGAAATGACAATTTTTTTTTTCTTTTTCCAAATTAATCAATTCAATTAAAATGGTTATAAAGACATAACTATTTTTAGATAAATCTCAAATCTTAATTAAGAATATTACTAAAATTATTCTATAATATTATGTGCACATTAAAATTGTACTATTCATCTACCTAAAAATAAGACATGCATATCAACATAACATAAGAAAATTTGGAAGTTAGATCAATATTATGTATTATTAAATATGGAAAATAATAATAAGAATATAAATAATTTTGGTAATAAAAATATAGTGTGATTGATGATTATTAACATTTATTATGATGGAAATGGTACATTTTTGAAAAGGGTAAAAAAAATATTTGATAACATAAAAAATCACTTATTTTATTTGTATAATAAAAAAAATTTAAATCATTCTAAACTTTCCATAAATTTATTAATCTAAAAATTCATGAAAATGATTAATATGAATAATATTTTGAAAATATATTATATAGTTGATAAACCTAAAATTTGACAATAATAAAGTTAAATAATTATTGAATATTAATTTTTTATTTATTTATCAAATTTCCAATAAAAATATAATGAAAATTAAAAATAATGTCGTAATCCATCAAAATAATATTCTTATAAATTATATCCTACAAAATACACTATCAAATCTTATTTTGATCAAATCCTTTTGATTTTATGAAGAAAGGAAAAAAGATATATTTTCTCATAGTTAACCTAACATTTTAATAATGTTTACCAGTTTTATTAAAAAAATATCAAAAACACAGATATAAGAATGACTATTTTTTATTTTTATTTTTTTAAAATAAATACAATACAATATATAAATGATAGATATATTAATAAGACTATATAAATGATAGATATATGTAACACTTAATTTAATTTTAAAATATTATGTTTAAAAGATTTACATAAACATATATTTGATTGGTGGTTAGTAAAAGAGATTAAAAAATTACCTTTAGTGACTGGTAACATATTGGTAAAATTTCCAGGTTTCCACAGTAAAAAGGGTAGAGGCAATTTTGACCGTTACCTTCTTCAAGAGGATACAAGTGGAGTGATTGGTAAAATTTACAAGATTTTACTGTAAAAAGAGTAGAGATAGTTTTGACAGTTACCTTTCCCCATAGGATAAAAAGAAATGCTCAGAAGGGGAAGGGGTTTTGTTCAAAGAGAGAAGAAATAGAGTTTACAACAAATGGTTGTACGGAAGAGTTGTCAAGAACTGGCTTAGAACTAGTGCAGCTCTGTAACCGACAAAAGAGGTCCCGAACGCTAACTTCTAGAGAAAAGTGTTGCCTTAGTCCGTGCTCTGAACATGGGGGAGCACAAGACCTAATCGCCTCGCTAATGGAAGGGTGGCACCAAAATTTGCTGGACTAAAAATTGAGATAAGTAAGTGAGCTTTCTGGTTAAGCTTTAGGAATATAATGAAAAGGGAACTGTATATATGTCTTTTTGTGTTGAATTGAGTTGGAAAAAGGTTAATTATGTCATTTCAATGAATATTGGATTTCAATGAATATTGGGTTAATGTAAAATAATAAAGAGAGAATACAATTTTAACATAATTTAGTCTATAGAAAATATATATGGAATATCTTGCTATAAAAATTATAAATTTGTGTAAAGATTTTTTTATTTTTTTATTTTTCTTTTCAGAAATCTAAGAATAGTTATGTTTATCCATACTAAAACAGCACAGAAAGTAGATAGGAAAAACTATAAACAACCGAGTAATTGTTCTCAAAAGTTGATAAATAGTAAGTCTGTATTGAAAAATATCAATTAAAAACTACATGGGAAGATACATTATAAAAAGGATCTCTTGAAAGTGCAAACTATGAAAGCCAATTGAAAACTATTTTTACTAAAATTTCCAGTAATTTGAGAAAGGAAGCTAAGACCTCGAGGTTTAGAACCCGAGCTCCGTAAAGGAACATAGTAGGGTTCATGGTCCTCTAGTTGTCTAATGTTTATAATGTATAAAGAAGAAACTATGAAGATACCCCAGGGAGGTTATGACAACATAAAATCTGAGTTAAAACTGGAAAGAAGGAAAATATTAACATAGTATATTGAACTCAAAATGCATTTACTCAAATAAGGAAAATCTGAGTATATTATGTCTTTGGTGTCACTCATTTCAAATACACAATCAAAATACAATTCTTCATGTTTCCAACCCAATTGGAAAATTGTCCTAGAGTTAAAAAAAATACTGGAATTTAAATCAAAGAACTACATTATAATATAGGGACAAACCCTCAAGAGTTTATAGATTACAAACAAGCTTATACAGTTAAAACCTCTTATGTTAACTGCGAAATTCATGGAAAGAAAAATATTCATAACTCTGTAAAATTTCAAGTTCCGAGGAAACTCCTTCGACATGGTTTGAGAACCATTTCTCATGAAGATGAATTAAAATTGACTCATGCAAAGACAGGGTTGAATCCAAAAACCTGTATAACAGAGGGTTTAACCATTAGAAAACAACTCTAAGATAAATTTGATACTCTAAAATTACGACTGAGTGAATTTAACCTACCTGAGGAGGCCAGTGAGGTGGAGAACAAGGGAAACCGAGCTGGCCTTCATTACTATTTTCTTCCAATCCTTCCATGTAGAGAAAAAAAGTACAAGAAGCGTAAGATTATAACCTAGGGAGGTTCTGGGTAAAGCTAGAATGAATGAAAAAAAAGAGAGAAGCATGAACCTACACAGTTTCCAGCCCTCACCAAGCATGAAGGATGAAGCTATGTGGACTTGTAGAAAAGTTAAAACCGGAACCAAAAACCAAGAAGAAATCCTTGAGCTTCGCAGAGTCATCTCCTCCTGAACTCAAAATTTAAAGACAAAGATGGTTAAAAATTATGAAAACAACATGCAATAGATAGAAAAATAATATTCACTAAGGTCTAAACAAAGATACGTAAAAAATGACAACTGTATATAATTACCTGCGAATACCTTTGTATTTCCATTGAACTGGGTGAAGAAGACAACCCCAATAGCATGGTTTCTTAGCTAAAAATTGCAGTAAAGAACATGGGCTTTAAAAAAAATAAAACAAACAGTGTACCGCTCAGACTCAATAATAACGTCGTAATAATTTCATGCCATAGAATGAATTAGAACCCATATTTCGCCAGAGATTAACGATAGAGGCAATAAAAGGTAAGTTGCAGAGTAGTAAACCATATAGAATGTAGTAAAAAATGAAGAGCGGGAGAAGTGCTTGGGTCAGGTGGTTTCCCTAACCCACCACACAACTCTATCCGTCGTTAGATCTAGGTCTTGCAGATTCAACGGTCAGGATTGAAACCTTTTCCCAACATAATTGATAGCTACCATGCGCTCATAAATAACAAGGGTGGGTTACCGGAAGAGGAGTGGAATGGTGTTCAGAATAACCAGATTCCTAGTGTGAGCAACATACAATAATTAAATCAAATCTCAATTCAATACTATTCACTCCTAGTTGATTAATAATCCACGACAGTGAAGAGTTAAATAATTAATGAGATGTCAAGATTAAGGCCTACAGCTAAGTCTTAAAACCCTACCAGCATTAAGTTCAAATTCTTATGATTGGCTATGCATAAACCTTGTTAATTTTTGTGGTGCTAAATGTATGATATATGTATATAAATTGCGTCTGTATAATTTCTAACATGTTTAGCTTGTTGTGATGATATAAGTATATATTATATATTATATTAACAATCAATACATTCTGCATAAGCCTCTAACATAATTTATATTGAGTGATAATATAAATATATACATTATGTAATGTTTTGACAGTCATGTAACTGTAAAAAAAAAAAATATGGTTAATATAATATTGGAGGTTATATGTGGTATTGGTGCATGGTTCACGCACTGGGATAGATTGGGACAACTAAATTTGGTGTGTTTCATTTTCGTCAATTCCGTGCACAGCGACAGGAATTATTGATAAACCCAATGAGGAGAGGATCTAGCTAGCAGAAATTGAGAACTATAGGGGAAACTAATTCCCAACCTAATCTAGAAGTTAACCTAGAGATGTGGGTACAGTTGAGCACAAATCACCACCAACAAACTAGTAGGTTACTAGAGGAACAACAATGTCAGAAAACTAGATTGTCAAATAAAGTGAAAAAGCTCCAGACATAAAAGATTCGAGTACGAAGAGATAATTAAAGGTTGATGAGGGAAGAAGAGAGGATAATGAAGATTCTCTCGGGTAAGCATGATCATCCTACAGCACAGCCTAGTCTAGAAAGGGACACCCATGAATAAGGAGAAAAATAACAGCCAGTTAATGATAATCCAGAAGGGATTCATACTCAGAGAAGTAAAAAAAATATAACCTATAATAAATCATATCCTGGAAATACTTCAGAACAACAGGGGATGAAGAAACCGAAAGTGGAGTTACAAGGTGAATTTCGGAAAATCAGACCTCCTACCTTCGATGGAGGGGTTGAGCAAGTAGCAGAAGCATGGATAATTAATATGAACAAATACTTTCAAGTCCATCAATACAAAAACAAGCTCAAATCTCGCTTGGCTATTTATTAATTGCATGAAAAAGCCACATTATGGTGGGAGGAGGCAAAAAATGTGTGAGAAATTAAGGATCAGAATGCAACTTAGGATGAGCTCCAACAATATTTTAAGGATATTTTAAGGAACAATATTTATGATGAAACATCTCGATATTTTCATGACTTAAGGTTGGGCCAATTATATATGGATGAGTTCATCACTAAATTTACCTCTTTGATAAGGTACACACCATATTTGGGGGATTTAAAAGCAAAAGTTCAGCAATTCTTGAGTAGCCTACTAGCTCATATTAAGGAGATGATCAAATTTTTGAATCCAAAGGCTATGGATGAGGCGATTCGAAAAGCATGAATGTGCTACTAACAATCCAAGGCAAAAGGTGAAGTTGGAAGAAATTGGCCAGAAAAGAAAAAGCAGAAGGGTACTTCAAATTTTAAAAGTATCAGACCAGGAAATTATAAAAATGTTGCAAGGATCCCAACAAATAGATAATTTGGTAAAAATGAGAAAAAATCCGCATGGCCAATTGATGAAAGGCTTAGTGAAGCATCCAACATGCTATATCATGGACAAACAAACAAAAATATTACAAAAAAACAAGCTTATACAACTAAAACCTTTTATGTCGACCGCAAAATTCATGGAAAGAAAAATATTCATAACTTTGTAAAATTTCAAGTTTCGAGGAAACTCCTTCAACATGGTTTGAGAACCATTTCTCATGAAGATAAATTAATGTTGACTCATGCAAAGACAAGGCTGAATCTCAAAACCTATATAACAGAGGGTTTAACCCTTACAAAACAACTCTAAGATAAATTTGATACTCTGAAATTGCGACTGAGTGAATTTAACCTACCTAAGGAGGCCACCGAGGTGGAGCGCAAGGGAAACCGAGTTGTCCTTCATTACTATTTTCTTCCAATCCTCCCATCTAGAGAAATAAAGTACAAGAAGCGTAAGAGTATAACCTAGGGAGGTTCTCGGTAAAACTAAAACGAATGAAAAAAAAGAGACAAGCATGAACCTACCTAGTTTCTAGCGCTCATCAAGCACGAGTGATGATGCTATGTGGACTTGTAGAAAAGTTTAAAAAGGAACCAAAAACTAAGAAGAAACCCTTGAGCTCCGTAGAGTAATCTCCTGAACTCAAAATTTAAACACAGAGATGGTTAAAAATTCTGAAAACAACATGCAATAGACAAAAAAATAATATTCACTAAGGTCTAAACAAAGATACATAAAAAATGGCAATTGTATATAATTACCTACGAATTCCTTTGTATTTCCATTGAACTGGGTGAAGAAGCTGACACCACTAGCATGGTTTCTTGGCTAAAGATCACAGTAAAGAACATGGGCTTTAAAAAAAATAAAACAAACGGTGTACCCCTCAGACTCAACAGCAACGTCGTAATAATTTCATGCCAGATAAGGAGGTAGAACTTGTATTTCGCTAGAGATTAACAACATAGGCAACAAAAGGTAAGTTGTAGAGTAGTAAACCATAGAGAATGTAGTAAAAAATGAAGAGCGGGAGCCGTTCTTGGGTCTAGTGGTTTCCCTAAGCCCACCACACAACTCTATCAATTGTTAGATCTTGGTCTTGCTAATTCGGCAGTCAGGATTGAAACCTTTGGCCAACACAATCGACAACTTCCATCCACTCATAGATAATGAGGGTGGGTTACCGGAAGATGAGTGAAATTCTATTCAGAATAACCAGATTCCTAGTGTGAGCAACATACAATAAGTAAATCAAATCTCAATTCAATACTATTCACTCCTAGTTGATTAATAATCCATGATAGTGAAGAGTTAAATAACCAATGAGATGTCAAGATTAAGGCCTAGAGCCAAGTCTTAAAACCCTGCCAGCATTAAGTTCAAATTTTTATGATTGATTGTGCATAAAACTTGTTATTTTTTGTGGTGTTAAATGTATGATATATGTATATAAATTGCGTCTGCATATTGTCTAACATGTTCAGCTTGTTGTGATGATATAAGTATATATTATATATTATATTGACAATCAATACATTCTGCATAAGCCTCTAACATAATTTATATGCTGTGATAATATAAATATATACATTATGTAATGTTTTGACAATCAATATAAGGTATGTAACTGTCAATTTTTTTTTTTATATGGTTAATATAGCAGAGGAGGTTATACATGGTATCAGAGCATGGTTCGCGTGCTGGGCTAGATTGGGCCAACTAACTTTGGTGTGTTTCAATTTTTTCAATTCTGTGCACAGCGACAGGAATTATTGATAAACCCAATGAGGAGAGGATCTAGCCAGCAGACATCAATAACTATAGGGGAAACCAATTCCCAACCTAATCTAGAAGTTAACCTAGAAATGTGGGTATAGTTGAGCGCGGATCACCACCAACAAACTAGTAGGTTACTGGAGGAACAACAACGTCAGAAAAATAGATTGTTAAATAAAGTGAAAAAGCTCCAAACATAAAAGATTCGAGTACGAAGAGATAATGAAAGGTTCATGAGGGAAGAAGAGAGGATACTCAAGAGTCTCTTCGGTAAGCATAATCATCCTACAACATAGCCTAGTCTAGAAAGTGGCACCCATGAATAAGGAGAAAAATAGAAGCCAGTTAATGATAATCCAAAAGGGATTCGTACTCAAATAAGTAACAAAAATATAACCTATAATGAATCATATCATGGAAATGCTTCAGAACAACAGGAGATGAAGAAACCGAAAATGGAGTTACAAAGTGAATTTCGGAAAATCAAACCTCCTACTTTCGATGGAGAGGCTGAGGAGGTAGCAGAAGCATGGATAATTAATATGAAAAAATAATTTCAAGTCTATCAATACAAAAAAAAGCTCAAATCTTGTTTGGCTATTTATCAATTGCGGGAAAAAGCCACATTATGGGTGGAGGAGGCGAAAAATGTGCGAGGAATTAAGGATCAGAATACAACTTAGGATGAGCTCCAACAATATTTTAAGGATATTTTGAGGAACAATATTTATGATGAAGCATCTTGAGATTTTCATGACTTAAGGTTGGGCCAATTATATATGGATGAGTTCATCACTAAATTTACGTCCTTGTTAAGGTACACACCATATTTGAGGGATTTAAAAGTAAAAGTTCAGCAATTCTTGAGTAGCCTACCAGCTCATATTAAGGATAGGATAGAATTTGTGAACCCAAAGGCTATGGATGAGGTGATTCGAAAAACATGAATGTGCTACTAGCATTCCAAGGCGAAAGGTGAAGTTGGCAGAAATTGGCCAGAAAGGAAAAAGCAGAAGGGTACTTCAAATTTTAAAAGTAGCAGACCAGGAAATTATAAAAATGTTGCAAGGATCCCAGGAAATAGATAATTTGGTAAAAATGAGAAAAAATCCACAAGGCTAGTTGATGAAAGGCTTAGTGAAGCATCCAACATGCCAGATCATGGACAGTCCCAGAAACCACTGCTACAATGTTGGAGATGTGGTGAGGCACAATAATTTAAGAATTTCCTTCATCGTGGAACGAATGATGTTACAATGAATATTCAAGAGGAATCTACAGTAGGGGATATAGCATGAAACATATAAGGAATAAATGCACTTGAATATCAACAATCGAATTTCTAGCCAATCATGATAGAACTGGAAGATAAGTTACACTCCCAAACTATTTCCATTTTATTTGATCTTGGCTCCAGTTTAAATTATATAAACCCTCGAGTAGTTCAAAACTACACACTCCAAAGCCAGAAATTTAAAATTCCATGGTTTGTAGAATTGGCTACTAGAGCAAAGAGAAGAGTTATGCTAAAATATCAAATTGTATCCTGGAAATAGGAAGACAACATATAATGTTGAATTGAATATTCTACCTTTGGGATTCTACGATATTTTGTTTGGAGTGGACTAGTTAGAAAGACATTGGTCACTAGTAGATTGTAAGGAAAAAACCATCCATTTTATGGAAGGAGATGGTACTCGTCAATAATTACAAGGAATTAAGAAACCACTTCAATTTCGCCCCATCACAACATCTCAGTTGGGTAAGTGGATTAGAAAAGGATGTCAACTTTACACTATTCAGGTGGGGTTTACTAATTCCAAAGACAAGACTCTTATGTTTGAAAATATTCCAGTTTTTGAGGAGTTTATGGACATATTTCATTAAAATATTCTAGGATTACCCCCAAAAAGAGATATTGATTTTACTCTTTAATTACTGCTCGAAGCAGCACTTGTGTCGCGAGCACCATAAAAAATTAGTGTGCTTGAGTTGATGAAATTAAAAATGCAGCTGCAAGAACTATTGGACAAAGGTTATATTCTAACAAGTGTGTCCCCTTGGGGAGCACCAGTGTTGTTCATAAAAAATAAATATAGTACGAGGCAGATGTGCATGGATTACCGATAGCTTGATAAGTTGTTTGTCAAAAATAAATATCCATTGCCATGTATAGACGATGTTTTTTATCAAGTAAAAGGAGAAAAGTTATTTTCAAATATTGACCTAAGATATGGGTATCACAAGATACATATTAAGAATGAGGACATATCCAAAATATCCTTTCTTACCAGGTACAGACATTAAAAATTTGTTGTACTACTGTTCGGATTAACCAATGCACTAGCAATATTCATGAGTTTGATGCATAGTTATTTCACTCATTTTTAGATAATTTTTTTTTAATCTCTATTGATCATATACTGATATAGTGTAAAAATATGGAAGAACACAAAGAGCATTTGCACTTGGTGTTGAAAATGTTGCAAGAACATCATCTCTATGCCAAATTTAGCAAATGTGAATTTTACAAAGAAAAAATCCAATATTTGGGCCATGAAATATCTGTTGAAGGGATCTCGGTAGACCTCGAAAAGTTTAAAAAAAATTATGGAAAGGAGAGTTCCTGGAAATGTATCAGACATACGTTCTTTCATGGGATTAGCTGGTTACTACAGGTGATTCATGGAAGGCTTCTCTAAGATATCCTTTCCCATTACTTCCTTGTAGCAGAAGGGGAGAGTTTAAGTGGAATAATGAATGTCAAGCTAGTTTTTAATGGTTAAAAAACTATTAACCATTGCCCCTGTGTTCAAAGTGGCTAACCTCAACAAAAAATTTGAAGTCTGCACCGTTGCTTATAAGGAAGGGGTGGGAGTAGTATTAATAGAAGATGGCAAGGTAATAGCGTATGAATCTAGGAAGCTAAAGGACCATGACCAATGATACTATACCTATGATTTGGAATTGACTACGGTAGGACATTCCCTTTGGATTTGGATACATTGCCTGTTGGGGAAATGGTTTGTGCTAAGAACACACCATAGTAGCTTGACCAGCTACTTTAAACAATCTAATTTAAATGCCCATCAAGCAAGATGGAATTCTTTCCTAAGTGAATTTGATTTTTACATTAAACATGTAAAAGGTAAAGTGAAGCGAGTATTAGATGATTTAAGTAGGAAACTACCTTCCATCTATGAACTCTACTTTAATCAAGCAGAATTTAAGTTCCAAGAGTAAATAATGGGGTCAACAAAGAGAGACCCTCAGTATCAATTCTTATGGAAGTAAGCAAGAGAGGCATAAAAACAAGGAAAGCAATTACATTATCGAATTAAAGATAAACGACTTTTAATATTTTGAGGGAGGATTTGTATTCCAAATCAGATGAGCTCGAAGGAGATTATTTTGGATGAATATCATCGAGGTTCCTATGCTGGACATCCCGGATACCAGAAGATGTTAAAAACAATTATAAAGGACTATTTTTTTCCTAGGACACATAAAAACCTTGCTGAATACTTGACTAAATGTTTGGATTACAAGAAAGTTAAGGTGGAGCACCAACATCCAGCATGATTTCTTCAGCCCATTCACAGACCAAAATGGAAGTGGGAAGTTATTTGCCTTCATTTAATCATAGTTATACCAAGAAGAAAAATACACAATGATTCAATTATGGTGGTGGTGGACAAACTCAACAAGGTAGCACATTTCATACCAATTCAATCGACTTACAAGACTATACAAATTGCTGACATTTTCATGATGGATATATTTAGACTACATGGCATTCCAAGAATTGTCATTTCAGATCGAGATGTAAAGTTCACCTCAGCTTTCTGGAAAGAACAATTCACTGCATTGGGGACACAAGTCTAGTTTAGTAGATCCTATCATCCTCAAACGGATGGACAAAGCGAGAAGGTGAATCAAATATTAGAGGACATGCTACGCATGTATGTGATATGAAAACTGACAAAGTGGGAAGAGTATTTACATCTAGTTTAATTCACCTACAACAATGGATACGAGGAATCTCCCAAGATGAGTCCTTTTGAGGCATTATATGGAAGACAATGTCCGACCCCCATAAACTCGAGCAATCTAGAAAGAAAACTGATGCTTTGAATAGACATGCTAGAGGAAGTGGAGCACAAGGTGAGAAAAATAAGACATAATTTAAAGGCAGCCCAGGACAGGGAGAAGATTTATGCCGACCGAAAAAGAACCTGTCTAGAATTCGAGGTGGGTGACCATGTTTATGTGAGAATAAAACTTAAGAAGAGCACCTTAAGATGGAATACATGTGCCAAATTATCTCCTAGATACTATGGACCTTTCCAAATATTGAAACGAGTAGGGCTGGTAGCTTATTGGTTGGCATTGCCTAGCCACATATTGGTGCACAACATGTATCATGTATAATTACTACAATGATATGTACACAACCCCAAGAATGTTATACACTGGCACAACATACATGTAAGTTATCATTACGATATGACTTCTAGAGACGAAAAATCCTTAATTAAATTAATTATGAAATTTTGTTCCCTTCAGGTAGAATCAGAGAATGAGTTTTAGGTAGAACCTCAACGTATTCTCGACCACAGAGAAATAACACTCTATAGGTGAGTAATACCCTAAGTTAAAGTGCAGTGGAAGCACATTTTCTTGGAGGATTATACTTTGGAGGATGAGAACTCTATACGAGAAACATATCTTGAGATGTTTGTTGCAACAAAGTAAAATGCCAAGGATGTTGTTTACCCCTTTTGGGGGAAATTATAACACCCAATTTAATTTTTAAATATTATGTTTAAAATACTATCATAAAGATACATTTGATTGGTTGCTAGTAAAAGAGACTAAAGAATACGACCATTCATCAATGGACCTGAATCCTATTTTTGTTTCTGAATAAATTACATTCATTGATTAATAACTGATTGGTAAAATTTACAAGATTCCAGAGTAAGAAGGGTAGAGAAAATTTTGATAGTTAACTTCCCCAAGAGGATAAAAGGAAATCGTGAGAAGGGGAAGGGGTTCTATTCAAAGAGAAAAGAAATAGGGTTTACAAGAAATGGTTGTAGGGAAGATTTTTCCAGGGTTGGCTTAAAACTAGTGGACCTTTGTAACCCGACAGAACAGTAGGCTAGACAAAGTTCCTGAGGCCAAAATTCTGGAGGAAACTGATGCCTTATTCTTTAGTGCGGAGCATGGCGGGAGCAAAGGACATAATCACCTCACTCATGGAAGGGTGGCACAAAATCAATTGGGCTCAAAACTGAGATAAGTACCTCAGGTTTTTGGTTAATATTTAGGAATGATAACGAAAATAAAATTGTATATATGTTTTTATGTGTTGAATTTACCTGGGAAAAGTTTATCACATCAACTAATTATGTCATTTCAATAAATATTGATTTACTATAAAATAATAGAGAGAGAAGACAATTTTGGCATAATCTAGTATGCAAAAAAAATATATGCAAGATCTTGCTGTAAACATTGTAAACCTGTGTAAACAACGATTTTTCAAAAATCTAAGAATAGTTATATTTATACATTCTAAAACAACAAAGAACACAGATAGGAAAAAATCTAAACAACCGAATAATTGTCCTCAAACCTTGATAAATAGTAATTTTGTATTGAAAAATATGAATTAAAGACTACATGGGAAGATACATTACAAAAAGAGATTTGTTGTAAGTGAAAACTGTGAAAGCCAATTGAACACTGATTTTACCAAAATTTCTGGTAACTTGAGAAAGGAAGCTTAGACCTCAAGTTTTACAACCCAAGCTGCATAAAATAACATAGCAGGGTTCATGGTCCTCTGGCCGCTAATGTTTAGAATGTATAAAGAAGAAACTTTGTAGATAACCAGGGGGGGTGGGGGGGTTATTAAAACATATTATGTGAGTTAAAACTAGAAAGAAGGAAAATATTAACACAATATATTGAACTCAAAATCCATTTACTCAAAGAAGGAAAATTCTATCATGTCCTTGGTGGAGCTCATTTCAAATACATAATCAAAATACAATTCTTCCTGCTTCCAACCAATTTAGAAAATTGTCCTAGATTTAAATAGAAGTACTGGAATTTAAATCAAATAAGTACATTATAACTTAGGGAAAAACTCTCATGAGTTTATATACTACAAACAAGCTTATACAATGAAAAAGTTTTATGTCGACCGTGAACTTCATTGAAAGAAAAAGAGTCATAACTTTGGAAAATTTCAAGTTCCGAGGAAACTCCTTCGACATAGTTCTAGAACCATTTCCCATGAAGAGAAATTAAAATTTATTGATGCAAAGGCAGGGCTCAATCCCGGAAGCTGTACAACAAAGGGTTTAACCCTTAGAAAACAACTCTAATATAAATTTGATACTATGAAATTACGACTGAGGGAATTTAACCTACCTGAGGAGGTCACCGAGGTGAAGCGCAAGGGAAACCGACTTGACTTTCATTACTATTTTCTTCCAATCCTTGCATGAAGAGAAAACATGTACATGAAGTGTAAGAGTATAATTTAAGGAGATTCTTGGTAAAGCTAGAACGAATGGAAAACAAGAGAGAGGCATGAAACTACCTGGTTTCTAGCCCTCAGTGAGCATGAAGGATGAGGCTATGTGGGCTTGCAGACAAGTAAAAACAGAACCAAACATCGAGAATAAACCCTCCACCTCCACAGAATCACATATTCAACTCAAAATTTAAGCATAGATATGGTTAAAAATTATGAAAACAACCTATAATAAATGGAAAACAAAATATTCACTAAGGTCTAAACAAATATACATAACAAATGGAAACTGTATATGATTACCTGTGAATGTATTTTTGTTGAACTAGGTGAAGACGCCGACCCCATTAGCATGGATTCTCGTCTAAAAATTGCAGTAAAGAACATGAGCTTTTAAAAAAATAAAAAATAAAATGTACTGCTCAGACTGAAAAACAACATTGTAAGCATTTCACGCTAGAGAAGGAGGTAAAACCCTTATTTCCTTGGAGATTAGCAACAGAGGAAGAAAAAGGTAAGTTACAGAGAAATAAACAATAGAAAATGCAATGAAAAATGAAGAGTGGGAGTGGTGCTTGGGTTGGGTGGTTACCCTAAACCGACTGCACAACACTATCCATTGTTAGATCTAGGTCTTACAGATCCCGCAATCCGGATTGAAACCTTTGGCCAGAAAAATCGACAGCTTCCATGCGCTTCAAGATAAAAAAGGGTGGGTTAACGGAAGACAAGTGGATGGGTGTTCGAAATAACTAGAAGCTAAGTGTGAGCAAATTACAATAATTAAATCAAATCTCATTTCAGTACTATTCACGCATAGTTGATTAATCATTAATGATAGTGCAAGTTCAATAATGAATGATATGTCGAGATTAACGCCTAGAGCCAAGTCTTAAAACCATGCCAGCATTAACTTCAAATTTATATGATTGCCTATGAATAAACCTTATTATGTGTTGGGGTGTTAAATGCATGATATATGTACATAACTCGCATTCTGTATAGTGTCTAACATGTTCAACTTGTCATGATGATATAAGTATATATTATATATTATATCGATAATCAATACATTTCGTATAAGCATCTAACATAATTTATATGCAGTGATAATATAAATATATATATTATTTAATGTGTTGACAATCAATATAAGGCATGTAACTATAAAAAAAAATGATATTATTAATATATGAGAGGAGGTTACAATATATTATTAAGACTATTGTGATTAAATTTAAAATATTATTAAAAAAACAATAAATAATTATAAAAAGCACTAGTTAATTTATGTGATTAATCGTATACTTTTATTAAAATTTATCATTATTTTTTATAACCCAATAAATTTCAAACATATATAATCATTATCATTAAAAAAATAAAATCAAAGTTATTTTCCATCTTAAACTGCACTATTTTAAATACATTAAATCTAGGAAAAATAAGAAATAACCAAAAAATGCATTTTCATTTTTTCTTACCCTAACACACACACACACACACACACACACACATATTATGGTCATTCCTAGACGCTAGGTCATTCAAACTAATATGGCCTAACCCCAAGGGCTTCAAAGAGAATTGATCTTGTGACATTCGAATCGGTGAGGTACTTATCAATGACTAATTGAGCTAACCCTTGGGGAAACATTTTTTTTTTTGTTTTTTTTTGTAAATAAGCATGATTTCGTTATATTATAAAATGGTCAATACAATCGTTTGAGAGTGCGAGTAGTCTAGAAGATTCTAACCCCGACCATGGGAAAAATAGAACTTTTTTGGGCATTCTTCTATTACAAGACTTATAATTCATCATGGTATGAATAATTTGAGAGTTCTTATGCTCATCGAGGATTCAAATAAAACTGGTTACAAAATTGATAGTAATAAAAAATTGATGGTAGTAGCATCTTGATCCTTAGTCTTCTTGCCTTTATTAATTACATTGAATTTGATAAACTGTAGCTAAAACCATAAAAACCTTACATAGAGGGCACAGAGCCAAGACAAAAAGGAGAAAATTTGATCAGACCAGTTAACTCGATGGTTCTTCGAGCAATATCGATTTCTGAGTGCCACCATCTAGGGCGCCTGCAGATGGAGGATGACTAGTTGAAGTATCCCAAGTCTCTCGCTTGATGCTTGGTGTGTCTACTCCTCTCGCCTTCATGGTCTCCATTACCCTTTTTAGCATAGCGTAATGAGGATAATATCTTGTAATGAAGCACTTGTGGTGGACCGTGTCCAGGTAAAATGTGAAAGTATCATTAAGCATATCCAAATTTTATTCTAGGGATTTTGTGTACTCACTCTGCTCTTGCATAAGAAAGCCGAGAATCATTTCTAACTACTATAAGAGATCAATTTTTCGATTGTAGAGGATTTCCATAGATCTGTTGAAGGGAGGGTGGAGACTCCATGTGAATTGAGCATCCACATATTCATTATTGGTGTCGCAATAGATAATAATGTCCTATTTCTAAATCTTGTGAATGCACTCATGAGTTTCCTAAGTTACAGAGTTGTTGTAATTTATGGTGGCCTTCCTTGTTGTCACTTCAAACTATGCCCTTGGTTGCATGCTAGCTTGATTCATGCATTCGTTGTTCCTTCCTTTACATCTGTTAGGGGTGGGAACAGATATTTTCCGAGGGGCCATGTTGAAGGGTAGGTTGAAGGGGTTTTGATAGTCTGGGTAAAGAGCAGAGGTTTGGGGAGAGTAAATTGAGGAGCCTTGAAGGTGGAGGAAGTGATGGTAAGGAGCGTTGGGTCTGGGTATCCATTGTCTTGTTGAGCAATGGGGAGGTCGAGAAGGAAGGTGCTGATAATAATTCCATTAAATTTAATGAGAGCCAAGTACACTACTTCCATAGTGGTGCAAGGGATATTATAGGTCCTCGGGTCATAGGGGAAACGGTCGAAGATAAAAGGCGAAATTGGGATTTTCAATCCCATATGTGAATAATTGGATTTGATGCGAGAGGAAAAGTTCATAAAAATGGATTTAGGGATAAAAAATTACCTATGCCTATCTGATCTATTGTCATACTTAGAGTAATGATGATCACGACCTTCATTTTCCTTGGAATTTATATCCTCACACTCCCTATTGAGGGGACATTCCCCCATCTCCCTCCATGCAAGGGGACATAACCTTTAGTTTCCAGTTGTACCCTTATTGGCTAACCTGTCATCCAAGCCATTAAATTTTCTTCTGACCACCTAGAAGTCGATACCACTGAGCTCATTGATGTGTTGGAAGATGAAATGAGGCGTTCTGGCTAATATTTAGTTGTATGTTACCCTTCTTACCACGGTTCCTTTATTGATTTTGTGGGAAGTGAAAGTTGTTAGTGTCAAGTCTCCTTTGATGATCATGGAGCCTCAGAAGTGCTCTTTGGCTATGGCTAGAATGTGCTGCATTGCATGGAGTTTTTCCACATTGTTAGTGGTGGCGTAATTAATTTTAACCACATTCTTGTCTGTAGGTGACCAATGACAGGGCCTTTGGTGATGCAGGTGGATATAACCTATGTTAAGTTTTTACTATAGGGATTAGCTGAAAAGTGAGGATTTAATTAATTAATGTATTTTTTCCTATAGTTTTAGGAGAGAATGAGGATTATTCTAAATAGGAAAATATTCGAGAGGATTGTGGAAGGTTTGAGAAGATAATGGTTTAGTTAGCTCTTAACTAGGGATAAGTGATTGAATGAAAGATTTTATTTATTAGGAGAGATATTTTGGGGGTTAGTGTAGGGATCTAGAACCACCTTGGGTTCTAATCCACTTGTACAAATTTAGATGAGCCCATGAGGCATGTATGTATTTACAAGGGTACAAGTGTGTGAGTGAGTGTGAGGACTGAAAGGCCAAGAATGAGGCCATGAATTCTTCTATAATTATTTTATTTATCAATGAATCATTTCTGTTTTTTTGTGTACTTACCTATTGAATTTTATTTTTATCTTTGGTGTTTGTTAATTTTATTAATGTGTAGACCCATGGTTAGACCTGTATTACACATATTTCTGGTCATCTAACTTGTTACTATTAGATAGACTAAATTACACCATGTAAGAAAAATTTTACCATAGTAAAATTGATTTCACTATGAAAAATAACTTAGTAATGAATAATTTATTAAGTTGTTTCTGGTTTAAATAGGAAACCCCATGAGAAATAATTGAATAAATCCTTGTTTGTTTGATTTTCCTGAAGGGGTAATTAATTAAGAAATTTTTTAATTATTATGCCTAGTCATATTTAACACAAAATAGGAAAATTAATTAGATAAATAATATTTTGGTCTGACTTTGATCCTCCATCATTATCATATTTTTCTACTTTTTGCTTGTGAGCTCCCTTTGAGTTCCATTTTTGTGTGGGTTTTTTGCGCCATCAGGAGAGAGAGAGATCTTATACATGAAGCGCTAAGGACATAAAATAACCCATCCCATTGAGGGGGACTAGTAACATCTTTTTATGTTCCCTTCTCAGATGTAATAATACAAAAAAAACTTTAAAAATTCTTGTCTTGTTCATTGAATGCATCGAGAAACTCTTTCTTATTACTTGCTATTTAATGTCTTCAACTGCATAGATCTGGATTTCTGTAGCATTTACTTTGATCACTAACTGTTGATCTAAGGAAATTGAGAGCCATATTTGATGTTAGGGTTGTTCGTTATGCACAACTAAAGTGATCCATTTGCGTACACTTGCGATTAGAATTCACACTAACAACTGGAAACTCCACAAGGGTTTATAATTACGAGCACTATTGTTTTTCAGATCCCTACATCACCATCTGCTTCATCCCATAGGGTTTTTAATTAACTTCTTATTTTTCATTTCTTGATGTTTTTTTTAACATTTAAGACCCTAAAATAGTAAAAATTATAACTTTTGTGTGCTTCTAGGCCTATTGCATAGGTAACAAGTATCAACCGCAGCAGAGACGACACTTTTTTCTGAAATCTTCTCCTGAAATAGCCAGAAGTGTAGGTCACAGATTTTGGGCCAAAAACTGTGACCTCAGTAGAAAAAAACCTGAAAACTGCAACCTTAGCTAAAAAAAAGGTCAGAAACTGTGACTTGTAATTTTTGTGGGATTTATTTTATGTATTTCTGGGTTTGTTTGGGCCACTTTTCAAGGTTGTTTGACCTCCCTATTCACCCATATTGGACCTGTAATTTCTTATTTTTACTCATCTAAGTAGGAACCAAGCCCCTTAGGGTTTCAGTACGCTTCTAACTTTCTAGGAGGAGTTTAGCTGGAGTAGGTCCTCTCAGATTTCAGTGTTTTCACCCATTTTTTTTCAAATCTGAACCTGCAATTTTAGATCCATTTTAGATTGGTTATTCATCCATCCCAAACACCTCTTTTCAATTTTTTTTGGTCCTCCTTTAGGGTCCCCTTCATTTCCCTTCAATTTGTAGCCTTTCACTATGTATTTTTCAGCATTTTTCTGTCTAGGTTTTTGTTTTTTTATGCACCTCTTTCCAATAGATCTGACCTTGAGATACTTGTCCCTACCGACCTTAGATAAATTGGCCATTTTGTGTGTTTTGAATATTTTTCGTACACCCATAGACTAGTTGTTGGGAATATCTCCTCCTTGGGTTTAAATTAATGCATCTTTAGCTGTTTATTTTATTGTCGCATTCAATTTCCTTTACTGTCATTTTCAAATTTATTTACAGTTATACAACATATTTTTTCATTTTTCTCTACACATGTCTGGGATTAATTAAAATTAACACACTTATCACATACACACACACCCTAAGTGAAGAGCGCATGATTTACATCGCCAGGAAAAGACTTAAGCATTATAATCAATTAGTCCCGCACCTCCCTGCTCTTGTTTACATCTATTCCATTTTGTGTTACCTATCTCTTTACCATCATTGTGACCCAAGATGTTTATCCTAGAGACTCCAAGGCCTTCATCCTCAGTTTTCGTTAGGAACACTTACCCCACCGCGTAGGGTTCATGTTCATCCTCCAATGAGTCCCCATTTTGACACTACTTCTAGTTCATCGGGTTCCCTTTTTCTTTCTATCCCCGGATCTCCTTCACCTTTAACCTTCACCATGTCAGGTTCAGTACCTAATGCTAGTGGAAACCCTAGCCCTAATGCTGGGAATGTTATTAGTGGTGCCGCAATAGGAACTATTCCAGCTGCTCCCTTGGTTCCTTATATGGCGGACCTAAGCCTTCTTGATTTTAGCCAGTTGATTAATGACCCCGTACACCATGATACTTCTTGGCTTTCTATGCCAACCAAGCTTCCTTAAGACATCCGCAAGTTTGAAGGAAATCCTGGAGAGGATCCTACCAACCATGTTTGTTCTTTCCACATGTGGTGTTCATCTAACTCCATCACCGATGACTGTCCATCTTTGCTTATTCCAGCATACCCTTACTGGAGAAGCATCCAAGTGGTATGTAAACTAGGCCTCCTCCTCTCATACTACTTTTTCGACCCTTGCCAAGGATTTTTTGTCTTACTTCGAGCTTCCCCTTCGCTATGACACTGATACCGAACTCTTGACCTCTTCTTGTCAAACTTCTACTACCCACCTATCTGACCATGTTTAAGAATGTTGGAGCAGAAATATCCTATGTCAAGCCCCTACTTTAAAAGACCATGTCTACATGGAATATTTTCTCATATCCCTTTTTCCTACTATTGGAAAATTTCACATCTCACTTCCCTTAGACCAACGAAGCTTCCCTCCAGATTGCAGTGAAATATGACCTGATCTATGCATAATCTCGTTATGTTTATACCGTCTTACCTGATCTCCCTAGACTCAGTGGTGCTAATGCACTAGGGGAATTCCATTATACAACAATATCATTAGATCCCTTTCACATCCATACACTCATTCTCCCATGTGTTATGGTTTCCCCCAGGGAGGGGCCAGCTCCTCCAGCATTTTTCCTCCCTCTCGTCAGCATGTATCCAGGATACGGCATGCCTCATCCTTTTTCCCAACCTGTTTTCCCCAATGTTTACCAACCTCCTTATTATCTGTATCTGCAGCCTAGTGCTCCATCTCCTCCAGTACAAGCACCTCAGCCCCCCTTGCCTTGTCAAACTTCGCAACAAAAGCCACCCCCCAAGGGTTAGATGTATGTGAAATAGAGTGCAACTAATCCTCCTACTTCCAAAAAGAAGAGGAAATGCAAGCAAAACCAATCTGCCCTAGGTAATTGATCTAAAAATAAGTTCTAATTATTGTTGTGCTAGTTTCGTTTCTGATATAAAAAAATTTTCTTTGTTTTACTTATCCTTCATGAGTTTGTTTATGCGAAAGTGATTGTTAAATAGTGTCCTTAGTGGAATTATGAGTTTGTCATAAGATTAAGAAGCATAATTTTAAATTAAATAATATAAGAAATATTAAACATAGCAAACACACATAACAAAGCTCAACATAGAGAATTTTGATAAAGATGTTAACCCCTCCTGGGCTACATCTCTTTGGTCCAACTTCATAGTGTGACCTTTGTATTAGCTTCAACTGTAATAAAATTGTTGTTACAAGCTTTAGAAACTCTTGGGACCTATTCCAATGAGTTTAAAACATCATAATATCCCCAAAATTACTATCTTTTTGCTGAATGTGGACTCTGGATGCTCTGGAAATGACCCCAACACTTGGTGGCCCTCGCCTTAAAAAATATTAAAATGCACAAAACCACCTATAGATGACCTTTTCTGCCTCTGAAACCTACTCCATTGGCTCACAAATACCCCAAATACCCCTATTTTGGTTCTAACGGAGTTTGGAGTTTTCGGGCAAAAGTTATGCCTCATTCAAATTTTTCCTAGAAAACTACCTCCAAATCTGGCTAACTGCCAGTTAAAATTCCAAAACTAGAAATTCCGCCTAAATTAGGGGTGCCTCCATAAATTCTACCAACTTAACTTGAGCTTAATTAAAGTTTAAGCACGTGGTTAGTTAGCACTAAGCGCAATTAGCGCTGGCACTCAGCCCCTGGTCTCCGCGCTTGGTCATGTGGGGAGGATGAGGGTTGGCCCCTCTGCCTTTCATTTCAGTGTGTTTGTGAAAAGTTAAACATGCACGAATTGGATTTCATTTCAAACTATGGTTGAGTGGCATATTGGTAGGAGTAATGGATTGTGGGGGTGGACTTCTTGGGTTTAAAACCAAACTTCGCTCCCCATATCACACTTTTAACCACCTTGACATTAATTTAATACTTCAACGTTCGTTAAAAACCTTCACATAAAATTTACAAGGATTAAACAGACTTGGCATATATGAACCTTTCAAACCATATATTGATATGTGCTCCACCAAATCTTAATATGTGACATGCGTATTAAACTTTGGATAACGTTTGATTTTCCATATGTAAATATTGATATGCTCATGTTTACTAAACAAATGAAAAATGGGAAAATAATAATTTCCACCACATAATATTATGTACCCAAAATTCAACCTTAGGAGGTCATTGGGAAATTTTCTTCTTCACAAATGAAACTGACGAATCTGAAGATGACATTTGTCACAGTTCGACTAGCTAGAATATGGAGAATATAGCCTGTAATGATGACTGTACTTGCCACATCATCCCTGTACTTGTTCTACCCATTTTTTACTTGTTTTGGAAAACAAACAACAGACGATAACTCAGTCATACAAAATCATAATTTGATGAAACAAGTTTCATTGGAATCCTGGTGATGAGCTCTACGCTCTCGTCTTGGTTTGAAGCATTTTTTAGCACTCTGAAGTTTTAGCTAATTTTATGCCCTGATCCAAATCCTAATCACACCTTCCCACTAATAGGCTTTTGGACCCACAAAAGTTGATAATTATCTTCTTGAGCTTCAACACTCTTCTACTTTCAAGTTATATCAACTTATTTTACTTTAAAAGTCTTACCTGATAATTATCTTCACATGCCTTGCATCGTAACTGGCTATGTCTCTCAACCACTACTCTTTGGTTGTTGCTGACCCACTTCAACACTGTTGGTTGATGTAAACGAATACATATTCTGCTGTACCAAATCAATATTTTTGTGCTTGGAAAACCATTAGCCTTCCCACTGATAATCAATTCCCTCTTGCAACAAATTCATACAAGCTTCTTCTTGGAAATCCTCTTATCCAAATTAAGCTTGCAATATGACTGAACTCTTGCTCTTAACACAAGAAACCAGCTTGTTCTACAATAGCTGCAAAACAATTTACATCTTGTCCACTTCTCACCGAATGGACCTCAAACTTCCTGCAATATCTTGTCACAAGAACACAATCAACATTGGAAAGAAAACATTATGAAAGAATTAAAATGATGACCGTCTCTTTTTCTTCTCCTTCAAAGAAATGATTTCTACCTCCTGTAACATCAAGTACATGGAGATCTTCTTGCACATTGGTGTATCCAATATCGACTCACAATCGACAAACACCATCAACTAAAACATAATTCGATCAACATAATCGACAAACATAGTCTACAAACAACATGCAACATAAACAACACAAGTTGACGCGAAATATGCAATACAATCAACATAAATCGATATGAAATGTGTGGGACACAATTGACACAAGTCGATAAACATATGTGCAGTACAATCGACACAAGTCTACATTCCATGATACATATTGACAACACTCATGGATGTATTTATTTACAATGAACTTATCACAACTCTATTTACACATATAAAATCTCATCCATATGTACACTTTTCAACTATCTCTTTGAAGTACAAATAGCTACATAAACCCGAAACATATGGGTGATCATAAGAGCTGAACTGAATGATAAATTGCTGCAACATAAATGAGTGACATACCCATCTTCTACACCATCTTGGTGAAAGTTTGCGACAAAAAATAAATTCCTTCAACCGAACAACATTCACATGATATCTTGCATCATAAAAGTTGTGATAATATGTTGCAACTTGTCATACTTTCAACATAAATTCATGAATACATAAGGCTAAAATTTGCATCTATGTACAAAGGAAATGCATGCCTTACTTGGTCAAGAAATCGAGCCATTTCTTGCTAAACAACTTCAATCACAATTTTTCTTGTTGAACATCCTATTCTTGTGAATCATCTTGACTCACATCAATGATGGAATCTCCTATTCCATTCTCACCAGTCTTTTTATCCACTTGATTTAAATGCCTGGGATTAGTTGATGGATGTAGTGTCCAACATTGGTTAATGAGATGTACCTTCTTCTGACAATGAGTGAAAATCTTTTGTATCCTTCATTCATGTCACCTTTGCTTGAACTATTTCCTGTATGCTATCATTCTCTTCCGACATCTTGAAACTTGATGGTTATACAAACCACAATATGAACAACAACTTTTTCTGCCATTCATGCATGCAGATTTTTTATGCTTAACACAATCATAAAAAACATTGTTATAGAAATAATTATACCTTGAATGATTCTCTTAATGTCCATCTTTATCACCTTCTTGAGAAGATGAACTTGAAGAGGTTCCAACTCTCTTTTGAAGACCAACAACAATGTTCATGTCATTAGAGCTATCATAAATCTCTTGTTCACCATAAGCTGAATGTCTACAAGCATCTTGTTGCAACATGGGTTTCAAAAAAATTCATTCATCTTGATTGCAAACTTTACATGTTTGAGGTTTTTAACCTGCATCAAAATTCCTTCTTGGAACTATTTGAAGTGCCTTCATGGCTTGAGAACATTCTCTGTAAAAAATTTCATAGCAAAGACCCAAATACTTAGGCCTTTCCTCAACCATAATTGGCTCAAGTATGAATTTTGCATGTTTTCCTAATCCTTTACCTTCATAGCCCATTTTTATAATCAATTTGGACCCTATTCTTCTAGTTTGTTTTTCAGATGAACCTACACATTTATCTTGAGAGGAAATTGGAGGAAAATTTGAATTATTTACCTCTTCTTCAAGCACATGCTTGACTAAGGCTTCTTTGGCATCATGTAGTTGAATCTCCATCTCATGCATATTTTGAAGAAGTTCTTGCTTCTCTTTCTTCATGGCAACCAATTTCTCTTGAATTTTAGTGTTCTCCCATATATCTTCATAAATATGTTTCACCATATCTTTCATGATGTATATGTCCTGCTTCATCTCTTTATCATCATGTCTTGCAAAGGAGGATGGTTTAGAATCACCACATAATGAATTTTCCATCACAACGTAATGAATTAAAGAGCTTCACAACAATTCACAAAGCTTCATGCCCTAACATTTTTGTTATAGGTTCAAGCTCAATCTCTGCTACTTGTATCTCTCTAATCACCTCAGCCTCTTATGCAATTAATTCCTCTTATGCTTCAAGTGTTGTCTTGAGTGGTCCTCTGGGTAAGGATGATGCCTTCTCAGCCTTCTTCCTTCTTGTCTTAACTTTAGAACTATCGATCAATAGCTTCCCTTCTCCTCTATGCAATCTAAATCTTGGAAGCATTAGTACATCTGCATTGTTAAAAACCCTTCAAGTAAAACAAGCAAGAAACCTTGTGCTTTGATACCAACTTGATTTGAAAATGAATGCTAGTTACTGTTATGCTAGTTTCGTTTCAGATATAAACTTTTTTCGCTTCATTTTACTTATACTTCATGAGTTTTCTTATGAACATGTGATTGTTAAACATTGTCTTTAGTGGAATTATGAGCTTTTCATAAGCTTAAGAAGCATAATTTTTAATGAAAGAAAAAAAGAAATATTTAACACAACAAACACACATAATAGAACTCAACACAGATAATTTTGATAAAGGGTTTCACCCCTCATAGGCTACGTATCCTTGGCCCAGCTTTATAGCGTGACCTTTGTATTAGCCTCAAGTGTGCTCAAATTGCTGTTACAAGCTTCAAAAAATCTTCTAACATATTCCAATGAGTTTAAAACATCATAGTCTCCCAAAAATGAATATTTGTTCGCTGAATTGGGACTATGGATGCTCTGGCAATGACCCCAACCCCTGGTGGTCGTCGCCTTCAAAAATATTCAAATGCATAAAAATACATGTAGAGGACCGTTTCTGCCTCTGTAACCCACTCCATTGGCTTCCAAAATACCCCTAATACCCCTATTTTGGTTCTGATTGAGTCTAATTTTGATTTTTTGGGAAAAAATTATGCCTTATTAAGGTTTTTCCTAGAACATTGCCTCTGAATCTGGCTAACTGCTAGTTAAAATTCCCAAAATAGAAATTCCACCTAAATTAGGGGCGCCTCCATAAATTATGCCAACTTAAGTAGAGCTTAATTAAATTTTAAGTGTGTGGCTAGTTAGCACTAAGTGCAATTAGCACTGGTGCTAAGCTCCTGGTCTCCGCGCTTGGTCATGTGTGGAGGATGAGGGCTAGCCCCTCCGCCTTGTGTTTCAGTGCATTTGTGAAATGTCAAATACGCATGCGTTGGCTTTCATTTCAAGTTATGGTGGAGTGGAATATTGGTAGGAGTAATGGCTTGTGGGGGTGGAGGTCTTGGGTTGAAATCCCAACTCCTCTCCCCATAACACACTTTTAACCACCTTGACATTATCTTAATACTTGAACGTTCGTTAAAAACCTTCGCATAAAATTTACAAGGATTAAACAAACTTGGCATATGTGAACCTTTGAAATCATATATTAATATGTGCTCCACCAAATATTAATATGTGACATGAGTATAAAAATTTGGATAACGTTTGATTCGCCATACGTAAATATTGATATGCCCATGTTTAATAAACAAATGAAGAATGAGTTTAAAAATAAATGTGGAATATTAATAAATATTAAGTTGAAAATATAATAATAATATATAAAAATATAAATTGATATAATATATGACATTAAAAAGCATATAAAATACTAATATATATATATATATATATATATATATATATATATATATATATAATATTTTAAATTTGACTTTAATACATAAAAATAATAATCTCCAGCACATAATATTATGAACCCAAAATTCAACCTTAGGAGGTTATTGGGAAATTTTCTTCTTCACAAACGAAACTGATGAATTTGAAGATGAAACTGTTGACTGTACCTGCCACATCATCCCTGTACCTGTTCTGCTCATTTTTTACTTGTGTTGGAAAAGGAATAACATATGATAACTCAGTCATACAAGCTTTGAATTTGATGAAATGAGTTGTGCTGGAATCCTGGCGACGATATCTATGCTCTCATATTAGTTTGAAGAATTATTTAGCACTTTGAATTTTTACCTAATTTTAGGCCCTGATCCAAATTATAAGCAGGAATCCAGGAAACAATTCCCAAGGGAATACATCTAACACTGCAACCTAGAAAAAAGGCGCTTAGCCCAAGCAGGACAGGCCTATTCGCATGACAAAGTCTTATTCTTGTTGTGGTGTCTATGGTACCTCAAATGCATTTGATGTGGAAAGCTCAAGCAGCATCCCAAGGAAAAAAAGCCTCCCCTTCGGTTCCTCCTAATTTTGTGCCCATCCAACTGGTTGTGTTTACCAATCCCTTCCCCCCACAAGGATATGTAGTTTTGCAACCCCCTGAAGGTCAGGCAGCCACTCAAACTCCTCAATATGGTCCCTCTAATTACCAGATCCTCATGATGAACTCTGACTAGGCCAATACCACTGATCTCAACCTTCAGACTCAGTCCCTTCAGTACAATAAGCCCCCCGCTACGTCTGCCACTGATCCCCCATCTTCAGGTCCCATAAAGCCTCTTTAGATACCCAATCATCCTTTACTGATCCCTCAGCCTAAGGTATAGGTTCATACCAAGATCCCTAAAGGAAAATTGTGCCGAAATGCTACTTCTGGTAAAGCTGCCCACTCCTACAGTATAGTAGATGACTTGGTGCAATCTCTTGCCGCCATGTCAACACTAGAATTCTTCCAGTTGTGCCCTTCACAATGAAAATCTCTACTAAATGCCATGGGTATTTTGGATCCTTCAGATGATCCTTTTATTGTCTTCGACATTGAAAATTTAGAACATCCCCACCTTCCTTCATCTGTCACCTTCCAAAACCTTGTCAAGATCTAGAATTCCAATGTCTCTTGTTGTATCATTGATGAGGCAAAATCCACCTATCTGATGTCTACTTCTGTTTGGAAGAAAATCAGATCTCTTGAGTTAGCCCCTTACACTATCACCCTCTACGCATGGGATGGCCAATCTTCCTAGCCCCTTCGCATGTTCCGCAATTGTCCTATTACTCTTTCGGGCAAGACTGTTTCTGTTGACATTGAATTCACTGATGACCCCTTAGACTACAACATTCTATTAGGTCGTAACTACACTCATGCGATGTCTGCTATCCCATCTATGGTCCATCATAAGATGTTATTTCCTCATAACGGAAACATCATCACCATCGATCAGTTGACATATTACAAACTAAAGTCTCAAACCTCTCCTAATTCCATTATCTCTTCGGTGGCCAATAAACAGATATTCAAATCTCCAACGAATGTCTCACCTGGAGTCTATAAATATTCCTCTTTTCTCGGTTCATTTCTTGGTCTCCCGCCTCTCATCTCTTAACCTATCTCATCAAATGTCTGCATGATGCAATCGTCTCAGTCCGACCTAAAATGGACAAGTTCGACTAGCCAACAGTCCTGCCCTCCGAAACCTACACCTAGTACTTCAACTCAGCCTTTAGGACCCCCCCCTCAAGGCCCCTCATTTGTAGCTGGTTTCCATGATCCTATCTACCCTCCTGTAATTTTCCCCCCTTTCCTTAACCATCTAGGAGTTGTCCCACCTCGCCCTTAACCCTATGGTTAGATACCATTTCCTACTCCCCATCGTGGAGTATTTTTGGTATCTGTTATCATTGCCTTGCATCTTCCCAATATGACCCTGGGGATTCCAGTCTGGAACATTAATCCCAAACCACTATCCCGCCTAGCTAGCCCAAACCTTATACTGCTTTGACCTCGGTCCAACCGGTTACCATGACCCCTCCCTTTTCTTCTGTGCCTCAGCCACCTCAACAAGAACCTACTCCTTTTACAAAAGCCTCGGGTGAGGGGGGAAAAGCCCACAAAAAGGCACCTAGAGATAGGGCTGCCCAGACAACCACTACTCCTCCTCAGCCTCCAAAGTGTACACCTTCATGTGCTTTATGTGATTTTTTCGATCATGCCACCCATAATTATCCTGAATTTCCTCGTCACAAGAACATGGTCAACGAATTGTAACCTGAGTATGACATCCCGAAGGTCCATGTCACTCTACTTGATTCAGCCCCGAAATTCAAGACTTTGTGCACAAATCATCCTTGTGATTTGTGTTATTTCCATGTCCACTATACTCACTTATGTCCCCACCTCAAATATTACCACACCTCTTTTGAAGTGGTTCACCAATTCGAGACCAAGTGCAACGAGTCCACCTCTCCCTTAATTGTGAGTTTTTCTTCAGCAGAACTAGAGGATACATCCACTCCCATTGACATTTCCCCTCTTGATGAGGAGATGACAGAGTCTTTGGCTATTATCCTCTACCTGTCATCATCTATGAGATCCACAGTGGAAGACCCCTCTGGGGCTTACCCTTTTGTTTTGCCTGACTTCCCTTCAATGATCACCCTGGGCTCAACATTGGTGGATCCTTCATCTACTTGTTTTTTTGTCACCCTCCATGATGATGTGCATGTGAACCTCTCTTCTCATGCTAATGAGTCAAGTAGCTTCGTCACACCACGTGGTATTTCTTCCACCAGTCACCCCATATTCTATTGCGATGACGACATTATGGAATAAATCATCACCCCTGACTTTATCCACCCGCCTTACATCGAACCCATGCAGTCGAACCACATACACCTTGTGGCCACTAAATTGACACCCAATGTTTGGGTAATGGGGCACCCATATTTGAGAGTCCAGGAGAAGCAATTCTCCACAACCCTCCTAGTGCATCTAGTCGTGTTGACTCTAGTACCATTATTCTTCCCCATTTAGAAGAACCTATAGAGTCCCTTATCACTTCAGATCACTCTAAGGATGATACCCCTCATCATTCCTTCATCTTACATCAATATCCCAGTCCCTTAGAAATTTTTGTTGACCAAACTCTATATTTTCTCAGTGAGCACCAGTTTATTATCTCCAAAGACACTCTTTAGTATAGTGACACCATATATGCTTCTCCACAAACTCATTTGGATAGGGGGATGATGCAGGGAAAACCCTGCAATACCCAAAATCTCTCCTTCTACCATGGATATAAAAATACATGTTCATTTAAGAACTGAAATGGTCCTCAATTTTCACAATCTGGCAATCTCAATTAATATGTGGAAGCTATCTTTTAATTCATGGCTATCAAACCAAACAACTAGCCCAGATTTATTTATCATGCAGAAGTTATATTACTTAAACAATGATCATAGCACCATTGGAATACCCCACCATATGATTTTTAATTGACCATTGAATTTCAAATAAATTCCAATATAAACTTCCCTTCCATCATTGAGTTTTATAAACTCAACATTTACCGTACCCACAACTTACTATTCCCATGACTAAATATATAGGTTATACTTTTGGAGAAATTCAAATATCAACATAATTTAAACTGAATCCATAATCAAGATTCAACTTTCATTAAAACTCCAAATTCCCAACACATAGTTGCATCACAGCAACTTTCATACCTTTTCATCTAATGATGGATGCATCGTTCATGATTCAAAATTCAGTAATTCAATGTAGAAATCCTAACTCTTCCACTTCCGGGTCCATACAAATGTTAAATGTTCCATTGAAATTTCTGCGCTATCCAATTAAATCTTCGACCAGATTCATGGATTTCGATTGTCTACGATCGAACTAAGGTTCGATCACTGCTTCTCTTACTTTTACTTGCCAACGGATCCAATTTATGCTGGTTACCTCAAGATTATGCTGTACTCGGCAATCGAACATTCAATTGGATAAAAACCCTCACACCATTTCAAATCGATCATCCTTCTCTGTATCAATATTAACAGTGCGCATATCCATTTAATTCAACAAAATTCAATTCACATACCTTGTAACCTCTGCACCTTCATCAAAGTTTCCATGCAAGTTTTCATCTCTCTCTGAATGCAGTTCATCAATAAAACCATCACTGCACCATTTTAAATCCTCTGCATTCTAGCTGCAATTCAACGACTTTGCCAGACTATTCTCCAGCGTTAAAATTCAACGACCTCTGCGTGTTAGTTTATTCAAAACACCATTCCGGAAAATATATGATACTTCCTGCGTTGTAACTTAACCCATTCCATTGGGTTAAACCACTGCAATCTACAAACATTCCAGCTATCCACTTCAATTCAGAGTTCCGCTCCTTCAGCATTCGACTGCCAAAACTTCAACAAATCTAGCATCTCGCCTTTCTGCTCTCGATTCCCCAATCGATGGATACTAGATCGACATCGATTCGATGTCCTTTCTTCCCTACATGTAAAATATCATGATTATTCAGAAAATCGATTTCAAATAAATAAGCAGAGTGTTAAAACAAAACTCTACACCTTCTTTAAACTCCGTGCTTCCAATTCCATCGTTGATCATCATATTGACCACAAACATAACCGTGTTTAATTCACTGACTATCTCTCTCCATTCAATTTAGCGATTTCTGAACTGGTCAATCTATAAATGGAATTCGTTATGCCATTCCACGACTCCTGATACCATCGCCATTCTGATATTCCATCTGACTTGATAATTGCACAAATTCTCAAAATCGAATTCAATTACTTTCAACCCATGTCTCTGCATTCATATATAATTTGACCAGAATTTGACATTTCTGACGTTCTCAATAAAAGAGGTCAAACCCCCATCGATTCTCCATTTAAATTCTTCACACAGGTTTAACTTATTCAAAGTGCAATTGTCTATGAACTTAAGGATTGTGGCTCTCATATAAATCCTATATCGATTAACAAAATCGATACCATTCTACATCACCATACGCAGATAATAGCAGTTGGATTCTCAAAAGGCCAGAATTCTATGCATATAAAGTTTCATCGAAATTTCATGAGACAAATAAAGCTACACATAACTTAACAGTCCAGATTCCTCCATAACACAATAATCTCAGAAAATAAGAAGGATCGAACCTTCCTTCCACACATGGAACAAATAAATTCGATCCTACACAAACTCAATAATGGGCATAACTTTAGAAAATCAAATTCTGTATTAATACAATACTTACATAACAATCTCCTTCCTTGGCTAGATTTCCAATCTTTGGCTCTTTACAATTGCCCGCAGGCTTACAGGCAAAAAACCTTCTTCTACTCTAATCAACCTCCACTCTCACTCTCTCTCTCTGATCTCAATGCCTTTGAGGCTTAATAATTTATAATAATTTAGAATGATCTATTCTAAGTTCAATCCCTTCAACTTGTCAAAAAAATCCTAAAATCACTCTTGAATCCCTCAGGATCCTCTCTCACCCAAAATTAATGAAACTAATTTCTAAATTAATATTTAGAAAAATCTCTCATCCCTTTACATCCTCAACTGACGAAATTCTCTCATATTCTCAAACATTTGAGAATTATTTACAATATTTAATTAAAATACATAAAACCCACTCAAATCATTCATAAAAATCTAGCTCTTTTAAGAACTTAAAAACCCCTAAGTTTTAATAAATACAAAGTATTTCTCTTTGCCTAATGCTCCTGCATCAGACTCCCAAGGTTTAAAATGATCATGATCTCCGGATCACGCGTTTAAGCCTTTGTCCACCTCGATCCCACACTTTGTTCTGCAAGTGATCATCTGATGTCACTTGCTTCTTTTCTCCAAGTTTCCATATCTTGTTCTGCATCCTGCCTCCAGCTATACTTTTATACTCTGATTTTGTCTTTCCCTTGCTGAAATTCTTCTGCTTTCTTGCTGTTGTCTGCTGCCTCTAAGACACCTTCATCATCAGTCTTCTGATGCTTTCAACCTCTATGTCCAGCTTACTGCTGCTGTCCTCAATTTCTATCAATTCAACTGTTGTAGTTGCTTCTGCTGTTATTGCTCTTCTTGCTGCCAACATTGATTTTACTCCTGCAGATGTCACCCCACATGTTGCTACCTCCCAAACTTTGTCTCCCTCTGCGACATTATTTTTCTCATCTTCAAATTTACTTTTAGAAAATAAACTATTATTTAATTTTCTTCCTGCAGTAACACATTGATTTATTTCTGTTTGTATACTAGTAAGCAAAATCAATTTTAACAAACTAGTATCTGCTCCTTTCACATCTTCAAGCAAATTTACTTTAGTGCCCGAAAATTCTTCCTTAGGTTCAAATGTCTCCAGCAAACATTTCAGCCATTTCTCCTCAAGAATTTCATCAACATGCTGCAATTTAGTTCTAGCATAACCTTCATCTTCTCTGTTGACAATATTCAGTAATTGTCCATCATCATCTTGATTGATTCTAGCAATCAAATCAAGTTCTTCAAACACTTAGCCTCATCCTCTGTCACTGTAGGAGTTCCAAATTTTTTCCCCACAGTCTTCTCTTGGCTATACAGACAAGCCAAATCTCTCTTGTCACCCATGGTAACAAGCCTCTGCATATGAGACATGACTGTCTCACCTTCTTTCCGCAACATTTATTCTTCTTCCAAGACAATTCCAAGTGATGGATTGTATTCTGCATCACCTATAAACACAATCAAATTGTCAACTCCAAAATCACAAGACCCAATGGTCTCACTTGTTGATTCAGTCACGAATTTTTCTCTTTGTAGCTCCAAGTCTTCTTCAGGACTCAAAAAATCTTTACTGGCTTTCTCCTCAGCTTTCTCTGGCAACACTTCAGTATGTTGCTCTGATTTTTCTTCCAACTCCTTTGTCACCACATCAGTATGTTGATTTGCATTCACCATGAGACTGTCATCTATTCTCTCCTTCTTTCCATCCTCTGCTGCATGATTGGCATTCATGAAAACTTTCTCATCTTGCTTCTTCAACAAATTATCCTGTGTGTAAGTTCTCTGCCTCTCCAAATCTCTTCTCTGAAGATCCATTTTCCTATACAATTCAACAATTTCATTAGGAGTGGAACTCAGAAACTTTACACAATTTTCTATACCTTCACTGATTCTTGACCAATCATCAGCTGGTCCTTCTCTCTTTGCACCAATATTCTGATTAGACTCCTTTGTCTTCATTTTCTCCTAAGACCTTGCTATCTCAACATTGATCTGAATAGACTTCAGATTCAAATCTTCTTGAACAGACTCTAAAGCTTGCTCATCTCCCTGTGCTATACTTGCAAACATACACAAATTATTAATTTTAAAACCACAAGACTTTTCAGTCTTGACTTCTTCCTCTAGCACTTCCCTTTGAACAGATCTGCGTGTGGAATCTTCAAATTCAATCTCGGGCTCAAGAACTCTAAGTTCCTCCTTCAATAAGGAAATCACACTTTGCCTCAACTTCATCTGCAATGGTTTCCAAATCACTCTCTTTCCCTTCTGTGGAAATATCCATCCTCCCCTCTGGCTTTCCTGCTCTTGTAGCCATTCTTGTAGTACCTGCAATTGTACCTTCATCACTAAAATCTCTCTTTCTCTGACTTTCTCCATCATGAGTTTCTCACTCACCATGAGTTGCACTAGCCTCTACAACAGCAAGCTCTCCTGCTGCCACTTACCTCACCAATCCAATTCACTAGACCCGGTCTTTTGGTAAGTACTGGTTCACTACCTCCGGAACCTCTTGAGCACTCTCTTCTGCTCTCTCTAGGCTATCTCTTCAACTCACCTTCTCTTCAGAACACTGCAATTCTCCTCCCTATCCAGCCTTTAGCTGAATGTCACGTTCACTGCCATCATCATTTTATCTGCAACCATAATTCTTGCAATCACAATTTAAAATCAAAAATTATCTCACCTTTAAGATCCTACATAATCTTTTCCTCCATTCATTTCTGCCATCCTGTTCACTATAATTGTGTACTGCTGCATATCAGATTTAAAAATTTGATCTTCCTTTCAGTCTTCATCACACATTAAAATAAAACACACTTTAGTTCTCAGTAGAACTTTCCTGCACTTATTTAGAAAAACAAACATCTTCAATTTCAACAGAGCCTTCCTGCTCTGATACCACTCGATGTAGGGCAAACCCTGCAATACCCAGAATCTCTCCTTCTACCATGGATATAAAAATGCATGTCCATTTAAGAACTGAAATGGTCCTCAATTTTCACAATCTGGCAATCTAAATTAATATGCGGAAGCTATCTTTTAATTCATGGCTATTAAACCAAACAACCAACCCAGATTTATTTATCATGCATAAGTTATATTACTTAAACAATGATCATAGCACCATTGGAATACCCCACCATATGATTTTTAATTGACCATTGAATTTCAAATAAATTCCAATATAAACTTCCCTTCCATCATTGAGTTTTATAAACTCAACATTTACCGCACCCACAACTTACTATTCCCATGACTGAATATATAGGTTAAACTTTTGGAGAAATTCAAATATCAACATAATTTAAATTGAATCCATAATCAAGATTCAACTTTCATTAAAACTCTAAATTCCCAACACATAGTTGCATCACAGAAACTTTCATACCTTTTCATCTGATGATGGACGCATCGTTCATCATTCAAAATTCAGTAATTCAATGTAGAAAACCTAACTCTTCCACTTCTGGGTCCATACAAATGTTAAATGTTCCATTGAAATTTCTGCGCTATCCAATTAAATCTTCGACCAGATTCATGGAGTTTGATTGTCTGCAATCGAACTAAGGTTTGATCACTGCTTCTCTTAGTTTTACTTGCCAACGGATCCAATTTATGCTGGTTACCTCAAGATTATGTTGTACTCGACAATCGAACATTCGATTGGATAAAAACCCTCCCACCATTTCTAATCGATCATCCTTCTCTGTATCAATATTAACAGTGTGCATATCCATTTAATTCAACAAACTTCAATTCACATACCTTGTAACCTATGTGCCTTCATCAAGGTTTCCATGCAAGTTTTCATCACTCTCTGAATGTTGTTTATCAATAAAACCATCACTGCACCATTTGAAATCCTCTGCGTTCTGGCTGCAATTCAACGACTTTGCCAGACTATTCTCCAGCATTACAATTCAACGACCTCTGAGTCTTAGTTTATTTAGGACACCATTCTGGAAAATATATGATACTTCCTGCGTTGTAACTTAACCCATTCGATTGGGTTAAACCACTGCAATCTACAAACATTCCAACTATCTACTTCAATTCGGAGTTCTGCTCCTTTAGCATTCAACTGCCAACGCTTCAACAGATCGAGCATCTCGCCTTTTTGCTCTCGATTCCCCAATCGATGGATACCAGATCGACATCGATTCGATGTCCTTTCTTCCCTGCGTGTAAAATAGCATGATTATTCAGCAAATCGATTTCAAATAAATAAGCAGAGTGTTAAAACAAAACTCTATGCCTTCTTTAAACTATGTGCTTCCAATTCCACCGTTGCTCATCATATTGAAACCGTGTTTAATTCACTGACTATCTCTCTCCATTCAATTCAACGATTTCTGAACCGGTCAATCTATCAATGGAATTCGTTATGCCATTCCATGACTCCTGAGACCATCTCCATACTGATATTCCATCTCACTTGATAATTGCACAAATTCTCACAATCGAATTCAATCAGTTTCAACCCATGTCTCTGCATTCATATATAATTTGACCAGAATTTGACATTTCTGACGTTCTCAATAAAAGAGGTCAAACCCCCATCGATTCTCCATTTAAATTCTTCACACAGGTTTAACTTATTCAAAGTTCAATTGTCTATGAACTTAAGGATTGTGGCTCTCATATAAATCCCATATCGATTAACAAAATCGATACCATTCTACATCACCATATGCAGATAATAGTAGTTGGATTCTCAAAAGGACAGAATTCTATACATATAAAGTTTCATCAAAATTTTAGGAGACAAATAAAGCTACACATAACTTAACAATCCAGATTCCTCCATAACACAGTAATCTTAGAAAATAAGAAGGATTGAACCTTCCTTCAACACATCTAACACATAAATTCGATCCTACACAAACTCAATAATGGGCATAAATTCAAAAAATCAAATTCTGTATTAATACAATACTTACATAACAATCTCCTTCCTTGGCCAGATTTCCAATCTTTGGCCCTTTACAATTGCCCGTAGGCTTATAGGAAAAAACCCTGCTTCTACTCTAATCAACCTCCACTCTCACTCTCTCTCTCTGATCTCAATGCCTTTGAGGCTTAATAATTTATAATAATTTAGAATGATCTATTCTAAGTTCAATCCCTTCAACTTCTCAACAAAATCCTAAAATCACTCTTGAATCCCTAAGGATCCTCTCTCACCCAAAATTAATGAAACTAATTTCAAAATTAATATTTAGAAAAATCTCTCATCCATTTACATCCTCAACTGACCAAATTCTCTCATATTCTCAAAAATTTGAGAATTATTTACAATATTTAATTAAAATACATAAAACCCACTCAAATCATTCATAAAAATCTAGCTCTTTTAAAAACTTAAAAACCCCTAAGTTTGAATAAATACAAAATATTTCTCTTTGCCTAATGCTCGTGCATCAGGGGATCATTTCTACCTCTACATACCAGATTATTCCCCTCCATCACATATGCTTGGGGGAAGTATCCCATGCTTGGGGGCATGATTGAACCCCTGCCCATCTTCTCATATGACTACCATAAGCCCCAGCCGAGACCCCATCAATATAGGTATGGTCAATTGTCCTCCCATTCCTTGGATAGTTGCACCTACCGGCCTCTCCGGCGAGCCATATATCGTAGATGTTTGATACCCTATCTTCAAATATTATATTTTGTATGATACCATGTTTACCACTTGGTCCCTCTATTTGACTTGATGGGTAGGGATGATTCTACACCTTCTGTAGTAGTTCATTCTCGTATTCTTTTCTTACCTTGATTCTTCGTCAGGACCATCCTTCTAAGAGGCATTAAGGCCATCCTTAGAAAAGCAAGGGCTCTCCTACCCTCATCAGTGGGTTATCAACAATTTTAGCACCCCAAACCTGGCCAATTCAGTGTGAACTACATGATCCCCTTAGATCTGAGACCATAATGCATCTAGGTATTTCTTTCTTCGCTTGATCCTCAACTCTACCATACCTACACAAAACCATCATGTTTGTTAGCATACAAAAAGGAAATACTGTAGCACCATCATAAAATCCTAGCTCTCAGCCAAAAACAACACTGGAACCCCCTTTCTCTAGCAGGTTGCACTTTTCAATTCATTTCCTGGGAGAGGTTGGATTTTTTTGTCCAGTACCTGCTGCCCAAGTCCTAGAATAGACCCCAAATAGTGCAACCTGGCCTATTCCTGGGCTTTGGGTGCCTAATTTGAAACTTTAATCCACTAAATTGAAATAGTATTGTTAGGCCTCTTACCTACAACTGAAATATCTAGATTCCAATGGGCGGTTTGTTTACTACGCGCACCACAAGATTTACCGCCTTTTCTCCTATCTACATTCACCACAACTACACTTGCAAATGAATCAAATTGGAGGGAAAATGCCTTATTAAAAGAGATAATCCATATTTTTCATTCGCCAGCTATGACCAAACCATAACTCAGTTTGACAAACTGTCAGCACCGTTGGAAGCTCTCACTGAGCTCTAAAATGGGTATCCTTTATTTTTTGGTGATTTGATACTTCATCCAGACACATTTTTCCAATAAGGGTCACTTCATCACTTCTGAAATTCAAATTTATTCATTTGCAACGCTTGTAGTTGGGGCACCACATTGCTTTCATACTTGTCCACACTCGTGTCGATTTTTATCATGCGTAACCATCTTGTAATCATGTTTTTATGGCCCCCACCAGGCCTGTTCTAAGTGGAAGCATCATCAAGTCACCCTTATTCAGAGCATCTGAGTTGAGTCATCACTGCATCCATGGATTTTGTCTTGTGTCTCTTTCTCTCCTACCACAGTCTTTCATCCGTCATTGCTTTATACCTCTCTCATGTCGCACATTTTGGCCTTCAGTTATACTATCCCCTATCCCTTCCAGAGTCGAGTCAGTAGTCGCCAGGTCATCCATGCCCGTTATGCTCTAACAAGGGAAGTTGTCAACCTGCTACTAGTACCCCCCATTCAACCATTATCCTTGGTGTCAGTATATAAATCACTCTACTATTTTCCCTCGGTTTTTTGAACCCAACTCCAAAAATAGAAGAAAAGAGATATCAACGCCTTAGAAATAAGCCACTTCGAGGGGACAACCTCCAATACATTACATGAATGAAAAATTATTGGATGATGCAAATTACGAAACCTCCTTTCTATATATAGGAGTCTATGGGGCCACAATGTAATCCTAGTGGGGCCACAATGTAATCCTATCCGACCTAGCAATAATAATTTAAGGGCACAATAATAACAATATGGTGGTTACAGGGGTACAATAATAACAATAAGGGGGTTACACTAACAACAATAAGGGACTATACTAGTAATATAGGGACCTAATATATCCCTCTCCTTCAAAAAAGTGTTGTCCTCAATGCTTGAGTAGCTTTGGGTTCTTCTGTATAAAATTCTCATCCTCCCATTTAGAATATTCAGTGGGTAAGTTATTCCACTTGATGAGATACTTTGAAATTGAACAATTCCGTAGCTGTCGAGTTCTTGTTTCCGTGACCCCTTCAGGTTCCAATATGATTTTTCCTTCCTAATAAAGTTCTGGTGATACTGTTTGAACTGGAATATTTTCACCTATAACCTTCTTTAAGCATGAAACATGGAGAAATGGATGCACTCGTGAAGAAGTAGGAAGCTCCAATTTGTATGCCATAGTACAAATATTTTTCAACACCTTGTAAGGACCATAGTACTTTGGCGATAATTTATTATCCTTCTTAGCTTGCTTGAGGAACATTTGTTTGCATGGTTGTAGCTATAAAAATAACTAGTCTCCTGCATCAAAACTTCTTTCACTGCGATGTTGATCTGCCTACTGTTTCATTCGATTTTTTTCCAAATTCAGGTTATCCTTTAAGAGTTGGAGAACTTATTTTTAATGCTCGATGTGATCTTCCACTGCTTGAACCTTCAAATTTTTTCTTAAAGATGACGTGATGGATGGTGGATGATATCCATAAAGTGCCATAAATGGGTTCATTCTTGCTGTAGTGTGGAAGGAAGTATTATACCACCATTCGGCGAGAGGTAACCACTTGACCTATTGTGTTTGTTTAAAATATAAAAAACAACGAAGATATCCTTCCAAACATTTATTTACTATCTCAGTTTCACCATCAGATTAAGGATGATAAGATAAGCTATGAGCTAATTGAGTACCCAAAAAATAAAATAACTCCGTCCAAACATTTCCAGTAAAAATGGGATCTCTGTTGCTCATAATAACTCTTGGGTTTCCATGTATCTTTTGAATTGTGTCCATAAATGTAGTAGCAATTGTACTTGCTTTAAATAGATGAGATAATGCACAAAAGTATGCATACTTGGTAAGCATATCAACTACCACCATGATGACACTCTTTCCTTCAGACTTAGGTAAACCTGTGATAAAATCCATTGAAATCTCCTCCCAACGTTGACTTCGAATGGATAAAGGTTGTAGAAGTCTCAGGGTCTTAATTGCCTCAACTTTATTATGTTGGCAAACCAAACATTCTGCCACAAAATTTTGAATATTAGATTTAAGGCCATCCCAAAAATATTCTTTCTTCTAGTGAGCATAGTTGTGCAATTACGCCTCATTGTTATTTCTTTAAAATATTTGTCATGACATTAGAGCTTATTAGCTTTCCTAGCTTCCCTGCAAGACACCGTAATTCAAGAAAAGTTCATGAAAATTAAAAGCTACCATCCCCAAAGATTGTAACCATTGTAGTCCTAGTACATCATCAACACCTCCCATAGGAATGGAAAGCATTGGACTATTCAATACATATTCCCCCATGGTTAGCTTGATATTATGGCATTTTCCAGAGAAATTTATAGCTCCTCCATTTGCAACCATCACTTGAGATTCTGGTGCTAGGTATAGGAAACAATTCAATTCCTTGGCTATCTTACAATGAATAAAATTATAGGTGCTACCTGAATCAAACAACACTATTACCTTTTTCTTCTTGATATGTCCTTCTATCTTGAGAGTTTGAGGAGTGGTAATTCCTGAAAATGCATTACACGATATGGTTGGACTCATTTCTTCCTCTTCTAGGGTTGTTTCATGGTGTATATCCTCTTCTTGTTCATTTTCTTCTTCCTCTTCAAAATCTATGTAAAATAATTTCTTCTCAGCACACTTATGACCTTTAGAGTATTTTCTATCACAACTGTAGAAAAGACCTTTTTCTCTTTTTTATTCCAATTGTTGTGGTGTTAACCTTGTAGGTTGTGGAAATCTAGGCGTAGCAACACTTCCTTATTTATATAAGTGAGTGGTAGGCTTCTTTGTTGCCATAATTTTACATTCATTTTTTCTTGCCAACCTGAATGACTTCTCCAATGAATCAGGTTCCAAAATACGAACTTCATGTTGGATGCTATCCTTTAAAGTACCTATGAAGAGATCACACCTGTGTTCCTCTAGAATATCAGCTACCCTTATATTCAATTTTTGGATGTCCTCAATATGCTCCCCTACTAAACCCTTTCATTTGAGATTTATCAATTGGCTAAAGAAGGTGTTTCTCTTTGTATCCTCATAATGTGCTATCATTTCCTCCGTAAAAATTGACCAAGTGACAATTATTTTACGAGAGCAAAGCCATCGATACCATACAAATGTATTTTGTTCTAAATGTAAAGTTGAAATGCATACCTTTTGTGTCTTTTGCACATTATGGAGATCAAAATATTGCTCCATCTGTAGTATCCATGTTACAGGATCCTTTCCATCAAACTTCCTCATATCCATTTTTGGAATATGGTGGTTCTTCCCACCAACATTAGAGTTTATGAAGTCATGATTAACATTTGTTTTGTTCTCATCATGAGTTTCCTCTACTATCTTTTCACCATTAGGAAACATTTCTTGTATCAACTTTGTCAAACCATCCATGTTTTCTTTTATATCATTCTTCATGTTTTCCATGTTGTCTTTCATTTTTTCATCGATCTTAGCTTCTATGTCATCCATCTTAGATTCCATGCTAGCTTCCATGACATCTATCTTAGATTCCACACCTTTCTTCAAACCATCCACATTATTCTTCAAACCATCCATCTTTTCTTCCACTCCTTTCTTCAAAAATTCCATTTCATTTTTTGTTGCTCTTTGCGAGAGCGAAATTTGGTGCACTTGCTCTTATAATTTTGATAGATCATGTTGGAATTCTTCATCTTCATGAGTCATAGTAGAGCCTTTTGAAGGCTTAATGAGTGTTGAATTATTTTTACGGGGCATTTTTTAGAACCCAATATTGATATCTATTCTACAATATGCCCTTGGAATCAATTCTAATTGATTCTTCAAACAAGACTTATGCAATTCGGAAAAAAAATACACACCTTTTTCTTGCTTTTGAGGAGCTTGATATTGAAATTGGATTATCTCTGTGATTGCGTCTCTTCAATATCTGAAATGTGGCACTGATGTAGCCTTCTGAATTATCTTTTGAATACCATAGGTCTAACTTGATTTGGATTCTCCAAGGCAAAGTTACGTACAATCTTCCACAATGACCTAACTATGGACTGGTTCAGTAGAGAAAACTTGTATGACTTGACACGTGTCACTGTTTCATATTTTAGCTTTGAAATTGATAGAAAAGAAACTACAGTCTGTGTACTTCTGACCACTTTTTATGGCACTCTAATCTGATGCTCAGAGAGAGATTTATGAATATTTTCCAATGATCACCTCATTGAGATGAAATTCAGGAGCGTGAATACTCACTACCTTCCACGGATCATATCTCTGGAAATATTGCAAACCAAGCTCTAAAAGTTTCTGATAAGTTTCCTCAAGATTTCAGCTTCGTGACCTAAAAATTTTAGCTTATGAACCTTCATAGAAAAAATGTTATAGTGGAAATTCCACTATAACTTGTTTAGATTAAATTGAGGAGCCTGAAAAAAGACCTAACTTCCATAGATAATATCTCCGAAAATATTGCGAACCAAGCTCTGAATTTTTTCACAATGTTCCTTAGGATTTCAGCTTCACACCCTAAAAATTTCAGCTTCTGAAACTTCTTGGAAAATTTTTTATAGCGAAAATGCCACGATGACTTGTTTGGAGCAGCGAAACCCTAGAATCCAAAGGTCTAATACCAAATGTTGTGAAGCCAGCTCCAAAAATAGAAGAAAAGAGATATCAACACCTTATAAATAAGCCACTTTGAGGGGGCAACCTCCAATACATTACATTAATGAACAATTCTTGGATGATACAAATTAAAAAACCTCCTTTCTATATATAGGAGTCCATCGGGCCACAATGTAGTCCTAGCCGACCTAACAATAATAATTTAAGGTCACAATAATAACAATATGGGGGTTACAGGGGTACAATAATAACAATAAGGGGGTTACACTAACAACAATAAGGGACTATACTAGTAATATAGGGACCTAACACTCATGCCTTAATTGAGGATTCCTTATTGCCTCACATATGGAAGACCTCCTTCTATCGACATCAACTTATTCATTCCAGAAGATATGTCTAGAGGGTGGTGTACCTTTGTTCTAGCTTCCAATCTTGCTCAGAGCCTTGGATCAGGAAAAGGAACCCTTTATTTCCCTTTGAATTGATTTTTTGTCAGTTCCATGTCCTCATGGCATGATTGAGATCCGTATACTTGATGGTTCAGTGATGCAGTAGATTGTACCATTGATTTTGGGGTGTGTGTGAGATGTTTCAGACAACATGAGGGGGTGGTTCTTTAGGTAGCACCACAGATGCCTGAATGACTTCTCTACTATAGGCTTGGATGCAACTCCATAGATTTGGTGGTTCTGGCCTTAGCTGCTTGCAACACCTCTTTAGTTTGCATGTATCATTCATATTTTTAGAGCCCTTTCTGTTAGGTCCTTATATTACTGGTATAATAATTTATTATTTTTAGTGTAACCCCCTTATTGTTATTTTTTTACCCCTGTAACCCACATATTTTTATTACTATGCCCTTAAATTATTATTGTTAGGTCGGCTAGGATTACATTATGTCCCCACTAGGATTACATTGTGGCCCCATGGAATCCTATATATAGAAAGAAGGTTTTTCATTTGTATCATACAAGAATTGTTCATTTATGTAATGTATTGGAGGTTGCCCCCTAAAAGTGGCTAATTTCTAAGGCATTGATCTCTCTTTTCTTCTATTTTTGGAGTTGGTTTCACAACATTTGGTATCAGAGCTTTGGATTATAGGCTTTCACTGCTCCAAATATGTCATCGTGGAATTTTTCTATAATGTTTCTTATAGGAAGTTTCAGAACCTGAAATTTTTAAAGTGAAAAGCTAAAATCTAGAGGAACATTTTCACAAACTTTCAGAGCTTGGTTCGCAATATTTTCGGAGATATGATATGTGGAAATTAGGTCCTTTTGTAGGCTCCTAAATTTAACCTAAACAGGTCATCGCAACATTTGCGCTATAACGTTTTTTCTATAAGGTTTCAGAAGCTGAAAATTTCACAAAAAGAAGTCGAAATCCTAAGTAAGCTCCTGTAAATTTTTTAGATCTTGGTTCACAATATTTGTAGAGATATGATTTGTGGAAGTTAGGATTGTTTCAGGCTCCCGATTTTCATCTGAAAGAGGTGATCGTGGGAAAAACATCATAACTATCTCTCTGAGCGTTGGATTGGGATTCTGTAAAAATTGGTTGCAAGTACGCAGACTGTAGGTTTTAGTATATCAATTTCAGACCCAAAGGAGGAAATATTGACATGTGGCAAGTCATAAAAGTTTACTCTACTGAAGCAGTCCATAATTAGGTATCGTGGGATATTGGGCATAACATTTCCTTGAAGAATTCAAATCGGGTCAGAAATGTGGCATACAAAAGAAGATTCAGAGGGCTACCTTAGGGCTAAATTTCAGCTATTGAAGATCTGAAATCACAATGATAATTTAGTTTCGATATCGAGCTCCTCAAAAGCAAGAAAGAGGTGTGTATTGTTTTTCGAATTACATAAGTCTCGCTTGAAAAAAATTAGTTTGAATTTATTCCAAGGGCACATTGAAGAATATATATCAGTATTGGGTTTTACAATTCCCCCTAAAATGAATTCGACACCCATTCAACCTTCAGAAGGCTCTACTATGACTCATGAAGAAGAAGAAACACAACATGAGATATCAAAATTACAAGAGCAAGTGCACCAATTTTTGTTATTGCAAAGAGCAGCAAAAAATGAAATGGAAGTTTTGAAGCAAGGCATGGAAACTAAGAAGGATGGTTTGAAGAAAGGCATGGAAGCTAAGATGAATGGTTTGGAAGCTAAGATGGATGACATGGAAGGTAAGATCGATGTGAAAATGAAAGACAACATGGAAAACATGAAGAATGATCTAAAAGTATACATCGAAGGTTTGGAAAATTTGATACAAGAAATGTATCCTAATGGCAAAAAGATAGTAGAGGAAACTCAATATGAGAAAAAAATAAATTTTAATTGTGATTTCATAAACTCTAATGTTGGATGGAAGAACCACCGTATTCCAAAGATGGATATGAAGAAGTTTTATGGCAAGGACCTCGTAACATGGATACTATAAATGGAGCAATATTTTGATCTCAATAATGTGAAAAACACACAAAAGGTATGCATTGAAACTTTACATTTAGAAAAAAATACATTTGTATGGTATTGATGGCTTTTCTCCCGTAAAAAAATTGTCACTTGGTCAATTTTTACAAAGGAAATGATAGCACATTATGAGGATACAAAGAGAAGCACCTTCTTTAGCACATTGATAAATCTCAAACAAAAGGTTTCAGTGGCAGAGCACATTGAGGACTTCCAAAAATCGAATATAAGGGTAACTGATATTCCAAAGGAACAAAAAATTGATGTCTTCATAGGGACTTTAAAGGATAACATCCAACATGAAGTTCACGTTTGGGAACCTGATTCACTAGAGAAGGCATTCATGTTGGCAAGAAAAATTGAATGTAAAATTATGGCGAAAAGGAAGCCTACTACTCACATCTATAAATATGGAAGTGTTGCTACTCCTAGACTTCCACAACCTACAAGGTTGAAACCAAAAAAATTGGAAGAAAAAAGAGAAAAAGGGCTTTGCTACAGTTGTGATAGAAAATACACTAAAGGTCATAAGTGCACTGAGAAGAAATTATTTTACATAAATTGTGAAGAGGAGGAAGAAAATGAAGAAGAAACTTCAAAAGTAGAGGATATACACTAAGAAGAAACCTTAGAAGAAGAAGAAATGAGTCCGACCATATCATGTAATGCATTGGTAGGAATTACCACTTATAAAAATCTTAAGATAGAAGGACATATCAAGAATAAAAGGTAATAGTGTTGATTGATTCGGGTAGTACCCATAATTTTATTCATTGTAAAATAGCCAAGGAATTGAATTGTTTGCTATACCCAGCACCAAAATGTCAAGTGATGGTTTAAAATGGAGGAACTATAAATTTCTCTAGAAAATGCCATACTATCAAGCTAGCCATGGGGGAATATGTATTGAATAGTTCAATGCTTTCCATCCCAATGGGAGGTGCTGATGTTGTACTAGGTGAACAATCGTTACAATCTTTGGGGATGGTAGCTTTTAATTTTCAAGAAGTTTTCTTCAAATTTTTTTCGGAAGGAAAGGAAATAAAATTACGGGGTGTCACAGGTAAGCTAGGAAAGATAATAAGCTCTAATGTGATGAAAAATCTTCTGAAGAAAGAACAATGAGGCGTAATTGCACAATATTGCTTACTAGAAGTTCCAACATCAAAATCATCTGTTTCTCCAGATCTCCAAAAATTTCTAGACAATAATTCCAAGGTGTTTGATACTACCAAAGGACTCCCACCTATTCATGATCATGATCATGCTATTCATTTGATTCCATGAAGTGTTCCTCTAAACATAAGGCCTTACAGATATCCTTATGTCCAAAAGAGCTAAATTCAATGTATGATTGCATAAATGTTAGAGGCTGGTATAATTCAACCTAGTCAAAGTTCTTTCTCTGACCTAGTAGTTTTCGTGCATAGGAAAGATGGATCATGGAACAAGTGTCTGGAATATAGGGAGCTCAATAATCTCAATATTAAAGATAAATTTCCCATTCCTGTGATTGATGAATTATTTGATGAATTACATGTAGCAATTTATTTTACCAAGTTGGATCTTTGTTCAAGATATCATCAAATTAGAATGAAGACTGAAGATATTCTGAAAAAATCATTTCGAACTCATGACGGTCATTGTGAATTTTTGGTCATGCCTTTTGGCCTTACCAATGCACCTTCTACATTTCAAGGGTTGATGAATTCCATTTTCAGACCCTTCCTTAGAAAATTTGTGCTAGTATTTTTTGATGATATACTAATCTACAATAGGTCTTGGAAGGATCATGTTCTACATGTTGACATGGTGCTTAAACTATTGGAGGAGAAACAATTATATGCAAAAACATCCAAATGTTTCTTTGGAGTACAAGAGGTGGAATATCTTGGTCATATTGTATCTTGCGAGGGTGTTAAGGTAGACCCTAAAAAAATTAAAACCATTAAGGAATGGAAATTCCCCAAAACCATAAAGCAGTTGTGTGTGTTAGCTCCTCGTAATCAGTAAGATTGGAAAAAGTTTGACTAGAGGGAGAACACCGTTTCAACCACTTTGGGATTCTAGGATCTAACCCTCCTGAATCTGGAGAGGGATCTCTCCAATAAGTGCAAATATGGATTTGTCTTTGAAGTTTTGTGTAATGATATTAGGCTAGTTATGAAGGCCGAGGGTTTTGTTTTTTTTGGATGGTTGAGCATGATTATGGCTTGAGTGGAAAGTTCTAAGTGGAAAGAGTTTCAAAGGTGTGAAGTTGCAAGCAATCAAAACAAGCTTTGGCTAAAAAGATAGATATAATGCTGGTGTTTAGTCCATTGGGCTATGGATTCATAATAGGGCTTTAATTGAGCAACAACATCAAGAGTGATCCAAGGGGAAAGTCATATATATCACAAGATTATTGAGATTAAAATGATGGAATGGAAATAATAAAGTCTTGGAGAGGTGGAAACTGATAATAATTTCAACAAGGATTTATAGTTAGTCCAAACACGAAAAGCCTCTTAAGTAACTGTTTAAAACCAACCAAGGACAGGGTTAACCATAGACTTCTTGAGAAATTTTTTATTAAACCAGCTTAATTGAAAAACAATCCAGTAATCCACATAATTACCTTCAGAAAGTATGAAAACACATAAGAAAAAAAAAGTGTAACTTAAGATCAAATAAGGTACTTTTAAACCTAATCTACTTTCAGCAAACACTTAGAGAAACTTTCAGAGTCTACCTTTGGAGGAAGAAGCTAGAAAACAGGGCACACCATCACTTTTATAGTCTAACTTTAATAAGAAAATAATGAAAATGACATTCAAGAACAATGTTTAAAGCAAATAGTAGGATGAGGGAACACCAACATTCCTAGCTGCTTAAACTGTATTGAATCATTCATGAATAAACAATTTAGAGGAAAACATTGAGATAAAGCTTATCAGTCAGAGAAGGGTACTGTAAATAGTAAATCCTAACTCTATGCATGTTGTTCTTTATCAGAGAATAATGGAAAGTATGGCATATGGGAAAGGAGAAAAAAATAACCAAGAAAGAAGCACTTCACCAGTGATATAGACCAGGGTCCGAAGAAACAACTTGTTATTGATGTCAAACCAGTTACAGTCTTCAGGTCCAATGTTTTAGTTCAACAATCATCTTCACTTTTCTCAGCCTAACTTATCTAATCACAAATAGAGCTTCAAGAGCCAGTGAACACTATTTACAAGTAGGAGTTTCAAACTCAAGTATATTTCAAAGTTCTGCAACCAAAAATTTCTCATCTTCCACAGAAGTATTTATAGAAGAATGAGGAGGTGGGAGAGGATAAAATATATCCTAGGGAATTTAATACACACTGAAGGCTTCTCAGCCTTTGAGGGGCTCGATGAAGAAGCTTACATATGTGTCCTCTATATTGAATGTTTTACATTAACATTTAAGCTTCGTGGGAGCTCTTGTTGAGTTTTAAGGCTCTGTGTCATGTTGTAGTAACTCTGCTGATATTTTTCCATTAAGTTCTTTGGAAGAATTAACTATTTGGGCTACATTGAGGCAAATATCTTTTCTCTGCTAAATAACTTTTTCCTCTATTTGAATGCTTTAAGGCAACATGTGGCTTTGTGGTAGCTGAGAGGAATCAATTGGCCTATGTTGTGGCTGTGGAGGCCTTTTTTTCTGAAAAACACTTAATATTTTCTCTTCACTGTGTTTTAATTTGGAGGATTAGACTTTTGATAGTTAATCTTACCCGTAATCCCCAAATCTGTCTTCAATCTTTTGTTCTTCTGTGTTTTGTCTTTGACACTGATACTCTTTAATTTGATCAAATAATATTGTGTCTTGTTGATGTGCAGGCCATGCAGGGCTCGCAAGGCATCAATGCCCATGAAGCATTGATGAGACGTGTCATAGAACCCTGTGAATGGCTCCCTTTGATGAATCAAAGGCACGGGAATCGTCATTCCCAACCTTTGGCTTTTTCTTTAATATGATGGAAAACCATCAAAACCCTGCAAAGTATGAAAAATATTTATAAAATATTGCATTCTGTGGGTAAACTGCTTCAGAGGGCGTGGGGAGAGAGCATGGATGTTGGATGGCATCATCCAATAGTAAAGATTTAGAGGAGGTTGAAAGGAGAGCGGAGGAAGAAAATAAGTCAGATCCGTCGATCGCGCAAAGATCGACGGTTGGGAATAATCGAAAGAAATCATAATGTAAATGGTCACATTACGGGGATATGGCGAAAATGCAAAGAAATAAGGTTTAAAACCTTTGTTTCGGAGGAAAATATGGTGGAAAGGAGTTTGGGGTTTGGGACGGTCGTGGGCTATCAGATCAGATTAGACCCCGGAGATCAATAGTGGATATAAAATCGGGAGATCGGCAATCAGGGCTTTACAATAAGCGGGGAGAGAGTAAGGGTGCAATATAAATCGCCGATGCGATTGGCACAATTGGGGAATGGCCGATGCAATTATGGGATCGGGCCATCGCAGTCGGAGGTCGGGCCTTGTCTTTTCAATCTACCAATTCAAAAAATTCTCCGATGTGATTAAGCTCCTCGGGATATTTAACCTTTGGTCCCGGGCATGAGTTATATGAATCAAATCAGAGGGCGGAGTTTAGGTAAAGGGGCTGAATCGCATCAGAGAAACGATGCGGGTCTTTCAATCAACCCATTTTTCATTAAAAAGCATAACTCTGGCGCGTTTAAACCAAACTTTGGATAAGTGGGTTTTCTGGATTTACAAAGGAAAAAATGAATCAGGAGTGAATATTTATAATGTTACAGTGCCCACTCTGGTTGTATGGAGCAATAATATGATAGGGGGCTGTGAAACAGAGGGCTAATCGCATCAGAGAACTTGTGAGGCAAAAAGACTTGCATGCCGTGTATTGTTCTGATGCGATAAGCATTGAAAGGCTCTAGCACCTAGTTCTAGGGTGCGGGCACATGGAAGGAATATGTTTTAAGACTTAGCCCAAAGGGGCTTAAGCCTTTATACAAAAAATATGTATTTTTTATGATTTTTTCTAGTTTTCAAAGGATTTTGGGGGTTTCGATAAGGCAAAGAAAGAGTCTTAAACCTTATCAAAGGGGTTTTGATGGAGGGGAAAGGGGAAAAATATGGAAATGAAGTATTTTTATGGGGAATAAAGGGGTAAAAATGAGGTTATCTTTGGAAGTGGAAGGAGGGGAAAAATGGCCTTTGGAGCAGTCTTTTCTTATGAAATGTGCAGAATTTCTAAGTTTAAAATTGAAATAGCAATGAAGACTTTAGACAAGGGCGTGAGGCCTTCAAGATTCTTCAAGAGATAACCATTTTTAGTGATAAAACTTGTTTCTTGAAGGCTCCAAAAATGATTTAGCCAACATTTGATATAAAAAAATTTATAGCTGGCTAACAGTGGCTCCACTTGGGGATGGTGCCTTCTTGAAGGCATCAAGAACTTCAGACTTGCATTCTCTGGGAGGCTGATCAGTGCCTCATCCATTGGGCTGCCTTAATTTAATTGAATTATATTCTATGCTCTGAAACATATTAGAAACCATGGAAAACAATGGATCTTTCACCAGCAAGCTTTTCTACCTACCCAATCCTACTGATCTAACAGTTTTTCTTCTTTAGAGTGCACTTGGATTGGAAAACTCTTTTCAAAACATTTTATTCTTTTAAAAGCATAAAAATAATCTAATTCTACTCCTTATTTCTCCATGAAATCAGATTTAACAGTTGAGTTCATAAGCTTCTCTACCTAATCTACCAATCTATTAGGATTAAACAGTCTAACAGATTTTTATTCTCTAAATTCTATAGCAGAAATTCAAAAAGCATACAAGTCAGAATTGAACAGTCTAACTTGATGCTAATGTATGGCATAAAAACAAGCTACACATAGACATTATTTTTCAGAAAATTAAATCAAAATGGAAGGCTTAACATCTGAAATTTCAAAGCACTTCCTTCATCCTTTTTTACAGCTCTGTTTTGACTCTTATTTGAGCTATATTTCCTTTGTTAACTGGTTTAGATTTTGAGCTGATTAGAACCAGTTTTTACCTCTGATATTGACTCAAGAAATAAACAAATTCAAGTCATCTCTCATGGAAACTTAGGTTCAAATTTTGAGCATGTTCGAACCTTTAATTTCTAGCCTAATCTACCTACTGATAAGCCAAGATTAAACAATTTGGAAAATTGAATTCTCTATCCTATCAGCAGTAAATTTAAACTAATTAGTCAAGATTAGGCAGTATGAATAATTTGGAGTGTGTTTTTCAGGAGTGGCATTTAAGCTTGCACACTTTCATAATTTGTTTCTCTTTTTTGGTATGGGTTTGTACCTTTATTGTTTTTACAATCTGCCCTCTTTTCTTTGTTTCACTGTTTTTGTATTTTTGATTTTTGATTTTTCTTTGGAGACAAAAATCAAAAACTATCTAAATGCTCAGAACTGAGCTTTATTGACATTCCTATCTAACCTATTCTAACATGGAGTATTTACATCTTTATATGATACAAAAGTGCCAATGCAGATAGCTAAGTAATGTCAAGAAGAAGAAGAAACTCTGGCTGCTTGTCAGAGGTATCCATAGTATATTTTGAAGATTAATCTTCAAAACCAAGACTATCATAGGAGGTGACAACTTTTCATGTCTCTGGCTCTTACAAAGGATCACTGCTTGATAATTTGAGCCAGTTGGGATTTCCACACACTCGTCCAAAGGATCAACAAAGAAAGGATGAAGGTCCTCCTCTTTCTGGTCCTACATGTCTGGTAGATTGTCTACTTCCAAGACTTCAGCTTTGAGGAGTATGTCTTCAGTATGTTCCTTGGAAGTATCATCATCATTAACCTACACAATAGCGAACAGTGAAATATATTTTTTCTCTAAATCTATGCTTACTTATGATATAAATTCAGGTTCTTTGGATGATAGATTGACATTAGTGAAAAGAGAAGTTTCTTCTTGGAAATATGGTATATCCACAGTAGGATAGTCTTCTATTTGTTTTTCTCTTTCATCTTCCTTATCATCTAAACTAGAGGATTCATCATATTTGGCAGTTTTGTCCTCTTGTAACCCTAGTATGCTTGGATTTAGTGTTTTGAAGTTTGTGAAGAGGTTATTGTATTCTTCATTACTCTTCTCTTCACCCTTTGAGTTGAAAGAATGCTGATTCCCAATTATGTGAAAGCCATTTATGAGGGATCGAAATAGATGTTTGTGGCTTTCAAGATAATGATGGTGAAACTCATAACACCAATCAAATGCTGGTTGCCCCGCATGATTAGTTTCTCCTTGGAAAACATCATCATCATCAGACTAATTAAAGTTTGAAAATTTATTAGAATAAACCTTTTCATCAGTAAAACATATTGGGATATCAGTTTTCTTTTCTTCTAGTTGACCTACAAGTTTATTTCTTGTATCAAGACAACAAGATGGAGTAGGTATATGAGAAGAAGCATTTAGTTCAAATGAAGGTTTGGATGCTGGTTGTCTGTTCAATACTAGATCAATCTCTTTCTCTGTCAAGAGAGAAGGAGTTTCCTTTTTTCTTAGAACAGAGGTACAACAATCCTTTTTGTCTTGTGTTGGCTGATTTTGAGGCTTGATGTATTCTTGAGCCTCTTCTAGCGGAACTTCACTTGTGTCACTAATTTTTTTTGCATTTAGGTCATGAAGTTCTCTTATCATCATGGTACAAGACATAGGCAGGCAAACAAGTTTTTCTTGGCAACCTTCTTCATTGCTTTCTTTGTAAGTTTGCTCATCATCTTTTGAGCTAAAATTCTGCTGAGTCCCAATCACATGGAAACTATAACTGATGATCTGAAATGAAGCAGAGCAAAGATCCAATGAATCTTCACTCACTTTGAGGCTTTGAAAAATTTCATCATTAGTATCATAAATAGTCTGAACCGGCTCATTACTTCTTTGAAGGAACTGATCTTCCTCCCATAAATCTGCTAATGATGGTCCTACAAGATTAAATTCTGTTTGGGAAGCATCATCACTAGATAGATCTAAGTTAGGAAAATCATCAATATAAGTAATAATACCAATAAAACATACTGGGTTATCAGCAGGCTCTTCTTTATTTTGATTTACAAAAGAAATTTCTAAATCTGTACAACAAATTTCTTTATGTGAATGGGCAAGAGTGTTTTTTTTGCAAAAAGTTTCAGAGACTGACTGTTTATTAATAGTCTGATCTATCTTTTTTCCTGCCAAAGGGGAAGATGTTTCTATGTTCCTTTGAACAGGAGTAAAGAAGTTTTCTGTCTCTTGTGAAGATTGATTTTGAGGTTAGATGTTCTCTTGAGCCTCTTTTATAAGGGATGATGAATCAATATTTGAGTTTTCAGGGATATCTTGAGGAATGCCCATTATTTCTTGGTTGTTTTCTTCCTCAAGTGATTCATTTATATTCTTATCTTTCAGTAAGATATTAAACTCATGAATGGCTGTTAAAATATGTTCAGGATGCATTTCTTCCAAAGATTCATCACTATCTATAATGTGTTTGGTGATGTTTTTTTATGGATCATAATATATCGCACCCCATGATAATGATGTAGTGTTTTCTTTATAGTTATGATAAAACACGTATTCAAAGTCCCTTAAAGAAAACAAACTACTAGATCTCAAGCATTCATACCAATCCCTAGCTTTTCCTTCTAATGTTAACATGAAAATTTTCATTAGGCAATCTCCATGCCATTCAACTTTAAACCTCCATACATGTATATGAAATTTGATGAGATGTAATAGAGGGTCATCAAACTTTTCACCTTGAAAAACAAACAGGTTTTCATCCCAATTCACCTTGGGCATGTTATCTGGAAACCCAGGGATATGATCTCTACTCATTGGGGCATATCTTCATTGTATCCTTGGAATCATTTTTGTAAATTAGGAAAGATGTCACTGTGTCTGGTCAATCAGTTCAAGGTCTTCTACCAGTGGAGTCAATGGGTCTTTGGGGAGTTCAAGAGTGTGGAGTTTCTAGGTGGAAGATTTTTATCTCCTAAGGAGGTAAAAGGTTTAATGGTCCACCACCATGTTTATTGAATACCAATCTAAAATGTTTTTTGGGTTTTTTCTAAGTTTCTGTGGTTGTATGGAAAACTAAAGAGTCTATAAAAGCTAGCCAAGCAACTATGAACTCAAAAATATTCCCAAGCAGAGTCAACAGAAATGTTAGTTGCTGGTGGCTCAGCTAGAAAATAGAACAATTGTCATTAAATCGGGGGTTATCTGAAGTTTTAAGGTGTGTTTGAACTTTTATTAACTCAGAAAATCCCTAGCGGAGTCGCCAGAAATGTTAGTTACTGGTGGCTCAACTGGTTAATAGAGAAAGCATCATTAAATCAAGAGGTCTTTTCTGAGGTTTGCAAGCATGTATAGGTGTAATTTAACTCAGATAATCCCCAGTGGAGTCGCCAAAAATGTTAGCTCCCCATAATCAGCAAGATTGGAAAAATTCCGACTGTAGGGAGAACATTGTTTCAACCACTTTGGGATTCTAGGATCTAGCCCTCCTGAATCCGGAGAGGGATCTCTCCAATAAGTGCAAAGATGGATTTGTCTTTGAAGTTTTGTGTAATTATATTAGGCTAGTTATAAAGGCCGAGGGTTTTGTTTTGTTTTTGGATGTTTGAGCATGATTATGGCTTGAGTGGATAGTTCTAAGTGGAAAGAGTTTCAAAGGTGTGAAGTTTCAAGCAATCAGAACAATATTTGGCTAAAAATATAGATATAACACTGGTTTTTATTCCATTGGGCTATGGAGTCATAATATGGCTTTAATTGAGCAACAACATCAAGAGTGATCCAAGGGGCAAGTCATCTATATCACAAGATTATTGAGATTAAAATGATGGAATGGAAACAATAAAGTGTAGGAGAGGTGGAAACTGATAATAATTTCAACAAGGATTTATAATTAGTCCAAACAAGAAAATCCTCTTAAGTAATTATTTAAAACCAACCAAGGAAAGTGCTAATCATAGAATTCTTGAGCAATTTTGTATTAAAACAGCTTAATTGACAAACAATCCAGTAATCCGCATAATTACCTTCTGAAAGTATGAAAACACATAAGAAAAAAAAAGTGTAACTTAAGATCAGATAAGGTACTTTTAAACCTAATCTGCTTTCAGCAAACACTTAGAGTAACTTTCAAAATCTAGCTTTTGAGGAAGAAGCTAGAAAACAGGGCACACCATCACTTTTCTAGTCTAACTTTAATAAGAAAATAATGAAAATGACATTCAAGAACAATGGTTAAAGAAAATAGTAGGACGAGGGAATGCCAACATTCCTAGCTGCTTAAACTGTATTGAATCATTATTAAATAAACAATTTAGAGGAAAACATTGAGATAAAGCTTATCAGTCAGAGAAGGGTACTGTAAACAGTAAATCCTAACCCTATGCTTGCTGTTCTTTATCAGAGAATAATGGACAATATGGCATACGGGAAAGGAGAAACAAATAACAAATAAAGAAGCACTTCACCAGTGATATAGACCAAGATCTCAAGAAACAACTTGTTATTGATGTCAAACCAGTTACAGTCTTCAGGTCCAATGTTTCAGTTTAGCAACCATCTTCACTTTTCTCAGTCTAACTTATCTAATCACAAATAGAGCTTCAAGAGCCAGTGAATACTATTTACAAGTAAAAGTTTCAAGCTCAAGTATATTTCAAAGTTCTGCAACCAACAATTCCTCATCTTACATAGAAGTATTTATAGAAGAATGAGGAGGTGGGAGAGGATAAAAGATCTCCTAGGGAATTTAATACAGACTAGAGGCTTCTTAGCCTTTGAGGGGCTTGATGAAGAAGCTTACATATGTGTCCTCTATATTAAATGTTTTACATTAATATTTAAGCTTGGTGGGAGCTTTTGTTGACTTTTAAGGCTCTGTGTCATGTTGTAGTAACTCTGCTGATATTTTTACATTAAGTTCTTTGGAAGAATTAACTATTTGGGCTACGCTGAGGAAAATATCTTTTCTCTGCTCAATAACTTCGTCCTCTGTTTGAATTATTTGAGGCAAAAGGTGGCTTTGTGGTAGCTGAGAGGAATCAATTGGCCTCTGTTATGGCGGTGGAGGCCTTTTTTCTGATAAACACTTACGATTTTCTTTTAAATGTGTTTTAATTTGGAGGATTAGGCTTTTGATAATAAATCTTATCCATAATCCCCAAATTTGTCTTCAATCTTCTGTTCTGGTGTGTTTTCTCTTCGACACTGATACTCTTTAATTTGATCAAATAATATTGTGTCTTGTTGATGTGCAGGGCCACGCAGGGCTCGCAAGGCATCAATGCCCATGAAGCATTGATGAGACGTGTCGTATAACCTTGTGAATGGCTCCCTTTGATGAATCAAAGGCATGGGAATTGTCATTCCTAGCCTTTTTCTTTTTTTTTAATATGATGGAAAACCATCAAAACCCTGCAAAATACGAACAATTATTATAAAATCCTGCGTTCTATGGGTAAACTGCTTCAGAGGGCGTGGGGAGAAAGCATGGTCGTTGGATGGCATCATCCAATGGTGAAGATTTAGAGGAGGTCGAAAGGAGAGCGGAGGAATAAAATAAGTCAGATCCGTCGATCACGCAGAGATGGACAGTTGGGAATAATCGAGAGAAATCATAATGTAAATGGTCACATTAAGGGGATATGGTGAAAATTCAAAGAAATAAGGTTTAAAACCTTTGTTTCGGAGGAAAATATGGCAGGAAGGAGTTTGGGGTTTGGGACAATCATGGCCCGTCGGATCAGATTGGACCCCAGAGATCAATGGTGGATATAAAATCGGGAGATTAGCAATCGGGGCTTTACAATCGGCAGGGAGAGAGTAAGGGTGCAATAGAAATCGCCGATGCGATTGGCGCAATCAGGGAATGGCTGATGCGATTATGCGATCAGGACATCGCAATCGAAGGTTAGGCCTTGTCTTTTCAATCTACCCATTCAAAAAATTCTCCGATGCGATTAAGCTCCTTGGGATCTTTAACCTTTGGTCTGGGGCATGAGTTATATGAATCAAATCGGAGGGTGGAGTTTAGGTAAAGGGGCTCAACACATCGGAGAAATGATGTGGGTCTTTCATCGACCTATTTTTCATTTAAAACCATAACTCCGACGCGTTTAAACCAAACTTTGGATAAGTGGGGTTTCTAGATTTACAAAGGAAAAAATGAATTGGGAGTGAATATTTATAATGTTACAGTGCCCAACTGCGGGCACTTGGCTTGTATGGAGCGATAATATGATCGGGGGCTATGAAATAGTGGGCTAATCGCATCGGAAAACTTGTGAGGCAAAAAGACTTGCATGCCGCGTATTGTTCTCATGGGATAAGCGCTAAAAGGCTCTAGAACCTGGTTCTAGGGTGCAGGCACATGCAGGGAAAATGGTTTAAGACTTAGCCCAAAGGGGCTTAAGCCTTTATACAAAAAATATGTATTGTTTATGATTTTTTCTGGTTTTCAAAGGATTTTGAGGGTTTCGATAAGGCAAAGAAAGAGTCTTAAACCTTATCAAAGGGGTTTTGATGGAGGGGAAAGGGGAAAAATATGAAAATGAAGGATTTTTATGGGGAATAAAGGGGTAAAAATGAGGTTAGTTTTGGAAGTGGAAGGAGGGGAAAAATGGCTTTTGGAGCAATATTTTCTTATGAAATCAGCAGAATTTTTGATTTTAAAATTGAAACAGTAGTGAAGAATTTAGACAAGGGTGTGAGGCCTTCAAGAGCCTTCAAAAGATAAAATTTTTTAGCAATAAAACTTGTTTCTTGAAGGCTCCAAAAATGATTTAGCCAGCATTTGATATAACAAATTTTATAGCTGGCTAACAACGTGGATTCATCGGGTTAATAGGGTATTATCACAATTTTGTTAAGAATTGTGGGAGAATAGCGGCACCTCTAACAACATTATTGAAGAAAGATGCATTTTCATGGACTCCTAAAGCAACTAAGAGTTTTGAACATCTTAAAGAGGCAATGTGCCTAGCACCAGTCTTAGCTACACTAAACTTCACGAAAAAATTTATTAGGGATTGTGATGCGTAGGAAATGGAATTGGTGTTGTTTTAATGCAAGAAGGAAGACCCATTTCTTTTGAAATTCATTCAATCGAAGGAAAGTATTTACAAAAGGCTATTTATGAGAAGGAAATGTTGGCAATACTACATGCACTAAAGAAATGGGGACCTTACCTAATGGGAAGACACTTCAAGGTAGAAATTAACCATGATAGTCTCAAACACTTTTAGGAACAAAGAATATCTTCAAAAGAGCAGTGAAAATGGGTAACAAATATGTTGGGTTATGACTAAAATCGTCTACAAAAAAGGGAAGCTAAATTTTGTTGCAGATGCACTCTCAAGAAAGGATGAAGAGGTGGAATCATTTCTTTGTGCCTTTTTAATTATCCAACCAGATTGGATAACTGAAGCAAGGGATGAATGGAAGAAGGAAAAAGAAGTGTGGACTCTCATTTAAAAGTTGCAGTAAGATCCTAGTACACCTAATACATTTAGTTCGAAAAATGGTTCCTTATGGTACAAAGATCACTTATATATTTGCAATAATTCCCAACTAAAACAAAATATTTTTTGGAATTGCACACTTCTCCTTTAGGAGGACACTCAAGATTTTTAAAAACTCAACATAGGATGAAGAGATATTTTTTTTGGGATGGCCTTAAATATGATATTGAAAATTTTGTGGTGTAATGTTTGGTTTGCTAGCAAAATAAAGTGGAGAAAATTAAGACCCCGTGTCTTCTACAACCTTTACCCAGTCCAAGTCAACATTGGGAGGAAATTTCAATTGATTTTATCACAGGTTTACCTAAGTCCAAAGGAAGGAGTGTCATTTATGGCACTTTATGGATATCATCTACCATCCATCACATCTTCTTTAAGGGAAAATCCTAGAGTTCAAGCAATGGAGGATCACATTGAGCATCAACAAGAAGTTCTCTAACTCTTAGAGAATAACCTAAATTTGGCACAAAATCGAATGAAACAATAGGAATATCAACATCGCAGTGAGATAAGTTTTCATGTGGGAGACTGGGTATTTTTACGGCTACAACTATACAAACAGATTTCCCTCAAGCAATCTAAGAAGGATAGTAAATTATCACGAAAGTACTATGGTCCTTAAAAGTTTTTGCAAAAGATTGGTACTATGGCATACAAATTGGAGCTTCCTGCTTCTTCGCGAGTGCATCCAGTTTTCCATATTTCATGCTTAAAAAAGGTTATAGGGGACAAACTTCCACTTCAAACAATATTTCAAGAACTTGAGGAGGAAGGAAAACCCATATTGGAACCTGAAGTAGTCATGGAAACAAGAAATCGAAAAATACGAAATCGATTAATTTCAGAGTATCTCATCAAATGGAATAACTTACCCATGAAAGATTCTACATGGGAGGATGAGAATTTTATACAAAATCACCTGGAGCTACTCAAGCGTTGAGGAAAACACCTTTTTAAAGGAGAGGAGCACGTTAGGTCCTTATATTACTAGTATAGTCCCTTATTGTTGTTAGTGTAACCCCCTTATTTTTATTGTTGTACCACTATAACCACCATATTATTATTATTGTGCCCTTAAATTATTATTCTTAGGTTGGCTAGGATTAAATTGTGGCCCCACTAGGATTACATTGTGGCACCATGAACTCTTATATATAGAAATGAAGTTTTGTCATTTATATTATCTAATCATTGTTCATTTATGTAATGTAATAAAGGTTTTCCCCTCAAAGTGGCTGATTTCTAAGGTGTTGATCTCTCTTTTCTTCTATTTTTGGAGCTGGTTTCACAACACTTTTCTATTTTACAGGGCCTCTTTGGTTGTACTTTTATCTCATGTACTCAAATATTATTATATAAGCCTTGGCTGTTGTCCAAGGCACAATATGTATATGGGATCCATTATCATGTTTTTATCTAGCCCATGTTTATGCCAGCATGTACGATATAGTTTAGTCCCTTGTTTGTTGGACACATCATTATTCTTTGTACTTTGTTATCTTGACAGGCATAGGTATGCCTCCCCTGCCTCATGTAGAATAGGTACTCACTCATAAAAGAGGCTTGTCACACCTATAATTCTTGCCTCCTTAGGGACTTGTCTTCATGCGCTTCAGTCTAGCTCATATTTCTCTCTCTCTAACTCCCCTTCGGTGTCTAGTGATTGAGTTATTACAACGTACTTCAGTCATACGATTAGCTGCTAACGCTCGCACGTTGTGGGGAAATCTGTTACACCAATTTTTGGTCATATAACCTATTACTATTATATGGACTAAAAGACACCATGTAAGACCAATTTTACCATAGTAAAATTTCTTTCACTGTCAAAAATAATATAGTAATCCATAATTTATTAAGTTGTTTCTAGTCTAAACAGGAAATCCCGTGAGGAATAATTATATAAATCCTTATTTGTTTGATTTTCCTCAAGAGATAATTAATTAAACCAAGTTTTAATTAATATTCCTCGTCATATTTAACCCAAAGTAGGAAAAATAATTAGATAAATCATTATTTATCTTATTATTTTCTAGGAATAATTATTTAAAACATTATTTAAATAATATTCCTTCTTAAATATGACTAAATCATTTATAAATAATTAAATAAACCATTATTTATTTAATTTTTACTCACTACATTCTTAAAATAATAATTAAATCATTTATTTATTTATTATGTATAAATAAAGGGATTTGACCAAATTCAAATTGTTTTTCCCTCCAACAAAAATAATAAATTATTCCATAAAAGTTGGATCTAGATTTGGTTAATAATATTTTAATTATGCACCAATATCTAGAATAACTCAATATTTTGTTATAAATAGACTGTCTTTTCCATTCATTCACTACATTTTTTTTCCTAGAGATCACTCTTGATCTATACTTTTGGTCTGACTTTGATCCTACATCATTGTCATATTTTTCTACTTTTTACTTGTGAGCTCCCTTTGAGTTCCATTTTTGTGTGCATTTTTTGGACCATCAAGAGAGAGAGATCTTAGATTTGAGGTGCTGAGGACATACAAGAGCCCATCCCATTGAGGGGGACTGGTAACATATTTCTATGTTCCCTTCACAAGCGTCATAATACAAAAAATTCTTTAAAAATTATTGTCTTGTTCATTGGATGCATGGAGAAACTCTTTCTTATTACTTTCTGTTTAATGTATTTAACTATACAGATCTAGATTTTTGTAGCATTTATTCTGATCACTAACTGCAGATCTAAGGAAATTAGCAGCATCTGTGGTGTGAGGGCTGTTTGTTATGCACAACTAAAGTGAATTTTTTTTGTATGCTTGTGATTAGAATCCACACTAACAACCTGCCTCAAATTTTAGGTATGAGAGCCTTATAGGCATTATTGTTTGATGAGAATGAGAGTTATTCAAGCTTCCTGCTCCCTCAATTGCTACTGAAATTATGATATTGAAGTGTGGATTCGATTGGAGAAGAATCCAGTTTAACGTTATCATGGAGAGGAATACAATAGTATGAGGGCATGCACCGTGTGTTTGTTTTTTTCTTTTTCTCCATTGCGAGTTGTCATAATTTCATGTGTGGCCATATGGTGTAGATTTTATGACTGCAGTGTTGAGGAAGGTTAGAGTCCTTGCTCGAGAAAGTGTAAACAAGAACATTTTTTATGCTGCAGAGAAGCTTAGCTCAACTGATTAATAAGTCGTTGTTGCTGGAGCTTATGGGTTGTTGGATCAGTATGGATCTGTGATATATGAATTGTGATTCATTTTGGAAAACATAGATGATAGGGAGAGTAGTATGAAGTTAATTTTTAGCGCACTCCACCATCGGATGAAAATAATCATGATCGTTTATTGTAGAACGGTGGATAGAGAGCACGATGTTGGCAAGCCATGATGAAGTGCAGTGAAAAAAAGTCATGAAATATCCTATTCATACTAGAACAACGAGAAAAACTTGCATAAAAACTCCTACATTCAACATTTATGCGCCACAAATATCCATCGTACAAAACTACAAAATGATGACAAAAAAACTAAGATTGACTTCTTTGTTGTAAAATAGATTTTTTTGTCAAAAGTGGCCTCCGAGATACACTGTTCTGTAAAGGTATGGATAGATTATATTTTCTTGAATTAATTTTCTGCACAAATATGTTAAATGCATCCTGATAGTGGCATGTCATGACTGGAAACTATTTCTTCTAACTTGTTGGATGTCACCTTGAGAAAAGGATTTTGAATAATGTTTTGTGTTTAATTTCATCTTGGGAATGTTTTCCACTTTTGATGCATTCCATCACTTGGGAGATCACCACTAAAACATAGGTGGCGTAATGAAGATCTTGGTATTTCTGTGCAGCATGATTGCATGAGAGATAAGTTAATATAGATTTGGGTCAATTGTGTGAGAATATCACCGATTTTATAAAGTTTATTGAAATAAATTAAAACTCATTAAGTTTTATATAGGTTATATTGACTTACGTTACATATTAATTGCATCAGGTTTATTGTATCAAATTTTGGTGAGCTTCAACTTGATTTTAGGTAGGAAAGATGGGCCTCTCCTAAAATTTGTATGATATCTGGTGTTTTCGATATTGACCAGAGTGGATTTCTATTGGTAAAAAATAAAAAAAGGGTGTGTATGTTTGTTTGAGAGATGGTCCATTACGTTTCAGCAGAAAATTTTCCATTACACAAGGCTAATTAAGTATAAATCGCAAGTGCATTCCAATGGTAGCTGAAAAACAAGGCTTCAAAACTTTTCCTATCTCACCATAAACACACAGCTAGAAAGTTTTACTAGTTAATACCTACATAGAGGACAGTATTATGATGCTTGGAACTGTTCAAAAGTTTTTAGAGTCATTACCAGGGGTTAAAATTGACGCTATTATGAAATTTTTTTCTTAAACCATTTTTTAGTCATTAAATACATTCTATTTTAAAATATACACATTATTATCAACTTGTGAATAATTTCTAAAACTGTTATAATGATTGGCATGTAATAAAATTACTAGTTTTAAATTTTCTTTATTGCGGCGAGGCAATTTAATGTAAGTAAACACTTGAAATGATGGAGACTAGAGAACACTCCAAAAAGAGGTATGGTAAATAAATAAAAATATAGCTAAATTGGAGGTATGGTAAATAAAAAATGAAACCTCTTTTTATACTTAATTATGGTAAATAAATAAGAATATAAATAATTTGGAGGTATCATAAATAAATAAAAATGTAAATAAATTGGAGGTATAATAAATAAATAAAACCTCTTTTTATACTTACTCTAGAGGTATGGTAAATAAATAAAAATATAAATAGACTAGAGGTATGGTAAGTAAATAAAACCTCTTTTTATATTTACTCCGTAAACCTTTTTTATATTTACGAAAAATAAAAAATGAGATTTTATTTAGGTGAAGCCTATGAGCCAAATACCGCGGAACAAATTATTATTGAGTCAAATACCATGGAACAAATTATTATTAATACCATGGGCTAAATATTATGGGCCAGTACCTTATTTATAAAATAGGTATGGTAAATAAATAAATAGAAAAGAGGTATACAGAGGTATGGTAAGTACATAAAAATATATCAAATATGATTAGAAATTAAGATCTAAGTATATACCAAGCCTATGGGCCAAATACCATGGTAACTAAAAGAAGCATGATAAATAAATATAAGTATAAATAAACCAGAGGTATGGTAAAAAATAAAGCCTCTTTTTATATTTACTCCATAATCTTCTTTAAGATGTTTTATTGAGGTGAAGATGAAGGGCCAAATACCCTAATATTAATAATAAAATATCAATAATAATATTATTATTAATTATAATATTCATATTAATATTATTAAATTTAATAAATTTGGATAAATGAAAAATCACTTCCCTCCCTAAATATATAAATTTAACACAAATAAAGTGTAGAAATGTATTTGTGAGGAAACATCTTTGTGACACTACGAAGAGTGAAATAATATTTGTGAGAAAATATTTCGGGAGCTCTATGGAGTGAAAAATAATATTTGTTGGAAAGGATTTGACAGTACTTTTAGGTTTGATTTCATTGTCTCCTACATTTTTTTTCTACCTTTTTATCTACTTCTACTGCATGGATGCGATCATGGGTAAATGAATCACGCTTCCAACCATATTAGAATGATTTAATTTCCGCCTTGGGTGAAATAAAACCAAGTTATAATGATTTAATTTATGTCTATCCAGCCTAGATCCATCTTAACATCGGACCTATCAAGCCCCAAGAAGGACAAAATATTTTGAGGTGCAAACCTTTCCACAAGTTTTTCATTCAAAAAATAGGTCTGGACCTCTAGATATTTGATCCCCCTAGTGTGTTGGCAGTAGTAAGTACCCACTAGTACTACTAGTGTAAGTACTACAAGTTTTTCCTCAAAATTAATTCACGTTCTCAAGTTGATTTCATTTTGCACAGTTTTAGTCTCCTTTTTTTGATGTCACCTCAGTGGACCTGCTTTGGTTCTCTATGTCGTGACTCAGAGTAGTGGAATTTATTGGTCAAAAATTTTCACAATAGCTGGAAAGGTTTCATGGGGCAAACATTTATTATTTGTTTGTATTATTTTAATAAAGAGTTAGATATTAATGATGTATTGTTTGTGTTTGTGCAACTTTTCTTTTAAAAAAAAAGAAAACAATAATATATTTACTATTTCAAACAAAATTATATACTTATTAAATTTACTATTCACTAATAGAAATATATTTACTATTTCAAACCTATATTGTATGCTTACTATATTTATTATTTACTAACAGAATTTGGGTTTAGAATTTAGGTTACTTATAATGGTTATACTATTTTATTCCTAGCTGCTACCTGTCATATTTTTATACAAAAACAAAAAAACTATATATTATATATATAAAAGCTCTTGAAACACGACTATATATATATATATATATATATATAATTTAAAAGTTACATATGACAAAAATATTTGAAATACCATAATTCTTTTCACCCAACAGGTTCAGAATCAAAGCAGTCTTAAAACTAGGGGATAGTTTAATTAGCATGAGTATACTTATGATTCATGATGATGGCACTCCAAGCATGAGGTTGAGAATCAAAGTTGTCTTAAAGCTAGAGGATGGTTTAATCAGCATGATTATACCTATGAGTCATGACGAGGGCACTCCGGGCATCATTTTCGCATGAAAACAAATACACCAACCACTTTGAAACTGAATTTATAATGTTTTTACTTTTATTGTTGGTATATTTTATGAGCCATGATGATGGCATGACGATGGCACTCCAGGCATCTTTTTCGCATGAAAACAAATCCATCAACCACTTTGAAATTGAATTTATAATGTCCCTACTTTTATAGTTGGTAGATTTGATAGAGTTAAGATGAATTTAGATTGAAAAATATAATTTGTAAAATTAAATAATACTATTAAAAATAAATATGACAAGTCATGGCATGGGTACTTTAAAACTAAAATAGTCAAAAGAAAGTTGTGTGATGGGTAAGGCCACCCATCGAATTTAAACCATGGTCGTTAAATAATACGAATCACATACCTTTACTTTTTGTATGTTATAATTCTCAAAATAAGTCTATTTTAATCTAGAGAGATAATGAGAAGATAACATTATTTTAAAAGTCAATTCACTTTTAGGTGAATACATAAAGTTGAAGAAAATAATGTGAATTTTTTTAAAGTCATAGGTTTTAAGGTAGAGTCTGAGTTAAGGAGAGTTAATTAGTGCTTACCAGGAGAGAGAATAGGTGCTCATTAAATTATATTATATTTCAGGTTCTTTGAAGTGGATTTTTATGGTATAAGTAGTGGGATAATTAATGTACTATTATCAAGGTTGAATTAAAGGTCTATATGTAATGAATTGAAAAGAGTCTACTACATTATCTGAAGGTCAACTACAAATGTTATTTTTCTCTAAGATGATTTTTGTTAAAGTCAAGTTGAAGAAATAAGTCAATCAAGTGAGTTTTTCAAGTCAAGTAAAGTTATTGCACAAGTTGAGCATCTCTCAATTGTAAAATTGAAGTCAAGGTCCAAAAATGAAAAGTTTATCTCAAATTTTGGAGTCAAAGAGTCATTAGTCAAGTTAAAGTTTTGAGTCATTGAATGTAATGGGTGCATGATTGGTAGAGTGCGACACCCAAAGTCTAGTCATTGTAAAGACAATTTGAAGGGATATTGTGGAAATTTACAACAAAAGGAGAAAAATACAAAGGAGTTCGTAGAAATAAGGTTCAAATTGAAGTGAACCATTGGAAAAGTTAAAATAAGATAACATGGTAAAGTATTAGTTAATTGTAGGTTACAATGAAAAAGGTGAAAGGGGAAGAAAATGAAGATGAAGATTCAAGAGAAAGGCCATGATGATGCCATAGAAGTTGGAATTGGTAATGACGAGAGATATATTGTTGAATTGAAAGCATGGATGGATGTGTTAATGGAACTACTACAAAGAAACAATTGGGTAAAAAGAAAATAATTAAATGACCAATTGAACAGTTGATGGAAAGAAGACAAAAATGCAAACTGAAAGTTTTGGAAGCAAAGAAAATCTAGACAAAAGTATACATTCGTGAACCTGAGAAAAGACCATTGCTTGGTGACGATGAATATTATGATGTGGGCGTGGGTTCGATTACCACAAATGACACTACAATCAGAAGACCAACAAGAAGGACATAGTCATATGATTTTAAATATGACAATTGGTTTATGGATGTAGGATATGAAATGGAAAATTATCATCAAACCAATCGATCAAATGTCAACATGAAAGATATTACAATAGAACTAACGTTCCTAGAAGAATGTTTGGACAATCCGAAGCCAAAGGGAATTATGGTGGATTATAACAAGACCTTTGTTAGGGTCCTATAATAATAGGGTTCATAATTTTTTAATTGACTTTGATAGTCTTGTAAATATGTACATACCTTGCTTTCTGCAAGTTGTTTTCCCATATTTTGAAAATAGTAAAAAAAATGAAAAGAGGGTAAAGTCCTAAAAGAAAGATCAAATGACTTACAAAAGGAATAGACCCCAAGAGAAAAAGGAGATAAAAATAAGACATGAAAGTGAGCAAGTCAAAATGCCACTACTATTTACTTTTACTACAAAAATAATGATTATGTGCAGATTGTCAATAAATGCCATAATCCATGATCAATTAAAAAATTAAATATTTACTTTTCATTCTTTGAATTTCATGTTTTAGATAGAGAATAAAGATACGTCAAATAGTTTAAACTTGACATATCAGTAGATAGTTAGAGAGTAAATGAGGAGCTCAACAGTTTAGTCTGAGCCCTCTGATGAAATAAGGTTAGACTTAGATATTTTTATGTTTTGAAAGAAAAATGGATTTAGGGTTGCAAGCTTAAATGCACCCATGAAAATGAAGTAAAAAAATGTTAGAAATAATGATGGGTAGGTAGAAAGCAGTTGTACAAAGCATGTAATAAAGCATCATTGGACAAAAGTTACCAACTTACCTTCCCCACAATAATCCAATATTCTAAACATTCAGTTAAAGAGGCTTAGAGAATTTCTCTAACTTCTGTTGGGATTGGACCCAAGGTTCAATAATTGGTAGGTTAAAGATACTGAATTCCCTACATAAAACCACTTCATCAGCATATTAACCATTTTCCAAGATTATGATCCCTTTTCCTTAAGTAAAACATCTTTTTACTTAGTAAAAGTAAAAACCCTAATTGATTAATTTCATTTTCATTCAAAAACACTCAAAAACCTTCAAAATGCATATATCCTAAGTTCATGTGTAAAAAAACAAAAATGGGACCAAACTATGCTTTATTGCCTATTTTACACTTTACTTAGTGTTAAATTATGTATTTTAATTCATTTCATGCATTACACCTACATCTCATATTAATTTCTAACTTATATTGTTAAATATTTAAAATATACCCTTCCCATATATTATCAAATCCTTTATATTTAAATAAACCCAAAAACCCATTATTTAAAGTTTTAACCTATGGGTATATATCCCATGTGATGAAAATAAAACCCACCTTTTATTCCCATAGGCTATAAACATATCAAATACAAATATCCCCCACCTCTATGGTCTTTAAAAATTTGTTAAAAGGTTTAAATATCATTTAATAAATACCCGTGCCAGCGTTATTGATTGAAAAATTCGATTAATTTTTTAATTAAAAACATATGACATTACTTCTCCACCAATTCTATAATATAAAGTTTTAAACATTATAAATTTATATTTATAAGGTTTAAAAAACCCATCCCGCCGCATTGATAAACCCTGGACCCCACTCCCAATGCCGAGCAAATTCAAGATCAAATCTCGACCATTCACATAACCCATCCCAGATCTGATGAATGAAAAGCTATATCACATTTTAAGTTGCACAACTAAAATAAAATTCCTTTCCACGTGAAATAGACTCTTTTAGGCTTTCCTCCCCCCTCCGCGTGGCTTATTTCCATTGGATCGCATCTAATTCAATTGAAACTGCTTACCACCTTAAACCTACGCGATAACCACTAGCGGTTTCTATCTTTTGAAGCCCGAAAAATGCTCATTATATAACATGAATTCCATTTATTGTAGGCCAGCTTAACCCTAAATTGCCTAATAAAACCCCGAAATTACACCATTTATCCGTTTTCTACACTTGTCAACTATATTTGCCATTCTAACTCAGAGAACAAAGCATTTTGCACTGTTTTATGACTAGAAATAGTGAAAGGACTTCATTTACCATTGATGATTGCTGAAAAGTCTTGAATTGATTACAGAAACCTGAGAAGATACTGCAAACATGACAAAAACACATCAGAACCTATTTCAAAGACCTATACTTGCATAAAACATGTATTTTTCGAACAAATCGAACCTATTATCAATTTAAAGAGCACATTTGAAATATTTATAAGAAAATATATCCAAGAAATCCTTTAAAATTGTCCAAAAAGAGGCTAAACCCTGTCAAAATTTTTATAAAACCCTATTTAGAATGCACTCTTCTTAGAAGTAAAATATTGAGTTTATACTAGTTTTACAAACTGTATAAAACTCCAATTAAATCCTAGAAACCCTCTGTAGGTAACATAACCCTCTGTGCTTGATTCCAAACAATTTTTAGTCCAATATCCATTGAAAAAGCCCAAGAAATCCCTGATTATTATTTTCATAGCCAGTGAGGGTTTGTAGCACAGTTGAAAGTCAAAAATTGAAAGAAAAATCCAAGAAAAGAACCATATTCTGATTATTTTCATAAAAGAACCTCTTTTAGAGTCAAAAATACTTCTTTAAACCATTTAATATTACAAAAAGAAAATGAAAGCCTAAAAACAGAGTTTTAGTGATCTTGAGAGCCTAAAAATGCCAAAATCCACTCCAGATATGCCTTCCAAGATTGTTATCATTGTGAATCCTCTACAACCTCCTGTTGTAGACATTGAGCACATCCATTTAGCACATGTTGACTACAAAATAGAAGATCCTATTGTTGAATTCAATTTATTAGACCTCCACTGCTGGAGCTATGAAAAGTCTCTAGATCAGGTGGAAGAAGTTCAAATTTGGGAATCAAATTTGTCCAAATATGTTGTTCCAGACAGTCATCCATGCCCAGAGCTGATTAGGTTGTATCAAAACTATTATGTGCATGAACAAAGATCAATAGTGAATGTAAACAAAGAATTACTATTTACAATTACTGCTGCATCCATAAACCAGATGTTACAACTCAAACCAAATCCTAAATCAGTTCCTTTTCCAATAGAGGCACTTACAAAGTTATATATTGGCCTTGATTTTCCCAAAAGATTTCAGATCTTCCAAGTATTCATGCCCTTACATGTGGAAATTCCTCAAATCAATCCTCCATATTCTACTCCAAAATTTCCAGAGGGGTCTAGACATGTCATTTACATGCTATAATTTATCCTATGATACTTTATAGATGAGCATATTGATGAGTCCATCTTAGGGTTCCTATCTAATTTTGCACCAGGACAACCTCCCTCTATAATTTTCAATTATGCTGAGTATGTTGCTGACAATATCCATGATCAAATGATCAAGTTACCAACTGAAGGAGTGTCTAGATACACATCTTTTCTCTTCCATATGTTTTTTTATTCTCAAGTAGACAAGTTTCCAATAACCCTATAGAATCTTGATATAGAAGAAAAACCACTCTCGGTCATCTTTTGGACTTCATTGATTAGAAAAGAGTCCTCAGATTACACATTGGCTTAGTTTACAAATAATTTTTTCCATCCATTGATTAATATGTTGACCAACACTAAACAACCTAGGATCAATGATGAGATGAAGAAAATCCTACAGCTACCTGAGCAGAATAGGACTGCAGATTGGTATTTGTATGAGAAACACATGGAAATCATAGTTTTTGGCTCTAATCTTATACCCTAGAAACTACCTAAAGTTAGCAAATCTTAAATTCTAATTCCATCAATTTCCTAGCAACAAAGAAGAAAATGAAATTCAATATAAAGAATCAAGTGTGACCCTTCAGTTGTAATCACAGAGATGTAGACACAGAAGCAAGCAAACAATTATTAGAATACAAATTTGAAGAGAGTTTCTATTGGAACTATGATCCACAAGGAATACAGAGTAAGATTAGGGTTAAGTGTAAGCTAACACCGTACATTCATGAGAAAAAACAAGAAATTGAGAAGTATGTCAATCAGACGGAGTGGATAGTAAACACTTTTATAGATGCAGTAAAGCAGGGTGATTCTAGTCACACCTTACAAACTGAAAATCACAGATAAAGCCACCAAAATAATCAGAGAATAAGGTTCTTATGTTGCAGAGACCACAACTGAGAATAGGTTCAAATCAAGATACAATAAAAAGCCTAAGATAGACTCAGTTGATAAAGGAAAAGTGATTATTGAGGTTGAAGACAAAGATGTCCCAACAACAAACACAGATGCTACTACAGTCATCAAAAATGAGAAAGTTACAGAGAATTTGAATGAAGAATATATTGATACTTCAAATTCACATATGATAGAGAAACAACAGAACTTGGAAGCATCATCTTCACAGAAAATAGAGGAAAAGGACCTTGATATAAGAGAAAAATACAACTAGATCAAGACAAAGAATCAAGAGATAAAAAATAAGATTTACTCTGAATATTTGAAGAAACAACCAAGTGTACAAAACATACTTTTATCTGCCTTTGATTACTCAAATAAAACATTGATCATGTCAGTGTTACAACCTACAGTAAAGACTCCAAAGACAGTTGCAGACTACAAAATTTTTTATCTAGAAGTACAAACAGAAAAAATTCATGCACTTGATCAAATTGAATTTCATAGACGGAGTTCAAAGATGTTGTATTCTACCATTAAAACCAAGGCTATAAGTGTTCAAAAACTTCAGAACACAATCATAAACATGAAATATTAGATGAAGGTGAACAAAATCTCATTATATGCCAAAGACCTAAGGATTAAGTCTTTAGAAGAGTTAGCTCTCCAAGTTGGATATGATCCTACAAATGTTAAAGCAGCAAAAAAAATAGTGAACAAAAATAATAAAGACATTGCAGCATTGAGGAAACAACTTAAACTGCCATCAACTAAACATCCTCAAGATAGAGAAATAATACAAGAACAGACTCAAAAGGATGACATGATCAACTTAATCTTTCAGCTAACATGACAAATCAAAGAAATGGAAATTCAGATGGACAAGCTTGTACATGTAAGGGAAAATACAAAAGAACATGAAGTCCCTTCAGTAATTCCCATGGTTAGTACTGTTGTGCCTTTAACTCTAGCAGAAGAGTTGACACCAAAATAATCACTGGCTACTGCAGTGCCAGTGACATCATCTACAAATTCAGCTACAGAGTCATCTACTACAGCAGCTCAACCTTCAGATGAGGCCAGTAGATTAGTAAAATCCATGGAATAAATGTTATTACAAAAAAATGAGATTAATAGATTGAAGAAGATGATTGATAACCTTGAGGATACAAATAAATTAGCTCAAATAAATGACAAAACTCATGAGCAAAGAGCTAATAGGTTGAATGAAGAACTAAAGAAACTTTAAAAGGATTTGACCTTAAAGGAACCAATATCATATGTGAAAAGCCATTTATGAAACAAAATCATTGAAGTAATCAATTATGTGTGGCCCTCAATTTAGGTAATCTTTGAACAGAGAGATTTACTAAAGGAAACACTAGCAGAAATTTAGAAAACCAAAGATGAGCTAGGTACTAAAGCTGAGCAAGCCATAGAATTGATCAAGTTTCTCAAAAATGAAAATAGGCAGGAGTTGGAAGAAATACAAATCACTGATAGGATAGAGAAAATCCTTGAAGTAATGAAATTCATATAAAAGAAGAATCTAATGAAACAACTTGAAAAGAAATGTGAGAATATGAACATAGCCATAACCAAGTTTATGGTTAAATTTGAAAAATTGAGGCAAAGAAATTTGCCTAATATTTTGGTCATTAATGAAAAACTTATGCCTCAGGAGGATTACAATAAGAATGTCAGAGAATATACAAAAGAGCAAGTTGAAAAGACAAGTGGACAAGGCATTCCAACAGGGAAGGTCTTACTCAGAAGCTTTGAAGATTTATTTTATCTGCAACATGAGATAAGACATTTGTTTGTCATAAAACCAACTTTTTCCAGATATACTTAGGCAAATGAAAATTTCAGGACGTTGAAAAAGATTCAAATTCCAAATGAGGAGGCTTGGAAATCAGTTATTGATTTACTATGAAAGTTAAAAAGCAGATAAAAGGAAGAAAACAATTTTTTGATGTTTACAACGAAAGCATAATTTATTACAGCAATAAAGAAATTTTAAAGAGGTTAAAGAGTATCTGAGATAAAGAGTATCAGAGAATAAAGGGAATCAGAGTAAAAGAGTATAAGATAAAGAAGATCATATTTCAAAACAGATTTGAAATATCTCTGCCAGTAAAGAGGACACCAAGGCAGCCAACTGCACATAATCCACAAACATATTACTATTTTATTTGGATAAAAATGAGAGCTTGTTGATTTGTTAAGAAACTATCTCTATTTTGTTGTAAAGATATTTCTATTTTCCTTAGATAAATCCTAGAAGCATTCTAGGATGTTTTGTGAACAATATTGTATAATACATCATCTTTAGAAGTATTAATGTGGAATAAATTGTTAAAGATTTCTATAGTCGTTTTTTTTGGACGTGAAGGATTTTGTGTTGCAAATTTTGAGTAGTAGACTGGATCAGATCAATTAGCATCATATTTGAGGAATCATGTGATGAGCTATTGAAGTGAAGTAGTTTCTACTTGCCACTGTTTATCTTCTTTGTTTCATGCATCCATATATCTGTTCCAAATTTTGAATGATAATTCAGGAGTATTATTTCAAGATTTGTTAAAAGCACCCTATCTTTACTGTTTGTCATTTCTATGTTTTCTGTAGATTTCTAGAGTAGGGAACCCTTAATTTCTCCCTCTTTCTTTTGATTTTTTCCTAATACGTTTCTTTTCCACATCAAAGAACCCTTCATTGCTCTTTATCCTGATCAAATCACCTCACCAAACAACCTTCCAAGATCTTCAAAGGCTTATCTATCTTGCCCTGAAAACATTTGAATTTTTGACCTTGATCGTATTTTTGTCTGCTTGAATTTTGACTCCTTAGCCCAATGGACAATCACATTTTCCACTATCCATCTCATTAAGTGATTTTTCCCACCAAACCAAACCCAACCAAAACCAAATTGCACAATCATAACTAGCCTAATATTTTAAAAATTAAAAAAAGTTAAATTTTATAAATAGAGCCCTCTCTGAACCCTAGGAAGGCTAGATCCTAGATTTTAAAAGTTGGTTTGTGGTTACCTCTAGATTTCTTAAAACTATTCAAATCAAAATCTCATAACTTAGAGAATTACTAGAGTGATAACATATTGGCGACCATACTAGGGAATTAACCAATGCTTAGTTGTAAAATAGATCTTAAAGGGAATCATTTTTATCATCCTTTTACCTTTAAGACTATTTGAAAATTTTTGTGTATAGAAAACTGTAATTCTAGATTCTAGGAAAATTTACTATACTAGTTCTAACCCAGATCCTAAACCTGCTATTATAGTGGACAATCCAGACAGAATTGGGAAAAATAAAAAACAGATAGATGTTTTAGACACTAAATTTTCATTAATAAGAGTCAATTCATTACCAAAAGAGTTAGTAAGTTTACAAGGTTTAGAGTTTGGTCTTAAATTTGAACATTCCTTATTTAGGAACAAATCTGAATCTAATTTAAAAATTGTTGTTTTAGACCATGTTTTCATTTCATTTTTGGAAAAAAATAGAAAAATATTGCAATATATTTTGAATTGAAGAAAGTTAGAAATCAAGACAAACTTGAAGAGATTAATGCTACTATCCTTAAGGAAATTGATGAAGCTATTGAATTAGGTCAATTTTTAGCATATACATCTAAGCCTTTTACTCTTCATTTAGATACCACTATATCATCTATAGTTTAATCCACCATCCAATCTATAGATTCATTTATCCCTAGATTACCATTACAACCTAGAGTATTATTTCCTTCATCCCCTACATCTATTTCATCCACTAGCTTACCTTCTTCTATTTCAAACACATCATTCTCATTTCTTACTAGTTCCTTATATATTCTAGTTTCACTTCCTAGTAGCTCAACTTCAACCTTTAGTTCATCCACTAATTTTTCTAGTTTAGCATCTTATAATCCAGTTTCATCAACCACTACTTCTAGTTCAGCCCCAAGAACTTCTACTTTACCTCCTATCCAAGCCAGAATTCAAGCTATGGCTGCTAGGTATGCCCCCCTAGTTCTTCTATGACAACTTCATGACATGCCTGAAGATTACTAAAGTAAGATACCACAATTTTATGCTACTACAAAGTACACTGCATAGTAGCACATAAATAAAATGACAGATTACTTTTAACTCCATGAAATAGATGATTCTGATGTAAAAATGAGATTGTTTGCACAAACATTAACAGGGAAAGTCAAAAAATGGTTTAAAGGTCTTAATGCTGGTAGTATAGCTGACTTAGAAATTTTTCATAGATTATTTTTAAATGACTGGGAAAAGAAGAAAAATCCACTCTAAATATTGTCTTAACTTGATGCAATGAAAAGAGCTCCCAATGAATGAGTACAAGGCTACTACACTAGATATAAAAATGTTTACAATTCAATTCCTGTAAATCTCAAACCCACTCCTGAGTCTATGTTACTTAAATTCCCAGATGGATTTGACACAGGCATGGCATATCAATTAAGAGAGAGAAATGCAGAAACTTTAGAAAGAATGCAAACAGATGTTGTAGTTGTAGAAGTAAACATTTTAGCTAGAAATCTAGATTAAAGAATGAGAGGAGAGTAACCATGAAAGAAGAAGCCTCTAGTTTAGACACAAAAATAGATCAATTAGGTAAGACTTTAGAGAGACTGACGAAAATATTAGACAACATTGAAAGAAGACCTCAATGGGATAATCAACAACAAATCGGGAATCCCAATTTTAGGAAAAATACAAATTTAGGAAAATTAAAAGAATCGGCTCCAAATCAGACAATAAGACCCCCATTTCAAGAGAACTATGTTGGAAGTTCTCAAAACAATGTAGATGATGAGGATACCATAAATATAATGGGTATAAATGAAGATAACACTATCTTTCTCACTTAGGAAGATCAAGAGTTATTTGAAATGCAACAAATTCAATTAGATTCAGGTGAATCATTTGACTACAAGCAAGGTTATGATTTGTATATAAAATAAGTACACAAGCAATATAACCTTAGGAGTAACAGAAAAAATGAATCTTCAACTAAAAAATCTCCTGAAACTGAAAATAAGAAAACAATAGAAGCTTCAATAAGAAAAAGCCTGCAAATTCTCCCTAGGGAAAATAAGAAAAACTCTAATTCTTCCCACAAAGTTTCCAGCCCCAAAATTTCACCAAGTCCAAAGATTGTTGACATAATAGATGAAGTTGCTCAAGTTATAAAATATTAAAAAGAAATGCTGCTGCAAAAGCACCTAATTCTATTAAAACAGCAAACTTAAAGCCTAAAATATCCACTGCTGATCCAAAATCAACAAATCCAAAAGATGCCACTGAAAAAATAGCTTCTGACAACTCAAAATCTGAAGAAACATTTGTTTCTTCTAAAACCACTCCTGAAAAGAAAAATAGGCATAGTAAGACACAAGAAACTCAAATAGAAAATGAAAACATAACTGTATAAAAACAAGATAAACCCACTCAAAATATAGTTACTAAGGAAGAGTTAATTCAAATAAGTAAATCACAAGCTTCATTCAATATACAAAATTAAATTGCAAAGTTAAAAATACCAATTCCTTTAAAATAATTAGTAAACCATGATTTTTATAAAACAACAATCACTGAAACATTAAACATGAATGATGGATAAGACACTGTAAACTTGAATGATGATCAACCATAGTTGAATTTTGGCCATTATGTGAATGGAAAGCATCAAGATGGAGTAGTTCCTCCATTCTACATCAATTTAACGGTACATGACCAAATTTTACACAACGCAATGTTATATTCAGGAGCTTCACATAATCTAATGCCCAAAGCAATAATGGAAACTCTGAATTTAGACATTACAAGGCTTTATAAAGATTTATTCTCATTTGATTCTAGGAAAGTAAAATGCCTAGGTTTGATTAAAGATATGTGCGTAAAATTAGTTTAATATCCTAGTAAGAGTATACTAATGGACACTGTAGTAGCTAATATCCCTCCCAAATATGGAATGCTAATATCTTACTCATGGGGAGCAAAATCACAGGGATCTATAAAATTGGACATGTCATATGCTACTATATCAGTCTTTGGTCAAGAAAAGAAGATTTATAGGGAAACATTGAAGAAATATATGGTAAGTGGTGCAGCAAGATCAAAAAATTACGAAATTTATGCTACACCTACTGATCTAGACTCTTTCATCTTATGTAACTTTGAAACTGATAATGAAATCAAAACTGAACTAAAAGACAAAAACAAAACTGAAAACAATGATAATATCTTTCATGAATCTTTATGGAATTTAGATTTTGATGGCTTAGTAAACAAATTAGGAGCACGAGTAGGATTTTGGATAACTAAAATTAAGAAAAATAATGCAGAAGGCCATGCTTTCAGACTGAATTTCAAATGCACCAACAATATGGATGAGTATGAAGCCCTCACTTTAGGACTCCAAATAATAAAAAACTTAGGAGGAAAAATAATAGCAATAATGGGAGACTCATATTTGATTGTAAAATAAATTAAAGGTGAATATTATGTTTATAACCATAGATTAAGCAAATATAGAGAGACTGTATTAGATTTGATTGATGATTTGTTGGAATGTAATTTCCCTGCAATAACTAGAAAGCAAAAATTACAAGCACACTCCTTAGCAACTTTTACTAGTAATTTTAATTTCCCTTTTTAGCCTAATAATAAATATAATATAGAAGTAAAACATGGACTAATAGTTCCTAATAACCTCAAATATTGGCAGATTTTTTCACAAGACCATCAAATTTAACATTTTATAAATAATGAAGATGAATTTCACAGCTGGAAAATAGACATCGATTGTACATTAGATCAAGATGTAGATACTGAAATAGATTTGAATAATGTAGATGTAAATAAAGTAAATTTTGCTAGACCTACTAAATTTAGTAAATCATATATAAATAACCTAGAGAGAGTAGAAATTGATGAGATAATTGATGAAGAATCAAATATATTAAATCTCAAAGATAATTTCTTACCAAAAGGTTTAACTCCTTTAGAAGATTTATTTTACTCAAACAATGTTGCTAGAAAACCCAAAATGGAGCCACTTAGATATGACATTGAGGAATGCAACATAGGCATAGAGTTAAAACCCAAGGTGATCAAACTTTCCAAAGCCTTACCTCAACAGGAAAAGGAAAAATATATTGCTCTTTTTAAGGAATTCCAAGATTTTTTTGCTTGGAGTTATGAGGACCTAAAATCCTATGACGCCAACATAATTCAACATAAAATTCTTGTAAAATAAGATAATAATACCTTTAGACAAAATTTAAGGAGAATCACTCCTGCTTTGATGCCCTTAATAGAAAAATAAGTTAAAGTAATGTATGATGCACTGATAATTGCACCAATCATATATTCTGAACCTAGTTCCAACCAGAAAAAAGACAGGAGAGATTAGATTTTGTGTTGATTTTAGGAATCTAAATAAAGTATCCTTAAAATATAATTATCCTTTACCAAAAATGGATCACATTTTACAAAGAGTAGTTTTATCTTCTAGGATTTCTCTTTTAGATCGACTTTCAGGATACAACTAGACTTTATTCTAACCAGAAGATCAGGCCAAAAAAACTTTTACTACTCATTGGGGAACTTTTATGTATGTAAAAATGCCTTTTTGTTTAATGAATGCAGTGTCTACCTTTCAGAGAGCTATGGATATAGCCTCTACAAAGCAAATTCCTGAGTTTTTAGTGATTTACTTAGATGACATAACTGTATTTTCTAAGAATGATTATGAACACTTGGATCATCTTAGATAAGTCTTTATAAAATGCATAAAGTTCCGCATCTCTTCAAACCCTAAGAAAACCTTATTTGGATTAGAAGAACGAAAGTTACTAGGACGCATAATTTCTAAGGATGGAATTACAATAGATTCTGCAAGAATGGAAGCAATTATTAACATCAGTCCACCAAGAAACATAAAAGAGTTAGAATCCTTTCTAGGAAAAATTAACTTTTGAGAAGATTCATTTCCAATTTAGCTCCACCGTAGTTTATGCTCCCTGTTGTAGTGGTTGGGCACATATTTTACTTTCAAAATTTGGACTAAGGGCATGTGTGGGTTATCTAGCCATCTCCCTCTAGCGATATTAGGCTTTCATAATTGGTCTGATGCCAAAATGGCCCATTTCTTCTTCGTATCTAAACCTTTTCATAATAAGCTTTGTTGAATACTTAAAATGGAATTATTGATCGACTAAGGGGCATCTAGGGCTGAAAAAAGATAAAGAGGCATGGCTTCTAGAACGTATTTTACTAGGAAAATTATACCAAAGAAATTGATTGATCGAAAGGTCTAGTGACAAATTCAGTTGTGCAGTCTATTAAGGAGGTCCTCCAAATTATATTTTATGAAGAATTTATCATTTATCACCAACATATTTGGCCCAATTTTTTATGACCAAAATTTCACTATTGCGACACATAGGCATCCCAAGAGAAACATTTTGAGGTTCAGAAAACCTTGTTTCCTATCCCGTCATAATTCTGACACTTCTAATAATTATCGGAAGAGCAACACTAAACATGACACGTGTCTTCATTTAGTTAATATTATAATTGTGTTCGTTATTTTTGCTATTTGAACATCATGTGGAGACGTCAATACTACGACACCAATGCCTTCCCAAAATGTGTCACAATACAAACAGCCTCTCATCGCACATGTCATCGCACATCTAGCTCTATTAATTTTCTAGCGATAGAAATAGTCGTCATAAGTGCGGTGAGAGTCGTAGCTATTCCAACAATTGGAATACCATTGTTGTGATAGTTGGTCCATGCCAACGACGAAAAAAAACGTTAGAAGTGCGAAGGAAACATCCATCATAAGTCCGACGGAAACAACCATCGAAATTACGACGCTACTCCTAGAAAAGGTTTTTGGGGGCAGAAGTAACCTTGAGATGATCCTCCACTTTAAGAAGGAACACATATTTTTCTTATGGCATGATAACAGTAGTTGATAAAGGAGAATAAAAGATGTAAGACCTCCTAAGTGAGCTAGGATGCAAGACAATTGTTTTAGTTATATTGCATCCTAGCCTAGCTCACTTGGGAGGTCATCGATCTTCGTTTCTCATTTATTAACCATTTGCATCATGCCAAATGGGAAAGTTGAGTTCCTTCCTAAAGTAGATGATCATCTCAGGCTTACTTTTACCCCTACGGAGGTATCTCTGGTAAGAATTTGGTACCCTTTTTATATGATCAAGGGAATTTTCATATAAAGTAAAGAACCTTCTACACCATCTCCCATCACTCATTTGATATCACCACTATTACCATCTTCCATTCCTAGATTTGCATGAGAAAAATTCCCCTCTAAAATGTCATTTGAAACCTCGCAAGGACTATTCATATTACATCTAAACTCATTCTTTTGTAAAGTGTCTGGAGGAGAATTAAAAGGTGCCTATGGTTGACTAGAATTTAAAATTCCTCTATGTTTTATTTCTATTATAATACTACCTTTGAGTGAAGGTTGTTGTGGAAACCCATATAAAAAATTACTTAAGAGACATAGACAATCACCCAATCAAAAACTCATCATTCGAAACACATTGCAGATGGTAACGAGACTCATTCTCTCATGTTTTCATGAATGCTTGTATTGTATTGCTTTTATCACTTTCTAAAATTTCTGAACTATCCATGTCTGAAACATGGTCAGAGTTTGAGCAATAAAAAATCCCCACTCTTCACCAAGAATATTTATTCATGCTTATGCTAACTAAAACTTGAACATAATTTCTTAAGAAAGAAACAATAATCTGCGTGTAAGTGGATAACACTATATGCAAGGCACACTTAATTGAAGCTAGATAGATAATATTATGTTTGAAATAAACCACACATCAATTTTTGCAATGTCACCTAAAAAGTAAAGTACGACAGAGCTCTTTACCAAATAAAATCTAGAGATTGTGCCCTTTTCCAACTTGCATGAAACAAAGATGAAAAGAAACCATTTCAATCCTTCTTGAAATCCCTCTGTCATGGATAGTTTTAATGAGTTCTTGCATAAAATCCACACATTTGACTAGATTATACTTTTAATTCCTATTTACTATCGCTTTCCTAAGTGAATAAATTGTGAACCCGGAGTTAACTTTGAAGTAATATTCATTAGAAAAGTAGATGTTAAAATTTAACATGTGATCGGATTTAAGGTGAGGACAAGCCCAAGTAGGAGTGAAAGAGAAAGAAATCACAAAGAAATGTTTGTTGACATGTCTCCATGATCTCTGCGTTCCCTCTTAACTGAAGGGTCATAGTCATGATCAATAGCATATGAAGCATTTTTTAGGTGTGAATTGTATAATATGGACTGTGATTTTAGTTCTGGCTAGGGCATATTTGAGGCACAATATGAGCTTATTTTAAGACTATTTTAGCTCTAGATCAAACACATTTGGATAAATATAATTTGATTGTGTGCTCTGAAGTATCTCTTCAGCCCTTAAGATTCATTGAAAATCATATTAGAGGCAGCGAAGAAGGTTGATTGTGCGATGAATTTTTGTTTTAGAGAAAATCGGCTTCAGAACTTATTAGGGAACCATAATTTGAGATAATACATCCTTATCTATATGTTTTGAAGACTTGTGGCAGAAAAATATTTTTATTGGTATATGACATTTGACCCTTTTTTAAAGTGATCGAAGGGTTATCTTATCCCTGCAATAATATAGTAAATGTTGCGACCTTGCAGTTAAGGTATGTCCTCATAATTTTCGAATTTACGATCACAGATTGTAGTATTAAGACCTATTCTCGACCTTGGGTTACTTCAAAAGCTGTAGACCAATAATTTTGACAATGACAAGGAATGATGATTGCTATTTCCATTCTCTCCAAAATTTTAAGGTTTGAATATGAGCCACATTACAATACATCAGCCTTATTACATAACAACGAAGATTAAAAGTATAATTGTAGTGGTCAAATTGAAACTTCAACTCTCTCCTTTGGCATGATGTCTAGAATTCACTAGGTATACCTATGTGACTATCAAGGAGAATTAAGTTGACCTGTACAATATCAAGATAAAATCAGCTACAACGAAAAGTTTTGGTCTCATTCTTTAGATTTGCTTGAATTATATATTTCTTATTGAAGACTGTCATGGAAGTTTTTAGATTTACCAGTGGTCTAATTACATGATCTTCTACAACAATCATTTCAAACTAGAGTTGATCCTTGTGGATGAACTAGATTCAAATCTATCATATTCTTGAGGGATTAGTAAGATCAATACTTATAATTTGGGAATGTGGTCCTTAAAAGTTAGTTCAATCTGAAGAAATAATATAGCTAGGTATGTTAAAAAAAATTTAGTATACATGTAGAAATAAATCATTGAAGCCTCATCATTTATGGCATGTCCATGTAGTCTAACATATTGTTAAGTGAAAACGCAATGTGGAATGTGTGAATTCCATTAGCTTTCAGCCTGGTGTAGTTATTCATGGATTGGCATAATCATGTCTATAGCTATATAAAGGAATTGACATATATAGGCCGATGGGAGAGTATCCAATCATCCAAGAACATTAATTGAGTCTTCTAGCAAAGAAAAACTTAAGTGACACATCATTTGTGAGACAAAATATCATTATTATGTTGCATCCGTTGGGCTATATATATACTTGATAGGCATTGTTGAATTTGAGAAAATATTCAAAACATAACAATAATAAGGATATCAACAGTCAAACTTATATGTCCCAACAAATTCTAACATCAGATATAGATTCTAACGAATATTGATGGCGCAATAGATTCAACAATATGAAAAAACCTAGCTCAATAATACAAGTCAAACCTAGGTTCATTATGCCAGATGAAGGTATTATAATCCTCGAAAACTGAAGCCCATAAATCATTAAGATGTATCCTAACTGTCATACATAATCATACTAGTAATAACAGATCCTTAATTCCCAAGATAAAATATATTTGTCAAATAAACCACTTTAATATTGGTAGCTTTGCTTAATTTATCAATCAAGTCCTTGAACTTCTAATCAAAAAGTCATCCATATTTCCATTTTGGTGACATGCATCAACTATACAAAATTTTGACAAATACTCATCAAGGACAAACCCTAGGCAGTACCAAGAATATTTGTTTTCAACTTGTTTTGCATTATACTATCTTATAGTCATTATTTCAAAACTAAGAATTTAGTAGCACTAATTGTTGTACAGTGATTCTGAGACATCTCAATGTCACGCCTCAATTTTGAGAAACACCTTCATTTCAACAAATGTAACTATTTTCAATAGAATATGTGAAGATAAAATTAATGCGACCTTTCAAGTTATTGCATTTAGAGATAGTGACTTGGTATTACAGTTGGAAATAATTAATATTATCTGTATATTAATGGAGAAATGGTTACATTGTAGTAATGTAGCTCCTTAAATTAGGATTAGTTCCTAGGATATAGGAGTTTGTTTACAACTCCCTAATTCTTTGTGATGTACTTTAAGTTGTATCATTCCATTAATGAATGTAGAATGTGTACTCTCTATTTGAGTGCAGTCTCCAAGTGCACTACTCACATGTGAGATGCAACTTCTTTTCAGTTTAGTTTTTATCTTGGTATCAGAGCTCAGATTGGGTAAGCCTGATTTGTTTATAGAGAGCCCTAGTGTCTATAGAGCCTTCATGGTTACGGTGTACACAGGAGAGTTGTGCTCACAGGAGCATCGTGCTCTCAGGTCTTAGATGGTTAATTGATCTCTGAGAAGAAGAGGGTTGGCACTTTTTTTCTGCTGACAGGCACACTGAAACACCCAATTAGCATGACTGTTAGGGGTATACCCGCGCCAGCGTGTCGAAACATGCGATTAGCGCGATTGTGCATGCCATACCCACGCCAATTTGGTGACTCGCACCGATTTTATTTGGGCGCGGATTTTTTGGCTTGGGCAAGCGCCAATCTCTCTCTGTGAAGGTTCTGCACATTAGATTTACCCGGTGGTGGTAGATCAAATTTTCCCGGTGGTGGCAGATAAAATTTGCCTAGTGGTGGCAGGTCAGAGTTACTCGGTGGTGGCAGACCGAAGTTGTGGATTTACCTGGTGGTAGTAGATCATATTTTCCTGGTGGTGGTAGATCAAAGTTTCCCAGTGGTGGAAGATCAGAGTTTCTCACTAGTGGCAGACCAAAATTGTGGATTTACCCGAATGTGGTAGATCGTATTTTCCCGATGGTGATAGATCAACGTTGCCTCGTGGTGGCAGATTGAGGTTGTGGATTTGCCCGATGGTGGTAGATCAGATTTTCCCAATGGTGGTAGATCAAATTTTCCCATTGGTGGTAGATTAGAGCTGTAGACATATTTGTTGGAGCTTCAGCACATGCGATTCGCCCGGTGATGGTGGATTTGAGTTACAGTCAAAAGATCGGGCCAGATTGGTAGCAATTCGGTGATTAGGATCTGGTATGTATAGAATTTTTTGTTAGTGTAGCTTGAAATTATTCAATTGGTTAGAATCATCGAAGGGTCTGGAATCAGATCAGTCCAGTACGAATAATACCATAGAAACATATCTCAACAAGTCTAGCAAACTTGATGGGTCGAATTTCACCAATTTGAAATTCAAACTACAAACATTGCTTGTGATCTAGGTGGATATTGGTGGTCACCCACCTATTCCACTTGGGGCACCACCATCATCTCTTTCAGTTTTTCAGTTTCGGCACAACTTACTATTTTTAGTAGTTTTTCAGGTCCTAAAAAACTGAAAAAGATGATGGTGGGGCCCCAAGCGGAATAGGTGGGTGACCACCAATATCACCCATGTACAATACCTCATTAGAAAGATCGATGTAAGGACTACAATTTTTTAGTGAGCAACATCGGTCCATGGACCCATGTTGCTCCCTGTTTTCCCAAAAAACGTCGTTTAGGGCCTCAAAAGGGTTCCGGAAGTTCACGACCTGAAAAAATGCTAAAAATAGTAAGTTGTGCCGAAACTGAAAAACTAAAAGAGACGATGGTGGGGCCCCATGGGGAATAGGTGGGTGACCACCAATATCCACCTAGATCATTCGTCCCCCCTTAGGAACCAATGGTCACCATTGTGTTAACTTCCTCCATGAGATGAGGAAATTTTTGCTGAACTTGGTCCCTGGTGAACCACTTTCCTTGGTGCAGGAGTTGGCTAGCTTTGACAACCCGATAAATTTGGATTTTCTGTTGGCGAGTGTTCTTGATTTGCATCTCCATGATACAATCTATGGTGGCCTGTTCCATGCAGTCTGGGTTTAACTTTGTTGGTGTGAGTTGTTCTGCAATGTCATAGGTGTCTAGTATAGGTGGGAAGTAAGGACGAAGGTAGTCCACATTGAATACTGGGTGCAGACCAAGGAATGGTTGAATATTGAGCTCGCAGGCATTATTCCCTACAGCCTTGGTGATGGTGTATGACACGTATCAGAGCGGGCGAAGCTTGCGGTGAGGTCCAGTGATGCACTCCTTCTACAAATGTAGCCATACTTTTTTGCCCACGTGGAAGTTGTGTGGCACCCAGTTTTGATCATGTCTTTACTTGTACTTAGCATTGGCTCTGCCCAATATGTCATGAACCTGTTGGAAGATGTGTTGAATGCACTCAATGAAGCTATTTGCTTTGTCAACTTCAAATTGGACATGAGCCGAATTGGCCTGAGTAGCCGCAAATGGCATGGCTACGTCAATGGGACATAGTGGTTGGAATCCCAAGCCCACCTGAAAGGGGCTATGGCCAATTGAACTATGGAGAGCCCAGTAATAACTATGTTGTACATAGGGGAGGCTCTCATCACATGTGCATGGATGCTTTTAATTGTACATGTGCAGAATGTGTACAATCATTCTGTTGATGACCTTTGTCTAACCATCTGTTTGAGGATGGAAAGATGTGGACTTGGTGAGCTTGGTGTCCAGCATTGACCAGAAGCTAGACCAAAATGTGTTGAGGAACCTGCTATCCCGATCTGAGATGATAGACTGTGGGATCCCAAAGTGCACCCACACTCGTTCAAAGAAGGGTTTAGCAGTGGCTTTTGCTATGATATTCTTCTTGCAGGCCGCCATAATGGCCATCTTCGAGAATCTGTCGATGACCACGGAAACACAGTCATTTCCATGCTTAGTAGAAGGCAAGACTGACATGTAATCCATGGAGATGGATTCCCAAGGTCGACTAGGGGTAGGTAGCAGAGTATATATGCCTTGCTTCTTGATGGTCAGTTTGGCAATGGCACAACCAGTGCAGGATCTGATGTGCTTCCCGACATCCTTTCAAAGGTTCGGCCAATAGAAATACTTCTGCAGTACTGCTACTATTTTCTCGACCCTGAAATTCCCAGTGACTCGACTGTAGTGTGCTTCCCATATCATCTTGGCACGCTCGCTTGAAGGAACACAAAGGTGTCCCAGGTGACATAAAAGTGCATCTTTGAGGTGAAAATTTGGAACTTACGTACCCCCTAAGAGTGCCTTGTAAGTGTGGTCGAATTATGGGTTGCTCTCGTCAGAAGTCTCGTACCCACAAGAGTTGAGAACGGTGGTGAGCGCCATGATCGATGGTTGGTTGAGGCAGTCTGCAACATTATTGGTGCTACCCTTCTTGTACTTGATGTTCAAATGAAACTGTTGCAGTTATGTGGACCGCTTATGATGGTGATCATTCTGCAACTTCCCTTGTGTCTTTATGAACTGCAGGGGCTGGTGGTCTGTGTGGATGATTGTTTCCTTCCCCAAAATGTAAAGCTTCCATTGTCGACAACCTTGCACAATAGAATACATTTCTTTGTCATAAGTGGGATACTTGCGAACTGTGTCAGACAATGTCTCAGTGTGATATTCCACTGGATGTCCTTCTTGAGTAGAACTGTCCCAAGAGCATAGTCAGAGGCATCTGTCTTGATCTCGAATGGCTGTTGCAAGTCTGGTAATGTGAGAACTGGGGTAGAACAGAGGCGATTTTTCAATTCTGTGAACGCCTTCTTTTGAGGTTCCAACCAAAAGAATTTTTCTCTCGCTCCTCCCTTGGTGACTTGACTCAAGGGGCAAGTGATATGAGAGAATCCCAACATGAACCTACGATATAAATTAGAAAGACCTAGAAAGATGTGAAGCTCTATTATAGTGGTTGGGGCTGGCCAATCTGGAATGACTTGGATCTTGGTTGGATCCACATGCACCCCCCTTTCATCAATAATGTATCTCAAATATTTAACCTGGGTCATGCCAAAAGTGCGCTTCTCCAAATTGGCACACAACTTATGTTGCCACAGTGTTTGGAGGACTTGTTAGATGTGGTGAAGGTGCTCTTCCCAAGTTTGGCTGAAAATCAGAATGTCATCCAAGTACACCACTACAAATGAGTTTGTGAATGGCCGCAAGATGTCATCCATAAACCTCATGAAGGTTGTAGGAGCATTCGTCAACCTGAAAGGCATGACCAACCATTTGAAAAGGCCTTCCTTGGCTTTGAAGGAAATATTCCACACATCATAGGGTTCAATTGGTACTTGGTGACACCCAGACTTCAAGTGGATCTTGCTGAAATATTTTTCACCTTTGAGTTGGTCCAGAAGGTCATCAATCCGTTGGATTGGGTACCTATTCTGGACAATGATCTTGTTCATCACCTAATAGTCAATACAGAGTCTCCACATCCCATCCTTCTTTTGTACCAACATAATCGGGTTCTCACAAGTTGATGAACTTGGTCGGATGTGACCTTTCTGCAATAGCTCTTGAATCTGCCTCTTGATTTCATCGTTCTCCAGAATAGAGTTCCAATAGATTGGTCCATTGGGTAGTGGTGCACCGGGGGTCAGATGAATTCGACGCCTAACTTGATAGTGCAAAGGAACCCCTGTGGGTGAGGTGAAGATGTCGCCGTACTCCTCCACAAACTTATCCACTTTTTGTTGTCGTGGAGAGGAGCCCTATCTGGAGGTCATGGCCATAGTCTTCTTCTTGCCCTGGGGGTGGATCATTAGGAAAACGAATTTCTTGGTTTGGGAAATTATCTTACTACACTATTTTGTAGTAACCAAAGAGATAGCAATAGGAGGTGGTACCTCTGGTATCCTATACAACTTATTTCCCAAAGTAACAATAACAGCGCGAGGCCGAGACTCATACACAACATGATGCTTCCACAAATATGGTTATCCTAATAATACATCAAAAACATCAATAGGAGCAACGTCACATAATACCTCATCCATGAAGGGCTTGATGCTATAGGGAAAGTGACACTGTTGGCTGACGCAGAGATCTCGTCCTTGGTGAAGCCACCCGATGGTGTATGGATGTGGGTGAGCTATGGTCGGAAAGCCTAACCACTTCACGGCGTCTACTGAAATGAGGTTATTTTGTCTCCCATTGTCGATAATGAACTGTATTGGGGAGCCCTTTACCCACATCTGGGAGTGGAAGAGACGTTCCTCCTCCTCTGGATCTTCCAGTTCCTCCTTCTAGATCTTCGTAGTGGCAATAGTGGTGTTGGGATCCACATCAATAATATGTTTCCCTTTATCATTCCCCTTATCAGGTTCTGATTCAGATTTGGAGCATGAATCTAACTCAGAGGCCCTCATCTCATCCGCCAACGACTGCTTGGCCTGACACTCACTTGTGTTGTGAGTGGAGCTCTTTTGGAACTCACACCACTTCCCCATGTCCTTCTTTGGCTTTGTAGTGTTTTTCTTTGCTTGTGGCTTCGACAGGTTTTTATGAGTCACCATGCATTGGCTCTGTCCTTTATTTTGTAGTTTGGGGGCACCTTTCCCTTGCTTTTGATTCACAGATCCAAAGTCTCGCTTTTTCTGTTTTCATTTCTGCTCAATCTTGGCAGCATACCGGTATGCCGTACCAAGCGAGAAGATATCAAGAAACTCCATTTCCTCTTGAATGTATCTGTGCAGGCAACTGCGATACTTTAGAACCAGATGTTTCTCTGAATCTTTGATACCCAACTTGGTGCACACGGTATGGAATAGATTTTTCAGCTCATGCACATCTTGATCCCTTTGTTGTCGCAGCATGGTCCATTGTATGTACCTGTCCTCATAGCTCCCCACGGGATAGTATTGTTCCTTGATGGCATCACAGAAAGGATTCCAAGTGGGTATGGATGATAACAGAGAGGGTTCTGTCTCATCTTTTTTCTCACAGTGGGTTTCCACCAGTCCTTGACATGGGGGGTAGCTTTAAGGACTGCAAAAATAATCTTCTCCCTGTCGGAAAAGTCATGAACCGAGAAATACCGTTCTAATAGATTCAACCATATATCTAAGACATCTACATCTATTTGAACCTCAAATATGAGAATGTAAAAATTTACTTGTACCTTAAAAGGAGTCGCACCTCCAGAGTGGCTGCTGGATGCAGATGCACCACCAGTGGGCAGCAGTAGAAGGATCTGGGAAAATTTATCCATCATCGCGTTCCTTTGTTTTCAGGGGCCTCCTTGAGCAATATTTTGATAGGATATATTATTCCCTCATCTTTATTTTCACCTCCCATGGGCATCTGTTGGGGTTTGCGAGGCTGATATTACAAAGGTTCCACCAAATCGAGCCCTAACTCCTTATACCCCGACCTTGTTGGGGACATGCAAAGACAGATCGAGAAAAAGCAAACCCCTCTGAATACACAGATCTGGATTTATCCAGGAATGCAATAGAATAAACATATAACCATAAATACAAATATGCAGTGGAAATAACACTTCATTTCATTAATATCAAAGAACTGAAATTTGCTTACAGACAGAATGGAAATAAAACTAGCTAGGGCACTGGTAGCTATCTTTGAGAAGAGATGTGGCAGATACAGGCCTCTGAAATGAGTTACAATGAGGCTCGAGGGCCTATTTATTATTTAGAAATAATGGGAAATCTTAAAAAGTTAAAACCCTAACCCTAGGAGATGAAGCACCAAAGCTATGGGCCCCGTTTGGGTAAATTGGTGTTTCCACTTTCCAGGGACGTAACTTTAACATACGATCTCCGTTTGATGTGTACCATACCTCGTTAGAAAGATCTATCCAAGGAATACAAATTTTGAGTGAAAAACATTGGTCCATGGACACATGTTGCTCCCTTTTTTCCCAAAAAACGTCATTTAGGGACTCAAAAGGGCTTCGGAAGTCCAGGACTCGAAAAACTGCTAAAAATAGTAAGTTCTGCCGAAATTGAAAATTTTAAAGAGACGATGGTGGGGCCTCAAGTGTAATAGGCGGGTGACCAACAATATCCACCTGGATCAGCTTGAGTGAGCAAATGTGTGGTCGATTATCACAGGAGATGAGCAGAAACAAAATATTGTAACAGGAACAACTGCACTTATACAAGACTGGGATAAAAGGGAGAACAAAGAAAAATTTATATTGAATATGTCTATTAAGGACAATATTATCCCACATATTAGAGATTGCAAATCGTCCACTAAGATTTGGACGACGATCAAGAATTTATACCAGACACAAAATACAAATCACATCTTGTCTCTCAAAGGCAAGTTGTTTGCGATGAGGATGGAGGAGAATGAATCTGTTGTTAGATTCATTGCAAGGGTTAAATACCTGAAGGACAGATTGGGAGACATCGGAGAAAAGGTGTCTGATTCTGATCTAGTCATAATTACTTTGAATGGAATGAAGGATGAATATCAGATGTTCATCACAGCATTGGCAACGAGGGAGAAACCCCCTACGTTTGAAGAATTGAAAAGAATCTTGCTACAAGAATAAGAGTGGTGGCAGAATTTAAAACCATAGAGTGATGATCTTCCTTTGATGGTGAAAAGGTGATAGTTTAGAGGGAATCAATCACAGCAGCTACAACAGCCACAACAGAAACCACAACAACAACATCAACAGAGAGGAGGTAGCACGTTTCAGAAGAGACCATTTAGAGGTATGTCTGCAAACAATTTTTCAAACAAGAAATGCTTTTACTGTGGGAAAATTGGCCACCATTTTAGGGACTATTATAAGAGGCAGACATACAAAGCAAGGAATAAGAAGAGAAAGCATAAAGGATACTTTTTTGATGAAGATGAAGACGATAGTCATGAACTTAGAATATTTACAACTGATTGTGCTCTTTCAACATCTAAGGAAGATGAGGACGACATATGGTATGTCGATTCTGGCGCATCCTCACATATGACAGGTAAGAAAAAATGGTTTGAATTTCTTGAAGAAACTTCTTATGGATCTAAAATTTATTTAGGAGATGACAGAGGATATGAGATCCAAGGGTACTGTGATATTCCCGTAAAGTTACCTAGCGGTGACATTAGACATCTTAAGAATTTTTTGTATGTGCCCGGGGTTAGGAAAAACTTGATCTTTGTATCTATGATAACTGATCAGGATATGCTAGTTGAATTCTTCAAGACCCACTGTGCCATAAAGAATAGCAAGATGGAAACTGTTGCATCAGGGGTGCATGTGGGGAGCCTGTACTAACTAGATGTGAAAAGAATGCCACAACAGGACATTGTTGCAACATGATTGACAGTCGAAGAACTCTGGCACCAGAGATTCAGTGACCTTAATTTTGCAATACCGCATGTTACTTCAAATAAAAGGTATGGTCGATGGACTCCCTACTTTTCATAGTGCTCAGTTAGATTGTGATGGATGTGCATTACAGAAAATGCATAGAGAAGGATTTCCTCTACATGTTAATAGAAAGGAAAGAGATGTTCTAGAGCCGGTGCATACAGACATATGTGGACCTATGCAAACAAGGTAGCTATGTGGTGCGTATTATTTTATTCTATTTACTAATGATTGCACTAGATTCTCTTGCATATATTTTTTGAGTAAAAAGAGTCATACCTTTCAGTGTTTCAAACAATTTAAAACTTTGGTGGAAAAGCAGAGAGGAAAATGTATAAAAATTCTCTGCTCGGATTAAGGGGGAGAATACAGGCTGGGAGAGTTCATGAATTTTTGCAGATATCATGGGATTGTTCAACAGTTTACAGTGCCTCATACACCACAACAGAATGGAGTGGAAGAATGAAAGAACAAAGCTTTTTTGGAGTGCGCAAGGAGTATGCTTCAAGGTAAGTGTCTATCAAATTGTTTTTGGGTAGAAGTCATCAACACTATTGTTTATTTAAATAATAGGAGTCCTACTAAATTTCTTGGCTTCAAAACTCCTTTTGAAGCATTATATGGATACAAACCAATAGTGAATCATGCAAGAGTATTTGGGTCAAAATATTTTGCCCATATACCTAAGGTGGATAGAAAGAAGTTAGATCCTAAAGCCATTAAATGTATATTTGTAGGATATGGTACTAAGATTAAAGCATATAAGTTATTTAATCTTGTGACTCATAAAATATTTGCAAGTCGAGACGTAGTATTTCATGAACAGGTTGAGGAAGGAAAGGATGGAAATGATAATGATTGACACATTCCATTATTGATGGAAGAAATCAACAGGGATGATCAGGAGCAAGAGCGGAAAGAAGAAGAGGAAATAGGTGATGTAGCCAATAATGCAAGCCCGTATAATTTTTAAGTAGATATATTTGAGGTAAGTCCCCTACCAAGGAGATCATGTAGGAAGACTCAATTACCAGCCAGATTGAAAGACTATTCTTTAATGACAAGTATTTTAAACATTTTAGAACCCGTAAATTATAAAGAAGAAAGTCAATCTAATGCATGGAGGGCTGCAATGAATGAAGAAACTGAATCAATTACTAGAAACCATACTTGGGATTTAGTTGAATTTCCTGAAGGAAAAACATCCATAGGTTGTAAGTGGTTGTATAAAACTAAAGTGAATGCAGCTGGGAGTATATAAAATCTTAAAGCTATACTGGTAGCAAAGGGTTATTCACAACAAGAGGGAATATATTTCGATGAAACCTTTGCTCCTGTAGTGAAATTAAATACCATTAGAATGCTAATATATTTAGATACAAAATATAGGTGGAAGCTACACTAGTTAGATGTTAAGTTTGCATTTTTGAATGGTGCTTTGAAAGAAGAGATTTATTTAATTTAGCCTAGAGGATTTGTTAAAAAGGGGTAGGAACATCTTGTTTGTAGATTGAAAAAGGCATTATATTGTCCAAAACAAGGACCCAGGTCATGGTATGAGAATATCGATTCATTCTTTATATAGCATGCTTTTCATAGGAGCATGAATGATCCAAATCTGTATACCAAGTTTAATAAACAGAGAAAAGTATTTTGATTTCTTTGTATGTGGATGATATGATTATAACAGGGAATGCTGATACTCTGATAAAAGAAATCAGACGACAGATGTTTCAAGTATTTGAAATGAAAGATCTCGGAAATATCCATTATTTTCTAGGTTTGGAAGTATGGAGAGATTCTGGACAGAATTTTCTTACTCAAGGGAAGTATGCCAGAAGTTTTCTAGAAAGATTTAGGATGGAATAGTGTAAGTCAGCAGCAACACCATTACAACAGAATCTGAAGTTGTGCAGTGATGATGGCACTAAGGAGGTGGATGCCACTAAGTATAGACAACTAGTTGGTAGTCTGATATATCTTACTACAACTAGACCAGATTTGGCATACTCTGTTAGTGTGTTGACCCAGTACATGTATAAACCTCTTGAAAGTCATTGGGTTGCATCAAAGAGCGTGTTGAGGTATCTTTGTGGTACTAGTGATTATGGTACTTTGTACATTGACACATCTGATGTTACTTTAGTAGGTTTTTCAGATTCCGATTGGGCAGGAAACCTGGATGATCGAAGATCCATCACAGGTTATGCATTCATCTTTGGATCCAGGGTCATAGCATGGAGTAGCAAAAAGCAAAGTACTGTAGCATTATCTTTAGTTGAAGCTGAGTACCAAGCATTGTGTGCAGCAACATGTGAAGCTATCTCACTAAGAAGAATTCTCAATGATGAAGGAGAGGAACAGAAAGAAGAAACTACCATTAAAAGTGACAACCAGAGCACTGTCACAAAAACACCAAACGTATCAATACTGAGTTCCATTTTTTTCAAGAAAAACTTCAGTCAAAAGAAATATGTGTTGAATATCGTAAATATTGTGACAATATGGAAGATATTTTTACTAAGCCTCTTGGGAGAATAAAGTTTGAATTTTTTAGAGGGATGTTAGGAATTCAGGGTAATCCTTTCTCCATTAAGGGGGAGAGTTGGAAATAATTAATATTATTTGTATATTTATGGAGAAATGGTTACATTGTTATAATGTATCTCCTTAAGTTAGGATTAGCTCCTAGGATATAGGAGTTTGTTTACAACTCCCTGATTCTTTGTGATGTACTTCAAGTTGTATCTTTCCATTAATGAATGTAGAGTGTGTACTCTCCGTTTGGGTGCAGTCTCTAGGTGTAGTACTCACCTGTGAGTTGCAACTTCTTTTCAGTTTAGTTTTTTATCTATTACAACCATCAGGAGTGACATAGAGAGATTCAATAGTAGTAAGCTACTGATAATTATGGATGATCAATTAAACAGGGTAAAAATCACATTGTTCCAAAAAAATTTGACATAATTTCTTAGCTTATATTATTCATATTTGAGCCGCAGAGATATTTCAACTAATAATAAAATTTTTCATAATGCATGGGTGTGTTCAAATTTCTACACACCTCTGTCATTTATATTCTTAGAATTGTGCCATTTAATCATATATCAATAGCTACAGGGTTTAGTGTGCTAAATACTAGACCTTGTCAACAATACTTCTATGCAAGGTTCTGCAAAAATCACAACCCAAGTGTAAGAGATATATCACTGCTATATATTTTAAGACACTGTGATAAGGTTGTATTCTAAGAGATCGTTGTCCCTGGCTAGAGTATATCTACTTCCATTGTTGCATATGAGTCTGCCATATTGCTCTATAGAAAATAGAATGATAAGAAACCTTAGATAAGAAACCCAAATTTTATGTCCTAATATAAAAGTCTTATGAGATCATGCCGATGTGAAAATCTAGATAATTATGATGTGAGATTCAAGCTCACAATAATCACAGGTCCGAACTTGTTTAGCTCTAAGTCATTGATATCTAAGATATGTTATACCACGAGGTTATAGTAAAACATATTGGTCATATTTCAAGATCGGAGTCACTTTAATTTGTACCATAAGTAGTGTGAGTATCCATGAAAAAAAAAGAATCGAATGAAGGAGATTGAGCAGTCTATTTGATGTGTAGACATAATGGGTGAATGTCACGCCATTAGCGTGAACCACAATGATAATAGTATCTTGTTACTGATGCTAGGAGGATAAAAATGCATTAAAATAAATTTAGCATTGAATGAAGCTTTTCTTCTGAGATAGTATATAGATATCTATGGACAGGGATGAAATTCCCATAATCATACTCAGATTCATGTTGCTGGAACAAGAGCGATTCATATCGATGTTGTAGTGTAAAGAGAAAAACATATATATATATATATATATATATATATATATATATATATATATTAAGCATTAAGTTTCGTGCAAGAGTGAGTGATATCCTGTCGCATATCATGGAACCATAAGGAAATTTGAAAGTGAAGTTCAATGTGGAGCGATGTTGTAGTCAATGTCTTGTAGCCAGATCAAGAGGATAATTTGATTGTGAGCAAGAGTTTTCCTAAAGTGAGAGTGAAATTTCATATTCCATAGAGTGTGTATATATCAAGCAGGCCATAGATTCTACAATGTGAATCAACGAATGAGAGTCATAGAAACAATGAAAGGCAAGGATCTTGAGGGGCCAAAATAATTTTGTAAGGATGTGCTGAGACCATAGAAATTGATGAGTCATGATAATTATGTCGAGAACTCATGAAATATGAACTTTGAGAAAATATGTTTATGGTGTGGAGGTAAATAATTATACTTGGATCACTGTACATATATGATGCTGATATTGCCCATATAATTAACCCAGATAATAGTGCCAAAATTATACATGCTAATATAAAGCCATATAGAGACTATAATTCAATAATATATATATATATATATATATATATATATATATATATATATATCCTAAAGTATTTGTGAGAGACAAATAATGGTTGTGAGAATATTCCAAACATTTTCCTCTCAAGCTGAGCTTTTCCAAGAGTTGAAAAATTAGGCCATCATCTTACAGCGATATGTGCCTCGAGGCCTCTTTAACTTAAAACTTTTTCTTCCAACTCAGCTTAGAGAGGGAAACTTATGTAGTGAATCCAGGACTATAGTTTTATGAACAATAGACTTGACTTTGTGTGGTCTACTAAATCAACCACTTAGCCAATGAGAATACCTGCCTTATGTCCCCCTTGTAGATTGTTTAACCTCATTCTAAAACCATATTGTTTCCCCTTGCAGTAGCCACTCTTTTGTTGTAAAATACGTCCCTCGAAATAAAAAAGAGCACTGTATATTTTCTAGGCTTGGTGCAAGACAGGCTGAGGGAAATCTTCATTTAATGATTTCCAGGTACAACTTGCAGTGCACTATGGATGATACAACCTAAGCTCAATAGGATGTGGTCAAACTGACATTTGTTCTAACCAAAATTTGAGTGCTTTGTATTACAACCTTGTACTCAACATGATTCACACCTTAGGCATTTTTTCCTATAGAACATTATAAAAAATTTATAAAATGAAGTGGAAAATTTAAGCTTGAAAACCATATTTTTTTTTTTAATTCACTAAAATACGTTGGCGCATAAATGCAGAATCCTTTGAGAGCAACCAAATCACGCAGAACCAAATAAGAAAGGAAATAACCTAGAAAGAAATATCAACTAAAAATGATGATCATTTAAAGCTTTCTACAAAAATGATCCTAATTACTTCCAGGAGGAAAAGACTAGAGAGCATAAAAAAATAAATAAACATAAGGTGGACTTTTAGGAAAATGAAGGAACCACTAGCAACATGAGCACATTTTTGTGCTACCAGCTAACAGGATTGGAATGAAAAGGTACATGCTTAGTAGGAAGAATAGCCACCGTAAAACAATATTAGAGAACCTCATGAAAACAGGTAGTAGAGAATCACCTTCACTCTTTTAGAAGCAAGCAAATAAATCAATGACTTTCACCGTTAGAGAAATTATGAGATTTAAGTCAATGATAATTTAAAAAAAAAAAAAACCCTATCAAACCCACCCAGATGTAACACCAAAACATTCACATGTACAACGAGAAACGTGATGTTTATTTGCAATAGCCTCTTGCTAGATCCTTCATATGTAGATAAACACTATAGTGTTAGATAATTGTTATGCGTTGAAGAAAAAAATATGAACCCTACACAATAACAGAACACATCCCCAAATAAAGGATAACACAATAACTAGGCCTCAAAATAAACATGTCATCAATTTATATTCAGTTGGTAATTCGAACTAAAAATTAGTTCATCATAGGCTAAGACACATAATATTAGCATTTCATGTAGTTTCCTGCATGGCCCCAACTACCCCCAAATACCAAACCATCCTTCAATCATGGATAAGCATTTAACTATTTCCTAGCTCAATTCCCACACGAGAAAATAAAGAAATGGAAAAAGACCATGCTTCCAACCATGGTTTGGGTCAGAAAGATGATAATAATGATGATCATGATCCTACTAAAGTTTTTATTGTGGCTTATTCCTTTATAACTCTGGTCTTCAAGATAGAAAATTGGTTTATTTTTTTAAATTACTTTTAGCATCTCTTTGTATGTCCTCCTATAGATTATGTTCTAATAGTAGTTGTTGTTTCCATACCACCCTACATTTTTTATACTATCTAGGTTAAGAAAATTAATCAATTGGATCATGTTTTCAAGAAAAACGAATAATAAATTATAATAGTGAAATACTAAGAACAATATAATCAGGGTTTAGCTTCATTCTTCTCATAGTAATAGAGGTCTCAACGTAACCACTACTTTGAGAAACCTAGAGTTGAGCAACTAAAGTTTCATTTTTCCAAAAGTTCGAAAATTTCTATTCTAAACCAGTTGCTTACATAACTAGCTTATAATGAGATCCCAAGTGTAATACTACTTTAGTTTCCTAGTGATCTAATATCATCCTTCATCTTTTTTTTTTTTTTTTTTAATGTTTTTCAAAAATGGTACACACAGAAGTACGTAGATAATTGTAAGATACAAATTAGCCCAAACTCATAAAAACCTTGATCTATTATACGTCTCAATTTTGCATACATTAAGGTTGACATATGTATCCTGTAGCTTGTGCATATCAGATTCAGGGTCAAATGGGTTGATCTAGTGTTCCTATTCAATGGAATGCTACATGAAGAATTGATCAATAACCCACACGTTCATCTAGGTAGTAGAATGCACTATGCTACCACTACAAGGAAAAGACCCTCTAGGGCATATTTTTTCGGAACCCCTTATAAAAATACCCGAGAAATCCATTTATAGCAAAGGTTACTAGAGGAGGTTCATGGGTGGAGGTTTTTGCGGATTTTTTTTGCCTGGTGCGCTTATTATCCTAAATTGCACTGGTGCATTCAACAACAGAAAGCACTGGTGTGCAAAAAACATTGGCACACCAGACACTGTGTGCTCTGTACACACCCGCCTGCTGTGTTTCATGAATGTAGCACACCGGTGCTTTACAAATCTTCTGCACCGGTGTGTCATAAAACCCCGAACAAAAATAGAAATCACTCAGTGCAATCTTAAGAAACTGTAGCTGTGCACCTATAAAACCCCACACACCAGAACATGTTAAATAAAAAAGCAATTACCTCCAAAAAACCACATTTTTCACTTTTCTCAGTGCTCAAGAGCTCTCAAGCACCAGTGCAATTTATCCTGATATTGTAAAATTGTAATATTTGTAATTCTAAATATTGTATGTAAAATTCTAAAATTGTGATTGTATTTGTATTAAGTGTAATTTTAATTTTAATTGTTATATGTAAAATGTTTGTAAAATTTTAATTGTAATTGTGATTTTAATTGTAATTGTATATATGTAAAGTTGTAAATTTGACATAATTGTAATTCTAATTGTATGTAAAATTATAAAATTGTAATTATAATTGTAAATTTTAAATTTGTAAAATTGTAATTGAATATATGTAAAATTCTAAAATTTTAATTGTAATTGTACGTGAAATTGTAAAATTGCAATTGTAATTTTAATTTTAATTATATGTAAAATATTTGTAAAATTTTAACTATATTACTGTGAAATGATTGTAATTGTAAAATTTCAATTGCAATTGTTTGTAAAATTCGAAAATTGTAATTGTAATTTTAATGGTATTGTATGTGAAATTGTAAAATTTTAACTGTAATTTTAATTTTAATTATAATTATAATTTAAATTTTAATTGTATTTTATTATGATCTTACATATAAGAAAAAAGAACTTTATACAGTATGTCATTGTTTTTTAGATCAACATAATTGCAAGTTGATAGATTGGAGGTTTCTGCGGTGTAGATTTTTAGATATAAAATTCGGAATCTCCACAGTCTTCATTTTTTTGTCAACGTTTCAAGTCTAAATCAATACTAATCTACTATATTCTTAGTAGGTTTATCCTGATGATGAGTCTTGATTTAGACTCGAAACATCACAAAAAATGAAGACTGTGGAGATTCCAAATTTTATATCTAATAATTGAAAATTATCAAGTGAATTATTGATTTTAATAATAACACAATGCCAATTACAAATTAATTCAAAATACGTATTATAATGTTTCGAAAAGCCCGTCTTAAAAAGTATAAATATTGATAATCAAATAACACATGTACCATATCACTCTCAATTCTCATGACCAACCTCATTATCTTCCAGCTTGCAAGGCATGATAGCACTATTGTTCTCAAAAATATGTTTTGATCTAGGGTCATGTCTTAATACGAACTATCAATCCCTATCTAGCACATCTGGGTAAAAAAACACCTGGTTGCAGTGTTTGGGGTAAACATAGGGCTCGTTATCTTCAGCCTGCATCTTTCTAGAGTTGATACATATCAGCCTACTATCACGATCTTCTTTTACATTATTCCGATCAAAGGTGTCCCACCACATGCACCTAAAAATAACGCATTGGAAAGAAGAGAAATCCACTTCAATGATCTCTGGTATCTTTCCGACGTAACCTAATGTCCCTCGTAGTAGGTTTTGATCATGGTAGCTAGATCAACTACATTGATCAAACTCGACTTCCACTCCATAGTCTTGTGGGATGTTTCTAGCATCAGCATTTTGTGTGTGAAAATGGTGTCCATATGTCCACATGATGGATGGGAACAAATGCACCTATTATAAAAAAGTTAAAAAATCATAGTGTCATGTGTCTTATAATAACCCAAGAGTTAAAATATGAAATATAGATGTCTTATAAGTTTCAAATGTACATATAAGTTAAATAGATTATTACCGAGTTGCTGCACCCAATCCCTACGTTTAGCGCATCCTCTTTAGCACGCGGGTAATGACCGGCTGCACCATATTTCTCTCTGACTTGGTTAACAACCCAACTGTTGGGGCATATTTTTGGCATATTTTATTTTAAATGATCAAGATAAGGCACACCTCTACCATTCAACCATATGAATTCTTTCCTGTCACTATCCCATTTCATCCTCTTTTGTTCGTACAATTAGACCCACGGTTGTGTCACCTCAGAATTGTAAAGAACGAATTTATTGATTACTTCAATTTATTCATTCGATGATAAAATCAAACAGATATTATATATTACATAGAGATAAAAATATACATTCTACCTAAGTTCAACATGAAAATTTACATTGTGTAAATTTGAAAAATTATAAGTCACATACTCTTTATCAAGTACTTTTTTCCACTCGTTTGGAGTAACTCACCTTCTCTTTTGTCTTCGTCCCTTTCATCGTCCCAAATCACCGCACCTCGTCAATTATCGATCTTCTTGATGTACTGATTGGAATAATAGAAATACTCATACGTTATGTACCCCTCTGCCATAAACCCCCCGTGTTTTTCCAATTGTCGAACAAAACCTTTCAATTTATTCATGTACCTCTCTTAGAAGAACATCCAATGACAGGAATCCACCCCAAATAATTCAACCTCATCTACTAGGTGGATTAGAAGATGAACCTACAAGTCCATGAAACTCGTTGGCAGTTCCTTATCAAACATACAAACTATCTCAACTATCTCTTGATGCCACCGTGGAATATTAGCCACATGAATCTCCTTTGACGTGATCCAACGTAAAAATGTAGATAATTTAGATATGGCACATCCTAGGTCTTGAGGGAATTCATGTTTCACACACCCACACATGAACAAAGGATAATGACACTATAAATTTATAAACACCTACAATAATATATAAAATTAGTTATGTTTTATGATCCCCACATGGGATAAAATTTATTAATATAACAAATAATAAAATCATGCTTTTGACATTATACCTACTCTTAGAATATTCAAATGGTCACGTGATTTCAACCCTGACAAATGGTCATCCACGGTAAAGCAGCATCATAGTGAAGACCCGTATGAACTTGGCACTCTCACACCCATTATAACTTCCTTTGCCAAAGAAATAACATATTTTTTTTAAATTCATGGGACATCATCTTATTTGAAATTCCATGAATTAGATGGACCAGTTCTTACCTTTGATCCCGTACTTTCTAATCATCTTGGAAAATGTTTCTTTTTAGTTTTTGATGTAATAATATGTTTCCTAACATCCAAAGTGCCACCTTTTTTTGATGATATGTGCCTCGATAAATAATATGAAACATTTTTAAATATATGCATGGGATCTAATAAGTGGGTAATCTTAAGATTCTCTCAATATGGAAGGTTATAAAAGATAAATTTCCTTTTCATCCCAATGGAAAATTTCTCAACATAGGTGTTGAATAATTTTGAATCATCAAACATAGGCTCCCCACTTGAATCAAATATTTCTATGAACTCCTTCTTCTTATCTCTTTCATATGCTCTAAGTTGTTTAGCTGGTGTCGTTATTAGAGGCCTTTGGGTTCTCTCTCATTTACCATTGAAAGCGGATGTCTCTCTTCTGTAAGGGTGTTCTTCTGGGAGGAATACCTTGGAGCAATCATACATTGGATTTCGTAGGTCCTTGGACCATCTAGCTTTCAGAGAAGGTCCACAAAATTTACATCCAAAATACCCTTTTGTTACAAGAATTGGAATATTATTGTATACAATTAATATGCATGGCACGTTAAATAATATCATGAAGACCAGAACAATGACAACAAATTAAATAAATAATATGTGAAAGAATATTGTTACATATATAAATAAATCAATAAATTAAAGATGTAATTTACCAGAGAAAACTCCTAAGCCTGGATAATCATGTGTCGTGTAAGCACATATGCCATACAATGTAAAAATTCTCTCTGCTATGATGGGTCTTGATGCATCGATATATTTATCCCATTCCATAATTCCTTCAATTCATCTAGTAGTGTTTGTAAGTAGACATCCATATTCTTCACTTGTCTTCTACCAGGGACTATGAGAGCCAACATAAGATGTTCATTATTCATGGAAAAGCATGGGGGGATATTTTTATTGATCACTACTACAAGCCAAATAGAACAGTTGGTGTTCTGGAGAGAATATCGGTTGATGCCATCCATGGCTATGCTGAGTTGTAGACTTCATACTTCAACCTTGAATTTTTCGGGCCATGTATCCTCTATATGCTTTAGGTCTATTGATTCAGTTTTGATTCACATAACTCCCAACTCACTTATGTGTGAGGCATGCCATCCCTACAATATAGCTAATTATCTACAGCAAAAGAGCCTTTGAATCCTTGGGATTAGAGGCCCATGCCTCAATATCTTAAAAGGAGGACCATTACGTGATTTACCCTTTTTTATTTATTTATCATACCTGTCATGCCCACATTTCGAACATATCTATTTGTCTGCATATTATACTATATAAAGAATACAATCATTTGGACATGCATGATGTGATATGTGCTGAACACCTAGAATTTTCAACAATTTCTTTGCCTCTTCGTAGCTACTGGGCAAGACATTATCACTCAGAAGAACCTTATATTTGAATAAACTATAGTTGGTGATCATGGAAAAATATACTAATAAATGTACATTAATTCTGATATAATTATTAATTCTCATAAATTTATGATTTGCAATGTTCATTGCAATGTACTAATTATATTTCTCAAATTTATATAAGGGAGGACTTTATGGTAACTTACCTCAAAATTTCCGAGAAACATGCATTTGACAAGCCAAAATTTGCTTCCAAGTTGTACAGTGACATCGTTATCCCCAATCAGGTAGACTTTGACTAACCGCCAGGTCCAAAGAGAGGGGTGGTGGAAGAAAATTTAAGGCTTTCGAAAATGGTGTCAGTGATATGAGCATCATCCCCTAGTTGATCATCATTTTGGAATGCGTTTGACAACATTATCTCCATGAAAGTCGTATCCCTTAAGTATTCATCCATGCAAACCTCTATTTGATTGCCTCCATTGCTAGCTTCTGAACAACTATTATTGTTGTAGTCATTCCTAATTGGTGAATCTGGACGTAGCGGGAATTGAATCGATGGTTGATTAACCTATTCTTGGTATTGTTCCTCTCCACTTTTTTCTCTTAATTAAGCCTTCTATCAATTTGACATTATCGTGGGTTGCAACGAGAGATGGTAGGTAGGTCACTCATCATCACTAGAATCCTAATAATTAAAAAAAAATATTTGAACATGATTAGTACAAAATATATGATATCAATTAGTAATGACGTTGAAAATATTACATGATTAATTGGTTTGATGTTGAAATAATTACATTAATCAAAATACCAAAAAATTATAATTATTACCATCATTAATGTCCCAGGATTATGGCTAGAAGGTGAAACATTCTTACAGTTGGCAGGGTGAAGCGGCTGTCCATTTTAATCTACAAAATGCGCCTTGCGGTATTCCACTCCTGATAAGAGCTTCTCACATTTTGTAGCTAACCTTTGAATATTTTGTGCATCTTAACTTGATTTTGAATCTGCATGAACCTGCAAATTCGTATACATTATAAATTTGATTAAGCTGTGCATGATTAGCATCGATAAAAAACATAAATTCAATTAGATAATGAAAATATAAATAAAATCTAAAGTAAATGTTACATTTCAATATGGATAGCGAGAACTCCGAGATGGACTTTGAGAAATATTATGGAACGATCTGGATTTTTAAGAATTGTCGATTCGATATAATTATGATATTTTCTCCTTGCATTTGAGAAAAATCAACAATAAATTTTGGTGCACACACCTAAAAGTAATTTTGGTGCCTTAAAAATGGAATTCTTCTTATCAGTGATAATGTACATATCATTGGACCGGTCTGTTTTTGTTATTGTGCACCGGTCCCATGATATAAATGGATGCACCAATGCGGTGATATTAAGTGAGGCACGGGTGACAAACAACCACAAATAAAAAAGCGCAACTCTATTTTCTTTAAGTGAAAAAAAAGTGGTAAATTGAAAAATGGGTGACAAAATATTTTCGAAAATCTAATTTCATAAAACAATTCTTTAAATACTAAACAGTTTTCATTATTTCACTATTTTTGCAAAAAAAATTAGCCAGAGATTTGTAAGAGACATACATGGAGCAATAGAGCACAAGAGCATTGTGGAGGAGCGAAATACGTTCGAATAGATGTATTCAGACAATCAGAAATTCAAACCTCTAGTGATTCAAACCCTGTAGCACAGAACTTCAAATGATCTCGTGATTAAATTTTATTGGGTTTTTTACTTTTTCTGTAGTTTTTTTTACGCAGTAAGAAAATATTTCAATTTATTTTTCATTTTCAGAAACAAAATAATAATAAAAAAATCCATTTTTACCCTAAACCCTACATTATTTTTGTTTCTATCCTTTCTTCTCCCTATTTCTGTGATTTCGGAATTAAGGGTTTTCATTTTAGATTTATAGGGTTTTTGTATCGTTATATATAGGCCTAAGACAACCAACCCAGGGAATGACTTGCATAGTCGGATCCCAATCCATGTTGGCCCTTGCGTGAATTTTTGAAAAAAATATTTTTTTTATCAGTGTACCCTTCGTAACCTAGTGCATGGGTGCACTGCATTATCCTAGTGCACTGTAAAAGTACAGTGTGATAAAAAAATTTAAATTATATATATATATTTTTAAATTAGTGCACCATATGTAAAATATGGTACCGGTGCGCTATTTAATTATGGCGCACCACGCTCGTGATATTTCTCAAATATTTTTTTATTGTGTTAATCGGTGCACCATGTAACATATAAGGCACCACACCGGGTCTCCTAGTTCATAGAGAGCACCATATAGTGGTCCCTTGTTTGCACGTGTCGTTTATGCTAAAAAAGATAACACTTGACGATTTTTAATATTTTGTCTGTGTAAATCGGTGCACTGGTTAACATGTAATGCACTGGTGCTCGTTATTGATACAGAGCACTATATGGTGTGTTATACTATTTTGGAAGTGCGTTTATAAGAGCACTACGCACCTACGTCAGTGCATACATAATTAATGACACACCAGTTTCTTGAGATTTTTTTTACTTGGAAAGTTAATAGTTTATTTATAAAATATATTAATGAATAATACATTATGGGTTTCGTATTGATTAAGAAATGGCTGACAAGAGATCAAGTAACAAAAATACTGATAACAGATCATGAAAAGAAAAATAGGCAAGTTCTTTGTAAATTATTTACAAAAAATATTATTTTTGAACTATATGTAAGTTTAACTAATATGTATTTTTTACTGTGTATCATGCAGAGCCACAAAATGACGAAGCTCGATAAGGTTATTTCTGATCTAGGACCATAAGAGCGTAAAATATTGATGGAAAAATTGCAAAAGGATGAATTAGCTGGATGAAAAATTACCATCGATCCAATATGAGTTCCCTTTCTTAGTTTTCACTAATAATATACTTAAAATTATTAAATAACATGTGTCAAAAGATATATTAATTCACATCTATTTAATGTTATACATTGACCAACAACTGAGAAAAGGAATATTGTTGTAAGAAAAGAAAAAAATGGAAAATGCAAGTGAAAAATAATTTCTCCTTAGCTCCTCTTGAGTGTTGTTGGAGGTTAACGAAAGACGAAAAACTTGTACAAAATTTTGAGGGATCTAGTGGAACGAATGTATAGACATTATTTCCACTTACAACAGAAAAATCAATCCAATGATTCCAAGAAACAAATTTTATCTAAACTATAGGAAGAGTTTCTAGAGAAGTGGTCAATGAGACATGTCAAAATTTTAATAGTAAAAACTTACGACAACAAAAAAGAAGGAATGAAAAAGTAATATTCATTTAAATGTTTGTCTAGAATTATTTATAAATATCACTTTTCTTATATTTACTTTTCATATATCAATATAAAAAGTAAATAGTTTATTGTCATGTTACATTTTCATGAAGATTATGAAAATTTCAGAAGATGAACGAGCAGCTAATATCAGAAATATGCCAGTAGGAATGTCCAGAAAGGTGTACAAGGAGATGGTCAAATAAATGGAAAAAATTCCATTGCAGGAGGATCCATCTCAACAACAACGTGCTTCAAATGTAATATGTAATCATTGAATTTTTCAATCATTAGGTACAATAAATACACAATTTAGCGTTAAATATTAATTTTTAAGTATTTTCTTACAGAAAATAAAAGAAAATGAAACCCATTGAGCGCATAACACAAGACGACAAGGAAGAAAAGGGTTCATATCTAAGTTTGTGAGTAATTGTTACTTCCTTATAACAACTTAACTACATTTAATTTTTGTATTTTTTAACTTGTTTTACAAAAATCATCATTGAATGTCTTCATACACATGCTAATATACAAAGAAGAACGATCAGATGAATTGATTGACATTGGTTTAATTATGGGTTGTGAGGATATGTTGGCATATTCGAAATTAATTGTGGAATTTGTAAGCATCTATCGATCTTGTTTTACTTGGCTCCATATATAATTAATAGAGCAAAAGAATATTTTATATTAAATATATGATTTGTTATGGGGTATAAAACTTGCAAGAAACAAAGTATGGAACTGTGCCAATAGATGAAATCTTGAAAGATGGCATAGTAAATGGTTTTGAAAGAATGTATATAGTTCATGAGTCAATTGTTGGTATGGAACGTCATTTATTTTTGATTTACATTGATGTATATTATTTAATATTGCAATTTTCATTATTCTCACCAATGTATATACACTCATTATAATTTATTTTTATGTTTGTAGATGGAAGTTGAAGAAGATCAAGAAAATAATCAACACTGTGAACAAAAAATTCTTGAAAATAACCCAAGTCATGGAAGTAGCTCTAGAAGTGACAGCAGTTCAAGCAAAGAATGTTGATCACTATGTTTGGATATCAAAGCAAGGCGTTGTATTTTTTTTGAATATTTGTATGTGAAACTAGACATTTTGTTTAATTTAATGGACATAGTGTCCCAATTGAAAGACAAGGGGATACGAATAACTATCCCATTTTGTATGAAAAATACTGTCTTATATATATATGTGTGTGTGTGTGTGTGTGTGTGTGTGTGTTAATTTATTTTATTGTGTTCTTCATTGTCGCTATGAAATGTAACACAACTGATTAAATTTATGGATGATTAAATATTGTAATGAAGAGATGTGAAATTTGATGATATGATATAACAAATTAATCCAAACATCACATTCAAATGCACTAATAAAAATTTAATTCATATGAATATTATTATAAGATATGTGTCATATTTTGATGAATAATGAATTAAAAAAAATCACAATAATTATGATATGATATAAAAAATTAATCCAAACATCACTTTCAAATGCATTAATAAGAATTTAATTAATATGAATATTGCTATAAGATGTGTTGACTTTTGATGAATAATGAATTTTAAAAAAATGACAATAATTGCACTGTCACAGGTTGATGTTTCTAAAAAATAGAAAATGAACACCTGTGCATGTCAGTTACTATATACCAGTGCGTTTATATGATACAGTGCACAAGTGCATTTTTATGACCTATAGGCACTGAAGAAATACCAATACCAACTATAGATCTCAGTGCGTTTGTGCGATACTCAGCACCGATGCATTTATGTGAGTCTACGTACCGAGGAATTTGTACGACCTATGGGCACCATAGAAATAATAATACAAATTAGAACAAATGGTGCATTTATCGGATACTACACACTGGTGCATTTCTATAGCATGACGTACCAGTGCGTTTAGACAACCTCTTGGAATCGCACAAAGCCCAAGGCCAATTAGAACAGGACGGTGTGTTGTAACACTAACACTGTGCCCCAGTGCGGTCTGTGCCCCAGTGTGGTTTTATACCATGACGGCCCAATGCATGCACCTTCGACCGCCCTGGGCCACCTTCTAGATGACACGCACCAGTGCGATGACACCTTAGTACCGCATCAATGAATAAAACATCTATAATAACCTCCGACCACCCAATTTTTTAAGTTGTGTTGAAATTTCGTTAAAAGCTCTGCCAAAACCTCCGTAACCATAAAGAAATGTTGTAGAAAATGTTTTTTGGACAATTTTGGCCATATTTATAACACTAAAAACCTCCTTTATAACGTCTACTAGAGGGTCTTTTCCTTATAGTGTACTCTCAATGTAACAAGTATACATGAAAAACTCAAGCGTACAAATATATTTCTAGGTAGTGACAGGAATTCCATCATAATTAAGCCTATTCCATATTCTATCCAATGATGAAAAAAATATAACAGAAGTTAACACATATATTATGAACATGTCTAAACATATAGTAAGTTTTATCCAACATACCTGATGAAATGTAGACTGTAAACAATCCTTCATTACTAAACGATGCAGTTGGTGTCTAAGAAGCTCTTGAAGAACCCATTTTCTAATATGTAACCATTTTCATATTTAAGTGTGAAGTATCTCCCCAGAATCTCACCAACGCAACCCCATGCATAACATTCCAATGAAAATAGAAATCCTACTCTGATATCCTCTACTTTCAACTCCTTTTTGTTTTTCAAATTTTTCTTCATAAGGTCCACTTCCTTCCAAAGTGATTCATATCATCCAGGAATGCTTTAAAAACTCATTGCATTTCTCCACAGTAGACAGTTCTTGGATATAGTACCTTTTCTGGTCGAATATTTTCCTGTAATAGGTACTACCATGCTTTGGTACAAAGTGTGAAGCCACAACTTCATTATTCTACAGTTGAACAAACTTAGAAGCCATGTCCTATGAAGGGAGACGAGTGAACTGACGATTCTAACAAAACCCAATGATTTGCTAATACGATGAAATGAAGAGGAAGATAGGGCTCCACCATGCTCCTTGAAGGTAGTGGAGTTAATAATATATCTGTAAATGTTTGTGAGGGCTAACTCTCGTCAAAGAATGGTTTGATATATCTCAAACCCTATGACTAATATTTTCTGGACACTTCAAAATAAAGACATGGCAATACCCTACTATTTTTCAAGATTAAATGATCTAGTTGATGGGGAATGAACGCATCTATTCAAAGCCGAGTTCCAATGATTTAATCCCACAAACGAGTTGAGATCGGGAGTCGGAGCCTATGAATTAGTCTTCACTTGGTTATTCTTAAAGTTGAAGACTTATGCAGCATCGCCTCAAATAATGTGTGCCTCTCTCAACCCGGTATCAGTTTGTTTCAAAATGCTAAGTGTTATGAAATTCCTCAAGAAAAAATTGTTTGAAAAGTACTTGAAATTTGAAAAAGTTCCCACAAAATTTTTTGAGAAGATTTTTAAATTTGAAAAGTGTGCTATCATTGTGGGAAAATGACTCTCTAAATAAGTAATAATGATTATATAATCTTAATATATCTTGTTAATTATGATTGATTGATTTAATAATTAATAATTATTTAATTTAATGTGTTAATTAAGATATATTGATTCAATATTGGTGAAAACAAACTTTACAAGGATAGAAATGTTGTTGGTGCAGGAAAAGTATTTTTCTACTAACTCAATGAGTGTGGTGGTGTAAAAATTTTCATTAAGGAATGGATTACAATGGGTTTGGAAAACATGAGAGCTCAAAGAACCAAAATACAATGGAGGAAACAAAATATAAAGAGAAAGTTGAACAATCTTCCATGAATTATAGCTAACTAACCAATGGTTATTGAACTAGATGTCAGAAAATGAAGAAGGAAGTGAGGAGTTGCAAAAATAGATTATCAAGGGAGTAGTGAAGTGAGGATAAGAGAGTTGGATAATTTGAATGGGAAAGGTGGGTTGGCTAGAGAATGGTTGTGAAACAAATGGTCGATGATAAAATATAGCTCAATAAGGAGTAGTAGTCAAGGCAGCTCAATGAGGTATGATGAACACAATAGAGTGGGTTTTCAAGAGGTATGTGATTACAAAGTGACAGGATGGATGCAATGTAGAATTATATTTTGGATGACAAAAATTCAAATGAACTAATGGGAAGCCATATCCCAAGGCCAACATATATGTCCCTACTATTAAGGGATTACGAGAACCTAGTAGTGGGCATGGCACTAGACAATAGAAAAATTGGCATTGCACCAACCCCACCCCTTATGCTTCTTAAATAAAATTAGTTAACACCAAAATAGGTTGTTAATAATGGTTCAATCCCACCTATTAGTTAGCTTAATTATGGAAGAACAATAAGAATTAGAGGAAGTTGTGTTAAAAATAGTGCAAGATGTAATATTAAGAGTAGCACAGTTGTGAGTTTTAGTTATTTAGAGAAAAAACAAAAGTTTCATGAGTTTTAGTACCTATGATGCTTTGAATTATAACCTAGGAGCATGTAACAGAAATCTTTTAACATGTGTATGTGCATTCTCACAATTTTATACTCTAAGTACATCTACAATAATCCTATTGAGTACCTTTTATCTATTAGTCTAGGGATGGAAGGCAATGGATTTTGTCAAACTTAATTTCCATCATAGACCAAAATACTCAACCACAAATATTGAGGAACCTACTATCCCAATCAGGGAATATGGTCTTTGGCAACCCAAAATGAACCAAACATGCTTGAAGAAGAGTTTATGGCTGGGTTTTGTGATGACAATCTTCTTACAAGGTGCCAAAATGGGTTGGGAATTAGGTTTTAAGGGGTTAGGGGTTAAGGCGTATAGGGGGTTAAATGGGTCGCTAAAGGAAAACAGCAAGTTATTACAAAGGGGGCACATTTGTCTTTCAAAACTAGGTTTGTTGAAAGCACACATCTGCTCAAAACACTTTGTACCTAATGTTTTCCCTTTAATTAACAAATGTGTTTAAAGTATCTTTAGTGAGGCACATGTATTTTAAAATATGTGATATTTTAGCATGTAATACTCATGATAGTGCAATAAATATATGAACAACAAGTGAAAACAACACTGTAGCACTAGTTTTCCACGATATATATTTTTTTATTATTATGAATTTCAAACCTACTGGAAATAGTTCAGTATGGTGCCCCCTTTGTAATATATTTCTTTTTTCCTTTAGTAACCATATATATCTATTGATAATTGTTTGTATGGGTGAAATATAAAAATTTCCTTAAGGATCCTCCGTGAGCATGCCCTATCCAATATTTTTGACTGTTTGCATGGTTGAACATGAAATCTGCCCATAATAATCTGTTTTGACTACATCACCTCATAATATTTACCTTTATCATTGTAATAATTAACATGTGTGGATGAAACTAGGTATAATTTGACTTCATGAAGAAAAAAAGCCTTGCATATATGGCTAGGTTGAATTTCATCATGAGGAGTTTCGAAGACGAGACTCACATGCAAGTTGTGGGAATGAACATTTATTTTCTCTAAAATAATATGATGCCTAGAGACTAAAATAAAAAAGGATAAGGTGTGTAAAAATAGAATAAGGTTGTCAAGAAAGGCATTGCATCCAAGGCTAGATTAGAGCTCTAGGAATCCTCCAATTTTGAATGAAATATGATGGTGTAATTTCAAATAAATTGATGCCCTAACTATCACACCAAGAGGGAACCCTTGAAGCTCCTTTGACTTGGGAATTTCTTGAAGGTTTGCACCTTGTAGTTCATCATTAAAAACATGTTATCTTAACTATAAATTATCATTTTATGAGCCGTTATCACGATATATCTCCAAACCCTTAGTCTCTTATAGTATTTCTCTCTCAAAAAAAATTATGGAAAGTCACCCTAGGTTCTCCCAAAGCTCACATTTTAATTGAATCTTTCCATTGAATGAGTCATCCTTGCCTTACTTTGAGGCCCAGTACAAAAAAATGAATCACAAGTGAGGGATTTTGGAATTTTTGATCTTAGGCATTCATCATTTTTTAATATTCCTAAACCCGAGGTCATCTTTCCCTCAAGCCTTTCTTGGAGAGTCCTTATTTTTCTTCTAAAACATACACCCTATTATTTGATCCTCTTCTTTGAATGGGCACTAGAAATCACATTGTGCACCATTATTTATCTCATAATTAGTGGGAAATTTTTCCCATTGTTTCCACTTGATATAGTAGTAGTCCCTTTGGAACCCCTCTTAGGACCTTTGCTAAATTAAGCATTAACATTTTTCAAAAACAAGTATAAAGCAGATGGCTCACTTGAAAAGAGTAAAGCTAGGTTTGTGGCAAATTTTTTTGCATAAAACTAAGGGTTCGATTATGAGGAGACTTTTTCCCCCATAGAAAAATGGGCTACCATTTGGATACTCTTATCGCTAGAAACTAAAAAAGTTGGAAATTCCATCAAATGGATGGAAAAACTACTTTCTTGAATGGAGATTTGAAAGATAATATTTTTGTATCCAAACTAGAAGGATTTTTTGTGAAGGGTTAGGAAAAAAAAGAACAGAATCTTGAAACATCTTTGTATGGCCTCAATCAAGCACCACGAGCTTGGTATAACTAGGGGTTAGAGGAATAGTGTCTTAGGGGTTAGATGTTTAGGGTTCAGGGGTTAGGGGAATAATGAGTTAGTGGTTAAGGGGTTAGGGATTGGAGGTTTAGAGGTTAGGGGATTTAGGCCCATTTAGGGGTTAGGGGAATAATAATTTTGTGGTTAAGGGATTAGGGATTGGGGTTAGGGGAATAATGAGTTAGTGGTTAAGGGGTTAGGGATTGGGGGGTTATTGGTTAGGGGATTTAAGTGCATTTAGGGGTTAGGAGAATAATGAATTAGTGGTTAAGGGACTAGGGATTGGGGACTTAGGGGTTAGGGGATTTACACGCAGTTAAGGGTTTGGTAAATAATGAGTTAGTAGTTAGGGATTAGAGATTAGGGGCCGAGGAGTTAGGGGATTTAGCAGTTAAGGATTTTAGGGGTTAGGGGTGAGGTTTTAATGGGTAATGGGTTAAGTGCTAATCGTTTAGGGGTTTATGGGTTAAGGGGTTAAGGGTGTAGGTCTTGGTTTTTTAGGGGTTCAAGGATGTTTATGGTTTAGGGGGTTAAATGGGTTAGGGTTTTATGGGTTTAGAGAGTTAAATGGGTTACGAGTCTAGAGTTAGGATTTAATGGGTTAGGGGTTAAGGGTTTATAGGTTTAGGGTTTAGAGGGTTAAATGGGTTAAGATTTTATGGGTATAGGGTATTAAATGGGTTAGGGACTTTGAATTAGGGTTTAAGGGGATAGGGGTTAAGGGGTTAGAAATTTAGGGTTTAGAGGGTTAAATGGGTTAGCGGTTTAGAGCTTTATGGGGTTATGGGATTTAGTAGTTAATGATTTTAAGGGTTAGGGGTTGTTAGGGGTTAATGGGGATAGAGTTTAGGGGGTTAAATGGGTTATGGTTTTAGGGTTTTATGTGGTTGAATGGGTTAGGGGTTGGGAATTAGGGTTTAAGGGGTTATGGGTTAATGGTTAAAGGTTTAGGGTTTAGGGGGTTAAATATGATAAGAATTTAGAGGTTTAGGGGGTTTGGGGATTTAATAGTTACGGATTTTAGGGGTTAGGGGTTAGGGGTTAAGGGGTTAAGAGGTTAGAGGTTTAGGGTTTATGGGGTTAAATGTGTTAGGGTTTTAAAGGTTTAGGGGTTTAGGAAATTTAGCATTAAATGATTTTAGCGGTTAGAGGTTAGGGGTTAATGGGGTTAGGGTTTAGGGGGTTAAATGAATTAGGATTTTAGGGGTTGATTGGGTTAAATGGGTTAGGAGTCAAGAATTAGGGCTTAAGGTGTTAGGGGTTAAGGGTTTAGAGGTTTAGGGTTTAGGGGGTTAAATGGGTTAGGGGTTTAGGGGTTTAAATGGATTCAGGGTAAGGGTTTATGGATTAGGGGTTAATGGTTAAGAGGTTTAGGTTTTAGGTGTTAAGTGGGTTAGGTGATTAGAAGTTTAGGGTTGAGGGCATTAAATGGGTTAGGTGTTGGGAATTCAGGTTTAAGGTGTTAGAGTTTTATGGTTTAGGGGGTTAAATGGGTTAGGTTTTTAGAGGTTTAGGCGGTTAGGGGATTTAACCATTAAGGATTTTAGGGGTTAGGGGGTTTGGGGTTAGTTGGGTTCGGGTATAAGGGGTTAAATGATCTAGGGTTTTATGGTTTTAGGTTGTTAAATGGAATAATATTGGCGTATTAGGTTTTAAGGTGTTATGCATTAAGGGTTTAGAGGTATAGGTTTTATGGGTTAAATGGGATAGAGGTTTAGGGGTTAAATTTGTTAGGGGTTTAGGGGTTTAGAGGGTTAAATGGGTTAGGGGTTTAGGGGTTTAGAGGGTTAAATGGGTTAGGGGTTAATGGTTTAGGGGTTAGGAGCTAAGGGTTTGAAGGTTAAGGATTTAGGGGTTAAACGGGTTATGGGTTTAGAGGTTTAGGGGGTTAAATCGGTTAGGGTTTGGAATTATTGTTTAAGAGGTTAAGGGTTTATAGGTTTAGGGTTTAGGGGGTTAACTGGAGGTTTAAGGGTATACAGGATTAAATGAGTTAGGGGTTGGGAATTAGGGGGGTTGTTAGAAAACTTTTTTACGATGTGCCCTATATATTTAAAATAAATCATCGCTATTTCCATGCTAGTTGACCAAGTCAAATTTGACTTTGTCAAAGGGAAAGTGACCATTCCACAACGATATTTTCATATCCATTGGTATATCGGCGCACATAACATGGGCATCGCTATAACGATATTGGCTCCTATTACTGTTGCTATTGCAACACCCTAGCTAGGTGCGTTGCAATAACGACACTTTTTCATAGTGTCACAAGAGCAACAACATCGCCATCGACCTTGAAAGAGCGACATAGTGTGGCAGGATTAAAGAAATTGAGAAAACTTGGCGAACTTTCTGTAATATCCCTCGCGTAAGCCACCATAAAAACTCTCATAAAATGAGGGTTATTAAATAATTAAATATTATTAATTATTATATTGATATTACATGAAGAATATTCTTGTAATTATTAATTATACGAATATTGGAGGAATTATTTCTTAATTTTTTTATTTAGAATAATTTAAATTCTTCTATGGAAATAGATTATTTTTCCAAGTTGATATATTTTATGAGTTTTAGAAATAATGATTAATAGATTTGGAAAAAGTATGGATAAGTGATATTTTTCTCACAGGAAAAAAGCAAATCTATCTTTAAAAAGAAAAGCATGAGAGATTTATGGATTGCTTTTGTGATTTACGAAAAATTAGATCTATGGATGCTTTATGGAATTCTTTTATGATTTAGAAAAGCTGGAATGCTTTTAGGATTTAGAAAAGATGGAATGCTTTTATGATTTAGAAAAAACTGTAATGCTTTTATGATTTATAAAAGCTATTCCATTTTATTAATTCTATTTATTATAAGCCTATTAGAGAAATAGAAGAGGGGAATGGGAGAATACATGGAGAATGGAGCCAAGGAAGAGGAAGAGATTATTTCAAGAATGCATCAAGATATAAGTAACCATATTCTTTGAAAATCTCTTTGTTTGCATATGGGCCATGTTTATATAATGATTAAATTTATTTGCAATAAAAATTTCAGTGTATTAAAAGCTATATCTACACTTATTTATGCATTATTTTGATAAAACCCCAAGGGGATTTTTTTAAGAAGGCTGAGTAGTTCCAGATCTGGTATGGATTTGATGTTTCATCCATATATCAGTTGTAGATCTGAATATTAACTGACAGCAGCTGAAGCCCCTCATATAAAATGCTGTCAAGTCTTTCTGCAGCTTTTCCATTTGTTTCTGCTATTATTTCTGAAGGATTCTTGCACTTGTTTGAAGTAAATTGAATACTTATACAAAGGAACTTGATTAGAGATCTGATTTCCAGTGTCTTCCAGCAGAAACTGCACAATTCCTAAAGGAGGGTTTCTCTATTTACCAGCTCTCTCCTTTAGCTGATATTCAGCTAGCGTTGATTGTGGGAGATCTGTTTAAACCCTCTAAACTCATTTATTTTTGTTGAAACTCTGCTTGGAGGTCCCACATAGCCTAAAATAAGGGAACCTAGCCTTGGTCTGCGTTATTTTCACACTGGCTTTCTTATACAGCCTCCTCCTTGAGCCTATTGCAGACTTTCCTGAGAGTGGAATTTCCCGCTTCTTCCTTGGTTGTTTTTTTCTTCTCTTTTGGATCCATTGTTTAGATCTATAGATATAAGGTTCCTAAGAGAAGAAAAACCTAAGAGGAGTGTGTCATTCATACACTTGCTGTGTTTCACCATTCTTCTATAGACATAGTTTGGAACGGGCCAGGAAGCCTTTGGATTTCACCGTTCCTTGTGAAGGTGATGCATCCAGTAAACGCCCTACTAGTCTATCTCTGGTTTAGATCTATTGGTTTAATTCCATATTGCTATGATTCCATAGTGGAATATCTTAATATATTCCCTACTGAGCCTATTTTTTTCCCATTTGGAACATTACATAATTGTATGCAAGGAAATAATTATTGTGTTAAAACTCTTCAAAATGAATAGAAGAGAAAAATATATCCTTGTATGCATTATTGGATTCGATTCTTGGAGAGGAAAAAGGGTAATCACATGTTTTATTATGTAAGATTATTTAGAGAAACATATATGCTTGTATGCATGGGAAAAATATAGTTTTGAGTATTAGATTTCTAGAGAAAACGAAGATGAAATCACATAATATTTATTGTGTTAGCCCTCTTTTGGGAAAAATAATATGTATTTTGAAAACCTAAAGGGATTAGCTATGGTATTAGCTTTATCTTGGTTGAATATTATGCATAGTTATTGGTTATATCTTTTGGATGAGAGGGAGATGTCACTTTGCATGCATGAAATAATAAGTGGTATGCGTTTGACCCTTGGAAAAGAAATGTGTTTATTTTTCCATGAAATATTTATTTAGTTTCTTTTGGAAATAAATATATGTTTTACATGTAGGAAGAACAAGATATGTTATTGCATGAACAAAAATATAACTTGTATGTTAACTTTGATTGAAATAGACTTGGCATTGTTATACATAATAACCATTATGAATAGATCTTGGGTGGAAAATATGTTTTTGGAAAATAACATGTATTCACATGCATAAGTATAACATCTATTGCATTAATCCATTTTGAAAAGAAAACATAAGAGTGGGCAAAAAGAGAAATTTCTTGTTGGGGTAGTTATCTTGAAATCTTGTTATGCATTTGCATGCACAATATTATTATATAGTATGTTAGCTTTCTTTTGGAAATAATATGAAAGTGCATGCAAGATTTTGTTAGTGTTTGTTAGAAAGAGGATGCTTGATAGTGATTAATTTGTTACTAATGCATGTGAAATGATGTTAAATAGGGAAACTAATGTCAATGTGGTTATGTTTTATACATTCATACAAATATTTGTTGAAGTGTTAGAAATTGAGATTGATTATTGGTTTATTAATATTTTATCTAATCATGATATCAAGTGTGTTGACGACAACAATGGAAGCAAAGAAGGATGACTTGAGAAAAGGAATTTTCAAGTTTAACATTGTGGAACATAAAGAGTTATTAGTCCATGCAGGTTTAGTAGTTCCAATTGCACGATGATCCCCTGAAGGAAACAATCTGACTACAAAGACAGAGATTGATGATTCGTGGGTAAATGGTATCATGATGATTGTAATAGCTTATAGCTAGTTATGTTTCGTTTAATGTTATTTTTATATGTAATTTTTATAACAATGGTCAAGGGATGGAATCCCTTATAACCATTGAATGACGGTGACAACCCTCACAAGCGTTTAATAATAAAATTAAACATTTGCTGGTTTTCACCCTATGGGGTTTCCAGGGTATATCGGTGTCTAATGATGTGATTATTCATTGTGTTGTTTTCATGATGTTAATTTCTTCCATGATGTGATGTTAGGCAATGTAATAATTGAGTTAAAATGATCATGGGATCGATGCATAGTTATAGCAAGAAATTTAAGTTAATATTCTACAACAAGGAAAATTAATGGTTGTGTAACTCACTATGATTTTTACTAAATATTTCTCTAAGTAATGATGATGGGTATTTAAATGGTTAATGTGGAAATATATAAAATACTTTATAAGGTTACACATTCATAAATGTTGGAAAATTTTCCTAACTCCATGAATTTTCCTACGAGGTTTTCAGGGTATTTTACACTTTCCAACAATATGTCAAAATTGTTAGAACTAAAGTGTTAGAAAATTGACCATATGTACTAGTGTAGTGGATCCCCTAGGTATTTCGATGGAAGAGAACACCTCTGAAAGTCTATGATTCTTGTGATATTGCTTTGAATGGCCAATGGGGTATTAAAGAACAATATTTTATATTTTTCAAGCTTAATGGAGGTTTGAGACACTTTAGAAAAGGAGTATATAATGTGTTTTAAGGAATATTATTCATTAAATATTGGTATTACCATCAAGAGGGTTTCATCGATGAATTTCTAATGGATAGAGGTTGGGACAGGGTTATGGAGCTTTAAGAGAATGAGCCTACTATTGGTGTTGCCTAATTGGAGGGTTCTTCTTAATGCTTTGACCAAGATGACAAAAAGGAAGTTGGGCAAAGGGTATCCCATCTTGATACCTCTTGAGGAGTAAAATGGCTTGGAGGATGATCCATTAACCAGGATGGAAAACAAGGATCCCAGGACTATATCCATTATTCATTTGATGGAGTACTGGTGAAATCTAAATGTGGCTATGACTTAATGCATGTATTCCAAACTGAGCTTGTCAAAATATTTTGACATATCCAATTGCGTCATCTGTCGAGAGTCCTGAGGGTTTGGAATCAGTGTGTAGTTTGATGTGAGAGGATAACATTTTCCAGGTATTTATTTTTTTTCTCCATAACTTGCTTAGTCAAATGAGATTAGAAGGGGAAGAAAAATGATGATCGTATTGGCCAGAACCTTGGATATGATTTTGTAAATTACATTACACAGGGCTATTGGTCAGAATCATTGAGTAGAATCAAACCCTTCCTCCTTTGGGATGAGAGTTCGGTAAGTGACGTGAAATGCTCCCATAACTATTTTATTAATCCTAAAATCCTCCACTAGGGCATGAAATTCATCGTTGATGAAGGACCAACAACTTTTAAAGAAGTCAATGGTCAAACCATCACACCTAGGAGCTTTACCCTTCGGTATGACCATCACCACTTCCTGCACTTCAAGCATTGGTTCTTCTCTAAGGAGAATTTTTTTGTGGTCCTAGTTAATGATGGTGGGACTATTATTAGTAGTTTTATTGATGGTATGGGACCTATCGACCAAGGGTTCCTCAAGAATATTGATATAGAAACTATTTAGCTCACTAGAAATTTCGTCATGGGAGTTAAAATTTCTCTCATCCACAGTCCTTAGGCTGAGGATTATGTTATTTCTCCTGTGTTGGACCATGGAGTGATGGAATAATGGGGAGTTCCTTTCACCACAATTGAGCCAACAAATTATTGATTTTTTCTACAATAGTTTTTCCTCCTACTTAGCTCTTTCTTCCCATTTATTTTGAGGACTCATTTCCTCTTATTTCATCTGGTATGCGATACCTTGTTGGATGATTATTTTCTAGAGAATCTCCATGCCCTTATCCAATACCTTTTTGTCCTTAATGATATTAGCAAAAAAAATTATTTTACATAGTTTGATTCTGTATTCTATATGCTTTAACTCCTACTGGAATTAATACATTTAAGTGTAATTCTAGGGTAGAGAGTTGTCGTACCAGATATTCATTCTTTTTAATAATTCTCGATTTTGCAAACAAAAATATTCAATTATAAAGGGGTGATTATTGGGCGCAGTGAAGATATGAAGCCTCAGAGCTCTCGATTTGTGATCCAATCCTAGTTGGGGTAATATTTTGCATTCATTTTCCCAAGAATTTAAGTAAATAACTTCCGATATCATGAATATATCAATCCTAGAGGATTTGTTCCTATCCCCACCATTTATGTTGTTCCAAGTGTAGTTACTATTCCATATTTGTATATGCACCAGGTCCATTTTTTCTATGGTTTCTTTGTAAGATTCAAAATCTCTATTCGACTTCCTAAGTCCTCCTTTATTTTTTTACAGTTTTAGGATCATGTTAAAGTATCCCTATGATTTTGAATGGATGGGGTATGTTCTCAAGGGTTCTCATGACAGAGGACAATATTTGAATCCTTTCTTCCGCCCTATGGGGTCCATTGATGTTGGTTACACATATGGTTTCAGTGGTTCCAGTGATTTTGAGGACCGATGTGATTGAGATCCTATTTGCTACCAAGGAATTCAGTTCATATTGAGAGCTCTTCCATAGAATCAGTTTCCTTCCTATTATTCCATGACCTACATTGGCTGAATATCTATAGCCCTTGCACCAATCCCTTTGCAAGGTCAACAAATTCTCGATTGCAAGCTTAGTCTCCTAGAGGATTACTATGTCTGGTTCGTTGCCTAATATTATTTGTTTTAAGAGTCTTTCTTTTCCAAGGCCATTTAAGCCTCTCATGTTCTATGAGATGAAATTCATTAAGAAATATGGGGGATTTGTGTGAGAGATATTACCTTATGCTTATTGATTAATCTTTCTCCTATCTCCTAGATGATTTTTCTTTTAGTATTCCTTCCTTTATTTCTTCTTGGAAATTTGGGTTTATAATTATCGGCTATGATATTTGATAGAATTCCTCTGAGTGAAAAAATTTATGTGAGTGTCCTAGCCATGACCTATTTTTAACTCCTCTTATAATAGGTATGACCCTTCCATTTTTTGGATGCACTCCTCAAGTATGGCACCCAAACCACTTTTATCCCATTCCTCTACTATCAAGTTGAGATCCATGGATTTCAGAGTTTCTTCTATGACATGATACTCTACTACATCTTCTGAGGGATCAAGCACCATGTCCGTTTCTTCTAATGTCTGGCCATTCCTGCTGTGGTTTTTCCTAGTGTTATCCTCTGGATTTTGTACTTATGCTACTGAGTTTTGGATTGGAATTTTTCTTCCCTCCTCAACATGTTCTTCTAAGGTTAGCTCTTCTTGTTATTCTTGTAGGGTTCGAACTTGTTTTTTTGGGTTGATTGTTACTAGTCTCGTTTTCCTTAAGTATTCATGTTATTTCTTTTTTTTGGATGTGGTGTAGCCTTGTTCATTTACCTTCCTTTGTGTTTGTGTGTTGGTCTGTTAAGAGATATTATGGGGAAAGTCTCCAAAGAGATGCCCATTCTTATAACATTTTCAACATTTGAAGGGTATGTGCTCATAGTCTATATTCCAAAGCCAAGCCTTGTTTCAAAACACCAACTTGATGGCCTCTGATAGTATCCCAGGTACATTCATGTTAACAAATATTCTAACATATGAGACTAATATCCATCCCTGGTACCCTATGACATTTTAATGTATTCTCCCAACTCGCCTCATATTCATTTCAACACAAAGCGTGACCGTTAGTTTCTGGGTAGTGAGTAGAGCATATCATGGACAAGAACACTGGTGTATTAATCATTTTGAAGAGTGAATTTTTCTTTCCAATACCTCATATACAATCATGCTGAATTGAAGAAATATGATCCACCTTCGAAAGTATGGTCGCGCTATTGCACAAGATAAAATATGAGAGGGAAGAAGCCCTTGGATCTTAATTGTAGTCTTATTTATCATTTTGGGCACCATTTAGTATTAATAAAACAATTTAGTGCTTCCTTTGTGGGCCAAATGTCCATGAACTTATAAATGATGGCATGTCCTACATGAAGTCTCTATGTGAAGCAACATCGGGGTCTTGAATCTATAGACCTTATATTTTTTTTCCTTGGGATTGTAGCTGTTGATTTTCTGAGTTTGAGGTTAATGAATTTCTTCTATGCCTGTCTAGAGAGATCCCGCTCAAACATTGCTATGAGGTTGAAGGTCTGCTTGAAGCTTTTCTTGCTCCTTTTTTTCCCAGGTCAACAATGTTGGATTTCCTAAAGCCGTCGAAGGCATTGTAGGTCATGAGCTTGGTGAATAATGAATCGCTAGATTCCCTACCTTTACCCAAGACTGCGTCCCTAATGGTGGGGGCCTCAGAGCCCCCCATCCCCGTCCCCACTTCCTCTACCATGGCAAAGCAGAGCAGCGCGATCCAAAACCTTATCTTGGGAGAGTTAGAGTGCGCACGACCATTCCAAAATTTGACTCTGGACTCTTATTATTAGTATTAGCATTGTTAATATAGGAAACCTACATCCATATTAAGTCTGGATCTACAAAGCATGAAGAGGGATCAAATATATTTTAACTTTAAAATAGATTTTCATTTCAAGAAATATCATACCTCTAGCCGCTTTCTAGATTTGAGCTAAGATAGATCTAGGCTGGTTTAATTATTATTTATAAATAATTCTAATTGTAATTCCAAATGTAAATATATTACTTATTTCAATAAAACTTGAATCATATTGCAATATTATGTGTTACACAATATTTGTTACTGCCCCAATGAATAATAAGTGACCATAGGTTTGGGGAAATACTAATTAAAATGTAATATTATTACATTTTACCTAATATTTCTTGTCACACTCGAAGCTAAATATTACACTCAACTTAATAGTCCCAGTCACCCTCGATAATTTTTTAGTTGATCATGTTTACCATTTAACCTAAAATATAAAGAAAAATTACAGTATGAAGTAGACCTCTTTTGAGGAAATAATGGGCAAAATATAATATTCTAATATTTTATTTTAGCCAATATAACCCAGCAAAAATTGGATGGAGGTAGGCACAAATATTAGATAAAATGTAATAATTAATTTTTCCTAATATTTCCCCACCTCCAATCATATCCAAATAAATTCTTTCCCAATTCGAACATCTCCATAATTTTTTTTTATCTTTACATCCTACATGGATTCAACACCATTTTCCACAACTAATTATGTATCTAAATATAACATAGACCTAAGATTGATCTATGCTACTTTAATTTCCCCCTTAAATAGGTTATATTCCACATGAATACCATGGGTCCATATCATTGTTTTTTAAACCATGGACCAAAACCAAATCATCTTTATTTTATTTATTATTTAAATTTTATTGAGTTGTTTTTATTTTGTTATGAGCCTATCCAATCAACAATAATGATAGAGGATACAAATTTTTAAATATTTAATTATAATAAAACCATTATAATATTGTTAGTTATTAAATTTACTTTATTTAAAATTATAAAATATATTAAAAGAAATATATTTTTTAGTATTTTTTTTGTAAAATTGAGCTTCTTTCCCATTGAATGTATAGTTATAGTTAAATATTTAATATATAAAAATATGATAAGAAATATGTATGGCAAGAAGCTTTCAATATTATTTTCAACTCAAATTATAATCATTACCTTTTTAAGAAATTATAGCGATTACTTTCTTAAGTGAAGATTTACATTCTTAAGTGAAAATGGACCAAATATGCGAAGAGATGAATAAATCATTAGGGAATACATCGAAATGCCATTTTACAAAACATTAGTAATATTGAAAGTATTATTACATTTATTTTTTAAAAGAAGTTTTGGTGCTAAAAAGAGTTAGAATAAAATAGAAGAAGAAAATGGTTAATCCTAATATAGAGAATGGAGAATAAATTTATGTTTTGACTAACATAAAAAAAAAACTACTAAAATATGGACGAGGTTCCATAATTTTTTTTTTTTTGAGGCGAAAGTAAAGATTAAACAATTCTAACATTGTGGAATGTAGATATATTTTATATTTATTACACTCAAATTGAGAAGGCAAAACCCACCTTCTTTAGAGTTTCCTACATATACTCAAATAAAAGCTATAAATGCTATGCTATTTTTCTTAATATTTAGTGGGAAAAAAATAAAATTTTTAAGTGTCTTAGATATTTTTTACCTAATATTAAATCAATTAGTTAAAGGAATAGCTTAATTCAAAGTCGTTATACAATGAAGTACTATGTAAACCCTAGATGAAGATTCAAATTCTCATTAGTCAAACCAATTTTATTAAATTATTTATAATTTCAAAAAAAATATTAATAATCATGCTAATAACTACATAGGTATAAAATTGATTATTTTTCACTATCATTACACAACTTGTCGAAATAAAAAGTGCGTCTTCTTTTATCTAATAATAAACTAAAGAATGTCATCAAAAGTTACCTATTTGACCTTCACGTAACACATATACATTCGACAATGAATATATATTAACACATATTCAGAATTAGTAAATGTGAATACGTGCTTTTATGTAAATTGCATATTTTATTTTTGAAAAAAAAAATATAATCATAATTAAAGTTTTTCTTGTAATTTTATTCAATAAACACAAAATCATAGGTGGATGGCTGTTGTTTTCAGAGGAGATTGTCCTTCTCGTTCCTCGGCCAGTGGAAGACTTGCATGTACCACTTATATTATTTTAATCAAGAAAAATTATAGAACGTCACTTCGAAGAGAAAGGATGTTATGTGCACAAATTTGGAATTAAGAAGGCATTTATATTTTTTTCAAATATTCGCCACTGCTTTACGTTTTAATTTCTCCTTCCACTCTTCCCCACATGCATATAAATATATTTATATTATTAAGAACGGAGTATATAGATGTAGATATTAAGATTTCGTTAAGACTTTAATGGATAGATGATATATAATATTTGGTGTATGATAATAAAAATATTTTAATATATATATAAACTTTCATTTAAAATATTTTAGGAGGCAGCTTAATTAGTGATTAAAGTAGGAAATCAAATCTCTTACTTATAACTTAATTTAAAAAATTAAAATAAATTTGTTAATTATTTTAAAATTAAAAAAAATATATATATATATTTTAAAATAATTATAAAATTCATTTTAATTTAATTAATTTTTTAATATATATATATATATATATATATATATATATATATTCACTTGTTCAAAATATATATAGTTGAATGATATGAGGATTATGATATTAGGGGACAACTTTTATGTTTTAGCAAAAGGAATTAATTTACATAAAAGTATTCATATATTCTTATGGAAACTCATCAAATAAATATTTAATTGAGCATTAATTTCAAGTTCAAAAAAATTTAATTATCTAGGATCAGAGTTGGAGTAATTTCCCTATGTACTAAGAATTGAAAAGACATAAAATCTCGATTACGAATAAAAATGAATGAAGTGTTTGAGAATTTGTTATGCATAGGACAAATTTAAGGCTTTCTATTTTATGATGGTATATTTAGGACATGAGATGTAGTGGATATATATACGAGAGTATAAAAACATATAAAAATAGTATTATAAATTATATAATTATTTTAAAGGTATAAATACAAGTTTCTAACTAAATTAAAGTAGAGTATACTTTATATAAGAAGATTGATATATCTCAAATTATTAAAATTCCAATGAAATGACTATACGAATGTAAATTCTTATTTTTATTTTACTTATTGTTATATAAGTTGTTCTAAGACATTCCAAATGAATAACGAAGAGGACCAAGGGGGTATTAGTTAGTGATATTTTTAATATTTAACTTTTTATTTAAAGAGATTAATTTAATAATATTTCCCTTGAGTTAAAAGAAAAAGTAACCATTTGGTAAATACTCCAAGAACCTAGGGAAAAGAGATGGAGACAGTTCTGGTAGTTACCTCTCCAAAAATATTTAAGGGAAAATCCTAACGAGGAAAGGCGTTTTGTGCCAAAAGTGTGGAGGGTTAAGCAACAGATGGTTGCAGTGGGTTGTCCAAAGATGGTGCGAGAACCAGTGGAACTTAGTAATAACCCAGAGGAGTAAAGGCTGGATTTAATCCTGAGGTGCAACTCCTACTCTCGAGGAAAAACCTAATCCCTAGTGTAGAGCAAGGAGGGAGCAGAAAACGTAATAGCCTCACTCAAGGTTGGGAGCAGTACCAGTTATTGGAAAATAAGCTCAAAAACAGGTATTTAAGGATTTCAAGTATACTGTTTAATACTATGAACAATTGAAATAAATGTGGGACAAATGTTGCATTTAAATTACAGAAAAGTATACTAGTTTCTCATTTGAAATTAAGTGTATAGGAATGAATGGAAGTTTCATATTGCATCAAAAGTGCAAAAATAAATACTAGTTTAAAATTTACATTAACATAAATACTGAAAGGAAATGCTAGGTTAAAACTGCATTTATATTACAACAAGAATGCTAGAATTACACTATCTTTATATTCTAGAGTAGATGACTACATTTATCAGTAACACATGGAACACTAAGAAGGAAGTGTGACAACTAGAACATTGGTTAAACTAAATTAGAGTTGATTTACTATTACAGATAAATAAATATTTTATCGTTATACTGTGGAATAAATGATTGTATTTATCAGTAATGTATTGAATACTAAGTCGGAAGTGTAACAAATAAAACACTGGATAAACTAAGTTAGAGTTTTATTTACTATCATAGATAAATAAATAATGAAAGCCATTGTAAATGGTTGTACCGTAACTTTAATGAATAGTGGTGGAACAGAATAAAAAACACAAGAGTCAACCAAATTTTATACAGAAAGAGGAACCGGGTTTAGGCTGTGTGTTTAGAACCAAGACCCATGGTGAGGTTGATGTTCCGGTCCCACTCTGCCAATTAAAGATTTTACCATAAGGAGACAAACAAATAAACCAGTACATGCTAAGAAAATGAGAATGACTAAGCCCACTCTGCAATAAAATTCTATTAGATAGGTGCCATGACACCGGCCATATAACCAGAAAGCAAATAGCGATAGAGATTGGAATTCAAATAACATAATTTATCCAAAAATACAAAATAGTCAACCCTCATAAAAATCCTTACAAGTAATTGGATAAAATTACGACAAAGTGATTTAGAATAGACAAAATATTGAGTTCTAGCTTACATGATTTATAATAGTTCAGAGTTCTGAAACAAATTCTTAAATCAATACAAATTTAGGCTAAGGGCCAAGCCCATAAAGAAATATAATTAAGCATTCCAGAAAAGATCTACAAGGCTAGGACTGAGCCTGATACGTCCTTGGAAATGAAAGCCTACAATAGAAAAATGGGGCAACTGAGATTATTGTTGGGAGGATAACGTGAACGGTCGGGTCAGGGTGGCAGAGGAAGTTAGGGAGTGAATCATACAGACGACCAAGGGTCGGGAGATGATGCCTGAACACTGAAATCCACCTTCATCCAGTATTCCTTGTGTCAGTAACAACAATTAACCACAAAAGTTAGAAACTGGATTGAAGGACCTTAAAAAGAAAGAATACTGAGTAGAGAAATGTCAACAACCAACAAACATAAACATTAAAACCCCAAAAAATTAGCTTACTCATAGAGCCGAGGAGGAGACGGCGTTGTAGGTGCTAATACGAGGGTCATCCCACGAACTAGAACTCAACCTGTGGAATGTCGAAGAGATATAAGAAATTAAACAATAAAATAGAATTAAACTATACATGAAGTAACGGGATTCCAGTGAATAGAAATAAATAGGTTTTCAATTTAAAAACAAATTCTCACCTCTTACCTCCATTACAACTGTATTTACATGAAAATTATTCCGTCAGCGACACTTGAACTATGGAAGAGCATCTTAAGGCTTAACTTGAGAATTGACAGATCACAGAGCCAAGTCCAGAACTTCGACAGCTAGAGAATGACTCTCTAGTGGGAGATTCAGGCTGGGTAGTTACCCTAACCATCCTCCATATCCAGATCCACCGTCGAATTGGCCGGGAAGTGATCGAATGCTCGAGGATGTGCCAGAGGGCGGAGTAGCAGACAGGTGGAAATCATCACGTATACCAAGAGATGTGGTAGAGATTTTTCAGTGTAAGGATCATACATTGTTAAGTCACAACACCTTGAATTTTAATCAAAATTATAGAGGCCAGTACGATGACGATCCAAGGGTTAGCGTTATACAATAAAATTTATTAATTAAACCCATTTTGAAGGGACAACTGGTAAGGATCCATACTGGAGTACATGAGATAAATCTAAAGTTCCATAATGAAAACAATGTCTCCCATTATAATATATTATATGTGAATGGTTTTATTTTGTAAATAGATTGAATACATATTGATATAGTGTTATGATCAGTGGGTTTTACTACTGGATCTATAAGAATGTATTCACCTAGTATTTTTGTATTATGACTGGAATGAGTAAGAATATTGTCTCATGGTGATTATTATCTTTTATTTCCTTCATCATAGTATATATTTTTTTTTTGTTTAGTGCGATAGTTATTACAAGTGGTATCAGAGCATAAGTTACAAACTGGGGCCAGATTGGCCAGTACGATACTATTTTTTTGTTGTTGTTCCTACTAAGGTTTAATGGTTGGAAATTATGTTAAGCACAGGAACAGATTAGTGTAAAATACCACGAGAAAAAGATCAAGTCATCACGCACCCAGAAAAATAGGGGAGACCCATCCTGTGATCAATACTTATGCCAGCCCCGAAATGTGGGTGCAGTTAAGTCTAGATCTGTACCAAAAAACAAGAAGAATGTTGGAAGGACAAAAATCACAGAAAATAGGCTATTGGATACTATGTAGCAGCTACCGATAGAGATGCTTAAGGTTCGCGATGACAATGAAAGGTTGATGAGAGAACAAGAGAGGATATTGAAAATTATATCAGATAGATAGAATCCTCCTAGCAGACAACCTAGCCCTGAAAGAAACACTCAGGAAGAGAGAGAACGACGCCCAAAAGTGCATGATAATGTTGAAAAAATTTGAGCGCCAAGAAGTAATACAAGTTGAACATACAATGAGGCTAAATCTGGAAATGTCCTGGAAGAGCAAGAGATGAAAAACAGAAAGTGGAATTGCTGGGAGAATTTCAAAAGATCAAGCCTCCTACCTTTGATGGAGAGGTAGAGGAAATGGCAGAAGCTTGAATAATAAACATGAACAAGTAATTCCAAGTGTATTAATATAACATAAAACTTAAAGCCCACCTAGCCATTTACCAATTGCAAGAAAAAGCTATGCTCTAGTGGGAGGAACTGAAGAAAATACAAGGAGTGGAAGACCAAGATATAACCTGGGATGAGTTTCAGCGATATTTCATAGATAAGTACCTAACTGAATGTTTTTACAATGAGAAATACCGAGAATTTCATGATATTAAATTGGGCCAAATGAATATGGATGAATTTATTATGAAATTCACTTCATTATTAAGATGTGTACCTTATCTGCGCGATGAAAAGGAAAAAGTACAAAGTTTCTTGAGTAGATTTCTAACACACATGAAAGAAAGAATTGAGTTTGTAAATCCAAAAAATATGGATGAAGAAATAAGGAAAGCATGAATGTGCTATCAGCAGTCTAAGGAAAGCGGAGAAATTGGGAAAATCTGGCCGCCTAAAAAGGGGCAGAAAAGTTATACCAATAACATAAATAATAGATCCAGAAATTTTAAAAATGCTATAAGGAATCCACTGAGTAAAAAGAATGGCAAAAGTCAAACAAGGGTGAAGTGGGATGGTGAGGAGAAGCACACTGAAGCTTCAATAATACTTGAGATTCGCTAGCCCTAAAAACCCCCATTGCAATGTTGGGGATGTGGTGAGGTGCATTACTTCAAAATATTCCCTCATTGAGGAAGGAATGAGGTGGCTGTGACTCTATAAGAGGCATCGATGGTGGGGGATGTAGCTCGAAACATACCCAGAATTAATGCAGTGGTGGAGGATCAACAAGAATATTACCAACCAACCATGATAGAGTTAGAAGGTAAGATTAAAACCAGATATGTTTTTATTTTAGTTGGTCCCAGAACCATCTTTAGCTACATACACCCTCGTGTAGTTGAAAAATACAAATAGCAGAATCAAAAATTAAAAAACCCTTTGCTAGTTCAGCTGCCTACAGGGACAAGAAGGTGAGTTCATGCTAAGGTACCAAATTGTGAACTGAGTATTGGGGACCAACACATAACTATAGAACTCAATTTTCTACCTCTATGATCATATGACATTTTATTGGGGATGGACTGGATGGAGAAAAATTGGTCATTATTGGAATGTAAGAATAAAGTCATTCATTTTAAGTCAAATGATTGGTCATAACAATAATTTGCAGGGTATTCAAAAGCCTCTGCGTTTATGACATATTACTGCATCTTAGCTAAGTAAATGTATGAGAAAAGGTTACCAGCTTTATGCATTTCAAGTAGCATTCACCAACACAAAAGATAAGACTCTTACGTTGGAGAATATTCCTATTGTGCATGAATTGCAAGATATATTTCATGATGGAAATTTTGGGACTTTACTATTGAACTAATACCTAAAACATAGACTTTACTATTGAACTAATACCTGGGGCAACACCTGTGTCCCGAACTCCGTATAGAATGAGTGTGCCGGAATTAACATAATTGAAGATGTAGTTGTAGGAACTGAAGGATAAATGCTACATTCGGCCAAATGTATCCCCAAGGGGAGCACTAGTGCTCTTTGTGAAGAAGAAGCATGGCACTATGTGCGTGTGTATGGATTATTGACAGCTCAACATGCTGACTGTTAAAAAAAATACCCAATACCGCGCATAAATGACCTATTCAACCATGTCAAAGGAGCTACAATATTTTCCAAGGTTGACTTAAGGTCAGGTTACCACCAGATCTAGATCAAGAACGAAGATATAATAAAAACAACATTTCGCACAAGGTATGGGAATTATGATTTTGTGGTATTTCTATTTTGGTTAACGAACGCACTAGCAACATTCACGAGCTTAATTCATAGAATTGTTGACCCATACTTGATAAAATTTGTTTTAATTTTCATTGATGATATGTTAATATACTCCAAGAATATAGAAGAGCATGAGGAACATCTGCGCATTGTACTGAGAATGCTAATAGACCATCAGCTCTATGCTAAGTTTAGTAAATGTGACTTCTTTAAGGAGAAGATCCAATATTTGGCGCATGTGATTTCTACTGAAGGGATTGACGTGGACCCACAAAAGATAAATACAATTATGGAATGGAGGGTCCCAAAGAACATAGCTAACATACACTCATTTATGGGTTTGGTTGGTTACTACTGACGATTTATCAATTGATTCTCCAAAATAACTTTTCGTATTACCTCACTATAGAGGAAAGGACATGTATTTAAATGGAATCAAGAATTTCACGACAACTTTGAGTTATTTAAGGAGCTGTTAACTACAGCCCCTGTGATGAAGGTAGCAGATCCCAGTAAAGATTTGAGGTAGTATTGATGCATGCGAGGAGGGAGTAGCAACAATTTTCACTCAAGAGGGAAGAGTCATAGCTGATGAATCTAGGAAGATAAAGGATCACGAGAAGAGGCATTCAACCTATGATTTGGAGCTAACCACTGTAGTACATGCCTTGCAGATATGGAGGCGTTATCTACTAGTAAAAATTTTTGTGCTGAGAACTTATCACAATAGCTTAACTAGCTATTTAAACAGATTGATCTGAATGATCACCAAGCTAGATGGAATGCTTTCCTAAGTGAATTCAATTTCGATATTCAGCATGTGAAAGGAAAAGAGAACTGGGTGCCGAATACCTTGAGAAGGAAGTTGCATGGAATTTATGAGTTTTACTTTAACCATATTGAATTCAATTTTCAAGAAAAGGTTATGGAAGAAACAAAGGAGGACCCGAAATACCAGTCTTTATGGAAGCAAGAGAAAGATGATGAAAGGCAATGGAAAAAATCTGAATATGAACTCAATGATAAGTAGTTCCTAGTTTATCAGAAGAGAATATATATCCCCAATCAAAATATTCTGAAAAGAATTATTTTGGATGAATATCATAGGAGCTCCTATGTCAGACATCCAAGTTATCAAAAAATGTTAACGACAATTAGAAAGGACTATTCCTGGTCAGGGATGTGAAGGGACATCGTAGAATATTTGCCAAAATTTTTAGAGTTCCAACAGATTAAGGTTGTACATCAATAACCTGCAGGATTGCTTCAACCAATTCCAGTACTCGAATGGATGTGGGAAGTAATTTCCCTTTACTTTGTCACTTTACTACCTAGAAAGAAAAAGCACAATGATCCGATTATGGTGGTAGTTGATAGACTCAACAAAGTGGCTCATTTCATCCCCGTTCAATCTACCTACAAGGCAGTGAAAATTATCGACATCTTCATGAAAGAGATCTTTAGATTACATGATATACCTCAAACAGTCATTTCAGATCGTGATGTAAAGTTTACGTCAAAATTCTAGAAGATGCTATTTAGTGGCTTGGGGACACAAATAAAATTTAGTACTGCCTGTCATCCGTAGACAGATGGGCAAACAAAAAGGGTAAATCATGTTTTGGAAGACATGTTGAACATGTACGTAATTCAACAACCAATGAGATGGGAGGAGTATCTGCATTGGGTTGAGTTTTCTTAAAACAACGGATATCAAGAATCCCTTAAGATGACCCCATTTGAAGTATTGTACAAGAGACAATGTTAGAATCCTATTAATTGGAGTATCCCAAAAAACAATATGACGCTTGGGTCAGATATGTTAGAAGAGATGGAATGGGAAGTCAAGAAGATCAGACATAATATGAAAGCAGCAAAACACTGATAAAGGTTTATGTAGATAGGAAAAGAACCTTTTAGGAATTTGTGGTAGGAGACCATTTGTATGTGAGAATTAAACCCAAGAAAAGCACTCTGATGTGGAATGATTGTGCCAAATTGGCTCCCCTCTATTGCGGACTGTTCGAGATATTGGAAACGATCGGACCAGTGGCCGACCGGTCAGCCCTAACCAACCATATATTAGTATAGAACATATTTCATGTGTAATTAATGAATAATTGTGTACACAATCCCAGGCATGTCATACATTGGTAGGGTATACATGTAAGTCAACAACGTAATACAACTAGAACAAATTAGCTTTCTGATTTAAAATGATTAAAAATATTTTTGCATGTAGGTAGAACCAGACGGTGAGTTCCTGGTAGAACCACAACATATTCAAGATCAGACAGAAATAACACTCAGGAATAGAGTCATCCCCCAAGTTAAAGTGCAGTGGAAGCACTTTGGCCCAGAAGAGGCTACTTGGGAGGACGAGAAAGTTATTTATGAGTCTTATACAAAGTTGCTCTCATAGAACAAATAGCACCGAGGACGATGTCTATTTCAGCGGGGGAATATGTAACCCCCTGCCTTTACTTTATTTATTGTTATATAAGTCGTTATAAGACATTCCATATGAAAACGAATGAGGAATTTGTTAGTCAAACTTTTAATATTTAACTTGTTATTTAAAGAGATTAATTTAATAATATTTCCCTCTAGTTAAAAGAGAAAGTAACTTTTTGGTAAATATTCCAAGAACCAAGAGTAAAGAGGTTGAGATAGTTCTAGTAGTTACCTTTCCATAAGGATTTAAGGGAAAATCCTAAGGATGAAAGGGGTTCTGTGCAGAAAATGTGGAGGGTTAAGCAACAAATGGTTACACTGAGTTTTCTAGAGTTGGTGTGAGAACTAGTGGAACTCAATAATTACCTAGAGGAGTAAAGGCTAGATTTATTCCTGAGGTCTAAATCCTCGTCTCGAGGAAAAACCTAACACCAGGTGTGGAGAAAGGGGAGAGAGGATGATGTAATTGTCTCACTCAAGGTTTGGAGGAGCAACAATTACTAGAAAATAACCCCAGAAATAGTTATTTAAGTATTTTAAGTATACTGTTTAATGCTGTGAACAATTAAAATAAACGTGGCACAAATGCTGCATTTAAATTACAAAAAAGTATGCTATTTTGGCATTTGAAATTAAGGGTATAGGAACGAATGTCAGTTTAATATTGCATTAAAAGTACATAAATAAATACTAGTTTAACATTTACGTTAATAGAAATATTGAAAGGAAATGCTAGGTTAAAATTGCATCTATATTACAACAAGAATTCTAGAATTACACTATGTTTATATTCTGGAGTAGATGACTGCATTTACCAGTAACGTATGGAATGCGAAGAAGGAACTGCAACACCTAGAACATTGGTTAAAATCAATTAGAATTGATTTAATGTCACAGATAAATAATATTATATCTTTATATTCTACAATAGATGATTGTATTTATCAGTAATGTATTGAATGAAAATTTGAAAGTGTAATCGATAAATCATTCGAAAAACTAAGTTAGAGTTTGATATATTGTAACAGATAAATAAATAATGAAAACCATTGTAAATGGTTGTAGTGGAACTGTAATGAATAATAGCAGAGTAGAACGGAAAGCCCAAGAGTCCACCAAATTTTATACTTGGTGAGGCACCAAGTTTAGGCCGTGGGCTTAGAACCAAGACTCATCATGAGGGTTGAGGTTTGGGTCCCACTCTGCTAGTTAAACATTGCACCATAAGGAGACAAACAAATAAACGAGTACATGCTAAGAAAATGAGAATGACTAAGCCCACTATGCAAGAAAATTCTATTAGAGAGGTGCCACGGCACGGGCCATATAAATAGAAAGAAAATAATGGTAGAGCTTGGAGTTCAAATAGCATAATTTATCCAAAAATACAAAATGGGAAAACCCTCATAAAAAACATTTCAAGTAATTATATAAAATTACTACACAGTCATTTAGAATAGACAAAAGATTTAGTTCTAGCTTGCATGATCTATAACAATCCATAGTTTTGAAGAAAAATCATAAATAAATATAAATTTAGTCTAAGGGCCAAGCCCAGAAAGAAATATAATTAAGAATTACAGAACAGAGTGACAAGGCTATGACTGAGCCTGTTATGTCCTTGGAAATGAAAACCTGCAATAGATAGATGGGAAACCGAGATTACTGTTGGGAGGATACCATGAATGGTTAAGTCAGGGTTGCAGAGGAAGTTAGGCAACAAAACATACCAATGACCAAGGGCGAGGAGATGACGCGTGAACACCAAAATCCACCTGCCTCCAATATTCCTCTTGTTTGTAACAACAATTAACAACGGAAGTTAGAAACTGGGGTGAAGGACCTTAAAAATAAAGAGTACTGAGCAAAGAAATGAAAACAACTAACAAACATAAACATTAAAACCTTGATATCTCCACTTACTCGAAGATCCGAGAGGAGAGGGTGTTGTTAGAGCTAATACGAAGGTCATCCCATGAACTAGAACTCAACCTATGGAATTTCGAAGAGATTTGAGTAATAAAAAAATATAGTGGAATTAAACCATACATTAATTAACGAGATTACAATGAACATAAGAAAAGGGGTTTTCAATTTAAAAACGAATTCTAAGCTCTTACCTCTATTATAACTGTGTTTACATAAAAATTATTCCATCAGCGGCACCTGGACTATGGAAGAGCACCTTAAGGCTTAACCTGAAAATTACAAGCTCGTAGAGCCAAGTCTATAACTTTAGCAGCGGGAGAATGACTCTCTGACGAGAGATTGGGGGTGGGTAGTTACCCTAACCCTCTTCCACAGCCAGATCCACCTTGAAATTCATCAGGAAGGGATCAAATGCTCTAGGATGTGCCAGAGGATGGAGCAGTGGACATGTGGAGATCATCACATATACCAAGAGATGTAGTACAGATTCTCTAGTGTAAGGATCATACATTGTTAAGTTACAACACCTTGAATTTTAATTAAATTGACATAGGCCAATACGATGGCAACCCAATGGTTAACATTATTAAATAAAATGTATTAATTAAAAACATTCTGAAGGGACAACTAGTAAGAATAAAGACCGGAGTACATGAGATAAATCTAAAGTTCGATAATGCAAACAATGTCTCCCATTTTAATATATTATACGGAAATAGTTGTGATTTTATTAATACATTGAATACATATTGATATATTGTTATGATGAGTGGGTTTAACTAATGCATCTATAAGAGTGTATTCGCCTATTCTTTTTGTATTATGACTGGACTTAGTAAGATTATTGTCTGATGGTGATTATTATCTTTTATTTCCTTAATCATAGTACAATTTTTTTTTTGTTTAGTGAAATAGTTGTTACAACGAATGACTTACTTAACCCAGTTAAATCTTTAAAAATGATATGTAATATAACACACTGGGAAAACCCACCAATACTTAAATTTACAATACATGAATGTACAATATGTTAAAAGTTAATAATTTTAATCTTAATATTTGGTGGAATTTCATTAAAAGAAGTGAAATGCTCCAAACATATAATCCATGCAATCCATGTAGGAACCAAAACGATGGGTTTATTCATGAGTCACGGAGAATATGTAAATAGGGAAATTCTAAATATTTTAATTGAACCTCAATACAATAAAATAATTTTAGGGTTATATGTTATTTTAGGTGTAGTCTCAATTTTTCTTTTAGAAGTAAATTCCAAGAGAATTAATATTGTTAAGAGTTATAAATTATTAAAACTTTGTAGAAAAATAACAGTATTTTATAAAGATTTTTATAGTTTTTATGAGTGAAAAGGCTTGAAAGGTGATTAGTGTAACACATTTTAAAATTGAGATATGATATAGCTATATACGAAATATTTAAAATTGAGATATGATATAGGTGTATATGAAATATTTTATGAGAAAAATTTGTATTTCTTTAATCTTAGATATTATAAAGATGAAAATTTATTTTAACCCATTTTGTTTGTTTTTTGAGGGTTTTTTTTAATACAATAATGAGAATATTTGTATTAATTTAAAAGAGAGTAGTTTTTAAGTGTAATTGTTTGCAAATTTTTTCTGGTTTATTTTCCAATTTAATTTGTCTATAATCTCCAACAGACTCATTGAAATCACTAATTTCACAAGTGAACTCTTAGCCATTGAAATTCCTTAAGTGTTTTTGAGGGATTTAAATCCATATATGCAGTAAACAGACTAATTTAAATAACATAAATCAAAATTTGACCACAATTTTTTTTGTCAGATTCCAGCGAAAAATCTGCATGGAACTCCAAAAAGTCACACTTAAATACTACTCCATTGAAATATGTATGTGGAGATAATATCTATAAAGTGGGAGTTACATTATGGTTTTCTTCCATCTACATACTCTTCAACCAAAATTTTCCTCCAAATATGAATGCAATTATTACTAATCATATACAACTCTTTTTAGGTGAGCATCGTTCAATTGATCCCCAAAATAAATCAAAATTTGTATGACATATATCCTACACAAAATATAATACTTGATCTCAACAAATTTCCTCAGATCCACCATATCATCAGGTCTGGACTCATAACATGATGACCAAACTATTGACCAAATATATGAATTTAGTTTCTTTTTACAATGGATACGAGGTTTTCCATTATGAAATAATGATTTAATCTTTGAAATTATTTTATCCAACCCCAACCCCATTAAACTCCAAGAGGTTAGTTTCATCATTTTCTCCTAGATTTTGTGCCCCCTTGAATGGGGTTTAAATATATTTCTTTCGTTTTATTTCATTTCCTATGATATATCTATTTAGAACACCTTCTCTTCCTAATTATTTTTCCTTCTTATGATTTTTTATTCAAACCTCTCTATTCATTTTTCTTCCCACCTTACAATGAATGTGATATTGTTAATTCCCCTTATCAACTAAACTATAAATGGAGGGACCAACTCGAGTCACCCTAGGAGAGTGCAACTTGCCCTCATCTAAGGAAGAGTCTATTTCTTCAGTCACATGGACAAGGGCATCCACGATTCCATACTTGGGAAGGCCAGGAGAGGCTTTGGAGTCCTTTCTAGGAGAGGGAGATACATTTCTTTAGGGAATCTCTCCTTCCTCTTCAACCAAGTTGAGGACTTGGAACCTATTTATGTTAGCCCTCTGTACACTCTGAATACTACTACCCTCTCCTAGAGCTAATTTCCCTTAGGTTTTACAAGCTATGCCTTTTCGTCTATTCCTTGTTGTATGACCTCTTTTGGTTGGTCTTTAGTTTGTTTAGATGGTCTGCCTCACTTTTTTAGCTATTTCCATTAATATGATTCTTACACCTAATTCTTTTTCTCCTCGATACTATTTTTTCAACTACTAGTAAAGTGTCTATACTAATGAAAATCATTGCATTTAAAAGGAAGTGAGTCACAATCCACCTCTTGTATATGGGACCAATTATCCAGGTTGAGATTTATTGTGGGAAAAATCCCTTTGTCCACATCTACTGGACACAAATCCTAGCACAAGAAAACAAACCCTCTTGTTTCTCAACATGATCAATATACTTAATAAGGACATCTTCAATATATTTAGAAGTGGAATCATTCCAATAATGTGAGGGAAGGAAGGGGAGTTTAACCTATATTGGAATTGTTGAAGGAACATTACATTCTGGGCTAATATTTGGCCTTCATCAATCTAAATAAGGACACGAGGAACCCATGAAATAAATATTTATTATAAAGATCAACATTTACTCTTCAATATTCCCAAATAAAAAGGTAATATCTTGTCCAATAGAGGGCATATAAATTTACTATGCCATTTGTTAATTTCCACCTGTCAAGGTTACGAAGAAGTGGAAAGATCAACAAGGACATGTATCAGAGTGGTTAGAAGTGGAGTTACTATAGCGAGATTTCTATTTATGTATTTATTGACCATGTATCATGGTTGTGTGTAATGGAATTACTATGCGTGAGTTATTCAAAGTGGAATGACCACAATAATTGAAATGTTCACATTTTGGAATGTATGGATGCATTAAAAGTATTTAATTATATGTTTTCATGGTCTCATAAAATCTTTGTAACATTGTGGAATGGCCACCTACCTACTCAACCACAAATGGTATGCGAAGAATGCATGGAATAGAAGGAAAATTTATATGCTCGAATTTTTCATAGTAATGAAGGTGCGAATTACCCAATGGGTCATAGGTGAAAATATACTCCTACAACACATAGATAGGTAATTAGGGTTTCTCAGTTTATTTTGTTTGTGATTTTTTGATAGGATTAAAAACATTTTATTTCAAAATTTTCGGATTGATACATTGTGTTAACAATTTATTATTATTTTTAACTTTTTATTCACATAAATATTTCTAAAAATATTCTATGCCCAAATGATGAAATCAAATCTATAAATGGTTTTATTTATTTATTTATGTTTTTTGGCCTTATTCCTAGAAAATATAATGACTATGTCAAAGGAGATTGAGAAATACATTCATGAAATCCTTTCGTGGGAGAACCCTTGGAGCATTATAGACATTTGGGGAATATATGATATGATACATGGTGTTTGTGAGATTATCTGGTTAAGATTTTTATGAAACTAGCTCCAAAAATAGAATAAAATGGAGATCAATGCCTTATAATTGAGCCACTTCGAGGGGTATACCTCCTTTACATTCCATAAATGAAAAATTCAAGGACGATACAAATTTCAAAACCTCCTTATATATATATATAGGAGTCCATGGGGTCACAATATAATCCTAGCCGACCTAACAATAATAATGTAGGGGCACAATAATAACAATATTGGGGTTATAGGGGTACAACAATAACAATAAAGGGGCTACACTAATAACAAGAAGGGACTAAACTAGTAATATAGGGAACTAACATGCACCTCTCCTTCAAAAAAAGTGTTGTCCTCAATTCTTGAGTAGCTCTGGGTGCTTCTGTATAAAATTCTCATCCTCCCATATAGAATCTTTAGTGGGTAAGTTCTTCCCATTTATGAGATACTCTGAAATTGATCAATTTCATAGATGTCGAGTTCTTATTTCCGTGACTGCTTCAAGTTTCAATATTATTTTTCGTTCCACATCAATTTCTTGCAATTTGTTTGAACTGGAAGTTTTTCCCCTATAACCTTCATTAAGCATGAAACATGGAAAACTAGATGCACTCACGAAGAAGAAGGAAGCTCCAATTTGTATGCCATAGTACCAATCATTCGCAACACCTTCTAAGGACCATAGTACATTGGCGATAGTTTATTATCCTTCTTAGCTTTCTTGAGGGACATCTATTTGTATAGATGTGGTCGTAAAAATACCCAGTTTCTTATATGAAAATTCTCTTGCTGTGATGTTTATGTGCATGTTGTTTCATTCGATTTTATCCCAAATTTAGGTTATCCTTTAAGAGTTGGAGAAATTCTTGTTGATGCTCGATGTGATCTTCCACTCCTTGAACCTTACAATTTTCTCTTAAAGATGATGTGATGGGCGGTGGCCATATTCATAAAGTGCCATAAATGGGGTCATTTTGCTGTAGTTTGAAAGGAAGTGTTATAGCAACATTTAGTGAGAGGAAACCACTTGACCCATTGTGTTTGTTTATCAGATACAAAACAACGAAGATATCCTTCCAAACATTTATTCACTATAATAGTTTGACCATCGGATTGAGGATGATAAGATGAGCTATGAGCTAGTTGAGTACCCAAACAAGGAAACAACTCCATCCAAAAATTTCCATTAAAATGGGATCTCTGTTTCTCACAGTAATTTTTGGGTTTCCATGTATCTTTTGAATTGTGTCCATAAATTTTGTAGCAACTGTAATTTCTTTAAATAGATGAGATAATGCACAAAAGTGTGCATACTTGGTAAGTCTATCAACTACCACCATGATGACAATATTTACTTCGGATTTAGGTAAACCTATGATAAAATCCATTGAAATATCCTCCTAACATTGACTTGGAATGGATAAAGGTTATAGAATACCCAGGGTCTTAATTTTCTCAACTTTATTTTGCTATCAAAACAAACATTCTACAGCAAAATTTTGAATATCAGATTCAAGGCCATCCCAAAGAAATTCTTTCTTCACCCTCTGGTAAATTTTTAAAAATCTGGAGAGTCCTCGTAAAGGAGAAGTGTGCAATTCCAAAAAAGCATTTTGTTTTAGTTGGGAATTCTTACAAATATATAAGTGATATTTGTACCATAAGGAATCGTTTTTCCAACTAAATGTGTCATATGTACTATGATATTGCTGCAACTTTTGAATGATTTTCCACACTTCTTCATCATTCTTCCATTCATCCCTTACTACAGTTATCTAATTTGGTTGGATAATATAAATCGAGCAAAGAAATTCTTCCACCTCTTAATTCTTTCTTGAGAGTGCATCTGCAACAACATTTAGCTTCCCTTTTTTTATATGATTTCAAAGTCATAACCCAAAATCTTTGTGACCCATTTTTTCTACTCTTCTGAAGATAGTCTTTCTTCCAAAAAGTGTTTAATACTATCATGAACAGTTTTTACCTCGAAGTGTCTTCCCATTAGGAATGCTCGCCATTTATTTAGTGTATGTAGTATTGCTAACATTTCCTTCTCATAAATAGCTTTTTGTAAATAATTTCCTTGGATTGGATGAATTTAAAAATTAATGGGTCTTCCTTCTTGCATTAAAACAACACCAATTCCATTTCCTGAGGCATCACATTCAACAATAAAGGTTTTTATGATTTCTGGAGTAGCTAATACCGATGTTAGGCACACTGCCTCTTTAAGATGTTCAAAGGCCTTAGTTGCCTTAGGAGTCCATGAAAATTCATCTTTATTCAATAATGTTGCTGGAGGTGCTGCTATTCTTGCATAATTCTTAGAAAACTTGCAATAATACCCTATTAACAGGAGAAATCCTTGCAACTGGTTTATGGTTTTGGGGAATTTCCATTCCCTAATGGCCTCAATTTTTTTAGGGTATACCTTAATACCCTCGTGAGATACAATATGAACCAAATATTCCACCTCTTGTACTGGAAAGAAAAATTTGGATTTTTTTGCACATAATTGTTTCTCCCATAATAGTTTGAGCACCATGTCAACGTGTTGAGCATGATCCTTCTAAGACATGTTGTAGATTAGTATATCATTAAAAAATAATAGCACAAATTTCCTAAGGAAGGGTTTGAAAATGGAATTCATCAACCCTTGAAATGTAGAAGGTGCATTGGTAAGGCCAAAAGGCATGATGAAAAATTCATAATGACCCTCATGAGTTTGAAATGTTGTTTTCAGAATATCTTGAGTCTTCATTCTAATTTTACGATATCCTGAATGAAGATCCAACTTGGTAAAATAAATTTCTCCATGTAATTCATCCGATAATTCATCAATCACAGGAACGGGAAATTTATCTTTAATGGTGAGCTTATTAATCTCCCTATAATCTGGACACATGCACCATAATCCCTCCTTCTTTCACACCAATACTACTGGAGCAGAGAAAGAATTTTGACTAGGTTGAATTATACTAGCCTCTAACATTTCTGCAATGATACGTTCAATTTTTCTCTTTTGGACATAAGGATATCTATAAGGCATGATGTTTGGAGGAACACTTTCTGGAATCAAATTAATAGCATGATCATGATAATGAATAGGTGGGAGTACTTTGGGAGATTCAAACAACTTGGAATGATTTTCCAAGACATTTTGGAGATCTGGAGAAATCGATGATTTTGATGTTGGAACTTCTAGTGAGCATAATTGTGCCATTACGGTTCGTTGTTATTTCTTCAGAATATTTTTCATGACAACAGAGCTTATTATCTTTCACGACTTTCCTACGATACCCTATAATTCAACTTCCTTTCCTACTGAAAAAATATTCAAGAAAAGTTCTTCAAAATTAAAAGCTACCGTCCCTAAAGATTGTAACCATTGTACTCCTAGTACAACATCAACACTTCCCATTGGAATGGAAAGCATTGGTATATTCAATACATATTACTCCATGGTTAGCTTGATATTATGGATTTTCCAGAGAAATTTATAGTTCATCCATTTGCAACCATCACTTGACATTCTGGTGATGGGTATAAGAAACAATTCAATTGCTTGGCTACCTTACAATGAATAAAGTTATCGGTACTACCTGAATCAATTAACACTATTACCATTTTCTTCTTGATAAATCCTTCTATCTTGATATTTTTGAGGAGTGGTAATTCTTGCCAATGCATTACACGATATGGTTAGACTCATTTATTCTTCTTCTAAGGTTGGTTCCTGGTGTATATCCTCTTCTTTTGAAGATTATTGTTCATTTTATTCCTCCTCTTCACAGTCTATGTAAACTAATTTATTGTCAACACACTTATGACCTTTAGTGTATTTGTTATCATAACTATAACAAAGTCCTTTTTCTCTTTTTTCTTCCAATTTTTGTGGTGTCAACCTTGTAGGTTGTGGAAGTCTAGGAGTAGTAACACTTCCATATTTATAAATGTGAGTGGTAGGCTTCCTTGTCACCATAATTTTACATTAAGTTTTTCTTTCCCACGTGAGAGCCTTCTCCAACAAATCAGGTTCCCAAACACAAACCATTTGTTGGATGTTATCCTTTAAAGTCCCTATGAAGACATCAATATTGTGTTCCTATGGAATATCAGTTACCCTTATATTCAATTTTTGGAAGTCCTCAATGTGCTCCACCACTGAACCGTTTTGTTTGATATTTATCAATTGGCTAAAAAAGGTGTTGCTCTTTGTATCCTCATAATGTGCTATAATTTCCTCCATAAAAATTGACCATGTGACAATTATTTTATGGGAGAAAATCCATTAATACCATACAAATGTATTTTTCTCTAAATATAAAGTTGCAATGGGTACCTTTTGTGTGGTTTTCACATTATTGAGATCAAAATATTGCTCCATATGTAGTATCCATGTTACGAGATCCTTTCCATCAAAATTCCTCATAACTATCTCTGGAATATGGTGGGTCTTCCATCCAACATTATATTTTATGAAATCACAATTAACATTTCTTTTGTTCTCATCATGATTTTCCTCTAATATCTTTTCGCCATTAGGAAACATTACTTGTTTCAACTTTGTCAAACCTTCCATGTTTTCTTTTAGATCATTCTTCATGTTTTCCATTTTTTCATCGATATTAGCTTCCATACCATCCATCTTAGCTTCAACACTTTTCTTCAAAAATTCCATTTCATTTTTTGTTGCTCCTTGAGAGAGAAAAATTTGGTGCATTTTCTCTTATAATTTTGATATGTCATGTTGTCCTTCTTCATCTTCATGAGTCATAGTAGAGACTTATTAAGGCTTAGTGGGTGTTGAATTATTTTTAGGAGGGATTTTAGAACCCAATACTTATATCTGTGCTACAATATGCCCTTGGAATCAATTCAAACTGATTCTTCAAACAAGACTTATGCAATTGGGAAAAACAAATACACACCTTTTTCTTTCTCTTGAGGAGCTCGATATGCAAACTAAATTATCTCTGTGATTTAGGATCTTCAATATCTAAAATTTGGTCCTATAGTAGCCCTATAAATCTTCTTTTGAATGCCACAAGTTGGACCTGATTTGGATTACTCAAGGAAAATTTATTCCCAATCTCCGACAATGACCTAATTATGGACTAGTTCAGTAGAGCAAACTTTTACGGTGTTCCACGTGTCATTGTTTCTTCCTTAGGCTCTAAAATTGATATACAAGAAACTACAGTCCATTTACTTGCGGGTGAATTATAGTTAGTGAATGAATTATGACTTATAAATTATAATTATTGATTATAAGGGTCTATTCACTATTATTTTATTAAACTATTAGGGTATATTTAAGTTATTTATATAAAATTAGAATTGTAGGTTAATACTAAATATTTGAGGATAATGATAATATATATTATAATGGGTGACTACTAAATTATAATTATTGATTGTAAGGGTCTATTTATATAAAATTAGAATTGTATGTTAATACTAAATATTTGAGGATAATGATAATATACATTATAATGGCTAACTAATAAATTATAATTATTGATTATAATTTATTATTCACTCATTATAATATATATTATCATTATCCTAAAATATTTAGTATTAACATACAATTCTAATTTTATATAAATAACTTAAATACTATAATTATAAAAGAAAAATATCACTACATTAAAAATGATATAAATATAAATAAAAAATGAAATAAACATTAGTTAATTTATAAATATTAAGAGTTTTTTTACCATTTCATTTTTCTCTCTCCACTATTTATTAACCCTGATCTTCTCTCTTCTTAGCAAGTTTTCCTGATGATGACTGTTGATTTAGACTCGAAACGTAGACTGAAAATGACTACTATGGATATTCTGATTTGTACATCTGAAGAATATTGTATGTTGTTAGAAACAATGTTAATACTGGGGGGTTGGGTGAATCATTATTAAGTCTAATTTAAACTTTTATGCCAATTTATTCTATTTTTCATTCAAACTTGGAAACCATCCATATAACCATCAACAACATATCATCTCACAAGAATATGAATTCAACACATAAACACACTCCATGAAAAACTACACATTGGACATGAAGGTTTAACATGGAAACCATTCTGGGAGAAAAACCACCAAAGCCTGTTTTTTTTATTGATGTAAATATGATCTCATACTCTATTAAACCATTTTTTTTGCTATCCACCACCCACACGAAGCACAAAATCAGAGGAAATTTCAACCTATAAGTGGCCTCATAAGGAAAATTAATAAAATAATAGTTAAAATAATAAAATAAGTTATTAATTTTGGAGGGAAACTAAGAAAACATTTTTTTTAATTCTATTTTTGGCTGATATCCTTACATTTTTACTCAAATTTCAAGTGTGCACACTCATTTGATGCGAAATTAAATTCTTCATCCAACGAGTACCCATCATGCATACTTTTGAGAAGAAACCCATTAATAAAAATTGAATATACATTAAAAAAGTTTGTGCAACATGCTTTTTTAATGTATTTTTAATTTTTATCAGTGTGGGTATTTTCAAACGTATGCATGGTAGGTAATTTTTGATGTGGAATTAATGAGTGTCTACACATGAAATTTGAGTAAACATATAAGGAGATAAGATATAAATAAAATTAAAAAACGTTTTTTCTTCTTTTCCCTCCAAAATATTTACATCTACCTCTTTTTAAATTTAAATAATTTTGATTGGTTTACATATCATGACATGGAAATTATGTGAAAATTTCATCGGAACTCTTAGGCTAAAAGTTCCTCTAACGACTCCCTTTGATTGTTTTCTTACACCCACTAGAACGAAGAACCACCTTACTTCTTTTGCAGACACTCGATCAATTTACCAAAAGCACCATTTGAAGCACCAAATTCATGGATTTGTTGCAAAAAATAACTTGTAGGTCCTTGATTTATACAAGAAGAAACTTGAAGAATGCACCAACCCGCAAGCCTTCTCATACACCAACTAAGGTGGAAGCACCAAGTACTGGTATGTAGGCTCCAACCCACACTTAAAATAACATATACTACTCACTATAATTGGGAATCACTTTGTTTGTTTTTAGATCAGAATTCACCCAACTAGCGCTCTCTTCCCTTCAGCATCAGGCTCTCTATTATGTTCAATAGAAGTCACTCATACATAGAAACATACAATAATACATGGCCCTTTTCTCTAAGTAGTATATTACCTCTCACAGATTTGTATGCTTTTGACCCTCTTCTTCAGTGTTGGCACACTTGGCCATTTATTAGCAGTACACATGCACTCATAGATCTCCACTCAGCTCAATAACAACAATTTTGCTTCCGCCCGCACTTTCGCAATATTAAATCCTAGGTTTTGTTTCACTGCTACACAGTGATCAATGTTATCTTCATTGTCTCTCCAACACAGTCCCTACAACTGTACTTCTGGGTGTTTCTCCATGTTGTTGTTCCATCAAAGTGTAGGGCCACTACCACTAATGAATAACTAAGAATGGGATCCAACTAAAAATGAATTATAATTAATGCAAAGAATTTCCACCTCAGTGTCTTCCATATTAAGAAATAAATTATAATTCAAATTGTGTAGACTACGAGTACCTCCATTGAATTTCTCTTCTACAAAAAACATGGCACTCCACCTTGTTTTTGTGTTTGATACATGAAAATTGAATTTGTAGCACACCGTCAGACCCCATAACTGCTAGTATGGAATCCCTTAGAAATTATATTCATTTAGTTCTAAGAGGTGTGCAGGAAAGCTCGATAATCACTATTTTTATGTCAACCACAACCTTTTCAAATCATGGTCCTCTCTTACCTTAGTCTCCTACCTATGACAATCACCACTGACTTCATTAATGTATATGCTCAATCATGGTCCTCATTGAATCATTCCTTATTTATTTGCATTCATCATTAATACAAGAAAAAGCTATGGTGAACCACCATTCAATCTCGGTCGGGAGGTCAGAATGTCGTGGTTCAACACGTTTCACCTATTATGAATTTGTCTTTGCCTCCAAATTTATGACTAGACCTAGAGGCCTCACAATTATTTAACATTGAAAAACAACACAAAAATCCTTGGGACACATTTAAATACTTGGTTGGGAGGACGTGAGTCAGCCCACTCTACCTTCTTATGCAACTTCATTTTCCTCGACCCCTAACTTGCTCATAGGCCCGAATATCATCGAGGCTTGATTTTCCTGTATGCCCAACTTGGGTTATTTTTCACTATTTTGGATTGTTTTAATCATTTAACGATTAAAACTAAATAGAAGAGAAAAAATTCACAAAACAACATCTTAGCGCAAACTTTGATGTTTTGCCACATCATAAGATTATGTCATGATGACATCATTCGATAAATATGGCACCTTCTGTATGGCCACATCATGTTGATGTCATCTTCCATGTTGTTGTAAACACATCACTATGAGCCAATAGACTCTTCCATCTGTATTCTATGCATCACATCTTCCAATTGTTTTTGTATACTAGGTCCCACATACGTCAAGGTTATTTTTCTCCTACCAAACTCTTCTACATGACCCAATCATTGGCTAGTCCCAACTAGACCAAATTCCTGGCTTGGTTGACTAATGACTAACCCACATCCCTGACTCGAGGATCATTCCATGTAGGTTGGGGGTGAGGGGTTGGGGATTTGTTCTCTTGCCAAAAATTGTTGCACATACCGATCTCTTACTGTGTAATTGTTTTGCGCAACCCGACCCTACTGCGATAATCGCTAAGTCCAAAATTTCTTTAACTAAATGAGCTCAGAGAAAACATGAAGTCTATGTCGAACCTTGAGCCTCAAAAGCATGTGTGTTAACATTTTGATCTGTGAAATTTGATGAAAAATATCTCTCGATGTACGAGGCCATTTTTGGACATCAATATACTATTGGAAATATCTTTCCGAACATAATCTAACTATGCCATATCAAAGAGAATATGTGTCACGTCTCCCAGACCCAGCGTATTTCCCATTTAACATAAACTCAGATTTACTCTGCTTTATGCACCAGATAACATTAAAAAAAAATTTCTTATTGAATAAATTTCAAATTCATACTGTTATCCGGTATTTAATTTCTTTTTAGTAATTATAGGCAGCCATGGGAATATAAGAATTTCCATGAGAAATTTTGGGCTAGACCTCCACTCTTCGCAATCCATCTAGTTGACTTATATATCTATATATATATTAGTTTGTATTTCTAAGGTCAGTTTTCAGAGTTTTGACCACTCTATCTGATCCATAGGCCCTTCCTCACCTTCCAGTTTGCAAGCCTTATAGAATTTTCAGCATTATAAAGTTTCAGCATCAAGGTATAGAGGTATGCATCCACGTATACATCTACCTATACTTTGTTAACCTTCGTTGCTCCAACTACTTTCCCAACAGTTTATATGGAAGGTAAATAGATGCTCTGTTCTTTGTAATTTTAAATATGCTTACAATCTTCCCTCACCCACACTTTTATCACACAATATATTTTCAATAGGATTCTCCCCTTATTCTATTGTTACAAATATTCAGCATGGTTGAAACCCTGGTGCAGACTAAACTCTTCCACTGGAAAACTAGGATATAGATCTGCTTGCTTCATTCAAATGGAGGTAGAGAATACTGAACTGGATAGTTTAGAATCCCTAGTGTTAGATCCTCGTACTTAGTTAGGATTCAACTTCTGCTTTCATATGTTTACACTTACATTTAATAGAATAATTTAAATTCTTAATTCTACAATTCTTTCCATTGTAACACAGCTGACATACTGAACCCCATACTGCTATCACAGGGTTAGTTGTTTCCTACTTGCTGTTATTGGTTACAGGGAATTCTGTGCCATCAATATTGTTATGACAGGTTTAGTTGTTTGGTACTTGTTGTTCATGGGTACTGTTTTGTTAACATTTTCTGTCTATACACACAGCAATTCAATATTCCTTTAAAAGACAGCAAGCTACACCTGTACATAGTTATTAGATTAGCTATTCAATTGATCTATCATCTCTACTTCATTACTACAAGGTACTCATCCCTATAATCCAACCATTTGTCTCTGCTATCAATAGCTTTAGTTTGCAATTACATGAGTTACTGAACAAATAATCAATCTAACATTTGCATAATGAATCATAACATAACAATTTATAAATTGCATAATGAACCATAACATCACAATTCATAAAACCTGGATATATTTAATACAGACTTACAGAAATCTCCAAAATTATGTATGCATACCGCTACTATGACCAGTCCTCCCAACCTTAGAGTTCGTTTATCTCTAGAACTCACCCCCGAGCTGAGATCCTCCAAGAACAGACTAACCTCAATCTGTTCTGGAGCAGCTTATTTAAGCTATGCTCTCCCCAAAGCCTGTTTCCAATTCTGCGTCCGGAATTTCAGGATGCTTTTATTCCTGTTTGCCTAGGCTTCCCTTATTTAGGGACTTTAAAGCTGCTTTCTGCTTTTCCAGCTTTTCCAGCTTTTTACCTCTTCCCAACTACTTTCCTCATCATTGGGGAATTTAGATTTTTCCTCAAAAATCTAAATTAGAAATAATTTCTTTCAAGGATTTTTGAAAGATTTGGGGAAAGTCTTTACCTTTTCCATCACCTCATGGATTAGGCATGTGATCTCAATTTCTCATCTGGTCATAGTGCATACACAATGTTAATTATTTATTTTTCATAAATAATTAACCACATCCACACAATAATTATCCATTGGGGTCCACTCCCCTATGGATTTATGTTCAAATGTCTAATTTGAAAAGCATAGAACTTGGGGGTGTTACATATTCCCCCTCTGAAAATAAACACCGTCCTCGGTGTTGACAACTATCTACTTAGTTGATTTTGCACATAAATATGAATGCTTTTCCATCATCTCAGCTTCACTGTTCCATGTAGCTTTTCAGCAGTAAAGTGCTCCACTGCACCTTTACTCTAGCTACTGTTCGATTTCGCAATTCCATTTCTTCCCGCTTTCAGATTTGAAGCGGTTCTGGAAGGAATTCCTCTTCTGGTTCCACCTGGACCACATTTCAATCAATAATGTGAGAAGCATCATGTACAAAAATTATATTTTTCCAACAAAAAGATATGAAACACATCATGAAATTTAATATGCAAGGGTAGGGCTAGTTTATAAGCCATTAGTTTCCCCCTTTCCAACACCTTCCTCGGTGTTACACTTTAACGTTGACCTTTTCAACTTTGACGAAGATTTCTTCTTCGTTCTTGCTTAGTTTCCAGCAGAGTACTTTCCTGCTTTATGCAGTTGAAAATCTGCAAGAAGTCTGTCTAGAAAATCTTTTATTCTGTTTTCTCTGTCCACACTTCATACCAATGTAAGTAATGTCAGGTACATACAATTGATCATCCACAACAACATTCTTCATTTCAATAAGCTTAAGAAATTCAGTTATTAGTCAAACCGTTCAGGTTCATAATAGTTTAGTGCACTTTTAGTACACTACTTATCCTTTCTTGTTTTTCAGTGAGATTCTTTCCTCACTCAACTTGGTCCAGTTCAGCTTTTCTTGATTTTCTAGGTGATTTATCTTCACCTTTTTCCTCCTTGTTTCCAGAGTGTACAATTTCCTGTTACACACTTGGCTAAACAATTTTACAACTTTTCATTAGTACTCATAAATGAACGGAAACAATTGTATCATATGCATGATTATGCTTACCCTTTCTCAGTTCATAGCTGTACTTCCAGTACCTTCTCATTTTTTTTTCTTTTCGCATTATACTTTTACCCCTTAATCTACCACAATAGTGTTTATTACTCCTTTAACCATAATTAGAGTAATAATATTCGGCCATATGGTAAAATATGTCCTTCCACTTTACTTGCAGTTTTTAAGGTGAATTCACTTTTAATATTCCCCAGTGAATTATTTCTTCTCCCTTAATCTATCATGTATGAAGATATTATATTCATACAACTCAACAAAGTTAACATTATAACATATAACAAGATCACCTATATTTATAATGTTAATTGTAGATTTAACTTATGTCCCACGTGCAATTTGTTTCATTTTAATCTATCATTTCTCATGATAATTATTATTATTTTATTTATATATATATATATATATATATATATATCTTTAATAGGAATTTAAGAATTTACAATTTATATTTAACATACCTCTATTAAATATAACTTGTCATTTTCCTATTATCCACCTTTCTCTATATGTTCCAATTTAAGCTTTCCTTCTTCTTTTGTTCCAATAACTATGGTAACACCTAGTATTATATAACATATTAGGAACATATATCACCCCACAATGATTCATTTATATCTTTTCATGCTTCTAATCAACTTATTGTTATAATGAATATCAATAAAATTCTAATTTAGTTGTCTTAACACTCCCAACTTTTAACTTCCGTTTTAATTACATATATCCATTCCTTAACCTTATCCTGAAGGTTAATTTCCCTATAGATATATATATTCCACCATAATCTAATGGGGTTTATAGGTGTATTAATTTTTCTCTTAAAATTCCTTAACAACCATTCCATATATATACTAAATCTAAATTTCATATGTCACATATGAAATTATGTGTTAATTCAAAGCCATTATAATAATTATATATGATTTTCATCCCAAATTTTTTTTTTTCTGTAACACTTCTAAGTGTTTCTTCTTGTCCTCCTAAAGTTAAAATATTCATTTGAGTGGGGCAATGATAACCATCCTTTTTAATCTATGCAAGCTAGATTAAAGTTGTAGTTTAATTTTTAAGTTTTACTTACCCACTTGAGAATTCTATACCTCTATAATCATTATCACAAAACATGCCATGTTTGTAACCTATGGTTATGAAATTCCAAAACCATATATATGTATAACCTTATTTATTAGCCCAATGTGCATATATATTTAACAATATATATATATGTCCGCACCTTATATATATATATAATCATCATATATATATTGCTATCCATATATATTGGCACCGAACCCTTTTATCTTATAACTCTACATTTTAGTTGGTTACAACTCGTGATATATATATAGTGGTAATATTTCACTCGGCCCAACTCTATATGTATTTTTATCCGTTTTCATCGTTACTTGGTGTAATGACGGCGCGGCTCACATAGAATATCTGCGCTAGAGAAAAATGTAAGGGAGTCGTTTACCTTTGGTAATCATGATTGCACAACTCGCTTCCCTTTGCGGGTGAAAATGGTGATTATGAAAACGGATATGGTGAACATGTAGGTCGATAGCACCCATTGCAGTCATTTTCTAGGTTTGACTCATGTGACCGTGATACTATCGCCACGTTACATGTGAGGTTCTAGGGTTTTTTTTTTTCTCCACGCACCGAGATACGTTAAGCGCCCATGTTCTCGTGTGGGAACCCCGTGGTGTTTGATAGGGAATTCCTGTTATACGTTAACTTTGCTCTGGTTTGAATGCGAAGCCTGCGTGTACGTGAGGTTAAAGGGTCGCCACGCAGCCTTGTACCGCGTTCTTCAGATAGGTGTTTGTACACTTCTCCTGCGCGGCAGGTTTTTTTTCCTTGGATTGATTTCTTATGGTGTGTTCCTTACTCATACCTCAGGACATCCACTTTTCACAATTGAAATCATGCCTGTAACCAATTGACACGGATCGCCTTGGCTGGAGACGCCGGCGGGCAAGTCAATTTGGCGGGTTGAATTAATACTTCGCCGAAATTCTGAACGGCAAGGTACGTTAGAGTGTGCAGAATAATATTAATCTTCTTCCTAGCAGGACTCGTTGTCAGGTCTGTGCAGCTCAACACAATCCCCCTTGGGATTTCGTAAGGGTAACGGGTGTGGAATTTTAATGCGCCGCTCTGCCCTTTGAATTTCTTCGGACAGAGTACCGGTTCTGGTCTAGGGTTCTGCTTCTTATTTTACCCCTTCATCGCCCAGGTTCCTACCTGCTTGTATTGCTCTCTCTCAGAAATTGTTTTGTGTTTCCTCTACACAGTTCAGGGTTTGTTCTTTTGCAGACTGCTAGTTCATTCCTGGATTGTCTTCCAGTGGTGGCTACCTCGAGGCGTGGTTTATTGCGGACGGGTAACCAATTATTTGCGGGTATACGCTCCTCTCTTCGAATAAGAAATTTCTCTCGCTCCAGTTGCTTTTCCCCTTTCTGGAATTTCGTATTAGAGTAAAGTTTGCTCCCCCAGCTCCTTATTATGTCTGACGCATCGTTGTTGTTTTGTTTTCTTTTGGTGCAGGTACGCAGGTTTCTCTCGGCCGAGTCTCTGCGGTGTGCACTCGTCCTAACGTCCGACTCTCACCTCTGTGCGCACGTTAGAGTTTCAGTTTTTCTGTGGTAGCGAAACCTAGCTTAAGGATCGGTAGGGGTACTGCTATTCCACTGTCTGTCGTTATTATCCGGGATAATTCAGTATAACAACAGGTCTCCTGTAACCGGTTCCCTTATGTCTCGTTCTCTATTCGTTCTCATTTTTCTTGCTTGTGTTTAATGATGAAACGAAATATTATGTCGTTGATCACCCATAACCATGCATATGGGAATTTTAGTTTTGGGGCCCAACTGATATATTCATCGAACGATTCATATCCCTGATCTTCCGGATCTCTGGAGTATTCTAGTTGCAGATACATTACTTTCTTTCTACGCTTCGGGATATAATCCCGGACTCACCTCTACGTAACACATCTCTGTAAATTTACTTCAGTCTTTGAAATTCTGCCAAGTTTATATTTTACCCATGTTTGCTAGACTTGGCGTGTTACATCGCATGCTGGACAAACGTAGCAGAAGACAAAATTAAATCATGCCTTTTCTCCTTGCGATTTGCACAGGTACTTATACGGTATCAGTCTTAACTAAGCGTGCCGCCTGAAGAGGTCACGCTGTGAGTAACCGAATTACTCCGGGATTTATATGCCATGCTTTCCTCGTATTATGCAGCCCTATGTTCGCTTTGGCATATCACCCCACTTCACTTGTTCGTTTTGTTATGGAATGTTTTGAAAATAACCGTATAGAATCTACGTCGACCCAACTATACCACTACTCTGAACGGTCTATGCATAAAACCGGGTATAATATCTCTCAAATATTTTGCTCCGTCATATAATTAACTGGAGCGCACCGTTCCTGAATATGATTTCACTGTCATATGGTTTAACTTGAACGTATATTTTTCCACCTTTCGCACTGTATACAGGTTTCAAATAGTAGTGTTATATCCAAGTTATTTCCCTCCCTCGGTATTTGCATGTAAGATTTTGAGATTTTTTTATTTTTATTTTTATTTTTTTTTCCATGAGTATCTGCGTTTGTACTTTTTTTTCTAATTATGGAACCATTTGTAGGTTGGATGCTATCACAAAAGCCTCTAGAAGCTTTTCCCGCGATCGGCTGTTTCCTGTTTCGTCGTGGACATTTTTAGTGTTGCTAGAAGCTGTGATTGGAGAAGCTTGACTCGAATAATTGGGAGTACTTGTAACTTGTAGGTTTATTGAATTTCTTACCCCACATTTCCCACCTCCGTTCCAGCTTTCAACTCCCTAACTCTTCCTTGCTGGACTTTGCTCACAGTTCCGACCTTCACCTCAATGGCTGCCACGCTGCTATCTTTCAATTTCGATTTCTTCTTCGCAGATGAAATATTATTGTCGTCTTCTAGTCTTCCATGAACTGGTTTTTTTTTTTTTTTAACCGGAGCCATATTCAATTTCCTTGCACTCATAGAATTTTTCGAGTTTAGAGGTCTGAAAGGGTCACTTCCCCTGAACCCTATATACGCAAAAACCTTTAAAAAGAGTAAAGGGGACTATGCAGCAGTGTGATTAATCACGCCTATGATTGGATACTACTTTAATCTACTCAACTCTGATGAACTTTTAGCAGTAAGTACAAACCTCCGAGAGCTTCCCTCGCAATCATTGGCAGTGGGTTGTGTAGAATAAATGACTGAGAGATAAGAGAAGTCTCTCTAGACAAACGCCGAGGTGACAAAACAAGTGGTGTACAATACATCAATGATGCATGGGCCGCCATAGTTAAGAGTTTACAGTCGTGTACACTCGGGCCACCAAGTATAGTGCTCATTTCCAACACTTTCACTAATTTATTTATGCAAAACTATATGTGAGCAATAAGCATCCGATTAATGGCATTACATACTCTACATCATGTGATAGATCCAATCTGCATAAGCTTGGATGCAGAACATTTAGTATTCTATGGCAGAGTGCATGATGCTAGCAGTAAGGGTGAAAGGAGGAACCCACACAGTATGGAGCACTATTGGTATACCCAAATTGCCTGATTTGTATTGACCATATTTGCTCTTGTAAAAAAATTTAATCGATCTGATACCATGCTCAGATTGCATTTTCATCGTTCACAATGGATTTGAAGACTCATCATATTCTTAGAATGCGGTATCATATTTTTGGAATGCACCGAAATGGTTTTGTTTTTCTTTTTCAGGCCGCGATTCTAAATACTACAGGCAACCACGGTTTTTTTTGTTTAATCGGGGACTGGAGATTCGTGGCTACCTTGCCATTTCCAATTGCATGCAACAGAAATTTTATAGCTATACATAATGAGCAATAATTTTCTGTTTCTGGCCAGATCTAGCTGCCCTTACGGCGTTAATCAAGTAAAAATTGTTTAATTTCTACGCCGACATGGCTACGCATGTTTCCGCACCGGTTACACTTACAGGCGTCTTATGCACACGATTAGTTTCCATTTTTCATTTGGTTATGATAATTCTGTTAGCGTAGAAATAAAGGTTACGTATTGTTTTATTTATTTTACTCTAATAGTTTCATTTCCCCTTTCACTTAATATTCCACAACAAACGTACAAGATTTTTTTTTTTTTTTGGTTGGTTTGACCGGTGAACATGTGTTGGAATAGAACTATTATATAACCGATTTCGCTAATATCAATTAAATGGGTATAGATAAGCCATAATCGAAATGAAATACTTATATAGCTCAACTTACACAGGTTGCACTCAACCCCTCCTTTACCACCACTGTTATAATGATCTATCTAATTGTGCTCTCGATACATTGTATGCTACATAAACATGCCTACATATACATGCTCTTGGTTCATTTTTAGGCTTACATATACATGCTCTCGGTACATTGTATGGTATATGCTTACATTTGAGTCTATTTCCATGTTTTTTTGGGTCATAACTGTAAGCTTTGGGGTTACAATTCTATGGTCTCAAATCTCACTAACAAGACCAAACAACTAAACAGCAAGCAAAAACACACAAGCACGGAAGGTTTCATTTTCAGAACCCAAACTCAGATCAGGTGACTCAAAAGGAATTGTTATCAAGGGATTTTTTTATTTGTAACAACTTATTATTTATTTGTGAGCACATAACCTGCCCAGTTTTCTCAACTTGGGCTCCGATACCATTTGTCACGTCTCCCAGACCCAGCGTCTTTCCCATTTAACATAAACTCAGATTTACTCTGCTTTATGCACCAGATAACATTCAAAAAAAAATTCTTATTGAATAAATTTCAAATTCATACTGTTATCCGGTATTTAATTTCTTTTTAGTAATTATAGGCAGCCATGGGAATATAAGAATTTCCATGAGAATTTTTGGGCTAGACCTCCACTCTTCGCAGTCCATCTAGTTGACTTATATATCTATATATATATTAGTTTGTATTTCTAAGGTCAGTTTTCAGAGTTTTGACCACTCTATCTGATCCATAGGCCCTTCCTCACCTTCCAGTTTGCAAGCCTTATAGAATTTTCAGCATTATAAAGTTTCAGCATCAAGGTATAGAGGTATGCATCCACGTATACATCTACCTATACTTAGTTAACCTTCGTTGCTCCAACTACTTTCCCAGCAGTTTATATGGAAGGTAAATAGATGCTCTGTTCTTTGTAATTTTAAATATGCTTACAATCTTCCCTCACCCACACTTTTATCACACAATAGATTTTCAATGGGATTCTCCCCTTATTCTATTGTTACAAATATTCAGCATGGTTGAAACCCTGGTGCAGACTAAACTCTTCCATTGGAAAACTAGGATATAGATCCGCTTGCTTCATTCAAATGGAGGTAGAGAATACTGAACTGGATAGTTTAGAATCCCTAGTGTTAGATGTTGGAAATATGGTGCAGAGTATTGTCCTTGATGGCAACCCACTAAATGAAGATGAAGACATGCGACTGTTGACATGTGTTGTCCTTGATGGCAAACCACCTGATGAAGTTATTCTTGACTCGATGGACTTGGTAAATGATGTAAATCTGATGTGATATGATGATGCTAAGTGTTGTCCTTGAAAGGCAACCCACTTGATGAAGATGATGACAACTTACTTGATGAAGTTGTGCTTGAGAGAATATGTTCCTGATGAAGAAAATATAATGTATCTACAGTGTGTACAAAAGGCAATGAAGAAAGGAATTCAGAATGTGCTCAAAATATGGTGAATAGAGTATGTCTCTTTGTATACACGGATTTTCCTAGGGGAAGTCATGTATGCACGCGGAAATGAACGTTCCAAGTCGCGTATGGGCAAAAGCGCTCAAAAGGTGCAAAACCAAGGGTAACCACCATGGTATTGACCCATTGTATTGGGTAATGATCCGCCTAATTGACCCCGTCCAGGTAGTTTTGGGCTCATGGTATTGCTTTGGCCCATGGTATTGAAAAAGGGGCTCATGGTATTGAAAAAGGGTAAACCTATATAAGGAGAAGAAATTCATTGTGCAAAATATGAGAGTGGGTGCAAGATGTCTGAGCTTGAATGAATACTTCTCTCTGAAGTAGATCTGAATGGAAAGGGTTACACTTGAAGATAAATCTGAATGTATGATGCACCAATGATGAAGAAGGGGATCTAGATCTGAAATGCACTTGTATCTACTAGATCTGTGATGAAGCGAACATCTAGGCGAACATCTGTCCGAAGCAAAAAGGGTAGATCTGAACTGAATATCTGATCTGATGAAGTATGCTGCTCTTTAATGATTGAAGATCTATACGCTACTTCGTCGCGGAGGAAACGCGTATATACGCGGCTTCAGCGAAGAGAAAGCGCGTATGTGCACTAAAATATACACTGAGGTATACGCTGGTTTGTGTGGACGAAAGCGCGTATATACGCGACATCAGTGAAGTGAAAGCGCGTATGCAAACTAGGGTTTGCTGAAGCAAAGGGTATGAAATATCTGATCTGTTCTGTTCTGTTTCTGCTATCTGATCTGTGTTGATAAGTATCTGTTGGTGATGTATGCTTGTGCTTAAAAGAATGGAAAGGGTCCAGTTTGAAAATATGATGAAATGTGGCCTGCAAGTGGTGTTCTATTGAAGTTGTTGGATCCAGTGTGAAAATTGATGAAACGTGGTCCAAGGTGGTGCTGAAGGTTGTAGCCTTCAGTCAGGGGGTTGTAGCTCCCTTCCAGGTGAGGCTGGTAAATGAGATCGGGGGGTCGTAGCTCCCTTCCGGGAGAGGCTGGTAAACGAGTCAGGGGGTCGTAGCTCCCTTCCAGGAGAGGCTGGTAAACGAGCGCAGGTGGGTGCCTGCGTGCTGGTCAAGTCTGCGCCAGCACATATGTTGTAAGATGTTTTCTCTATAATAAAATATTGAAGCCTGAGCAACTGCAGCGGTGGTTTTCTCCCGATTTGGGTTTCCACCTAAAAATCCTGGTGTTCATGTGTGATGCTTTGTGTGATGGTTTATTCTGTTCTTACTGCACATGTTTATTGTTTATTGAACATCTGATGAATGAATGATGGAATGATATAAGTAAAGAACTAATGACATAATTAGATCTCTGTGTATACGCGAGTTGCATGAAAGATATCCGCGTGTATACGCGAGTTTACTAAAGGAAAGTAGCGTATGGGTTTTAAGGAATGAAAAAGTGAAAAGTTTTGAGTATGCAGTAAATACTGATTCACCCCCCCCTCTCAGTATTTTTCCCAACAATTGGTATCAGAGCAGGTCCTTGTGCAGAAGCTTGATCGCTTAAAGGAGATCCATCGCAATGGGAAGTCAAGAAGGAGTAATGTCTATAAAGCCACCTCTATTCAATGGAAGCAATCTGATATTCTGGAAGGTACGTACAAAAGCATATATGCAAAGTCTTGGTGCAGATGTATGGGCAATCGTGGAAGAAGGTTATCAATACCCGGCAAGTATTCCTACTGATGCAGCTGAAAGAAAGAAGTATGAAATCAATGCCAAAGCAGTGAATGTCTTATTGAGAAGCATGTCTGAATCAGAATTTGCTAAAGTGATGCAGCTACATTCAGCAAAAGAAATATGGGACAAAATCATTCTAAGCTATGAAGGAGACACAAAGGTAAAAAGTGCAAAACTCCAAACTCTTAGAATTGAATATGAAAATTTGAAGATGCATAGTGATGAGAGTGTTGCCAGTTTCTTTCTTCGTCTGGATGATGTTGTAAATCGAATGAGAAATTTGGGTGAAACCATAGCTGATACTACTCTGGTGGAAAAGGTCTTAAGATCATTGACTTCAAAATTTGACTCTAAAGTTTCAGCTATTGAAGAAAGGCAAGATTTGCAAACTCTTACTATTGTTCAATTGCATGGTACTCTGAATGCTTTTGAAATGAGACAAGGAGGCCCTTCTCAAGTAAGAGAAGCTGCTTTTAAGGCATCTACAAAAGGAAAGGAAAAGGAAGTTGTCAAAGAATCCATCTATATATCCGATGAAGAAGAAGCAAATTTCGTGAGAAAGCTCCAACTAGGTACTAGAAGATTCAAAGGTAAGCTTCCCTTCAAATGTTTCGAGTGTGGAAAAGTTGGTCATTATGCTGCTAAATGTCCTTATAAAGAAAAGCATGGTAAAGGGAAACAATTTGAGAAGAGAAAGAGTTATTATGCAAAAGAAGATGATGATGAAGTGTCCAGTGAAGATGAAGAAGATTCTGACCAAGATCTAAAAGTGCTCATGGCAAAGAAGCAAAAGAAGAAGGCTACTGAAAAAGAGATATCTCAGAAAACATGTGCAGCAGAAAATGAAGAAGATGAAACAAGTATTGATTGTTGTTCTTGTGATGCACTTTCCTGTGCATGCAATGGTGAAGATAGTAAAAGTAAAGTTTTGGATCTAAAGAAATCTATCAAGAAAATTGAAGATCAACAAAGATCATTTAATAAAAGTGAAGCTATCTACAATGAGATGATCTCTCAAATGAAAGATCAAATAGAAATGCTAAATGGACAGGTGGAAAAGTATCAAAGGTTTCATACTTATGCATCCAATCGAATTAAAGAACTAGAAGCAGAAATCAACGATCTAAATGCAGATCTCGAAAAATCAAACAAGAAGAATGAAGGACTTGAAGCTGTAGTCATCTCTCTACAAACAGATCTTGAAGCATCAAGTAAGAAGATTGAGGAACCTCTACAAACATTTGAAAAGGAAGGCCTTGAAGCAGAAATCATCTCTCTCAAAGAAGATCTGGAAAAATCAAATAAGAAGAATGAAGAGCTGCAACAAACATGTGAAGGAAATGAAGATTGGCTGAAAGAAGAGATCCTAAATCTGAAGGATCAAGTTGAAGATGGAAGAAGAAAAGAAGAAAGCATGACATAGCAATGTCAAGCCTTGGAGGTTGAGGTAAACATTCTCAAAGGTAAATTAGAAGAAAAGGTTAAACTTTTGAGGTTTCAAGATAGTACTAACATTTTGGACAACATTCTGAGTAATCAAAGGTCTCCTGCTATCAAACTTGGTCTTGGTTTTCATGAAACTATTAAAGGAGAATCTAGCTCACAAGGAGGTGCTAAAGAATCAAAGGATATCAATGCAAAATCTGAAGTATTGAAAGAGTCAAAAGATCAACCAACAATCATGAATTCTCAAAGGAATTCATTCAAGAACGTTGAATGTTTTAAATGTCATAACTATGGGCATGTTGCAGAAAATTGCAGGAGCAGATCATTTCAGCCACAAACAAACAGGTTCTACTCAGAAAGGTACTCTAGTTTCTTCAGGGGATATTGTTTCTCATGTAACATGTATGGACATAAAGCAGCTGATTGTAAAAGGAGGAAGATTAGAAATACTCATCATGATTCTTATGATTATTTCTCTGGCCACATGAGATGTTATGCTTGTAACAAGTATGGACATGTAGAAAAAGAATGCAGGATGAACAGATCTGGGAAAGCGGATAACTTCCAGCACACAGATAGAAAGTTCAAACAAATCTGGAAGAAGAAGGAGGACCGATCAGAAACGTAGGGAATTTAGACCCTACTGCAGTCATCCGCTTCTGAAGCTTACTTCTCTGATTGACTGCAGGAATGATGTGAGATACATTATGAGATTTAGTAATGTATCGTCACAGGGGGAGCACTGCATGATGACTCTCATGGTTGATTTGATTACTTTGGTTATATGAATTTCTGACAGTGCATCTGGTGTAAAGAAAAGACAGGAACAGAAGGTAAATTTGCAGGAGGAGATGAAGGTGTGAAATTTTTTATATTTCACCTTCCATACGCGGGTTCTATGAAACAAAGTCGCGTATACACGCGAGTTACAGCAGACACAGTCGCGTATGCATTAATGGTAAGAAAATTTAACTGATAGCTGAAGATCTGGAGCAGAGGTCCAGGGGGAGCATCAGTCTGACTGCTGATGATTGCACTATTAGCATTATTCTTGTTATACTCATAATAATGAAATGATACATGGGTTCTTGTGTTGAACATTATGGATGAAGCCTGTTTGCTTTATGATGAAGAGCATTCATTGTTGAGATGAAAGTCTTATAATTCAGAGATGAGGAAAGATCATGCAGAGATTTTTGCTGATGACTTGTTTTTGAAGTTGCTTCAGATTGCAAGCTAAGGAAGAGCATTGGTTTAGGGGGAGCAGCAGGTTGAATACTAATGATTGCATTGTTGGCAATATGACTGCTTGTTCTTTGGTTTTTGTGATACTCATGCTCAAATGATGATGACTTGGTACATTGTTTTTTATGATGAGATTTTGAGCCCTGGTTGTCTCTTGTACTCACACATGGATGAGTTGGATGTCATTTGATTCAGAAATAAATCATGCAGAGTGTGTTACTATAGTTGAGAGATCTTTTGCCTACATATGTCACTTCATGTTAAATCTTGAAGTTCATGGTGATGTAGGATGGTGGTGGACCACATGAATGATTGCCTGACACTTATGGGAAGTTGTTGTTCTGATATGATAAACTTTCTTGGAAAGATTGTATTGATGCTGCAAAGAATCTGAAGGCCTGGTTACTAATGTGCCTTTGCTACAACCATTGGATGACGTTTGAAGACACAACTACACTGTTCTATCTTCTGTAGTCCAGGGAAGCTTTCAAATGTCCCAGAAAGAAGCTGAACACTGTCTTTGCCTCACAGAGAATCAGATTTGGTTGAAATTTAGAAGATGGCTTGGGATACGCGGGTTTCCTGAAACACAATCGCGTATACACGCGAGTTCCTGCACAGAAAACCGAGATGCACAAACTAAGGGGGAGCCTTAGTCATTTGGAAAGATTGCTTGGTTGCAAAGATTCAGGGGGAGCATTGGCCTTGCTGAGTATAATGCATTGTTGGCATTATGTTGATTCTGAAATATGTTCTCTTTCTTGAGGACTTTCTGGTGTTGGTCTTAAAGTTATTTTTGTAGTTTGGTGTAAATGTCTTGTTGAGACTCATGATGTAAATTTCTATATTCAGTCATGTAAGGACTTGTAAAATTTGTAAACCCACTTGGTTGGGTAGCTGAGTCAATTTTTGTAAACCCACTTGGTTGGGTAGCTGAGTTGAAATGTGTAAACCCACTTGGTTGGGTACTTGAGTCTTATATGTAAATCCACTTGGTTGGATATTTGATGTAAGTATGAGTATTTTGGTGATAGGAAGATCATAGAGTCATGTACTTCATTGAAAAATATTTAGCATGAACTCAGGGGGAGCTTGGTCACTTCAGTATACATCAGATCTGCAGAACGCTTCTTCTACATGAGGAGAAAAGGGGGTGAGTGTGTTGGTTTTGATCCGCTCGTTGCCCTTGATGTCAAAGGGGGAGAGTGTGTTGGTTTGATCTGCTGGTTTTGTCCTTTGCCCTTGATGTCAAAGGGGGAGAGTGACATGGTGTTTGAATGAAGATAATGATGTGCCATTTGCCCTTGATGTCAAAGGGGGAGAGTGACATGGTGTTTGAATGATGCCAAAAATGGAAAGAGTGACATGGAAAAAATGGAGAGAGTGACATGGTAAAAATGGGGAGAGTGACATGGTGTCATTGTATTCTTAATGTATCTATCTGTTGTGGTAACCAAACACCATCATGGTTGCCATCAAGTCCAAAGGGGGAGATTGTTGGAAATATGATGCAGAGTATTGTCCTTGATGGCAACCCACTAAATGAAGATGAAGACATGTGACTGTTGACATGTGTTGTCCTTGATGGCAAACCACCTGATGAAGTTATTCTTGACTTGATGGACTTGGTAAATGATGTAAATCTGATGTGATATGATGATGCTAAGTGTTGTCCTTGAAAGGCAACCCACTTGATGAAGATGATGACAACTTACTTGATGAAGTTGTGCTTGAGAGAATATGTTCCTGATGAAGAAAATATAATGTATCTACAGTGTGTACAAAAGGCAATGAAGAAAGGAATTCAGAATGTGCTCAAAATATGGTGAAAAGAGTATGTCTCTTTGTATACGCGGATTTTCCTAGGGGAAGTCGCGTATGCACGCGGAAATGAACGTTCCAAGTCGCGTATGGGCAAAAGCGCTCAAAAGGTGCAAAACCAAGGGTAACCACCATGGTATTGACCCATTGTATTGGGTAATGATCCACCTAATTGACCCCGTCCAGGTAGTTTTGGGCTCATGGTATTGTTTTGGCCCATGGTATTGAAAAAAGGGGCTCATGGTATTGAAAAGGATAAACCTATATAAGGAGAAGAAATTCATTGTGAAAATCATGAGTGTGGGTGCAAGATGTCTGAGCTTGAATGAATACTTCTCTCTGAAGTAGATCTGAATGGAAAGGGTTACACTTGAAGATAAATCTGAATGTATGATGCACCAATGATGAAGAAGGGGATCTAGATCTAAAATGCACTTGTATCTACTAGATCTGCTTATGGAAGGCCTAGATCTGTGATGAGGCGAACATCTATGCGAACATCTGTCTGAAGCAAAAGGGTAGATCTGAACTGAATATCTGATCTGATGAAGTATGCTGCTCTGTAATGATTGAAGATCTATACGCTACTTCGCCGCGAAGGAAGCGCGTATATACGCAGCTTCAGCGAAGAGAAAGCGCGTATGCGCAATAAAATATACACTGAGGTATACGCTGGTTTGTGTGGACGAAAGCGCGTATATACGCGACATCAGTGAAGTGAAAGCGCATATGCAAACTAGGGTTTGCTGAAGCAAAGGGTATGAAATATCTGATCTGTTCTGCTATGTTTCTGCTATATGATCTGTGTTGTTAAGTATCTGTTGGTGATGAATGTTTGTGCTTAAAAGTTTGGAAAGGGTCCAGTCTGGAAATATGATGAAATGTGGCCTGCAAGTTGTGTTCTATTGAAGTTGTTGGATCCAGTGTGAAAATTGATGAAACGTGGTCCAAGGTGGTGTTGAGGGTTGTAGCCTTCAGTCAGGGGGTCGTAGCTCCCTTCCAGGTGAGGCTGGTAAACGAGAGCAGGGGGTCGTAGCTCCCTTCCAGGAGAGGCTGGTAAACGAGCGCAGGTGGGTGCCTGCGTGCTGGTAGGAGTCTGCACCAGCACATATGTTGTTAGATGTTTTCTCTATAATAAAATATTGAAGGCTGAGCAACTGCAGCGGTGGTTTTCTCCCGACTTGGGTTTCCACCTAAAAATCCTGGTGTTCATGTGTGATGCTTTGTGTGATGGTTTATTCTGTTCTTACTGCACATGTTTACTGTTTATTGAACATATGATGAATGAATAATGGAATGATATAAGCAAAGAACTAATGACATAATTAGATCTCTGTGTATACGCGAGTTGCATGAAAGATATCCGCGTATATACGCTAGTTTACTGAAGGAAAGTAGCGTATGGGTTTAAGGAATGAAAAAGTGAAAAGTTTTGAGTATGCAGTAAATACTGATTTACCCCCCCTCTCAGTATTTTTCCAACATTAGATCCTCGTACTTATTTAGGATTCAACTTCTGCTTTCATATGTTTACACTTACATTTAATAGAATAATTTAAATTCTTAATTCTACAATTCTTTCCATTGTAACACAGCTGACATACTGAACCCCATACTGCTATCACAGGGTTAGTTGTTTCCTACTTGCTGTTATTGGTTACAGGGAATTCTGTGCCATCAATATTGTTATGACAGGTTTAGTTGTTTGGTAATTGCTGTTCATGGGTACTGTTTTGTTAACATTTTCTGTCTATACACACAACAATTAAATATTCCTTTAAAAGAAAGAAAGCTACACCTGTACATAGTTATTAGATTAGCTATTCAATTGATCTATCATCTCTAACTTCATTACTACAAGGTACTCATCCCTATAATCCAACCATTTGTCTCTGCTATCAATAGCTTTAGTTTGCAATTACATGAGTTACTGAATAAATAATCAATCTAACATTTGCATAATGAATCATAACATAACAATTTATAAATTGCATAATGAACCATAACATCACAATTCATAAAACATGGATATATTTAATACAGACTTACAGAAATCTCCAAAATTATGTATGCATACCGCTACTATGACCAGTCCTCCCAACCTTAGAGTTCGTTTATCTCCAGAACTCACCCCCGAGCTGAGATCCTCCATGAACAGACTAACCTCAATCTTTTCTGGAGCAGCTTATTTAAGCTGTGCTTTCCCCAAAGCCTGTTTCCAATTCCGTGTCCAGAATTTCAGGATGCTTTATTCCTGTTTGCCTAGGCTTCCCTTATTTAGGGAGTTTAAAGCTGCTTTCAGCTTTTCCAGCTTTTTCCAGCTTTTTACCTCTTCCCAACTACTTTCCTCAGCATTGGGGAATTTAGATTTTTCCTCAAAATCTAAATTAGAAATAATTTCTTTCAAGATTTTGGGGAAAGTCTTTACCTTTTCCATCACCTCATGGATTAGGCATGTGATCTCACTTTCTCATCTGGTCATAGTGCATACACAATATTTTATTTACTTTTCATAAATAAATAGTTAACCACATCCACACAATAATTATCCATTGGGGTCCACTCCCCTTTGGATTTATGTTCAAATGTCTCATTTAAAAATCATAGAACTTGGGGGTGTTACAATATGAGCTAGTAACTTGATGAAAAATGCCTCCAAACCTTCGTAATCCCAACCATCATAATCATCATTTTATGGCTTGTCCAATAGTCATGCTACTATGTTGACTCTCTAGAGAGTATAGTGGCAAAATATCGAACTCCCCCTAAACTTGACACAACAAACACATCAATGCTAGCCTACTTACCATCACCACTAGGCTACTGGACATCAAAGCCAACATATTCTTCCACAAACATCCATGATACTACAGTTGACATCAGTGACAAAACTCTTTCCAGCTTTCAGACTATTCCAATTTTCCAACACATCTATCGACATAATTGTTCACATCAATGCCAACACACTTGATTCCACTAGTCATCCAAGAAATGGAAACTATCGAGCAATATCCCAGCATTAATATTGACATCAACTCCAAGAAACGTGTTGACAATATCCATCCAGGAAATGCTAACTATCCAGCAATCTCACCCTTTGGTATTGATGGAAACACCTCGTCACTTCTCCACATTGATGGAAAATCCTGATGTTGCCTCCAAAATCTTCAGTGCATGAGCCACTAATCTATTTCTCTCCTATGCATGGGCCATCAAAAATTATTAAATAATCCTCTCCCCACCTTTGATATAAATTTAAAAGGGATATTAAGTTGATTCTTCTCCCTTTACAATCAATGGCAGAGAGTCTAGTTGTTGATGTGAAATCTACTCTTAAGAAATCACTTCAAGGGTTGATATCTTAATGATCGGGCACTTAAAGTCTTCCATTAAAACCTAGTGGGAATAACCATGGGAAAATACATATGCAAAGAAAAACATTAGTAAAATATTCCTTGTGTCTTCTTGGAGCTTTTGTTTTTGCTTTAGGAACCGGACATATATGATATGCTCCACCTAAAAATATAAGTTTCTTCTTCTTTTAATTTCTCCAGTTCTAAATGCCTTATTCTTATTGATTGTACACTCTCTCTTCCAGTGCATCTTTTGTAACAATTGAAATGAATAGATATCAATAATAAATTACTCATGGTATTTCTCCTGCATGCAAATACCAACCGTTAGTGACGCATTTTAGGTTTACTCTTCATTGTTGTTGCTGCTTCTAGGACTATTCTCACTTCTCCTGAGCACAATCATTAACTAACTCGAATTCCCATGAGATGAGGCTACTCCAAATATGTACATATTCTTAAATTACACCAATTTCACCAAGAAATTGATACAAATTGGATATTGTACGAGGAAAAATCTATTAATTTATTTCATAATAAATGCCCATTTACACAAAAGGCTGCTCCATGTGAACCCAAATCACCAACTGACATAGTGATACTGATTGAAAGCTTACAAACATTCAAATATTGTACCCATTGTGTTTCATGAACAAAATATTGCTAGGAAAAACCAAATTAACAACTTAAATGAAATAAGGGTATTTCACCCAAGATGCAAACAATTCATTTCCTATGAAATATTTATTCTTGAGGATAAAAAATGTTTCTTAGAAATCTTTAATAAAGCAGATCCCCTTGAGATAATGATCTTTGATTTGATGCAGTTGATTCCTTGCATATGCCTGGGAATAAGTCATGTGGACCCAACTTGATTGTGGTATTCTCGTCATTCCACACCTCTACTACAACGCATCTTATTCCACAGAACCAATTGTTATTGTCTACTCCCCCTAAAACCATGCTTGCTACATTATCATTTACCCGACGATGATGATACATAAAATAAAAAAAATCATTAATGTAATTAGCAAGGGGTTCGATTATACCTCTAATGTTTAGATTCATCACTCTATATAAAATTTATTATGCTTGCACCTCACTTACTTGTTCTCCCTTGAGGCCATTTATTTCCTTCAATTAAGAGAAGTAGGGGTTTATTCCACTTGAGAATGTTGTCCTCCTTCTTCTTCCAAATATTCACTAGTCAAGTCCTGACAATAATATTTATTTCCATCTTCTTCTTTTCCATTTTTAGGACCTCTTCTTAGTTGTGCATGGATAGGGATCACTACTATTTTTATTCCTCTCTCTTCACCCAAATCCTCTTACTTCATTTTTTGTTTTCTTGTAACAAAATGGTAATTGGGTTGTTGATTCAACTCTTCACTTGAAGCTTGATTTGATTGCAACTAGAAATTATAGAGGGATTTCCTCCTCCTTTATTCAGCATGTTGTTTTGATATAAAACATTGAAGACAAATTCAACTTCCTTTTATCTTATATTTATTATCATCCTCAATGATTTCCTTGATTCATTTTGTTACATGATCTAAGATCCATGACTTGACTTCTCAAGTTTGCATACTACTCTCTTGTACCAAAATTTTCCACAATTGTAGAAACTGACATAATATAGGAGTGGGTTAAGGGGATTTACATTCTCACCAAAATTCCTGCCAAGGCCTCTACTTCTTCCAACATGCCTTCTCCTGACCAATTTTGTGTGTTATTTTGTTTCTTCTACATAATTACCATTGTTTTATTGCATGCCATCTATAGTATATGGCTTCATGTCCAAAACTATTGCAACAAAAAAAGTAACCATGAAAATGCTTCTGAGGAATGAAGATACCTTTTTGCTAAGGGAGTTTTCTTTAAGGGGGAAAGGACCTCTGTTGTTTCTTCAAGAACCTTCCATGTTTGTTTGAAATGTTTCCTTGAGAATTTCACTTTTGCTCTTGTTGCTTCATCTAGCTATTACTCTCTCTTCTTCGATTATTTTTCTCAACACCTTGATTCTTCTTCTTCTTTCATTGTTGATACTTAACATTCTCATAATACTATTGTAAAATAACCTCTTTTAAGCTAGTGTTGTTTGAACCTTCATCTGCCTTATTGGAGGTTGGATCTTCTTTGAATCAAAAACCAACTTCAATGAGAGGGGATCTTTTCTTAATAAGCCTATCTTACAAGTTCCTTCTACTCTCCTCAAACTTTTGATATTGAGACAACTCTTTATTTGACCTTTCTAAATATTGTATCAATGAGACTACTTCACTTTTTACTCTCTCAAAGTAATATTCTCTATCATTTAGTTGATCGGTCAACATTCCATTCAACCTGTTGACCTATTCTTGTTGAGAATTAAAATTGACTATTGTCTTGCTAAAATTCCCCTTCTCAAGCTCATAGTTGTCCAATTGATCCTTTTGTTTTAGATTTTATTTTGATAGTTTCTTGATCACTTAGATTATAGATCCGTTTATTTCTAAGAAATACCCTTTCATCGTGATCCTTATATTCATTATGAGAGGTGCTAGATGTGTCACTAGAAGGATTTATATTCCTGTCTATGACTGTAGGATCTTTCACGAGTTTGAGAAGTATCCCATCCTCGTCACTTCAAGGGATGGACCTGTTTTCTTAATCTCTAGCGGATACATCATTTTTTATTTCTACTAATGTAGATCTATTTACATCACTACTATATGAAATTATACCTTTAGAACCTTCACATGAACGTCTAGAAGATAAAATGCCTATTTTTTCACACTTATTATAGAGAAATAACATACATCCTAAGCAGCATGAACTCTCCTCTAAGTCTTCTTCATGAAATCGAGAGTGATGGGAATCATATTCCATCTTGAAAGAAGGATCTTCAACCTTTTCAACATATCTTTTCTCAGATTCTCTCTTTGACTTCTTCTCTCTCTTCTTATATTTATCTCCACCAGAAGCATTTGAAGGTTATGGTTCAGTGCTTGAGCAACAAGGTTCATCAACCTCCTCTTGAAACTCATTGATATCTTCCCCATACATACATTTCCATATGTCTATAATTTTCTTTATTGTCCCATAATGCCTTAATTTATAATCATTTGTATTTTCTATTCCTTTCAAAAGAATTCCTTTTGTTTCTTCATTATCCTATCTCTTTTCTTCATTAACAAGGGAGCACCAATCATCGACATCCAAATCCATTTAATAGGATTCCATTATAACCTTCTAGAATACATACTCTTCTCCCTTAAAAAATGGGACTCCTTATGATGTAATCCAAGTTTGATTTTCCATTTTTTTATTTTGATCTACCTTCAAGTGGTTAAGTTTTTCTTGAAGGAACTTGGATCTCATACCAATTGTCGGAAACAATGTTAATATTGAGAGGGTGTATGAATTAGTATTAAGGCAAATTTAAAATTTTATGCCAATTTATTTATTTTATTTCAAACTTGGAAACCATCCATATAGCCATCAACAACATATCATGTGGAAGAAATATGAAATGAACATATAAAAACACCCCATGAGAAGGATACAACTTGGACACGGATTTAACGTGGAAGCCCTCCTTAGAGAAAAACCACCAAAACTTGTTTTCTTATTATTGTAAATATGATCTCCTAATCTATTACATCAATTTGTTTTTGAGTCACCACTCAAATGAAGCACCAAATCCCTTTTATGGTTTCCTAGAACCCACTAGTAGGAAGCACCAACTCCCTTCTTCTGCAAACACCTGATCAGGTTTCTGAAAACGCCATTTTAATAACCAACTTCATTGATTTTTTGCAAGCTCCAAATTGCATCTCCTTGGATTTAAGAAATCACTAAATTATAGAAGCCACTAGCTCCCAAGCCTTCTCAGACACCAACTAACGTGGAAGCCCCAAATCCTTGTATGGATCTCCAACCCTCACTACAAAAAAACTTACTGCTCATTGTTATTGGTAGGCTCTTTGCTTGTTTTTAGCTATGGCTTCATCCAACTAGACCTATGTTCCCTTTAATATTCGACCATAAAGCATGCTCGATAATAGTCACTCTTATATAGCGACATACACGCATATTTTACCCTCTGCTCCTAGTAACATATGCCCTGTCACAAATATTTCTTACTTAACCCTCTTATTCAACAAAATAACACTTGGCCTCTACTTAGTAGTGCACATGCACACAAATATCTCCACTTAAATCACTAGCAACAATGAAGGTTTCCCCCACACTTTCTCAATCTGCAATATTGGGTTTTGTTTCATTACTACAGAGTGATCGATGTTGTATATATTATATCTGCAACATAGGTCCTTGAAGCATAATTCTATATGGCTCTCCATGTTGCTTTTCCATGGATGTCCAAGTCCACTGCAACTACATTAATAATGGAGAATGGGCTCCAACAACAGGTTCATCACAATTAATGAAATGAATGTCCACCTGAACATCTTCCATACTAAAAAATAAATTTTCAATAAAATTGTGAACACTAGTACTACCTCCATTGAATTTTTCCTATACAAAAACATGGTTCTCGACATTGTTATTGCGTATGATACATGAAAAATCCATATATAGCAAACCGCTAGACCCTATAACTGCTGGTATGTAATCCCTGATAAATTATGTACATTTAATTCTATGAGGCGTGCAAGAATTCTTAAGCATGGCTATTATAAATTCAACCACAACATTTGCAACTCATGGCCCTATCTTCTCTCAATCTCCTTCCAATGCCAGTCATAATTGACTTCATTAAACCATATCTGCAGTCATGGTCCTCACCACCTTGTTCCTCCATTCTTTTCAATTGTAATTTATATAGGAATCAAATCTAGTTCATCGTCATTCAATGTTGGACAAGAGGTTGGAAGCTCATGTGTCGACCCAAATTACCTATTATGCATCTGTGTTTTCCTCCTTCTTTGCAACTGGACCTAAAGGCCTCACAATTATTTAATATGTGAAAACATCGCAAAAGTAACTCTTGGTCACATCTTTCAATACTTGGTTGGGGGATCGTGATTCAACCCACTTTTCCTACTTATGTGCTTGCATTTTCCTTGACCCCCAACCTTCTTGTTGGCCCGACTAGTTTGGAGGCTTGATTTTCTTGTAGGTTCGAATTAGGTACTTCCTCATTTTTTTGGCTTGTTTTATTCATCCAATGTTGAAAAATAAATATATATGAATAAATTCACAAAACAATGTCTTGCCACAAACTATGATGTTCTGTCACATCATGAGCTAATGTCATGCTAACATCATCTGACCCACATGGCACCCTCTATATGGCCACTTCATGCTAACTTCATCTATTACGTTTCTTGCAATGCATCATAGTGAGACAATCACACTTTTTTATATATTCTCTATGCATCACCTCTACCAGTTTTTTTCCTATACCAGGCCCAACATAGGTCGGGGGTTGGGGGTCGGTTTTTTTCTACTACAAAAATTTTCTACAAGGCCCAACCTTTGACTAGTCCTAACTAGACCCACCTCCCAACATGGCCGACTATTAACTATTCCATATTCCTAACTAGGAGCTGGTCCTACACATCTCGGGAATTTGGGGTCGTGTCTTTGTTATGTTGCCAAACTCTGTTGCGTGACCTGATCTCTCACTTTGTAAGTTTCTTGTGCATCGTGTTTCTACTCCAAATATGGCTACATCTAAAACCTCTTTAACTAAGAGATTTCATATGAAACAAAAATTATATATAGAACCTTGAGACATGGAACAACGTATGTTGACCTTTTGATTTTCAAAATTTTATCAAGAATATCTTTCGATCAAAGAGGCCATTTGCATGACTCAATATACTTTTTTAAAGCTCTTCCCAAGAATAATCGAACTATTCCATCTCAAACTGCATATGAGCTAGTGAGCTGATGCATAAATAACTCCAAATCTTAAGAATCCCAACCAAGGAAAATTTTAAGGATGGAGGTTTATGTCAAAGTTTAGAAACCTTGGCGAATCTTACTAGTCCCTAATATGCAAATTGTAGAATTTTTAGAAATTTTTTTGTCAAAATATTTACATTTATAATGATTTTATATATTTTTTTATATAATATTTTGGCAATTTTTTACATAGAATAATTTTATATTATATAATTTGGGCGAATCATTTTTAGAAAAAAATGGAAATCCGCAAATCTTTTTTTTGGAAAAAACATGGAAAACTAGCCCATATGTGAATATTAGCCCCTAAAATTTTCTATGCAGTGCCAACCATCCATTAGGGGAATTTTGAAGTCTAAAATGGGCCTCCTAGGAAAGTAAAAAAAATATAAACTTTATAAGAACTAGTAGGATTCAAGATGATGATGTCAACCATAGGGGATGATTCACCATTTTTTAAGTAAAAGGGAAAAATTATTAAAAAATAATAAAATGGTAAAACTACTTTTTCAACTCGTATTTTCAAATTATCTCCCAAAGCTTTTACTCAAATTTCAAGTTGGAGTACTTGTCGGATGAAAAATTTAATTCCTCATCCAAGCAGTACCCATGTTGCATACTTTCGATGGACCCTACTAAATAAAAATTGAGAAATACATTAAAAAACATGATTGCAATCACATTTTTCATGTATTTCTTTTTTTTTGTTTAGCAGGAACCATAAAAAGTATGAAAAATGGCTACTCCATGGATGAAGAATTAAATTTTCTATCCAATGAATACTCCCGCTCGAAGCTTCAGTAAAAACTTTGGGAGATATGTTAAAAATACGAGTTGAAAAAGTAGTTTTTTCTTTTTTCCATCTAAAATTTGATAATGTAATCAAATATTATTTTATTACTTCCACTATTATTTTATAATTTCCTCTAGAGGCCCATTTTAGACCTCAAAATTCCCCTAATGCATAGTAATCATTTATGGCTTCTCCAATAAGCATGCTACTATGATGATTCTCTACATAGTATTGCAACAACCATGGAACTCCCCCTCATCTTGACACATCAATCACATCAATGATAGCGTAGTAGCCATCACCACTAGGGTAGTGGAAATCAAATCCAACATCTGTTTCTATAAAAATCCATGTTAGTATGGTTGACATCAATGTCAACACTCTATCGAACTTTCAAGCAATGCCAATTGTCCAACACATCTCTGAGCATGACTATTGATATCAATGCCAACACACACTTCTTACCACTAACCATCCGGGGAATTCCAGCTATCCAAAAATATCATAGGATGACTATTTACGTCAGTGCTAACACACTTGCTACCAATATCCATCAAGGAAATTCCAGCAATCGAACATATGCTTCTTTTGGGAGCTACAAATTTCATAGAGATTAGAAAAAGTTTGATGAACCCATGATTCTTTGAAGTTATTTATTCATTTTGGTTGGTTTACTTACAAATGATAAAAATAATCATAATTTATTTTTATGATTTTTTTCTCCATCATCACTCTCCATTATTCTCATTTTGTTAATTTGTAACTTTTTCTAAGAAATGTTTTTGGTGTTACAATTTATTTTAAATGTCCTAGGACTTTTTGGCCTAAGGGTATTACATTTTACACTTAGGTTTTAATTTTAGCTTCTAATATTAGGTTTTACATTTTACATTAAGCTTTTATGTTTTACATTTAGAGCTAACTTTAGGTTTTAGGTTAAGTAAAATTTGAGCTTTGCAATAAGAATTAAATGAAATCCAATTTATTCACATTCTTAGAGAATATAATGGTTTGGATCATCTCTTACGAAAACAGTTGATTTTTTTCGGGTAATGGGTTTTTTGATATTTCATAAATTAGGGATAACCTAGTGGTATCCCATTACTTTTTTTTTGTTTTGATGCTCTACATATTTTTTTTTTGTTTTTACTATCCTTATGATTTAGTCACAATCAGGATGTAATTTTAAAAATTAGACATGAAATTATAGAAGGAATCCTATAAAACGATTGGACATTGTAGCTTTTGATTTTAATAAATAACAAAATATACATTTTTTTGTGGAAAACAACAATTTTCGTTTTTAGGTTTTATGTTTTAATATTATTAGTTTGAATTTTTACCTTAATATTAGGTCTTAATATCGTGGCTAAGATTTTAATATTAGGCTTTAATATTAGGTTTACATTAAATTAATGATTATAAGACTTATTATTATTATTATTATTTACTATTGGAAATATTTTAAAATTAAAGATTATTAATATCCATATTAATGATTAAATACCAATAATATTAATGACTAAATATCAATAATATTAAATTTTAAAAACATAGATATCATCATCGTTAATAATAATAATAATAATAATAACATTGAAATTCACATTAAAAACAATATTATTAATAAAAATATCAAAACGATATTAGTAATGTTTGGAGAGATAATCTTAATTATGTTATTAATCATAATAATTTTTTAAAATTATTAACATTTGAAGATTTTAACATAATGACAAGGTCAACGGAGGTAGTTGGTTGGTAACATCAGTCTCGTAATCATGGTGAGGTATTTCTCTTAAACCTTAGCGAGGGCAGTAAAAATTCGTGAGAATATTTTAACGTAGGTCAAGCCTACTCATATTTTGAGAATAGAGAGGTTGGTGGATCGGGTTTCAAAATTCTTGCAGAAAGGTTCTAGTTCAAATGGGTTTTAGAGCGAAGGGAGAAGATCTCCCTCCTATAGAAATGATGTAGTGGGAAGAGACATAGAATTTAAGGCAAGATTTAAAATTTCTAAAGAGGGATCTACAAACAAGGGTCAAGGAGAAGACAGGGTAGGTATTCAAGGATTGAGTGATCATATAAAATATGGGGACAAAGGTATAACAATGACCCTACCATATCTGCAACAAAGGTCAAAATGGGCTAATGGGAATGGCCTGTGGAAGCCTAAAAATATGGTAATCCCAATAACATCACATTTCCCCAAAAACAGTTCTTTAGAGGATGCATGCATATTTATGTAATAACTAATAAGTTCATGGGATTATGGCCCATCGAGACACATTTTTACGACTGGATTAAGCATCATCAGAGGGTGCATGGTTAGATTGATCTGCACTTAGGGTCAAAAGGTTCTTTTATAGTTGTATTTACTATTCTCGAAGATTGAAATTGAGTGTTTGATGGAGGACCATATTTATTTTCCTCTTCCAGACTATACATGTGATATGCTGGAAAGAGAAATGCACTCTAGAGAAAGAGACATTCAGTAATGTCTTAGTGTGGGTTAGGTTATATTCCTTACCCCTAGATCACTAGCTACCATCAATCTTAATTCTCATAGGTGATAGCATGGGGAAGTTCGTAAATATTTATATCTGACTTTGTGGGGAAAACATAATTCATATGCGAAGATCTGTATGGATATGGACATATCTGGAGCATTTCCAAAAGTGATGAAGTTGGAATTTTGTGATGAATTATGGTTGCAACCCGTGGATTATGAAATATACTATTTAGGTGTGGATGATTTCATGAGCATGGATGTTTGACTATATATTCCCCCCTAAATCGATGTTAGGATCAAAACAAGAACTACAAGGAAAATAATTTGTAGCATAGGTTATAACGAAGGTTTTTAGTGTTATAAAATTGGAAAAAATTTAAAAACATCTGTTACAACATATATTTCTATACTAAATGTTTTAACAGATATTATAGTGGAACTTTATCACAATTGAAATTTTTTGGGTGGTGAGAGGTTTTAGTAGATGTTTTTTGCAGTGCGCTTAATGGAACAACTAGCACTGGTGCACTAAATATAAAAAAAAAATTGGGTTGCATAAATAAATAAAGGCATTAAATGCAAGGAACACCGGTGCATGATATCTACCACATTGGAGCTAGTACAGAAAAATGCCCTCTGGCCATTCCCATAAGGAACAACACAAGGGAATGTAAAAAATAATTGTAGTCCCAGTGCTTTTGTTTAAACTTCTAGCATCAATGTGTATTGTTTTCATACATTTACCAATGTGTTAGTTACATAAAATGACCATTATTGTTAGTTTCCATAATGCACCATGGATGGAAATAGTATTTGTAGGACGAAGGTGTTAGTTTTATGAAAGCATTAGTGCATTAAGAACTATGATGCACATGGACACTGATTGAAAACAATACTGGTGCTTGAACAAATTAGCGCTCTAGTGCTGTCGTTTTTTGAAAAGACATCATTCATGCAAAAATATATCATCACAGTGCTTTTATATAATATAACACACCCATGTGTTTTTATCTTATGGATGCACCTATTTTTTGTATGATATTTTCACTTTTGTGGAAACATCAACCTATGATAGTGAAATTATTGTAATTATTAAATTTGTTATTCATCAAAAAATAAACATATATCTTATAACATTATTCATATAAATTAAAATTTGATTAGTGAATTTTTAGATTATTTTTTGTTAATTTGTTATATTATCATATTTCACATACCTTCATTATAATATAACCATCCATATATATAATAAGTGGTTTAACATTTCACAACGACATTGGATAAAAAAATAGAATAAATTAAAATTTATTTTATTATATATCAATAGTAGGCTCTTTTTCATACAAAAAGGGAATGTTATTGGTAACCCCTTGTCCTTTAATTGGTACGCTATGTTCATTACATTAAACAAATGTCTAATTTTCACATACAATTATTTCAAAAAATACAACAAGTTCCATTGATATCCAAATAAATCATCATTATTTGCTGGAAATGTTGTTAGTGCTCTAGCTACTTCCATGGCTTGGCTTATTTGGAAGATTTTTTTGTGATTTCTTCTATTATTTTCGTCTTCTTGATCTTTTTGAATCTGCATACATAAAAATCAAGTGTAATGAGTGTATCTACATCGGTGAGAATAATGAAAATTGAAATAAAAAAATATACATCAATGTAAATCTAATATCAATGAGCCGTAGCAAGAAGTGAATCATAAACTGTGCACATGGTTTCAAAACCAACTCCCATGCTATGTTCCAACAAGTCTTTTGTTGGTGTAGTTCCATACTTTCATTCCAGCATGTTTTAAACCCCATTATAATTCATAGAATTAATATAAAGGATTTTTTTTGTTCGATTAATTGTAAACTCAGAGAATTAAAATAATATAGATACTTACAAATCCCACAATCAATTTTTGATATGCCAACATATTCTCACAACCCATGTTTAACCCAATTTCAGTTTGTATGTTCACACCTATTTCAAAACATTCAAGGATGGATGTCTTAAAATGACTTAACCTTTACAAAAATGTAACCTTGAGTTATTATAAGTAAATATTAAAAATTACTCACAAAATTTGAAATCAACCATTTTATTCCTTGTTTTCTTGTTTTATGTGTTGAATGAGTTCTATTTTATTATCTTTTTGGCAAGAAAATACTTGAAAATTAATATTTAATGCTAAAATATGTTTTATATATACAAATTCAATCATGATTACATAAATTTCAAGCACATTGTTGTTGAGATTGCTCTTCTCGTGATGCAATTATGTCCATTTGTTTTACCATATCCTTGTACACATTTTTGGACATTCCTACTAGTATGTTTCATATACGAGCTCATTGATCATTTGGTATTTTTATAATTTTCATGAAAAAAATATTAAACTATTTTTATATTGATATATTAAAACTAAACATAACAAAATTGATATTATTAAATGAATAGTCTATATCAATATATGTGTTTAATTGTAGAAAATAATTTTAATTAGGAATATTATGTTTTGAATGATTGTTTTTTGTTTTTTTATGTTTTATTTATTTTTTTCTCAAATGTATCATTGACCATCTCTCAGGAAACACTTCTTATAGTTTAGATATAATTTGGTTCTTAAAACCAATGGATTTATTTTTGTATTGTTAGTGGAAATTACATTTATATGTTTATTCCACTAGATCCCTCATAGATTTTTAAAATTGTTTCCCCCTTTCATAACCTCTAGCACAACACCAGATCAGTTTAGGACCAGTTCATCGTTATTTACATGATCTATAAGTTTCTTTTGTTAGAACAACATTCATATTTTCCTTTGTTGTTTCTCCATGAATAACATTAAACATATAAAAATCAATACATTTTTTGAAACATGTTATATAATATTCTAAAGTATATTATTAAAAAATAAATAAAAATAAAAAAACCTCAAAACCAATAGTATTTTTTCATTCACCTCATTCTGCATTCTACAATTTTTCTATTAGTATTTTACACTGTTCTGCACTTAGATTAGAATTAATCTTCTCGAAATTCTTGATTTTCTGGATCTGCATGACACACACTAAACAATATATATTAGTTAAAGTACATATATTTCAAACATATACATTGTGTAAAGAATTTATAGAGAACTTCCCTTCTCGTCCCTTTCATTGTATTACCATTGTGTCGATCAATATTTTTGCTACTTGACACCTCAGATAATATACAACATGTACCATTCAATATATAAGACATTTAATAGATTTTATAAATAAATCAAATATTTTTCATCCAAAAAGATATCTCATAACCGGTGTTTTTATCTTAATAAATTCACATGTGCATTTATCCCATTAAATGCACCAGTCGTTTAATTGTTAGACAAGGTCAGGGAATTTGTTTTCAAATAATTTTAAATTAGGACAGTGCAATTTGTAACTGTAAATGTGCTGCAATGATTTCAACGATGTTATTTGGAATATGCCTGCCAATTCATTATATTACATAGGTAGCAACGATGAAAAAACTGGAAAATGCTCACAATGTTATAATATATTGGTGCATTGTATTACACACTGAACACTCATGTGTTATATTACACAGGATGCATTGTAAACATATAACAGTTTAAAAAAAAATGAACTGGATTGATACGGTTTGGATCTAATTCAATAAAAAAAAATTGTACTTTAGATGGAAAACACCATACATATACTAACTACACAAATCTAGTAAACCTAAAATTAAAAAATGAAAAACCCTAATTCTCAAGTGGTAGAAGAGTTAAACCCTAAGGTGAAATTTTACAAAAAGAAGAAAGGATTTAAGATAAGTATTTAAATTTTTTGTTTTTTTTTTCTTAATTTTAAGTAAATTTAAATAGGAACAAAGATCGTAAAAATATTTACTAGTTAAATATATAGTAAATTTTTTACTATACAAGGTTTTTAATTTTCTTTTCTAAATTGTGAATAAGTCTAATAGAAAAATAATTAACAGTAAAATCTATAATTTTTGCTATCGAAGGTTGTGAGTAAATCACCATACCTTTGAAATTATGATCTTTCTGTGCTTCCAAAATATTTTGTTTCTTTAAAATGCTCCCAAACATCTCTCTTTCAAATTATCTCTCTTTAAATTAAATACTAATAGAAATTGTAAAAAATATTATTAGTAAAATAAACAATAAATTTTAACTTTTTACTATGTAGGGTTTTGAGTGAATCACCATAACTTTCCACTTCTAATGTTCAGAATAGTTTTGCTACTCCAAAATATTTTGTTGTTGAATTGTGCTCCAGGTATGTCTGTCTTAAAAATAACTCCCTTGAAATCTTGGGTAGAATAATGAAATATTGAATAAAATTTTAGTATTTAAAAGAATTTATGAAATTAGATTTGGAAAAATAAATTACCACTTGTTTTTTAAATAAAAAAAAATATTTTTAATTATTTATTTTATCTGAACATCAATGCATTCGATAATCAAGTGCACTAGTGTGTTTATAATAAAAATGCACTGACATTGTTGAGGACCAAAAAAATTTCAATGTACTGACATGAGACATATTTTTTTTTGGATACCCCGAAATGCTGCGTTTAGTTTTTTAATGAAACTTTGTGATATTTATTTAAAAACATCCCAGGTGCTATAATTGTTACAACAACACTTATTTCGATGAATTCATTTTCATTTTTTTATTTTTCGAAAGAGGTGTGTAGTGGTGTTGGTTTTTTTGGAAACACATCAGTGTGTTTTTTTTAGAAGAGCACTGGTATACTAACGTTTTTTTTTCGGAATGTCAAAAAGTCTTGTGGGGGGTTTTTGTAAAAAAGTGCTAATATAACATTTTTTTTTCAGAATTATTGAAAGTGGTGCGACTATTATTTGAATGCCCTAATTCTGGTATTTTTTAAACAAATCAATGCACTTTTTTTGTACAATTGCACCATTAGGGTTTAAAAGTTTACTGAAATTTTATTTTCACATAAAATGGCATATTAATATAAAATTATCCTTTAGGATACATCCACAGGGATTATAATAATTCATAGCATACATTTTCCACTTAATTTCGTCTTATTGTTGAAAAATCATTTGAAGGTTATATTGAAATTTAGATTGTGGTTATGTGGTTCTCGAGAGTAGTTTTAGATATGCAAAAAAAAAAATTATTTCTGATTTTTCTTGAATCCAAGGAAAAAATATAAATAATATTAAATGGCCAATTCTTCAAATTCCACCATGTAATTCAATACTGTTAGTCAAATTCCTTCAGAGAGTTCTCCCTTCCCATCTCCAATAACTTCAAATTTTATTTATATTTCAATAATATAATTGAATTTATTTCGTTAATCCATGTTAATTTGAATAAACATGTATCCAAATTTGTAGGATCATAATTTAGAATTGAGTTTACATGAAAAAAATATTCCTCCATTTCAAAAAAATCAGAAGCTTTGATGAGGAGTAGCATATCACAAGAAGTTAGTAGATGAAAATGGATAGCCTGTACACCTTACCAGTTGGAACATGGCATATTATAATCGCTATCCTAGATCAATTATGGTAATAATTATTTGGCATAATTTAATTTAAACAAAATAATTTCATTGGTTTGCTTATTAATATCATTGATATTATACAAATGACACTCAATATTTTTAGAAATTAGGATTCTAGTGATGATGAGAGACTCAACTACCATCTTCTAGTGTAGGCCACTACAATGTAAAATTGAGAGAAGGATGCATTAAGAGAAAGAATCAAAGAGGAAGCATGTAAATAATGGTTGAATGAACCACCTATTCAATTCCCACTATGTCCAAATTCACCAATTAGTAATGACTACATAAATCGTAGTTCCTCATCATAAGTCAGAAATGGAGGTAATAAAATAGATTTTTTTATAGATGATTACCTATGGGATATGACTTCCATAGAGGAAATTTTGTAGATGCATTCCATAATGAAGAGCTAGGGAATGTTTCTCTTATCACTGATACCTTATTCAAAATTTTTAAATTTTCTTACAATGCCCCTATCTTTGGACCTGGTGGCAAGTCAAAGTCTACTCACCTTGGGACAATTATGTTCTTGTAAAAATTGAAAGAAAATTTTGGTATGTTGAATGCATGTTTCTCTTCAATATTGAGATAATTCTCTTGCATGATCTATCAAGTCCCTTATATTTTGATCAATATTGTCACAAAATCAACATTAAAAATGGTTCATTTTATGAATATTAAATATTGACATCGTACAATTATATTCCCTGCCAACTGTAGTTATTCAAATATAAAGTTCTTTCGAGTGACAATGTCTTCTTGGTTAGTTGCAAAGAGGCAAATAAATTGTTGAAAATGTTTGGTGTTGAGTACATATCATAGCATGCATGTCCGAATAATTCTATTCTATATAAAGGAGAATATGGAGACAAAAAGATATATCTAAAATATGGGCATGAAAGGTGTTGTAATTGAGAAAAATGGACAAATCACATGGTCTTCCTCATAAGATATTGAGGCACATGTCTATAATTCCAAATATTAAAAGACTCTTTCATCGAAAATAATTAGCTATGTTGCAAGGATGGAATTCCTCACACATATGTGAGTTAGGGGTTATGTGAATCCCAACAGCTTCAATAGACATGAAGCATATATATAATGCATATAGGATGAAGTATGAAGTATACAACTCAGCATAACCATGGATGGTGTCAGCCCATATTCCCTCTAAAACACCAACTATTGTGTTTGGCCTATAGTAGTGATCAATAACATTCCCCCCCATGGTTGTTTGTTAAGAATGAAAATATTCTGTTGGCTCTCATAGTTCTTGTTAGAAGAAAACTGAATAATATGGATGTCTACTTACAACCATTGGTAGATAAATTAAAGGAATTGTGGGATGGAATACATGTGTATGATGTGTCAATACCCATCACAACAGAGAGGAGTTTTATGTTGCATGGAATATTTTATTATACCATACATAATTATCTAGGCTTAGGCTTTTTCTATGGTAAATGGAATTTTATATATTTGCTTATATACATAAAAATATTGTTTTTCATATTAGTTTGTTTTTTTACAATTGTTCTTATATTCATGGTCACTAATGTGTGAGGTCGTATACAATAATTTTTAAGGTCTTGTAACAAAAGGGTATCATGGACGTTAATTTTGTATAACTTCTTTGAAGGCTAGGTGGTCCGAAAACCTACAAAATCAAGTGTATGACTACATTAGGGTATCCTTCCCAGAAGAAAACCCTTCAAAAACAGAAACATCCACTTTCAATGGTAAACCAGAGAGGGCCCAAAGGTTTACAATAATGACACTAGCTAAATGGCTTAGATTGTATGAGAGAGTGAAGGACAAGGGTTTTGCGAAAATGTTTGATTCAAGTGGGGAGTCTATGTTCGGTGATCTAGAATTATTTGACACCTATGTTGAGAGATTTCTAATTGGGATGACAACGAAATATGTCTTTTATGAGCTCCCATATTTGGGATAATGTTAATATTTCCCACTTACTAGATCCCATGCATATATTTAAAAAAAATTCATCATCTTTATGGAGGAATATATCATCAAAATAAGGTGAGACATCGGTTGTTAGGAGATATATTATTTATTAAAATTATAAAAAAAAACCTTGGCCAAGACGAGAAATTGAACAAGATGTTTGTCCCTCTTGGTATTTGAAAGAAGGTGATGTCCCATTGATTTTAAAGAAATATTATCTTTCTTTCCAAAATCAAGTTTTAATGAGTATGAGAGGTGCCTTATCTATATGGGTCTTCATTATAGAAGTGCGTCGCTGTGGAAGAAAATTTGTTAGGGTTGAAATCACATGACCATTTAAAACTTCTAAGAGTACGTAATTCAAAAAAATGATTTTATTATATTTTTTTCATTTTTATGTAATGGGATATTTTATAATTAATTTTATATAATGTATCATTTACTATGCACTTTCATTATCTTATGCTCATGCATGGGTGTGTGAAACATGACTTTCCCCAAGAGCTAAAACATGCCATATCTAAATATTTGCATTTGTACATTTGATAACATCAAAAGAGATTCATATGGCTATCATTTCATGGTGATGTCAAGATATAACTGACATTGTTTGTATGTTTGATAAGGAACTGCCGACAAGTTTTATGGACTTGTAGGTTCATATTCTAATTCACCTAGTAGATGAAGTCAAATGATTTTGGGTGGTTTCTTATTGTTGGATATTCTTGTTAGAGATGTACATGAAGAAATTGAAAGGTTTTGTTTGAAAAAGGAAAAAACTCAACGGGTCTATGGCAGATGGGTATATATCATATGAATCTTTATATTATTCTGGTGAGTACATCAAGCATATCGACAACACACCAGGTGCAGAGATTTTGGATGATGGAAGGGATGAAAAAAAAAGAGAAGGGGAGAGTCTCGAAAAATATGGAAAGAGGCACACGAGAAAGAATAAGCGTAGGCTTATCATTTGTTAAATACTACACAATAGATATTCACATTAAACTTCATATTAATGCATATTTTAATCTCATATATATATATATATATATATATATATATATATATCTGTGTGTGTGTGTGTGTGTGTTTGTTTGTTTGTTTTATTTCATCAACAAATTTATTCTTTACAATATGGAAGCAACACAACCGTGGATCACATTGTATGAATAAGAGAGGAAATGGGACAGTGAGATGAAATAATTCAAATGGTTGAATGGGAGAAGAATGCCTTATCTTTATCACTTAAAATAAAATATGTCAATCACATGCACTAAAATTTTGGTTGTTGATCAAGTTAGAGAGAAATACGGTGCATTTTCTCATTACCCATGTGCTAAAGATGATGCGCTAAACATACACGTTGGGTGAAAAAAATCGATAATTATAATCTCTTTCTGTACATTTTTAACTTTGTACTGGACCATTCAGTTGCAACATCTATATATGTTTTCTATTTTTAATTATTTTCGGGTTATTAGAAACATGACAATGTAATTTTTTAACTTTTTTATAGGTGAATTTGTTCCCATTTATGTTCGCATATGGACATCATTTTAATAAGAAGGATTTATATGATGGATGGTTGACATATTATTGTGGAACAGAAGTCGAGTTTGACAAATCTAGTCATGCTAGCCACCATGAAAAAAGCTTAATGTCGAGGACATTAGACTCTATTTGAAAGATACAAGCGATCCATCAAGAGCACTTGTATTTGTACCAATCTGTTATTTTTAGGTGCTAGTGGTAAAACGTGCCTAGGAATAATTTAAAGGAAAATCGTGATAGTGGGATTATATATCTCAACTTTAGAAACATGTGGCATGAAGCTAGGGATCCTTATGTTTTCCCAAAACACTACAACCACATGGTTTCTTCCTCGGATGTGTTGGATAGGGATTGGCGGTTCGTATTAAGACACGATCCTAGATCAAAGCATATTTTTTGAACAAAATTTTTATCATGCCAAGCGAGGAATATAATTAGGGCGATGACAATGGAGAGTGATATGTACTTGTGTCATTTAATCATTTATATTATTTTTTTATTTTTTATTATTTCTTTACTTCACTAATTATATTTTTTTTACTCATCTTGTTGACATTTTATAATATAATTGGTAAGATTCACAAAAGTGGTTACACATTTATTTGCAATGGAAACACTTTTACACATAGAACTAAGTATTTCCAACTATGTATAATATCTATGATAATAAGGATTCAAGGTCACAACCCTTCTCAAATAGGAAAATGAGAAAAAAATAGTGAATTTAGAAATAGCATGGAAGATTTAGTCTCGATTTAGATACTTATTGGTTTATTAATCAGCTCATTTGTTTTTTCTTCTTGTTTAGTTCAAAATCAATAAAAATCATCATGTAGTGATAAGTCTATGAGCACTTTAACAATGAAAAAGTTTTGTATTAATATGTAAGTTTAAGTTCTTGGCATGGGAGGTAAATTTATGTTTATTATATTTAAATTACAGTTCTTGCAACATTATCTAAATCAAAAGAGGTTTATGCATATATAAAATGTTGATTGCATATTCATATGGACCATAACAGAAACAAATGGGCTTACATGGATGCATGAGAGGTTTTAATTTTTTCTTCATGGATAATGGAACCATTTTGAATTTTCTTTTGAATGGTAATTATATGTAAAATAAAACTAATAAGTATTTTATGGCTAAGAATTAGATGATAAATATTGTGATGGTGATTAAGTAACACTTGTTTGACTTTAAAATAGACTTGGTGATGCATGTTTCTTTCCTATTTAGATTATGTAAAGTTAATATATATATATTTTTATATACTTATACGTAAACTATTTAAAGTAGATTTGTTTTTATCATTGTGACGTGATGTAATATTAGCTAGGAGAAATGTGAAAACATTTATTTTAGTGACTATATTGTGATAAGTATGTGGAAAAAATAATAATTTTTGAGTTGTTCTTTAAGAAATAATAAAATGTATTATTTTATAGTATCATTTTTGTATTATTAACTGATTATTATTAAAAAGTTAAATTTAAACCAATAAAATAGCTAATAAACAACCAATAGAGCACCAAAACTGTATATATTTAGTAGTAGAACAAAGTTCACTTGCCTCTTTAAGGGAGAACTTTCAATAGAGAAAATCCCCAACTACAAGTAACATCACAAGCCATATTTTACATTTCTTGATCCTCATCTTTAGAGAGAGAAATTTATAATTTAAATTGGTAAGATTTGCTAATCACTCAAAAATCTCACAAGTTTAGTAATAAATTAAATTTTTTAAGATATATTAAATCTAAATTAATTATAAAAAATTATGACTTAATTTTTTAAAATTTAACAATAAATTGTATTTTATAAACTGATATTAAATTGGTTAAATTGTATTTTTTATTAATTTATTATTAATAATATTTTATATTAAAAATTGATTGAGATACAAATTCTCTTCTTATTTATGGGTAACTAAATTATTTTGTCTTTATTTTTTTTCCTTGTGAGTATTAAAATATTTTACTAATTAAGATATATTGAATATGAATGAACTTACAAAAAAATTAAATATTCATCATTGGATATGGAGATAGAAAATAAAATTACCCCCAAAAACTCCATCATCCCAAGGATATAAGGAGCTCCCAAAATCCATAAATATGACATCCCCTTCAGACCCATAGTTAACACCATAGAATCTCCCACATACATTCTTGCAAAATAGCTCGCCAAAAAACTTCATCTTCTATCAGGAAACACCTCCTCTTACGTCAAATAATCAACTTCCTTTGTTCAATTCGTAAAAGCCTTTATGTAACCAATAAATATCTGATTGTTTGTTTTCCCATAGTGTCTCTCTACAGTATGATCACGATGGATGAAGGTATCAATATAATAGAAAACATCATTGGCAATGAAACTACTGAACTTTTGGAACTATGCCTTAAATCAACATATTTTAGCTTCAAAGGAAGAATATATGAACAAACACATGGGGTAGCAATGGATTCATCTTTATCTCCCATAATCGCTAATGTATATATGGAACGCTTTGAACAAAGGACACTAACTTCCTTCCCAATGACCCTTGAATAATTGGAAAGGTATGCGGATGACATATTTTGAAATTGAGTCACTGGAGAGATATTATTGAAGAATTTCCTATACACATCAACACCCTCTTTGAACACATTAAATTCACCATTGAAATGGAGAAATATAACTAGCTTCCTTTCCTTCACATCCTTCTCACTAGGAAAATGGTAAAATTGAACACAGGTCTTTAGAAAGAAAACCCACACTAATAAATGCCTCCATGGACACTCCCATCACCATCCCAAACAAAGGCTTGGCATAATCAAAACCCTTGCAACAAGAGCCTATGGAATATGTCATACTAAAAAAATTAAAAATGACTTTGACCATCTTCGAAATGTCTTTAAAAAGAATGGATCCCACTGAATCACTATCCAAAAATCCATACATCATGCTACGAAAAAAAAATACAAAATACCCTATAGACCTCCCTAAAATAACTCTTCCTTACATCAAAGGAACGACTGATAAAGTAGCCAAAATTATTAATAAATATAACATCAATGTTTCTTTCACCCCGTAAAAAACCATACTAAAAATGATTTACTCAGTAAAAGAGTCAATTGAACAAAATCAATGCAAAGGATTTTGTTTCACTCCATTCTCATGAGGAAAAGATTACATAGGTGAAACAGGAATATGATTTTCCATCATATTAAAATAACATATGGCAAACATATTAAATTACAGAGCATCAAAATTTGTCCTAGCAGAACATGCCTTCTGCTCTCACTAATTTTTTATGGAGAATTCCAAACTCATTTATAAGGAAAACTATTATCTAAAAGGAAGAATAAAATAAGCTATATATATAAAAAAAAAACAACAAACACAATTAACAAGGATGATGGTTTAAATATCAGCAATACATGGAATAAATTATGAAAGAAACTAAATAATACTCATGATCAGCTGAAACAAAGAAAACATTCCAACACATGACTCTGAATAGCTCCAAATAAAATATTTATGAAAGCGTATGAATAGTAAATTGTGATCCCCTGATGATGGACTCACTTTGAATTCCAAAACATTGGGCTTAAAAAAACATAAACATGTTTTTCTAAATATTCTTAAAAACAAAAAACAAATCTCACCTGTATGGACCCTCTCTTTTGCATGAATTTAATATCTAACCAATATAAAAAAAATTATCATAATTTTACACTCATAGCTTTAACCATACTAAACTTTCAAATTCATAAAAATATATTTTCATTTCTTTTCTAATGTAAGTTGTTTTGCATGCAATTTCATAAATAAAATTTTGATATAAGTTAACCAATTCATAATCTACAACAAATATTATTTCATAAAAATAAACATCATGATGATAACCATCTAAAAAGCATAAACATTATCTAAGATACACATTCGAATTCAATACCATCATCTAATTATATACACCTCTAGCACATATAAACTTCATTAGCTAGCCCAAAAATTTAATATTCTAATAGGCCATCATCATCATGATCACATCTAAAAAAACACAAACATGGTAATAAAACATCATCACCACACACGTTCTCAAATTAATATACATCTCATGTCAAATAATGGCTATCACATACACATCTAACTGCAAGCACATTAAATGAACATACCTAACATGACCTAGCAATATAAACATCAACACCAACATTTAAATTAAGTACATAAACATAAACAAAATAAATGCACCACACACACACACACACAAACATGTGAAATAACTACATGATCAAGTCAAATAAATGCAGTGCCAACATAGTCTGTAGTAGAAGATGATGGATGGTTAAATACTACCTCAATGTTTGTCGAATTCTAAGATGGAGGAGGAGGTATTGGTTGGTTTTGAAAAAAATTACTATGGATAGTCAACTACTTCATCAACATGATATGGTGAACTCTGAGGTGGAGGATGAGGTGGCTAGTCTTCTCTATCAGGAGAAACATAAGGCACATCCTCTAGCTCTGGTATCTCATCATCAAGTGATTAAGGAGGTGTACTACGAGATTGATCGTCAACACTATGATCACCACCCTCATCGTTATTATCATGATCACCACCCTCATCTGACGTATCTAATGTATCTGACCTTTCATCCTCTACATCCCTCATCACTGCTAGTAGCCTGCTAGCTCTAATGATATGATGCATAAGAGGAAACATCTCATATGGACAATCCCTATATATATCCACGAAACTCATATGTGAGTTGACACCTTGAGGTCTCGTAGGTTAGATTCCCTCCTCAACCAAACTCTAGCCAAATAGTCACAATATTCCATCTGAAATCACATACTATCCCTAAGGCCCTGGATGCCCCACATGGGCTTCAATGGGGGGAAATATCATACCAAGTGCATTCATATTTGGGGTTATATATTAAGGAAAAAATGATAAAATATATTGAGCATATAATAATGGGTAAAGTGATATCATATTGGGAGGTATAAAAAACTGGAGCTCAAAGTTAATGAAAAAATATTAAAGGATATAAAAAATTTTAATTAAAAAATCGATACCTCTAATATCTAGCGAAAGTAGTTTTTTTTAATATATTGGGAATGTGTATTGGGTTTGTATTTATAGCGGGTTAAATAATATGATTTTTAGAGGCATTTTCCAATATGTAGTCAAATGAAAGGTATTGTTTAGTATGCCAAAAACGACCGTGATATGTCAGAGGTTCATTGAGAAAAGCCCCCGTGGGATGCCCACAACCCCGGGAGGATTTTCCTTGCCCATCTCCTCATATCCTACAATTGGTGGGGGAGGAGACATGTCCCCATAGAATGTTTTGATATCTATGAAATATATAGTTCAAAACAATAATTAGACAATTTCATTAAACAATTTAATGAAATTAGTTAAAGAACATGCTAGAAATTTTTTTTATTCTAATTAATTAAAACATTAAAATGAAACTAGATTAATTTGAATAAAACACTGATATTACCTCTATCATCTAGAGGCTCATCCTATGTGAAGAGGATGTTGGGACATTGTCTCCAATTAATCCTTGTGTACATAAACACCAATGCTAAAAACACATAGTCATCCTCACTGGACAGTAGCATAAGTGCCTTGGTGGAAATCCTCGATTCACACTCTGGAAAGCACCTCTTGGGCATAATTCCCCCCCACAAGTGCACCAGGACCTCATTGATCATCCTAGGAGGGTGACAGTAAAATTTAGGTCTCATCTGTCAAATCCTCTCAATATATATCTATATATATATATATATATATATGAAGTAAAAGATAAGGTCACCCTTCATATTTATGATTGGCAATTACTAAGAAGAGAGGTGAATGAATAATTTAATATTACTATTTTTTATCAACTTTATTTTATTATGAACCTAATGGTTTATGTTCTTTCTCTATTGAATTATTTTTGCAGGTGTCAAGGACATAAATTTTCATATTTGCTTATCAAGAATTCAAGATCATTCACATAGCATTCAAAAACAACACATGAAGATGCCAAATATAAGTGGAAACCCCGAAGGGAGAAAACCATGAATTTTAGGATGAATTTGATGTGAAGGATACCTACTACTCCTTATTACATCAAATTTTTATAGGATCCAACCTACAAGAGGCTCCTACCTAGAAGGAAGCTCCAACTCCCACAAGTTTTTTTGTAGGCTACAACCTAGAGGAGGCTCCCACCTCAACATGCTACAACTTGTTCTTCTTCAAGATGCAACATATAAGGGAACAAAAATTTTTGAACCAAACCTGCTCTTAATGTCAAAACACCTGCTCTTATGTTGCTCCTTTATACCTCCACTCTTTCACTATTTCTTTCACTTTGTTGTTTTTCTTTCGAATATTCTCGTGTAGTTATTCTCCTCTCCTCTCCGCCCACCCCCGCTTGGACATCAATGGCAAGGGGAAAAAGAAAAAAAAAAATTATAAAAATATCTAAATAGCTCTGCAACTTATGCCTTGCATTGAAAATATTGGAGATATATCCCTTTATATCACTAGAAATAATAGCAAATGCTTGTTTGAATGCCATCGCATAGAAATTTTCTCTCTCTTACATTGCATGTTGCCAACCACTTCCCATTGAACACTACCAACTATAGATTTGAATAACACTCTCCCAAATAATGAGAAAAAAGTTTGCAAAGGATTCGTAATGATAAGATTTCTCTCTACTTTTCATATTATATTATATGCTCACTTTATTACAATGCGACATACTAAAATAATAAGAGAGAGTTATAATAGTTAATGTGAATTTATGTTTTCAACGAGAATTTGCGTATAAGAATAATATGCCTCTCCGTGTTAACATTCATGTTTCCATACCAATAATAATTTTAATGTTTCGCAATGTATATAAATTATTCACATTAATGTAAAACCGTAAAATTCAAATATTCAATTTGATGTTGATCTAATATATAACAACTTCGATGTCAATTTGATATAAAACAATGGTGGAGGATGGTTGTATAACTCTGATCACAATGTGCCCGAGCTATGTATATACATCATTAATGTTAAGGTTGATATCTTTACACAGATAGGCGCTCCCCCATTGGAACTCGCTACTTTGATCATTTTTCTAATTAATTTTTTTGATTGGATGGTGTGAATTGGATGATGACGATATATTCTCATTGTCACCACTGCATCAAAGAATGGAATTAAAATTGATAACTCCCTTGAATATCAAAATAACATGTTTAAACCATACTTAATTATTTTTTTACAAAACATGATTAAAAATTTACTCAGCCTATTCTTGATAACCAACTATGCTAATTAGTTAGAAAAGGAATTAAAAAAAAAACTTATAAAACATGCATTGGAACGTGGATTAATTTTGAAACTTATAGTTCTTCACATTTTCAAATGTATACCACTTGGAAAGTGTGAATTTAAAAAAGATTCCCCCACTCCATTACCCTAGTGGTTGCCTATGTATGCAGGCGGTTACTATAAAGAACAAAATATTATTTTATTAAATTATTCTTGCCGTGGACTGATTCTTTATTACTTTAAAAAAATTGTTGTTGTTGTGTATTCAACTCTCTATCTACCCATTTCGACTTACTTCCTTAATGTATTCACTTGTACAAACAAATATACAATGATTAATGGGGTTGACATGATATGATAATAAAAAATAATTACAGTTTCATATTATTTAAAAAATATAATGATTAAATAATAAATGGTAGGTTTAAATTATAATATAATTTTAGGTTTCATTGTGTAATGTAAAAAAACAACTGTGACTATCATGTGATCATGTATCACTTAAGTAATGAAATTATACTTCTCGTTGTATGAAGCATTTGTGTGAACCTTTGATGTATTTAAAACTTTGATGAATAATAAGGTTTCATTATCACACAACTGCCAGAATTGTCATTTAAGGGATAAACCCTAGTATCAAATTATAATAAAATTATTTTAATACAATAATAAATTGTAATATTAAATTATAATAATTATTTTAATACAATTGCATTATAATATTATATTATTAAATTATTATAAGGTTTATGGAGTAGTGGTCTCCTGTGCATGCCATTCAAATGTATGCCCACTCATAATTAACTATAAACAACAAAATATTATTTTATTAAATTATGGATGTATTTTTTATTAATTCAAAAAAATGTTTTTTCTACGGTATTCAACTCTCCATGCTACCCATTTGGACCTCCTTAATGTAGACTTCTTTTGGTAATGTATCTACATGCACAAAAAAATCTACAATGATTAAAGGGTTGACATGATGTATGATGTTTCATATTATTTAAACAATATAATGAATAACTAATAAATTGTAGGTTTAAATTACAATATAGTTTTAGTTTCATAAATTAGTTGTAAAAAAATTTGTGACTATCATTTGATCATATATCACTTAACTAATGCAATTATACTTATTGTTATATTCAAAATTTTTGTTAAAGTTTTTTGTATTGAAAGATTTGATTAATAACAAGGATTCATTATCACATAATTGCTATATAAGGAATAAACCTTAAGGTTAAATTATAATAAAATTATTTTAATAGAATAATAACTTGTAAGATTAAATTATACTAATTATTTTAACACAATTATATTACAATATTATATTATTAGATTATTATTATTATATAAAATGATAATAACAAATTATTATAAATTTAGAATTTATTTTAATAATATTTTAACCTTGTAAGAATTAAAAGCATTAAAAAAATCTACTTATCACCATAAGTAAATTGTATTTTAATGCAATCCCTAATTAATATACATTAATTAATTAATTAAAAAATTAAAATAATAATAAATTGGAGCATTAAACATTATTAATTAAAACATTATTTAGTAGCAATAATTGAAATGTTTTACAATATGTAATCAAAATTTTATATAAAAAAATGTCTAATAATATTAAACATTAATTAAAAAATATGTAAAAAAATATATTAATATTAATTAATAATAAAGTGAAATAATTATTATATTCTCAGTACATTGACATATTAATTAATTAATTAATACATAGTTATTATATTTAACTACATTATTTAAATATATCTAAACATGAATATATTTAGATTTAGTTAATAATAATAATAATATGTTGGAATTGTACTTCAATGTTTTTAACTTTAAAACATTAATTAAAACTTTTGACAATATATTAATTAAAACACTTATTTAAAAATGTTTAATAACATTAGTTAATTAAATAATTAACAGAATAAGAACATTAATATTAATTAATTAAAAAATTAGCATTATTTAATTTTAACTAAATGGTCAACCATGATCAACCATAATCAACATGATTTTTTTTAAATGTCGTAATTTGTTTCTAATATTATAATATCACTTGAGTTTATTAATCTCCCTTTTGTTGATAACACCCCCTCGGTTTATTAATCCCTCTGGTTTCTTCATCCCAATGGTTTATAATATTTTTTCGTTGGGTTCATTAATCACTTGGTTTTCTAATATATATAATCCCTTTGGTTTATTAGTCCCTTCATTTTGTAAAAATAATACTGTGAGTTTATAATGTTAATGGCTTTGCTTTATTAATGTCTTGGTTTTATAATGTTTAATATGTCAATATTATTAGTGTTTGATATTTAATCCCTTAGGTTTACTAATCCTTTGGACTCTTAGATTTATAATAGTATAGTCTATGAGATAACATTTAGTGTAAATTATGCAAGAACATTGACTATTGTGGTTATGAGTGTGCTTAATATACAGTAATCAACATGTATGAAACACATTTACTAATGTGGGTGTTGTAATTTTTATAATATTTGGATCTATAATATTTGTGGTTTATAAGATGAGGGTTTGTAATATTTAGGTAGAATATTAAGGTTTATATTATTGGGTTTCATAATAAGGCTTATAATATTTTTTTTAATATTGGAGTTTCTAATATTGAGTGTTTAATATATATAGGGTTTATAATTAGGGTTTAATATTTCTTTTATAATATTTGGGTTTAATATTAGGGTTTATAATATTTTTTTTAATGTTTAGAGTTTATAAGATTGGGGATTATAATATTTTGGTTCATAATATCTATTTTTAGGGTTTATTGACCTTTTGTATTTTTAATATTGATCCCTTGGCCTTATTGATCCCGTAGGTATTTAATATTTTTCCTTTGGGTTCACAAGTTCCGTTGGTTTATAATATTAAATCCTTGGGTTTATTAGTTCTTTTGGTTTATAATATTAATAATCCCTTGGGTTTATTAATCTCTTGAGTTTAAAATATTGATTCTTATGATTTACAAATTTCTTGGTTTATAATATTAATATTTATCCCTTGGGTTCACCAATACCTTTGGTTTATAATATTAAACACTTGAGTTTATTAGCTCTTTTGGTTTATAATATTAATAATCTCTTTGTTTTATTAATCTCTTCAGGTTAAATTATTAGTTTGTAGGGTTTATTGATTTCTTAGGTTTTGAGTTTAAGATACTATTTCTTAGGCTTTATTAATCCCTTGAGTATTCTAATTCTTTGGGTTGGTAATATTAGGAATTAACTATTAGTCATAAACTTTAATATTAATGCATGGTCCAATGTCACATTATGAAAAACATTGTTGGAATATGAAAATCAGCCATGGGCCAACATTGTTAATCATATTTAGTCATAGTCAATCAAGATCTTCCATGGTCGAATGTGACATTGTGACAAATATTTTCTTAATATGAAAATCAACTATGGCAAACGATGGTCAGTCTTCGTCTAACATCACATTGTGACAACAATTCTCTCAGTGTTTTAATTAAGCATTCTCAACCATGTTTATTTTACGGTTTATAGTATTTATCTAATTAATTTTTATATACTTGAGGTTTATAATATTTATCTAAAGGTTCTTATATAGTTGAAGTTTATAATATTAATATATTATGTTTAATATTATTCCCTTGAGTTTATAAAATTAGTAATTATGTGAGTTTATCAAACCTTTTTGTTTAAAATATTAATTTTTAGGCTTTATTAATCTCTTATGTTTTTAATATTGATCCCTTCGCCTTATTACTCTCTTAGGTTTTTAATATTTATCCCTTGAGTTCACCAATTCCTTGGGTTCATAATATAAGACACTTAGGTTTATTATTTCTTTTCATTTATAATATTAAACCACCGGTGGGTCTCAGAATCTCTTGAGTTAAAAATAATAATTCTTATGGTTTATTAGTTTCCTAGGGTTTTTAGATAAAAATATTAATTCATTGGATTTATTAAACTTTTGTGTTTTTAATATTGATCCATTGGCCTTATTGATCCCTTAGGATTTTAATATTTATCCCCTCAGTTTACCAATTCCTTTGGTTTGTAATATTAAACCCTTAGTGTTATTAATTATTTATGTTTATCATATTAATAACCCCTTTGGTTTATTATTCTCTTGAGTTTAAAATATTGATTCTTAGGGTTTATAAACCTCTTGAGCTTAACATATTTTATTTTTAGGCTTTATTAGTTTCTTTGTTTTTAATGTTATTATTTATCCCTTGGGTTCACCAATAACTTTGGTTTATAATATTAAACCCTTGGGTTTGTTACTTATTTTGGTTTATAATATTAATATTTATCCCTTGGTTTCACAAATTCCTTTGGTTTATAATATTAAACCCTTGGGTTTATTAGTTATTTTGGTTTATAATATTAATAATCCCTTCAATCTATTAATTTCTTGAGTTTAAATTATTAATCCTTAGGGTTTATCCATTTCTTAGGGCTTTGTTTAAGATGTTAATTATAAGGGTTTGTTAATCCCTTGAGTTTTCCAATTCTTTGGGTTGATAATATTATGCATTAAATATTAGTCATACACTTTAATATTAATGCATGGCCCAATGTCACATTATGAAAAACATTGTCTCAATATGAAAATAAACCATGGAAAACCATGGTAATTCTTCATCCAATGTCGTATTATGACAAAAAAATTCTCAATGTTTAAGTCAAGCATGCTCAACCATGTTTCTTTTATGATTGATACTATTTATCTAAAAAAATTTATATACTTCAAGTTTATAATATTAATCTCTTAGGTTTAATATTATTCTGTTGAGTTTATAATATTAACATTCGTGTGAATTTATCAAACCTTTTTTCTTAAGATATTAATTTGTAGGCTTTATTAATCTCGTATGTTTTTCATATTGATCCCTTTGCCTTATTTATCCCTTATTTTTTTAATATTTATCACTTGGGTTCACCAATTCCTTGGGTTTATAATATAAAACTCTTGGGTTTGTTAGTTATTTTTGTTTACCACGCTTGGGTCTTAGAATTTTTTGAGTTAAAAATATTAATTCCTAGGGTTTTTTAATCTCTTGTGTTTTTAATATTGATCCCTTGGCCTTATTGATCCCTTAGGTCTTTAATATTTATCCTTTGGGTTCACCAATTTCTTTGGTTTGTAATATCAAACCCTTGGGTTTATTAGTTCTATTTGTTTATAATATTAATAACCCCTTGGGTTTATTAATCTCTTGAGTTTAAAATATTAATTCTTAGGGTTTATTCATCTCTTGAGTTTAAAATACTAATTATTAGGCTTTATTAATTTCTTGGTTTATAATATTAATATTTATCCCTTCGATTCGCCAATTACATTGGTTTGTAATATAAAACCCTTGGGTTTATTACTGGATTTGGTTTATAATATTAATAATGTATTGGGTTTATTAATATATTTAATTTAAAATATTAATTATTAGGGTTTATTAATTTCTTAGGTTTTTGAGTTTAAAAATATATTCTTAGGATTTATTAATCTTTTGAGTTTTTAATATTAATCACCTCGCCTTAAGCATCCTGTATGTTTTTAATATGGATCCCTTGGGTTCATCGATTCCTTTGGTTTATAATATTAAACCCTTGCACTTATTGGTTATTTTGTCTTATAATATTTATAATCCCTTGGGTTTATTAATCTTTTGAGTTTAAAATATTGATTATTATGGTTTATTAATATCCTAGGCTTTTGAGTTTCAAAATTAATTCTTAGGGTTTATTAATTTCCCATATTTTTAATATTAATCCCTTGGCCTTATTGATCCATTGGGTTTATTATTTCCTTGGGTTTTTAATATCAATCCATTGGGTTTATTAATCCTTTAGTTTTTTCAATAATTGCGTTTATAATATTTACAATCCCTAAAGTTGATTGTTCTCTTCAGTTTATAATATTAATAATAGTGTGATTTTATCATTCATTTGTATTTAAAATATTAATTCCTGGGCTTTATTAATCTCCCATATTTTTAATATGGATCCCTTGTGCTTCTTTACCTCTTAGCTTTTTAATATTTTTCCTTTGAGTTCACCAATTTCTTGGGTTTATAATATTAGACCCTTGGGATTATTAGTTCTTTTGTACTATAATATTAATAATCCATTTGTATAATTGTAAGAGATATATACTTATAATAATAAAATACTTGTATTATGTTATATTTTAATTTTAGTATAGTTTGAGTTACAACTATTAATGTATTGAAAAAATTTAGTAATATTTTCTTATTATATATTTTATTATCAAATAATAAAATATTATATATTTTAAGATATATATATATATATATATTAGTTTAATATAGTTTATATTATTAAAATATTACAAGTAGATATATAAAATATATGGGCAATTATATTCATAAATATATAATGATTATTTTGGTAAAATAAATGTGGTGGGCATTGTATATAGGCTTATCGTCGTATCTCAAACACACTAGTGAATTTGGTTGTAAATATATTTCATATACGCCTATTAGCTTATATCAACCACATTGGTAAATGTGATTTTGCTAGTCATATCAATGAAAGAAAGGTATGGGAAGGGTTAGGGCCCAAAACACTAAAAAAGTCAAATATTCAACTTTATTCCAATCTAATATATAAACGATAATAATATGTTGTTACTCTGATCGCAACATGTCCAAAAAAATGATACTACTATGTTGTTACTCTGATCACAACATGCCCGATTTTTGCATATCCACTCCATCAAAAGAAATGCATTCCTCTGCACTTGGCAGACCTCGTGCACAAGGAGGTAGTGAAGGATAAGCTTCAAAAAGTGCAACGAAAAATGTCTGAGACTACCAATATGGAGAGCCTTCAAACTTAGGTGAAATTTCTGGTGCCATACAACTCTAACAAAAATTCCATACTGGCCTCATCCATGTGCCCCATATTATTTGCCAAGAATTCAGTTGCATAGGTGATCCAACCCAGGTTGAAATCATGGGAGACCAATATGAATAACGATATTAATAATGATCAATGTCAATAATGATCTTAATAACGATCATGGGTTTTTCATATATACTTCATTATATGATATATGAATAATGATATCATGTTGTCTAAAGGTATATGAAAAATTATGAATGTCAATACGATATATGAATAAAAAAATAGCATTTGCAAAGATATATCAATAACCATGTCATCCCTCCTCATTGTGTGATATAGTGGAAGGGTCTATATGAAGGAAAAAATCATGTGATACTAACCAGGAGCTCCATGCAATTCGACATAAATACATAATCATGTATATTTTCTGGGAATTTTATACAAAAAAAATTGTTTCTTGGAAGCCACCATGAGCTATCTGAAAACTAGGTGTAGACGAGTTCTAAAGAAGTCCAACTGGCACAAAAACATAAACAGAACTAATGTATAAGTTAGCGGCAAAGATATATCAATAACCATGTCATCCCTCCTCATTGTGTGATATAGTGGAAGGGTCTATATGAAGGAAAAAATCATGTGATACTAACCAGGAGCTCCATGCAATTCGACATAAATACATAATCATGTATATTTTCTGGGAATTTTATACAAAAAAAATTGTTTCTTGGAAGCCACCATGAGCTATCTGAAAACTAGGTGTAGACGAGTTCTAAAGAAGTCCAACTGGCACAAAAACATAAACAGAACTAATGTATAAGTTAGCGGCACAGATATAGAAAAAAATAACAAAGATCATAAATGAGGTTGTTGAAGGATGAAGCCCACATTAGGCTGGGGTGGCTATTTCTCCTGGAACATGGCCCTCCACCCATCATTAGCAATTTCTTATTCAGGTACTAGATGTTGGAAACCCTTATTATCTACAGTCTGCTCGAAGCATTTCTCAGTATCAGAGATGACCAACATGAGCTATGTGAATTTATCATTTATGTATTTTGGTTTCTGAGAATAACTATGGTTGAATTTTCTTCTCTCATAAATACCCCTAGCAGCAATGTGTTGTCCCTTCCATCAGATTCCCATGACTAGTTGGAATGTATAGTGAATGAGAGGCTGCATCGATGGACAATCAATGTTTGGATCCCTACTGATGGAAATGGGTCACCCTCTCGCTATATACGTTAGTACCTGACATAAGTGTGACACATCGAGTTCAACCTTCTGCACTCATAGAAACAAATTTTCATAAATAATAATTATTATGCCCTAAAAATAGCTTTAGAATGCAATGCCATGCATGACATCATTTGTTTCTTCTGTATGATAAGTTGATAGGATTTCACGGTGTGTGGTGTTGGAAATTAATTCCAATTTCCGTAGAGTAGAAGAAGGACAATGGCAACAACTCTGATGTGAAGTTTTTGAAGGACGGCGATAACAAATATCTAGTTCAGATTCGCACTCCACCTTGCATTAAACTCTTGTGTTTAATTTTTCCCTACAATAAAAGCCATGGCTCTAACTCCACGCATTCTTATCTACAGTACCTATTAGTCATAAATTCTTCGCCAACCACACTTAATTCCTCCAACTCAAATTTCGACGACCTGGAACTTAAGATTCGAGCATCAAATTTGACCCACGGGAGTAGGTGATGTCATCACTTCTCTAGACCATTCAAAGTGTTTCCGTGGGGCTAAGAAACAGGCCTTTGCATAATAGTTCGACTCCACGGAATGTGGAATGTATAAGGTTTAAATTTTCTTTTATTTGTCATGATATATGTTTTATTTGTTTAGTTTTAAAGTTATATTATAGATATTTTATAATATATATTGTAAATATGTTATATTTACAATATATATAAATATTCTAATGAAAACGTGAAAGGTAATATATATGTCGTGTGCATTTTTTATTGTGTATTGTAATCCCGAAGGCAAAAAAAAACTGAGAGCAGCAAGACTGTGTGTAATTTATGCCGAGAGCAGTGAGAGTGCAAAACTATGTGTGTAGCAGTGAAGACAAAGGGAAAAGACAAAGAGAGCAGTAAGTTGTGATTTGTAGAAGTGTATTCCAAGGAGAAAATAGCTATGTCCTGTAGCAATAGAGAAGTTTATTTTTAATGCAATCTAGAACTGTAGTTCTGAGGAAGATTTGTGTTGTAACTGTTAAACTTTACTTTAATGAAATATAATTTATATTTCATCTCTTTGTTTCTACAATTTTAATCTCTGTGTTAGCAGAGGAACTATATTTTCCTCTCTGTTGTTCGAAATATTCAGAAATTCCAACATGGTATCAGAGCTAGTCCAGGCTCTTTGCATTTTCCAAAGAAGCTGAAGGAAGAAGGAGATGTTGAAGCTTTTGACCAACAGTGTGAAGGCTTAGAAAAACAAGGTATTTACCAAAACAAAGTTTGTTTTGTGTTTTATATAAAGAGTGTAATCTGGAGAACTGAAAGAGAGAGTTTATCTCTCAATAGTGAGAAGGTTTAGTAAAGAAACATAGTCAATTTTTTTCAGCATAGTTCAATAAGCTAGCTATGGTAGGAGCCAGCACAAGCACGAGTATGGAAAATGCTCAACTCCTACAGTTCAATGGGAAGAACTATGACTATTGGACAATCACAATGAGCGCCCTATTTGCCTCTCAGGATTTATGGGAGCTAGTTGAAGATGGTTTAGAATAAATAACAGATGAAAAATCATATAATGCCTTAACACAGGCATAAAAATATTTGTTGAAGAGAAATAACAAGAAGGACTCAAAAGCCCTCTTCTATCTTTATCAGGCAGTGCATGAAAGTATATTTCCAAGAGTTGCAGGAGCAAAGACATCGAAGGATGCATGGGATACCCTCTAAACAACCTATCAAGGAATGGAGAAGGTAAAGACAGCAAAGCTTCAATTAATGAGAAGAGATTTTGAGGTCATTTTCATGAAAGAGTTTGATGCAATAGACTCACTCTTCACATTGTCTATTAGGTTGGTTACCCAAATGACATCTCATGGAGAGACCATAGAAGAGAGAAGAATAGTGGAGAAAGTGTTGAGGAGCTTACCCTTGGGATTTTATGTAGTAATAACAACCATTGAAGAGACAAAGGAGCTCTCAAAGTTTACAATTGACGAGCTTCATGCATAATTGATGACACATGAACAAATATTGGGTAGAACAGCAAACTCATATTTGGAGCATGCCTTCAAGACCCGAATTTCCTTTGGAAGAGGAACAGGTCAAGGCAGAGGAAACTATAGAAGAAAAGGAGGAGGCAGAAGCCAAAAAATAGGAAGGAATATCTCTGTAAATACTAGTGGAAGGGGTAGCAATCAAATTCATAACTAGAGCCAAGGCAGCAGCCAACAAGGTGGAAAAAATCAAGCACATGGACAAAGATATGATAAATCCCAAGTCCAATATCATTACTGTAAGAAGTATGGGCATTATGCCAATCAATTTAGGAAGAAATAGAGTGACATGGGTAGTAGACCCAGTGCTAATTTTACTAAGGAAAATATCAGTCAAGAGAATTTTTTTTTAGCATGTAATTTGGCTGAAGAGAAAAATGAAGATATATGGTTTCTAGATTCAGGATGTAGCAACCATATGACTGGAAGCATTTCAATGTTTTCCATGATTGATGAAAATGTAAAATCTCAAGTAACATTGGGGACATATAGTAACGTCTATGTAATGGGAAAAGGCAAAGTAAGATTTTTTAGAAAGAAAGGAGAAAGGAGATCCATATCAGATGTATATTATGTGCTTGGTATGGAGTCTAATATTTTGAGCATTAGACATCTCATTCAGAAAGGCTACAATGTTTTATTTGAGGATGATGTATGTACCATCATGGATAAACCACCAAGAAAGAAAAGTATTTCACAAGTGAATATGAAAAGAAATATAATGTTTCCTCTCAAGATGAGAGCAGATTTGAAGAAAGGAGTTGCAATGGCATCAGTGACACAAGAGACATTCCAAAGAGATGAAAAAGATGAAAATTGGTGATGGCACTTGAGATTTGGACATCTCAACTTTGGAGGTCTGAATTTGTTGGACAGAAAAGGAATGGTAGAGGGATTACCATTGATTGAAAAGATAGAAAGCCTATGTGAAGACTGCATCTTGGGAAAACAACACAGAGAAATATTTCCATCAAGAAAGAGCATAAGGGAAAAAGCACCCTTAGAATTATTCCATTGTGATTTGTGTGGACCAGTTAAGACACCATCATTAGTAGGCAACCATGATATGCTGACCTTTATTGATGATTACACAAGAAAAAATTGGGTTTGTTTCTTGAAGTTGAAGATTGAAGTGTTTGAGAAATTTTTCCACTTTACAGCTCTTGTAGAGAATCAAAATGGGCAGCATATTAACGTCTTAATTAAAGACATAGGAGGATAATATATCTCCAAAGAATTTCTACGTTTTTGGAGAGAAAATGGAATTCATAAACATTTACAGCAAGGTATACACCACAAAAAAATGGAGTTGCTGAAAGAAAAAATAGAACCATCATGGACATGGTAAGAAGCATGTTGAAGGAAAAACATTTCCCAAATGAATATTGGGTTGAAGTTGTACGTTGTACAACATATTTTTTGAATATATGTCCAAAAAATAGTGTAATGAACAGAGTTTTGGAGCAAGCGTGGAGCGGCATGGAATAGCATGTCTCCCACATGAGAGTATTCGGTTGTGTGGCTTATGCACACATTCTAGATTAGCTAAGGAAGAATTTGGAAAGTAAGGGGGGGAAGTGCATATTTGTTGGATACAGTGAAGAATCCAAATCATATATATTTTATAGCCCATCTACCAAGAAGTTTATGATAAGCATAAATGTACAATTTGTTGAAGAAGAAGCTTGGGATGGAAGAATTGAGAAAACAGTGAATGTAAAAAGGCATTTGTCTCATGATGAAGATGTGGAATATATGGTTGAAGCACATCCCTAATTAGCAACACCACCTCTACCAACACAAGGACAACAAGGGACACCACAAGTAGGTATGAGAAAACCCTTGAGAAGTGATTATTGTGCTTCTCTAAGCACATCACAAGGAGCAGATTTAAGTGCTTATGAAAGAAAAAGTTCACGACGTGAAAGAGGAACTAGATTCATAAGTCTGAATGAAATTTATGAGCAAGAGGCAGAAAATGAAGGTATGAACTCTTTATTTGCATTATATTTTCATGTGGAGGATCCTATTCATTTTTAAGAAGTAGTAAAATATAATAAATGGATGGATGCTATCGATGAAGAGATAAATGAAATAGAGAAAAATAATACATGGGAAGTAGTTGATCTCCCAAAAGGAAAAGAAATTATTGGAGTGAAATGGTTTTTAAAACCAAAAGAAATGATGAATGTAAGATAGAAAGGCACAAGGACAGACTTGTTTTCAAGGGCTATAAGAAGCAAAAAGGAAGATATTATGAGGAAACTTTTTCACTGGTTGCAAGAATGGAAACAGTAAAGAGAAATGTTGTCTATAGCAGCACAACACAAGTGGAAAGTTTACCAAATGGATGTGAAATCAACATTCTTGAATGGAGTTTTGATGGAAGAGGTATATGTTGAACAGACTTTGGGCTATGAGAAAAAGGGCCAAGAGCACAAGGTATGCAGATTAAAGAAAGCTCTTTATGGGTTGAAAAAAGCACCAAGGGCATGGTACAGTAGGATATATGCCTATCTACTGGAAAATGGGCTTGAAGAATGTGAAGGAGAACCCACATTATAGATCAAGGAAAAATATGGTAAGATTCTCATTGTTTTTTTGTATGTTGATGATGTGATATTTATAGGTAATGATGCTTACCTCATTAAGAATTTTAAAACATTCATGAAGGATGAATTTGAGATGAATGATATGGGATTGTTGAGATACTTGTTAGGAACAGAATTAGAGAAAAATGAAAACAATATTTTTATTTCTAAATCAAAATATGTTAAAGAAATTTTGGAAAGATTTAATTTGCAGGATTGCAAGGAAACAATTACTCCTACAGTGATGGGATTGAAACTAAGCAAAGAATATAGCAGTAAGGATTTTTATCCAAGTTTCTATAAGAGCATAGTTGACAACCTTATGTATTTGACTGCAACTAGGCCATATATTATGCATGCTGTGAGTTTAATTTCGAGATTTATTGAAAGGCCAAAGGAGGCACACTAGTAGGCAAAAAAATAATTCTGAGGTATGTGAAAGGAAATCAAAGGTATGGAATTTTATACACCACTTAAGAAAATTTTGAATTGAATGGATGTATTGACAGTGATTGGGATGGAAGTATAGATGACAGGAGAACCACCTCTGGATATGCTTTTCATTTGGGATCAAGAGCCATCTCATGGGATTCTAAGAAACAAATAATTGTGGCTTTATCAATAACAGAGGCAGAGTATGTGGCGACTACAACAACAACATGTCAAGCAATTTGGATGAGGAGAATTCTGAGAATTTTGTGTCATGAACAGGTAAAACACACAACAATTTATTGGGATAATAAATCAGCTATAACTTTATCCAAGAACTTAGTGTTTCATAATAATAAAAAGCACATTGATGCCAAGTATCACTACATTAGAATATTAGTGAGCAATGGAGAAATAGTTCTGAAGCATTGCAGAATAGAAGAGTAGTTTGTTGATATATTAAAAAAATCATTGGGGCAGAAGAGTTTCAAATATGTCATAAAATGTCTAGGTATGCAAGAAAGAAACAATTTTAATTAAGGGGGAGTGTTGGAAATTAATTCCAACTGCCACAGATTAGGAGAAGGACAATGGAAAAAATTCTAATGTGAAGTGTTTGAAGGACGACGGTAGAAAATATCCAGTTCAGATTCACACTCCACCTCGCATTAAACTCTTTCATTTAAGTTTTCCCTACAGTCAAATTTGTGGCTCTAACTCCACACAGTCTTATCTGCAGCACCAACCAGCCATAAATTCTCCGCCAACCACACTTAATTCCTGAAACTCAAATTCTGACGGCATGAAACTTAATCTTCGAGCATCAAAATTGACCCACCAGAGGAGGTGATTTCATCACTTTTCCATACCATTAAAATTATTTCTGTGGGGCAAATAAACATGAATTTTCATAATAGTTTGACTTCATGTAATGTGGAATGTATAATTTTTAAAGTTTCTTTCATTTGTTGTGATATATGTTTTATTTGTTTAGTTTTAAATTTAGATTATACATGTTTTATAATAAATATTTTAAATATGTTATATTACAATATATATAAATATTGTAATGAAAACGTGAAAGGTAATATATATTTCATGTGCATTTTTTACCTTGTAATGTAAGCCCGAAGGCAGAAAAAATAGAGAGTAGCAAGACTGTGTGTAATTTACGTCGAGAGTAGTGAGACTGCAAAACTCTATGTGTAGTAGTGAAGGCAAAGATAAAAGAGAAATAGAGCAGTAAGCTATGTTTTGTAGTAGCATATGCCAAGGAGAAAATAGTTGTGTCCTGTAGCAGCAGAGAAGTTTTTTTTTTTAATGCAATCTAGAACCATAGTTCTGAGGAAGATTTGTATTGTAGCTATTCAATTTTATTTTAATGAAATAGAATTTATATTTCATCTCTCTATGTCTGCATTCTTAATATCTATGTTAGCAGAGAAACTATATTTTCCTCTCTGTTGTTTGGAATATTAAAAAATTCCAACATGTGGAATTCAATGGTCCAAGGATGTATATCTCTTTATACTTCTGGTTTTTTGAGAAATGGAAGCAAGGAAGAGGTGGCCATAGAGTTTAGTCATCCTATACTAAGATAATTTCGCTAATGAATATAAATATAATAGATGTTTGAGAATATCATCTATATTATAGAGTTCACATTTACGGAGGCGATGCTCTGATGAATTGATCTGCTTCCAGTAAAGCTATCAATTCAATGGAAATATGTTCGATGAGGCGTTTCCAAATAATGTGTAACTGGAAGCTAGGTCTGTTGCCTAGATTTGAGCCTCTGAAGTTAATTACTTCATGTGACCATTTAAACTAGAGTCGACCCTTCCCATTGACTTGTATTTTCCATGATAACTTCAATGAGTGTGGTAACTTCATTGTGCCCCAATTCCTAAAATCACTCACAATTCCAATCTTATTAAAAGAAATATCATCATGGTATTAGTTGTGTAACTCTCCCATAGTTGTGAATTTGTGTATGTATGTGTATTAGCTACCTTGGTATATAAGGTCCAATGCACTTTCATTATCATAATTATGTAACGTCCTTACCCAACACATGTTTTGTACATTTAGTGTAACTTCTGCACAATTTTTCATGTAGGTATGGCACGGATATGAAACGCTGCCAAAATTTATTTTCTGAGTCACCAACCTTTTGTTATGAAATCAACTCCAAAAATAGAAGAAAAGAGAGATCAATGCCTTAGAAATCAGCCACTTTGAGGGGGAAACCTCCAATACATTACATAATGAACAATTCTTCGATGATACAAATGACCAAAATCTCCTTCGATATATAGGAGTCCATGGCCCCATAATATAATCCTAGCTGACCTAACAATAACAATGTAAGGGCATAGTAATAATAATATTGGGGTTACATGGGTACAAAAATAACAATAAGGGGGCTACACTAATAACAATAAGGGACTAAACTAGTAATATAGGTACCTAACATGCCCCTCTCCTTTAAAAAAGTGTTGTCCTCAACACTTGAGTAGCTCTGGGTGCTTTTGTATAAAATTCTCATCCTCCCTTGTAGATTCTTGAGTGGGTAAGTTCTTCCACTTGATCAGATACTATGAAATTTATCGATTGCATAGCTTTCGAGTTCTTGTTTTCATGACCGCTTTAGGTTCCAATCTGATTTTTCCTTGCTCATCAAGTTCTAACAATATTTTTTGAACTGGAATATTTTCACATATAACCTTCTTTACGCATGAAACATGGAAAACTGGATGCAATTGCGAAGAAGAAGGCAACTCCAATGTTTATTCCATAGTAGCGAACTTTTGCAACACCTTGTAAGGACCATAGTACTTTGGCGATAGTTTATTATCCTTCTTAGCTTGTTTGAGGGGAATTTTTTTGTATGTTTGTAGCCGTAAAAATACCCAGTCTCCTAAATCAAAACTTCTCTCGCTGCGATGTTGATATGCCTATTGTTTCATTCAATTTTATGCCAAATTTAGGTTATCCTTTAAGGATTGGAGAAATTCTTGTTGATACTTGATGTGATCTTCCACTGCTTGAACCTTAGCATTTTATCTTAAATATGATGTGATGGATGGTGAATGATATCCATAAAGTGCTATAAATGGGGTCATTTTTGCTACAATATGGAAGTGTTATACCACCATTCAGCGAGAGGAAATCACTTGACCCATTCTGTTTGTTTATCAAATACAAAACAATGAATATATAATTCCAAACATTTATTCACTATTTCAGTTTTACCATCGGATTTAGGATGATAAGATGAGCTATGAGCTAATTGAGTACACAAACAAGAAAATAACTCTGTCCAAATTTCCAGAAAAAATGGGATCTCTGTCGCTCACAATAACCTTTGGGTTTGCACGTAACTTTTGAATTGTGTCCATAAATGTAGTAGCAATTGTATTTTCTTTAAATGGATGAGATAATGCAAAAAAGTGTGCATACTTCGTAAGTATATCAACTACCACCATGATGGAACTCTTTCCTTCGGACTTAGGTAAACCTGTAATAAAATCCATTGAAACATCCTCCCAAAGTTGACTTGGAATGGATAAAGGTTGTAGAGGACCCAGGGTCTTAATTTTCTCAACTTTATTTTGCTGGAAAACTAAACATTTCGCCACAAAATTTTGAATATCAGATTTAAGGCCATCCCAAAAAAAATCTTTCTTCACCCTGTGGTAAGTTCTTAAAAATCTTGAGTGTCCTCTTAAAGGAGAAGTGTGAAATTCCAAAAGAATCTTTTGTTTTAGTTTGGAATTCTTACAATTATATAAGCAATCTTTGTACCATAAGGAATCATTTTTCCAACTAAATGTATCAGATGTACTAGGATCTTGCTGCAACTTTTGAATGAGTATCCACACTTCTTTGTCCTTCTTCCATTCATCCCTTGCTTCGGTTATCCAATCTGGTTGGATAATAGAAATGGAACAAAGAAATTCTTCCACCTATTCATTCTTTATTGATAGTGCATCTCCAACAACATTTAGCTTCCCTTTTTTGTAGATTATTTGAAAGTCATAACCCAACATCTTTGTAACCGATTTTTTCTACTCTTCTAAAGATAGTCTTTGTTTCAAAAAGTGTTTACGACTATCATGATTAGTTTTTACCTTGAAGTGTCTTCCCATTAGGTAAGGTTTCCATTTCTTTAGTGCATGTAGTATTGCTAACATTTCATTCTCATAAATAGCTTTATGTAAATACTTTCCTTTGATTGGATGACTTTCAAAAGAAATGGGTCTTCCTTCTCGCATTAAAACAACACCAATTCCATTTCCTGAGGCATCACATTCCACAAAAAATGTTTTTTTGAAGTTTGGTGTAGATAAGACTGGTGTTAAGCAAATTGTTAGTATGAATCTTTTGTTGAAGTCTACAAAAAAAGGCCCTTTTATTTTTGCATAAAAAACAGCCCTAACAGCAAAACATAGTTGCTAATATCTTTAGATCTACAATTAGTTGATCAAGACAAATGCTACAAAAATACAGATCTATGCATAAAAATTCATCAAGCAGTAAAAATAAAGTTTTGCTCCATACATTCAATAGACAAGACAAGAACAATATTTTTGAATGAATTTTATATTAATGGCACCTGGGAGGAAAACAAGAAAGGTGTTTCCAATTATCCTCAATGGGATGGGTTCTTGGAAGTCCTCAGCACTTTAGATCTAGAATTTATCTCTCTTATTGGTCTAGAAAACCCAGACAAACATAGAACTCAAAGGGAGCTCACAAAGTAAATAATGGAAAATTTGACAATGATAATGGCTCAAAGTCAGACCAAGAGTATAGATCTAGAGTGATCTAATAGGCAACAAAAGGTGAAGAATGGTAGGGAAACCCTTCTATTTCTAACGAAATATTGGGTCATTCTACATCTTGTTGCATGATTAAAATAGTATTAACCGAATCTAGATCCACCTTTTATGGAATATTTTATTATATTTGTTGGAGGGGAAAGGAATTTGACTTGGGTCAAATCCCTTTATTTGTAAATAATAAATAAATAAATTATTTATCTATTATTTTAAGGAAGTGGTTGAATGATAATTAAATAAATAATGATTTATTTAATTATTTATAATTGATTTAGTCATATTTAACAAGGAATATTATTTAAATAAGATTTAAATAATTATTCCTAGAAAATAATAAGATAAGGATTTATCTAATTAATTTCCTTGTTTTGGGTTAAACATGACGACGAATAATAATAAAATTATTTTTTAATTAATTATTCCATGAGCAAAACCAAAAAATTATAGATTTGTTTAATATTTCCCTTTGGGGTTTCCTGTTTAGACCATAAACAACCTAATAAATGTGTTTTATTAAGTTATTTTACATAGTGAAAGCAATTTTACGTAGGGTAAAATTAGTCTTACATGGTGTACTTCGGTCCATATAATGATAATAAGTTAGATGACCAAAAAATGGTGTAACAGGTTGCCCCCCTAGCATGCGAGTGTTAGGAGAAAATCGTATGACCGAAGTACGTTGTAAGAACTCAATCACCAGACATCAAAAAGGAAGTCAGAGAGAGAAATGTAAGGTAGTCTAAAGTGCTGAAGAACTAGACCCTGAGGAGATGAGAATTAAAGGTGCAACAAGTCTCTTTTTATGAGTGGGTACCTGTGTTAAAGGAAATGGGGGAGGCATACCTATGCCTGCCGAGATAAATTACAAAAGAATAGTGTGTCCAGTAAACAAGGGACCGAACTCTAAACTACATGCTGGCATAAAAATGAATCAGATATAATGATGAATCCCACATACATGTTGTGCCTAGGATAACAACCAGGACTTATACAATAATATCTAAGTACATGAGATACAAATACAACCAAATTCCCCTAGAAAGGGGGAAGGGCTTGCAAAATATGACTGATACATGTAAATTGAAGAAGTGTTGTAAGTGGCTAAGGTTGACATCATCAAATATATGGAGCTGCATCGAAGGCTGCTCCATATATTTACATCCGGGCATGTGGGGGGCTACCTGTAGGACCACCCCCTCATGAGGGTTGAGACATCTCACACACACCCAGGAATCACCGATATCTGTTATTGTATCACTAAATCCTCAAGTATACGAATCTCGATCATGCTGAAAGGAGATGGAGCTGAGAAAAAACCAAGTAAAAGGGTAATAAAGAGTCCCTTTGCCTAATCCGGGGCATCGAACAAGAGTGGAAGTTGGATCCAAGGTACACCACCCTCTAGATCTGTCTTCTAGAATGAATGAGCTGATGTTGACAGAAGGAGGTCTGCCATAGGTGAAGCAATATGGGATCCTAAACTAAGGCATGAGAGAAAATAGTAGAGCGACTGAGAGACTAATACCAATGATGATGATGAAATGGGGGATTCCGAGTAGCGAATGGATGAATTCCCTTATTAGAGCATAAAGGGCATGGATGACTTAGCAGCGACTAACACAATATCATGAGGGATAGGAGATACTGGGACCGAAGGCCATAATGTGCGACATGAGCGAGGGACTAAGCAATGAAGGATGGAGGACTATAGCGGGATACAAAGGGACGCAGGATAAACTCCATGAATGTGATGATGACTCAACTCAGATGCTCTAAACAAGGGCATCTCGATGGTGTTGCCACACAGTAAAGGTCTAATGGGGGAACATAAAAACATGAGTACAAGAGAGTATCTCATGATGAAAATCAATACAAACAAGGACAAGTAAGGAGGAAAAGTGGTGCCCCGAGTACAAGTGTTGTAAGTGAGGAAATTCAATTTGGAGGAAAAGTGAATAGACCCTTCATGGAAAGAATGATTCCTAGTGAAGTGTCAAATCAAGAAAAAATAACAGATACCCATTTTAGTGCTCGATGAGAGCTTTCCAATGGTGCAGATGGTTTGTCAAACGGAGCTATGGTTTGGCCCCAGCAGGCGAAAGAAAAATCAGGGGTTTCTCTTGTTATAAGGCATTTTCCCTCTAAATGCACTCATTTGCTTGTGTAGATATGGTGAATGTAGAGAGGAGAGAAGGCCCTAAATCTTGTGGCGATCGTAGTGGACAAACAAACCGTTGGAATCGAGATCCGTCAGTTGCAGGTAAGTGACCTAGTCCTACTCTTTCTTTTTGATGGATTGAAAGTTTAGATTAGGGTCCTAAATCTCGAGAACAGCCCCTCCCCCATCTTCATGGCTGGGTCACACTATTTGGGCCAAAAGTTGTGACTTGGGAAGTAGGTTTTGGCCTGAAAAGTGTGACCTATCCCAGGATTTGGTCAGAAACTATGACCTGTCAGATGGAGATGATTTCAATGATGTTGTGGGAAAATATTTGAATTTTTGTGGGCAGATACAGTTTCTCCTATTAGTGTACTGAAAAAAATGATGTTTTTGCACAGATATGGTAGATATACGGATCAACTGGAGAGAGAGAGACTTAGGTACATTACAGGCGAAGATCCAAGGGAATCATGGTGTCTGTTGTGCATTGGCCAGGTTTGGGGTTCTAAAGTTTTTGGAGAACCCTCTGATGAGAGTGAGGGAGCCTATGTTGGCCTAAATTGTCAGTTATTGGGATCCAAATCATGAGGTATTTATAGTGCAGGGGCACATGATCGAGTTGACAATCAAGGATTTATATTTCCTGACTGCTCTGCCGCCACTCGGGATGGTGGGAAATAAGCAGTTAGTGTTACCACGGGGGCATAACATCATGGAGTTTGTGAAGCGACATTGTTGACCAGGCCTCCAAGTCAAAGGGACTCAGATACTGATTAGGGACCTAGAGAGATTAGAGACCCGTGTAGTGGCCGCAATGGTGTTGTGGATCCTAGGCAACCAGGCCCTCCATCACATCACTCGGGGGTAGATGATGATTGTGGAGAAATTGTTGAGTGGGACCTATTATGGGTGGGCCCATGTGATTTTGGTGTCATTGAAACGATAGCTATCGCTCTGCAAATGGCAAGTGAACCATGATTGCACGTGGGAATTTATTGTGCTTCTTCTTTCTTGAGAAGATCCTAACCTTTCAGCCTCGTATACAGCTCTGAGATGGGGGCCCGAGAGAGCCTAGGATGCACCGGTGGGGGCAACTACTGTGTAGAGGAGGAGGGGCTTTCGGATGGGTGTTCTGACCTGACTTCTTTTCCCATTGGGATCAGATGCCATTTTACATAGATGAATATCCCTATAGTGGGATGAGTTATTGTGGGTATCCGGACCTACCACTTCCGGCTGGTCGAGTATCGGGGCACGATGGTAAGTGACAAGTTACTAATATTTTATGTGCATGTTAAAGTTTCTGAATAGTATATATGATACTGATTTGTGTACTTTTGGTATGCAGATATAGCTCTGGTAAAACCAGCTAGATATATGGGATGACCAGCAATATCAGGAGCTGCAGGTCCTAGTGGATCGAGAGCAGCATAGAATGAGGATATGGCCGACCTCCTAGAGAACATCCGTTGCAAATGTGAGGGGCTGTTGACCAGTGTTTCAGAGCATGGGTGGAAATACTTACATGACCAGTACATAGAGCTATGTATTGTTCTACCCTCATAATGGCGAGGTGTCATGTGGTGCATGGCGATGGCTAGTCAGGGGATGCACAATCTACAAGCTACGGGAGCAGAGCCATTGGCTCGGGATCCTCCAGATAGTGATTAGGTGTGGGGCAGGTGGTGCCCTCGAGTATGTATGTAGGGGCAAGTGGTGCCTCGAGTTTTTAGTTTTGTTTTTGTAACATGCTATGGGCATGTCATATGTATCAGAGTAGATGGACTCTAAAAACATGTTATACGACACATATTATGGATATGCATCGTTTTGATGATTTTAGATGTTATTGTGTTGTATGAAATGCATGTGATAAATGCCAATCTAGAACATGGTTTGCAATGCTATCTACGTAGTGATTTTGTTCTCGAGGTACATGGTTTAAAGTAATGATTTTGAATTCACGTATCAAAAGTTTCACTCATAAATATTGTCTAAAAAGGATAGGATTATGCACATGATAGACACCATTTAGTTGCATGATAAGAAGCAAGGAATCTAAACAAACATGCAGATGGAGGATGTGATGAGAGAGGGCATTGGCTAGGAGACCATGCACTACATCATATTCGACCTGATTATATGTGGCAGTACCAATGCAGACCCTGTTCGAGAGAACAAGGGCATGCAAGGGGGTAAATATGGCCCAAGATGCCGAGGCTAGATTCCGAGAATAGCAAATTGCACCATCGGCGTAGCCGATATAGGGTGTGGATGGGAGGTCCTGCAAAATAGTGTCATAAGATAATAAATGGGAGGATGAAGAACAATGATGGTAGAGTGAGTGTAAAGTATAAATCAAATGAAAATTGCGAGAGGGGGTGTTCTGGGTAGGATGTATATCACTCATACACAGACTAGAGAGTAATGTACAAGGGCTACAGGAGGTATAGTTGGTACTCATGCTGCAGAGGCCAGCATAGACATGGATGGTGTCATCCCATTTAAGGGCAGGGGTGGAGAAAGCTTCCAGGAGGTCTTCATGACAGGAAAAGAGGAGATGATGAGGGGAAGAAAAAACACTTGATGCTGCAAATCTACCTAAATCATTATTATGAGAATAAAGGCTCGCATACAAATTTTCATGGGGGATGACACAAGTAAATTGATGGTCAAAAGATGGTGAGCCCAACGTGGTCGCTGAAGGGGGGTAAAGCGAAAAAAGAGGGGAGGATTCAACGGGAATGTTCTCTGAGGGTGTCACAGAGGATGATAGGTAGAGGATGGTGATAGCAGGCTCCATCATCTCGACATCACGAGGGGGAACGTCAATGGGAGCGGGTAAGACCTTGAGCTGGCCTGATGCATATTGTGCAAGTATGGGAGAGGCGGATTGATTTTATTCAACCTCATACTCTCGAACTACCTCTAAAGAGGCACGGTAATGTGTAAGGTGAGGACAATGGTGGGAATAATGGTCATGGACACCAAACAGAGCACAGGGTTTGTTGGTGAAAATAGTATTTTGGTTCTTGGCTTCGGACGAGGAAGAAATAGAGGGTTTAGGGACCGTAGACTCAGGGAATACGACTTTAACCATGGGTTTAATATGGGGCAACTCGGGACAAGTATGGGTGGCATGACCAATGGCATCATACAAGGCACAAGGTTTGGCAGGTGGAGGAGGGGCAGGGTCAGTCGGGGTGGCCTTATCTTTGGATGCCCCCTTGCGAGCTTTGCCTTTCTTTCTCGGAGCTGGACCAATAGGAGAGGGGTCCTGTTGAGGTGTTGAGGGCACTATAGCAATGGAAGAAGCTAGGGGAACTAGTTGAACCAGTGTCAAAGCAAGGTAAGGTTTTGGGTGACCAAGCAGTGTAGCGGCTAGAGGGTCAAGGTACCAGCCGGGTATACCCAAGGTCAAATTCGGGAGGGAGAGGGTGGCCATGATGGGAACCGAATAAAATCTAGGAGGGGGAGCTAGGAAAGGTATCTGACCAGCGGGGTAATGACCAGGAGGGACGGCTCCAAGATGGTTGAGGCCTGGTGGAACTGACCGAGGAGGATAGAGGGGCTCATGGGTACCAGCTGTAGGAGAAGGGCCAGAAGGAGGAGGTCCAGCTAGTTGAGATGAAGGGCTAGGAGCAGGTTGCGGCAGGCGAGGTTGAGGTTGAGGTTGTTGACTAGGTGAAGCGAGCCACTTAAGGGCAGCCCAAGATGATTGCATCATGCAAACATTCGATAAGTTGGGATCATAGATAGGGGGATGGGGAAGACCAGGGAAGGTTCCAAGAAAAGAGGAGTCTTTGTAGACGCCAGGAGAGACACTAGTCAAAGAATAGACAGTTTTCTTATTGGCTATAGAAGAGATGGTCGACTCAGGGGAGGTTTGAGATTTTGGCTCATGATATGTCAACTGGTCAGTGGTGACCATCTTTCCATTATGAGGGAAAAACATCTTGTGGTGGACCATGGATGGGACAACAGACATGGCACAGGCGTAGCTACACCCCAAAAGAATGTTATAATCAAGAGGGGCGTCAACGACTTTAACATCAACACAAACACTATTGCTTCAAGAGTGATAGGACAATTACAGAATAGGCCAATGGGCTGGGAGGTGTAGCCATCCCATGCACAAAGGGTGATTGTGGAAGGGGCCAACTCAGGAGATCCGAGTTATTTCCAAACCGAAGCGAACATCACATAGGTGGATTCCCCCTCATCAATGATACACCGAGAAATGTTAGTGTTCCGAATTTTGATTGGGATTTGGAAAGCTACGGAAGCAGGAAGGGGAGGATGTTTTGATTGATGGGTGTCGAAAACAATCAATTGGTCATCACCAGGATATACAACACCCATGGCAAATAGTAGAGCCTTCTTTTGAGAAGGACACAACTATGGGAGTTCCAATGTTGAAATGGCAGTAGGAGATTGTGCCAAATCATCTACTATGCTATACAAATGAGTAGTTTGACCAGAAGTATTCTTTCGGTATAATGGTCCCTTAGGAATATTGGTATGAACCTCAACTTTGGGCTAAGGGATATGCAAGGGACCATTGGATGTCGAAAGAGGCTCTGTAGGACTTGAAGAAGGTGACTTGGGGGTAGACGAAGCGAGAGGCTTGGGGTACTGACGAGACCAATTTTGAAGGTTAAGGTCGACGGTTAGAGGTTGATAAGAGTTAATCATGAGGATTTGGTAATTGGGGGAACTAGAAGGTGAAGGTTGAGTAGCCCCTTGTCCTTCAGGTGGTTGGGTAGCCACGAGTCCTTGCTGGGGGAAAGGATTAGTAAACACAGCCGGTTGAGTAGTGGCCACATTGGGGGGAGTAGAAGAGGAGGCATGATGTCCTCGCAATGTGGCTTGAGACTCCCGCATCTGCTACATTTGTGGTAAGAGGGGACAGTCGTAAGTGTAATGACCATAAACACTGCAACACAAATAAGGCTTATTTGTACAAATGGGCCTATCTGGCTTGGGATGAGTGCCCTGTTGCTAGTTAGCAGTGTTAGAGTGAATACCTTGAGTATTAGGTCCACGAGCACTAGGGGAAGATGGGTTTTGATTTATTTTCCTATTCCTTTGAGAGGAAGGAGGATTAGTCACGCCCTAATGTGCAAATACTTGCCCTGGAGGGGGTGGTAATTGCTGTTGCAGGGGTGGAGAAGGCAAGGGAGGCGGAGGTGCAAATGCTGGAGGGGAAGGAGCACCAGGCTGTGCATAGGGATAACGGTAAGGTTGGGCAACATTGAGGTGAGCAGGAGGTTGGGAAAAATGATGAGGCATGATGTATCCTGGATACATGCTACTTGGAGGGGGAAAAGTGTTGGAGGTGTTGGCCCCTCTCGCAGGGAGACCATAGCCCATAGGAGGTTGAGCATATGGATGAGAAAGAGCTCCAATGATATCGTCAGTAGAATGAGATGTCCCTGGGGCGTTAGCACCACTAGGTCTGGGGAGGTCAGGAAGGACGGTATACACATAACCAGACTGAGCATAGATGAGGTCATATTTCAAGGCTATTTGAAGGGCAGCTTCTTAGGTTTGAAGGAACTGAGAGGCGACGTCTTTGCTGATGGTGGGTAAGAGAGATCTAAGGAACCAGTCCATATAGACATGGTCTTCAGAGGTAGGAGCTCAACACAAGCTCTTTCTTCTCTGCCATTCCTGGACATGATCGGAAAGGCAGGTCACAGACGATTGACGAAAAGAAGTAAAGAGTTTAGTACCAGTGTCGTATCGGAGGGGGAGATGGAAATAAGATAAGGAGGCTCGGGCAATGGTCGCAAAGGTGGTATGGGAAGAGGCAGTCTAATCAACATACCACTTAGAAGCTTCGCCTATAAGAATGCATTGGAACAATCTAAGACGGATGGAATCATTGATAATGGAATTGGATGAACACCACATGTGGAAAGATCAGATATGGTTGGAGAGATCTTCTCTAGCAAGGCCTTCGAACTTGGGAATGTCGGAGGGGAGCTTGGTTGGCATAGTAGGCCAAACAACATCATGGAAAATAGGTTCATTGATCAACTGATTGAAATAAGGGAGACTGAGGCTTGCCATGAAAGGGAGCAAGGGTATAATCGAGGTAGTTCCTATCGTGGTTTCGCTAGTAGCATTCCCGACAGGAGGGCTGGGATTACCGCTAGCGTTAGGCCCTGGACCAGACATAGTGAAGGTGACAGGGGGAGAACCAGAAGTAAAAGGAGAACCCAATGAATTATAAGAGGAGTCAGAGTGCAGACTCAGAGGAGGACTAACTCGACAACGGTAGGAAGGAGTAGGTCGACCGACCGGAAAATGAGGATGAAGGCCAAGAAGTCTCCATGATATACGTCTTGGCGGCACAATGATGACAATATAAACACGACACAAAATGAGGAAGAATGACCAACAAGGGAAGGGAGGTGCAAAATAAAGTGATTACAATGTCGAAACAAGGGCAGAGAGGTGCAGTGTCAATTGATTTTACAATGTTTTAAAGTCTTTTCTTAGCAGTGTTAACTAGGCTCTTCTTTGCTTAGGGTGATTCGGTGGCATGCATTAATTTTAATTTCTAAACCCAAACATTTTGAGCGCAAAAGAAAAAGTGTGCTACATAACTGAAAATAAATCTGCAGAGAACAGTATATAATGTTGAAATAACAAAAAATTCACAGCTAACAATGCATCAATCTAACACAAGGAGGTGGGTCTCTCAAAAACTAGTCTAACAAAGGGAAAAAATCTAATCAAAACACACTGAAAATAAGCCAATAGATTTAAGGTCAGGAGGGATAAGGATCTAAAGGATAAATCTGCTAAAAAGAGGTGCAGAAAACAACAAAGAGGCAAATGCAAGGTTGCTGTAAAAGAGGAGGTAAAAATCTAAAGGTAGTAGGGAAAAGGAGGTGACCCTAAAGGCAAACCCAAAAAAAACTCTATGAGGTGATTTGAAAGGAAAAATAGCTGATATAAAAGGGATCTGAAGAGGAGGTATACAATCTGGAAAAGAGATGGCTGAAACTCTGAAAATTTAGACACCTGCAACAGCTAAAAACTCTTCCACAAAAAGTGGATGGTAATAAAGCCCTAGGGGGCTACATTCCTAATTAGTGGAGTAAAATAGAACAAAAATAGGTCTAGATAGGTGGAGACAGAGGCTGGAAAACCCTAACAGAAGCTTCATACAAACCCAGAAATCTTTCAGAAAATTTGCAGAAAAAAGTGCAGGTTGCAGGTTCTGACCTGTTTTCTGTCCAGGTCGCAGATTTGAGGCTGAAAAGTGCATCCTGCAATCTAGGTCACAGGTTCTGGGCTGAAATGTCTAACCTGCAGCTCTGGGTCTCTTGGCGGAAAATTTCATAAAAATTTGTCGTCTCAGTTGTGGGTGATGTCTGTTACATGCGCAATAGGGCCAAAAACACACCGAAGTTAGAAATTTTAAGGTTTGAGGGTTTTATAGGTGAAAAATAACAAAAAAATAGGAAAAAAAAACCTGAAGAGAAACCCTAGGGTTTGAAGTAGCTGGATATGCAGGAATATGAAAAATGACAGTGGTCGTAATTGAAAACCCGTGCAAAGTTGCCAGTTGTTAGTGTGAATCTTTCGTTGAAGTGTTTGAAAAAGGACCCTTTTAGATGTGCATAAAAAACAACCCTAACAACAAAAGGTAGCTGCTAATATCTTCAAATCTGCAGTTAGTTGATCAAGACAAATTCTACAAAAATTCAGATCTATGCGTAAAAAGACATCAAGTAGTAAAAATAAATTTTTTCTCCATACATCTAATAGACATGACAAGAATAATATTTTTGAAAGAATTTTATATTAGTGGCACCTAGGAGGAAAACAAGAAAAGTGCTTCCAATTCTCCTCAATGGGATGGGTTGTTGGAAGTACTCAGCACTTCAGATCTAGAATTTCTCTCTTGTTGGTGTAGAAAACCCAGACAAACATAGAACTCAAAGGGAGCTCACAAAGTAAATAATGGAAAATTTGACAATGATAATGGCTCAAAGTCAGACCAAGAGTATAGATCTAGAGTGATCTAATAGGCAACAAAAGGTGAAGAATGGTAGGAAAAACCCTTGTATTTATAACAAAATATTGGGTCATTCTAGATCTTGTTGCATGATTAAAATAATATTAACCAAATCTAGATCCACCTTTTATGGAATATTTTATTATATTTGTTGAAGGGGAAAGGAATTTGACTTAGGTCAAATCCCTTTATTTGTAAATAATAAATAAATAAATGATTTATTTATTATTTTAAGGAAGTGGTTGAATGATAATTAAATAAATAATGATTTATTTAATTATTTATAATTGATTTAGTCATATTTAACAAGGAATATTATTTAAATAAGATTTAAATAATTATTCCTAGAAAATAATAAGATAAATAAGGATTTATCTAATTAATTTCCTTGTTTTGGGTTAAACATGACCAGGAATAATAATTAAATTATTTTTTAATTAATTATTCCATGAGGAAAACCAAACAAATATAGATTTGTTTAATATTTCCCTTTGGGGTTTCCTGTTTAGACCATAAACAACCTAATAAATGTGTTTTATTAAGTTATTTTACATAGTGAAGGCAATTTTACTTAGGGTAAAATTTGTCTTACATGGTGTACTTGGGTCTGTCTAATGATAATAAGTTAGAGGACCAAAAAATGGTGTAACACACATTGCCTCTTTAATATGTTCAAAGTCCTTAGTTTCTTTAGGAGTCGATGAAAATGAATCTTTCTTCAATAATGTTGTTAGACGTGTTGCTATTCTCCCATAATTCTCAACAAACTTGGGATAATACCCTGTTAAATCGAGAAATCCTAGAAACTTGTTTATGGTTGTGGGGACTTTCCATTCCTTAATGGATTTAATTTTTTTAGGGTCTACCTTAACACCCTTGTGATATACAATATGACCCAGATATTCCTCCTCTTGTACTCCAAAGAAAAATTTGGATGTTTTTGCATATAATTGTTTCTCCTGCAATAGCTTGAGCACCCTCTCAACATTTTTAACATGATCCTTCCAAGACCTTTTGTATATTAGTATATCATCAAAAAATACTAGCACAAATTTTCTAAGGAACCATTTGAAAATGGAATTCATCAACCCTTGAAATGTAGAAAGTACATTGGTAAGGCCAAAAGGCATCACCAAAAATTCATAATGACCCTCATGAGTTCAAAATGTTTTTTTTTGGAATATCTTAAGTCTTCATTCTAATTTTATGATATCTTGAATGAAGATCCAAATTGGTAAAATAAATTGCTCCATGTAATTCATCCAATAATTCATCAATAACAGGAATTGGAAATTTATCTTTAATGGTGATCTTATTGAGCTCCCTATAATCCGGACACATGCGCCATGATCCATCCTTCTTTTGCACCAATACTATTGGAGTAGAGAAAGAAATTTGAATAGGTTGAATTATACTAGCCTCTAACACTTCTGCAATCATACGTTCAATTTCGCTCTTTTGGACATAAGGATATCTATAAGGCCTGATGTTTTGAGGAACACTTCCTGGAATCAAATGAATAGCATGATCATGATCACGAATAGGTGGGAGTCGTTTTAGAGTTTCAAACACTTTGGATTGATTATCCAAGACTTTTTGGAGATCTACAGAAATAGATGATTTTGATGCTGGAACTTCTAGTGAGCATAATTGTGCAATTACGCCTCGTTTTCCTTTCCTCAGAAGCGTTTTCATGACATTAGAGCTCATTATCTTTCCTGGCTTCCCTACGATACCCTGTAATTTGACTTCATTTCCTTATGAAAAAAAATTCAAGAAAATTTGTTGAAAATTAAAAGCTATCGTCCCCAAAGATTGTAAGCATTGTACTCCTAGTACAACATCAACAAGTCCCATAGGAATGGAAAGCATTGGACTATGAAATACATATTCCCCCATGGTTAACCTAATATTATGGAATTTTCTAGAGAAATTTATAGTTCCTCCATTTGCGACCATCACTTGACATTCTTTTGCTGGGTATAGGAAACAATTCAATTCCTTGGCTACCTTGCAATGAATAAAATTATGGGTACTACCCGAATCAATCAACACTATTACCTTTTTCTTCTTGATATGTCCTTCTATATTGAGAGCTTGAGGAGTGGTAATTCCTACCAATGCATTACACGACATGGTCAAACTAATTTCTTCCTCTTCTAGGGTTGGTTCCTGGAGTATATCCTCTTCTTTTGAAGATTCTTGTTCATTTTCTTCTTCCTCTTCACAATCTATGTAAAATAATTTCTCAACACACTTATGACCTTTAGCGTATTTTCTATCACCACTGTAGCAAAGCCCTTTTCCTATTTTTTCTTCCAATTTTTGTGGCGTCAACCTTGTAGGTTGTGGAAGTCTAGGAGTAGCAACACTTCCATCTTTATATATGTGAGTGGTAGGCTTCCTTATTTCCATAATTTTACATTCAATTTTTCTTGCCAACCTGATTGCCTTTTCCAATGAATCAGGTTCCCAAACGCGAAATTCATGTTGGATATTATCCTTTAAAGTCCCTATGAAAACATCAATAATGTGTTCCTCTGGAATATGATTTACCCTTATATTCAATTTTTGGATGTCCTCAATGTGCTCCACCAATGAGCCCTATTGTTTGAGATTTAACAATTGGATAGAGAAGGTGTTGCTTTTTGTATCCTCATAATTTGCTATCATTTCCCCTGTAAGATTTTACCAGGTGACATTTTTTTTACTAGGGAAAAGCCATCGGTACAATAAAAATTTATTTTTTTCTAAATTTAAAGTTGCAATGTGTACCTTTTGTGTGTTTCACACATTATTGACATCAAAATATTGCTCCATCCGTAGTATCGATGTTACAGGATCCTTGCCATCAAACTTCCTCATATCCATCTTTGGAATATGGTGGTTTTTCCATCCAACATTAGAGTTTATGAAATCATGATTAACATTTATTTTTTTCTCATCATGGGTTTCCTCTACTATATTTTCACCATTAGAAAAAATTTCTTGTATCAACTTTGCCAAACCTTCGATGTCTACTTTTAGATCATTCTTCATGTTTTCCATGTTGTCTTTCATTTCTTCATCGATCTTAGCTTCCATGTCATCCATATTAGCTTCCATGCCCACTTCCATGCCATCCATATTAGATTCCAAGCCATTCATCTTAGTTTCCATGCCTTTCTTCAAACCATCCATCTTAGTTTCCATGCCTTTCTTCAAGACTTCCATTTCATTTTTTGTTACTCTTTGTGATAGAAAAATTTGATGCACTTGCTCTTGTAATTTTGATATCTCATGTTGTGTTTCTTCGTGTTCAAGAGTCATAGTAGAGCCTTCTGAAGGCTTAATGGGTGTTGAATTCTTTTTAGGGGGCATTTTAGAACCCAATACTGATATCTATTCTTAAATATTCCCTTGGAATAAATTCAAACTATTTTTTTTTTCAAACAAGACTTATGTAATTTGAAAAATTACACACATTTTTCTTGCTTTTGAGGAGCTCGACATTGAAAATAAATTATCTCTATGATTTCAGATCCTAAATATCTAAAATATGAACCTGAAGTATGCCTCTGAATCTTCTTTCAAAAACCACAGGTCTAACCTGATTTGGATTCTTCAAGGCAAATTTATGCCCAATCTCCCACAATGACCTAATTATGGACTCGATTCATAGAGAGAACTTGTACGAGTTGCCATGTGTCACTGTTTCCTCCTTCGTGGTAGGTCTCTGTAATTTTAGTAGATTGGCAAGACTAAAGCTACGGTGACAACATTTGAATCACTTTGGGATTATAGGATCTATCCCTCCTGAATCTAGATAGGGATCTCTCTTATAAGTGTAAAGATTGATTTATCTTTAAGGATTTTAGTATGATATTAGTCTAGTTATTAAGAAAAATGGTTTTTTTTTTGTTTGTATGGTTGAGCATGATTTTTTTATTGAGTGGAAATTCCTAAAAATGAAAGATTTTCAAAGGGGGTGAAGGTGTGAACAATCAGAACAAGATTTAGCTGACAGGATAGATATGAAACAACACTTAATCCATTGGGCTATGGAGTCATAAAAGGGTTTAGATGTGCAAGAATTTCAAGAGTGATCCAAGGGTCAAGCCATCTATATCAAAAAATCCTTTATATTAAATGATGGAGTGGAACATTAAAAGTATTGAAAAAGGTGGAAGAAGTCCATAATTTCAACAAGGATTTATCAACTTTCCAAACAAGAAAAGCCTTTTTAAACAAATTTTTGAAACCAACCAAAGGCAGTGTTAACCTTAAAATTCTTTGGACAAGCTTGTATTAAAGCTAGCTTATCCGACAAACAATCTAGCAATCCACATGACTACTTTCAAAAGGGATGAAAAACAGATAAGAAAACAAAGTGCAGCTTGATATCAAGAAATATATATTACAATCAAAGCCTGCTTTAGCATACTCTTAGGGAAACCTTGAAAACAACCTTTGGAGAAAGAACTAGAAGACAGGGAATATCATAAACTTTTCTAGTCTAACTCTACTTAGCATGTAAAGAAAATATCATTCAAGAACTTCCTTTCAAGTTTTTCACCTCAAGACATGGACAAACCAACATTCCTCGATAATGTTTACACTTAACTTAAGTCATTCTTAAACACACAATTGGAGGAAAACATTAAGATAAATCTTATTAGTCAGAGAAGGGTACTGTAAACAGTAAATCCTAGCTCTATATTTGTTGTTCTTTATCAGAGAAAAGGTGAAAAATATGGCATACATGAAAGGAAAAAAAGTAACAACAAGAGGTACTTCACCAATGATATAGATCAGGATCCCAGGAATCAGATTGTATATTCATGTCAATCCAGTTACATAATTCAAGTCTAATGTTTCAATACAGCAACATCTTTTCTTCTCAGCCTAACTTCTTCGATCACAAACAGAGCTTCAAGAGCCTCTGAAAACTACTTACATGTAGAAAATTTTGAGCAACAAGTATTACATCAAAGTTTAGCAACCAACCCTTTACAATGTGCCCCTCAAGGATATTTTATAAGGAAATGACGAGGTGGAAGTGTTTCTAGGGTTCAAGTATCATTAATTCTATAGTTAATGCAATTCCTAGCCTTGAAAACCATGCAAGGCATAAGGCAGAAATGCATTTTATATATTAATCTATTTCTTCCTTTCAAGGCTTAATGGATGAGAAGATTGACTTCAAGACCCCTTCTTATCTTTGTAATAACATTGCTGTGTTGGCAATATAATGCAGAGTGTTGTCCTTGATGGCAACCCACTTGATGAAGATGATGGCAACCTACTTAATGAAGTTGTTCTTGATGCTTGATGAGTTTATTAATGATGTAAATCTGATGTTGTACAAGTAGCTCAGAAGTACCAGAGAAAGAAATATCAGTAAGGGCCAGAACAATGATGAAAAGTGTGTGACACAAAGCATACGCAGGTTTGTTTAGGAGAAGTAGCGTATGCACGCGGAAAAGTACGTGCCAAGTCGCGTATGCTCAATTGCGCTCTAAAAGAATAAAACCAGGGGTTACTACCATGGTATTGACCCATTGTATTGAGCGCTGGATTGTTTATGTGATCCCGTCCAGGAATACCATTAGAAGTTGTGTGGTTTTGGCTCATAGTATTGTCAAAGGCTAGATCTATTTAGGGAGAAGAAATTCATTGTGCAAGTGTGTGCATGAGTCTGGGTTTGAATGTATACTTCACTATGAAGGATATCTGAATGGAAAGGGTAACAGTTGATGATAGATCTGAATCTATGATGCACCTATGAAGAAAATGATGAAGAGGGATCTCTAGATCTGAAATGTATATGTATCTTCTGGATCTGTTTATGGAATGATTAGATCTGTGATATGGTGAATCTGTGCTGAAGTAAAGAATGAAGATCTAAGCTGTTTATCTGTTCTGGAGAGCCGCACTGCCCTAAAATGTCTGAAGATCTATACACAGGTTCGTCAAGGAGAAAGCGCATATATACGCGGCTTGTATTCAGCGAAAGCGTGTATGGGAATTGAAATCAGCTCTGAAATGTGTGCAGATGTATACGCGGGTTGGTATTTGTGAAAGTGCGTATATACGCATGATCAGTGAAGAAAAAGCGCGCATGTAATTTAGGGTTTACTGAAGTATGTGGTATGAAATGTCTGATCTGTTCTGCTGTTTTACTGCTATCTGTCAATGATGATCTGGGTTGTTCGAATATTGATTATGCTGCTATAGAGAAAGTTGTTGGTTTGATGAATGTTCCTTGAGCTTAATTGTGTGGGTTGGATCCAGTATGAAAATTGATGAAACGTGGTCCACAAAGGTGCTGAAGGTTGAAGCCTTCAGTCAGGGGGTCGTAGCTCCCTTCCAGGTGAGGCTGGTAAATGAGAGCAGGGGGTTGTAGCTCCCTTCCAGGTGAGGCTGGTAAACGAGAGAAGGGGGTTGTAGCTCCCTTCCAGGACAGGCTGGTAAACGAGAGCAGGGGGTTGTAGCTCCCTTCCAGGAGAGGCTGGTAAATGAGAGAAGGTTGTAGCCTTCTGAAGGTGGGTGCCTGCGTGCTGGTATGAGTCTGCGCCAGTACATGGTTGCAAGATGTTTTCTCTATAATAAAATATTGAAGGTTGAGACAACGACAGTGGTGGTTTTCTCCCAACTTGGGTTTCCACCTAAAATCCTGGTGTTCATGTGTGTTGCTTATGTGTGATGGTTTATTCTGTTATTACTACACATGCTTACTGTTAACTAAACATCTGATGAATGAATGATGCATAGACCTAAGTAAAGAAATAAATGCATAATAAGATCTCTGTGTATACGCAAGTTTTATGAAGGATATCCGCGTGTATATGCTAGTTGGCTTCAGCAAAGTAGCGTATGGGTTTTAGTGAATGGAAAAGTAAAAAGTTTTGAGTAAGTCCTAAATACTGATTCACCCCCCCCTCTCAGTATTTTCCCAACAATTGGTATCATAGCAGGTCCTTATGAAGGAGCTTGATCGCTTGAAGGAGATCTGTCATAATGGGAAAGAAGCAAGAGAAGAAGGCTACTCAAAGAAAGGAAATATCTAAGAAAGCATGTGCACCAGAAAATGAAGAAGATGAAACAGGTAGTGATTGTTGGTCTAGTGATTTATTTTCTAATGCATGCAATAGTGAAGATAGTGAAAGTAATGCTATGGATCTAGAAGCAATTCTCAAATATCAACAAAGATTATTTAATAAGAGAGAATCTGTCTACAAAGATATGATATCTAGACTGAAAAGGTTGTACGATGATGTAACCAATCGAAATAAAAGACTTGAAGTAGAAATCAATGATCTAAATAAAGATCTGGAAAAATCAAATAAGAAGAATGAAGGACTTGAAGCAGAAATCATATCTCTCAAAGAAGATCTGGAAAAATCAAACGAAAGGAATGAAGAACTTCTACAAACATTTGAAGAACGAGAAAATGGATTGAAAGAAGAAATTTTAAAATTGAATGATCAAGTAGAAGAAGGAAAAAAGGGTTGAAGAAAGCATGAAGAAGAAATGCCAAAAATTGGAGGTTGAGGTAAACATTCTCCAAGGTAAATTAGAAGAAAAGGATAAACTCTTGAGGTTTCAAGATAGTACTAAGATTCTGGACAATATTCTTAGTAATCAAAGGTCTCCTGCTATTAAACTTGGTCTTGGTTTTCATGAAACTGTTAAAGGACAATCTAGTTCACAAGGAAGTGCTAAAGATTCAAAGGATGTCAATGCAAAACCTGAAGAGTTGAAAGAAGCAAGAAGTCAACCGACAATCATGAATTCTCAAAGGAAATCATTCAATAATTTTGAATGCTTTAGATGTCATAATTATGGGAATGTTGCAGCAAATTGCAGAAGCAGATCATTTCAGTCACAATCAAACAGATTCTATTCAGAAAGGTACTCTGGTTGCTTCAAGGGATATTGTTTTTCATGCAGCAAGTATGGTCATAAAGCAGCTGATTGCAATAGAAGAAATAATAGAAAAATACACTATGATCCTTATGCTTACTTCTCTGGTCACATGAGATGCTATACTTGTAACAAGTATGGACATGTAGAAAAGGAATGCAGGATGAACAGATCTGAGAAATTGGATAACTTCCAGCACACAATTAGAAAGTTCAAGCAAAGCTGGATAAATAAGGAGGACCGATCAGAAACGTAGGGAATATTGACCCTACTGCAGTGATCTGCTTCTAAAGCTTACTTCTCTTAATGACTGCAGGAGTGATGTGAGATACATTATAGGGATTAGTAATGTATCGTCATAGGGGGGCGATGTATGGTGATTCCCATAATGGTTTTGGTTATTCTGGTTATGTTTATTTCTGACAGAGTATCTGATGTGAAGAAGACAGGTACAGGTGGTACAAACTCAGGGGGAGATGAAGGAATGTGAATTTTTCAATGTTTCACTTTCCATACGCAGGTTCTGTGAACTAAAGCCACATATACATGCGAGTTACAGAGGATACAGTCGCGTATGCATTTATGACAAGAAAAATAGTATGACAAGCTAAAGATCAGGAGCACAGGTTCAGGGGGAGCATCAGTCTGACTACTAACGATTGTATTATTGGCACTGTATCTTCTTATTTCTTAGTTCTAAATTATGATGACATGATACATGGTTTCTTATGATGAGATTATGGATGAGCCCTGTTTGCTTTTTGCTAAAGAGTATTCTTGGTTTTCACACATGGATGAGATGGAAGTCTTATGATTCAGAGATAAGGACAGATCATGCAGAGATTGTTGTTGATAACTTGCTGTTGAAAGAGTTTCAGGTTGCACAAGCTAACGAGGAGCCTTGGTTATATGGAAAGGATGCTTGGATGCACATTTTCAGGGGGAGCATTAGCCTTGCTGAGCATAATGCATTGTTGGCATTATGATGATTCTGAAATAAGATCTCTTGAGGTCTTTCTGGTACTGGTCATAAAAAGTCATATTTGTAATTTGATGAAAAGGTCATGTTGAGACCTATGATGTAAAATTGTAATATTCAGTCATGAAAGGACTTCATCAAATATGTAAACCCACTTGGTTGGGTACTTGAGTCAAAATGTGTAAACCCTCTTGGTTGGGTAGTTGAGTCAAATTTTGTAAACCCACTTGGTTGGCGATTTGAATCTAATATGTAAATCCACTTGGTTGAATCTTTGATGTAAGTATGAGTCCTTGGTGATAGGAAGGTCATAGAGTCATGTACTTCATTGAAAAATATGTTTGAATATTCAGCATGAACTCAGGGGGAGCATGGTAACTTCAATGCACATCAGATCTACAACACTCTTCTATCTACATGAGGAGAAAACAAACTTGTGTTGGTTTTGATCCGCCCTTTGCCCTTGATGTCAAAGGGGGAGAGTGACATGGTTTTTGAATAGGGGAGAATATCATTATGCTTAATGTATCTATCTGTTGTGGTGATCAAACACCATCGTGGTTGCCATCAAGTCCAAAGGGGGAGATTGTTGGCAATATGATGCAGAGTGTTGTCCTTGATGGTAACCCACTTGATGAAGATGATGGAAACCTACTTAATGAAGTTATTCTTGATGCTTGATGAGTTTATTAATGATGTAAATCTGATGTTCTACAAGTAGCTCAGAAGTACCAGAGAAATAAATATCAGTAAGGGCCAAAACAATGATGAAAAGTGTGTAACACAAAGCATACGCGGGTTTGTTTAGGAGAAGTAGCGTATGCACACGGAAAAGTACGTGCAAAGTCACGTATGACCAATTGTGCTCTAAAAGAATAAAACCAGGGGTTACTACCATGGTATTGACCCATTTTATTAAGCGCTGGATTGTCTATGTGATCCCGTCCAGGAATACCATCGGAAGTTGTGTGGTTTTGGCTCATGGTATTGTCAAAGGCTAGATCTATCTAAGGAGAAGAAATTCATTGTGCAAGGTGTGCATGAGTATGGGTTTGAATGTATACTTCACTCTGAAGTATTTCTGAATGGAAAGGGTAACAGTTTGATGATAGATCTGAATCTATGATGCACCTATGAATAAAATGATGAAGAGGGATCTGTAGATCTGAAATGTATATGTATTTTCTAGATCTGTTTAAAGAATGATTAGATCTGTGATCTGGCGAATCTGTGCTGAAGTAAAGAATGAAGATCTGAGCTGTTTATCTATTCTGGAGAGTTACACTGCCCTAAAATGTCTGAATATATATACGCAGGTTCGTCGAGGAGAAAGAGTGTATATACGCGACTCGTATTCAGAGAAACCGCGTATGGGAATTGAAGTCAGCTCTGAAATGTGTGCAAATGTATACGCAGGTTGGTATTTGTGAAAGTGTGTATATACGCAGGTTCAGTGAATAAAAAGCGCGTATGTAATTTAGGGTTTGCTAAATTATATGGTATGAAATGTCTGATTTGTTCTGTTGTTTTACTGCTATCTATTAATGATGATCTGGGTTGTTCGAATGTTGCTATAGAGAAAGTTGTTGGTCTAATGAATGTTCCTTGAGCTTAATTGTGTGGGTTGGATCCAGTATGAAAATTGATGAAACGTGGTCCACAAATATGCTGAAGGTTGAAGCCTTCAGTTAGGGGGTTGTAGCTCCCTTCCAGGTGAGGCTGGTAAATGAGAGCAGGGGTTCGTAGCTCCCTTCCAGTTGAGGATGGTAAACGAGAGCAAGGAGTCGTAGCTCCCTTCCAGGTGAGGCTAGTAAACGAGAGCAAGGGGTTGTAGCTCCCTTCCAAGAGAGGCTGGTAAACGAGAGAAGGTTGTAGCCTTCTGCAGGTGGGTGCCTATGTGCTGGTATGAGTCTGCGCCAATACATGGTTGTAAGATGTTTTCTCTATAATAAATAATTGAAGGCTGAGACAACGGCAGCGGTGGTTTTCTCCCGACTTGGGTTTCCACCTAAAATCCTGGTGTTCATGTGTGTTGCTTATGTGTGATGGTTTATTCTGTTATTACTGCACATGCTTACTGTTAACTAAACATCTGATGAATGAATGATGCATAGACCTAATTAAAGAAATAAATGCATAATAATATCTCTGTGTATATGCGAGTTTTATGAAGGATATACATGTGTATACGCTAGTTGGCTTCAGCAAAGTAGCGTATGGGTTTTAGTGAATGAAAAGTAAAAATTTTTGAGTAAGTCCTAAATACTGAGTAAGTTTATGAGTAAGTCCTAAATACTTGGGGTCAAAGTGTAATCTAGGCCGTTGGTTTCAAGCGATGGACGGCCAGCATCAGGGAAAAGAGGAAGGGTGGAAGACTTGGTGGTGAGCGGAAATCAAAGCCGTCGGATGAGATAAACCAACGGTCGGGATTAAAAGCTGAAAAGAAAATGCAATGGAGAAAGGTGGAAATGCGGAAAACCAGAGTGGTTTTCACATGGTATTGGGAGTGGTATATGGTTTTCACAAAAAAATGTAGTATGATACACTTGTCGATGCATGTACTTTCCAATACCACTGGTTTCAGACTTTTTTTGGATGTTAATATGTAGTCTTAAAATTTTTGCGAAAATCATTATCAACCGTCGAATCGGAGGGCCCAGATCTGATGGTGCAGAAAAATTGTGATGGGGTATATTGCAGGGTGGGGAGATAGTGGGATTGACGTGGCAACTTGTGAGTGGACGGGAGTTTTACGAGGTGGGAGGTAGGTCCCAAAGGAGTTGGGCCTATCATATTTGATCTAGACCGTAGGATCTGACGAATGAACGGTCGAGATTTGTCGATAGGGCAGAATTATGAAATGAAGAGGAGAAATGACATGGTGATCGAGTTTAATCCTAATCATTAGATTTTAGAAATTGATGATCAGGATTCGAACGATGGAGTGGTGAAATAAATGTAAGGCAGGGGATCGGGCAGAAGGGAAAAAGCACGAGAGTTGTTGATCGGTTTATATCAACGGTCAATATTCGACCAAAAACTTAACTATCGAGTTTTATGAAAACAAATAAAAGTTGGGTTTTTGCGGGGTTTGGATATGTTTCAAGGCCTTAGTGCTCGGTTGCAGGGCTTAAGGTCCTATGAATATCAAGATCTAAGGGAAATAAGCCCTTGGGGGCTTAACGGAATTTCATATGCAGAAAGGGTTTTTTTGGCCTAAAAACAAAGTTTTTAAGGCAATTTGAGGGTTCCGGTAGAGGAAAGAAGAGGATTTAGAACCAAATGAGGGGGAGTATAAGGTTTTAAAGGGACCTTAGAATTATTTTAAAGGTTAAATGGAGGCTTATGGAGGGGTTTCTATGGAGGAAAATGGGATGAAAATGGAGTTCAATTATGAAGAAAGGAGGGGTAAAAATGATGGGAAAATGGGATTTTAAGCAGTCTTCTTCTTGGAAAACAACAAATTTCTTAGGATAAGAGGGAAACAGTAGTGAATATTAAGAAAAGGATTATTTATCTTCATAAGACTTTAATAACTAACAATTTGGCATGAAATTGTTTCTTAAAGGCTTAAACAAGATCTAGCCACCATTTGATATGACAAATTTTTATAGGTGGATAACAGTGGCTCTACATGGGGATGGCATCTTCTTGAAGGTGTCAAGAACTTCAGACATGTTTTCTCTGGAAGCTGATCAATGCCTCATCCATTCGGCTGTAATTTTCCTTCTTTGGCTAGTCTTCTTTTGATCTGACAATGTTTGCAGCCATTAAAAGCAATGGAATTCTATCAAAACACATGTCTACCTACCCAATCCTAATGATCTAACATTTTTTCTTCTTTCAGAGTGCATTTGTATTGGAAAACTCTTTTCATCAACATTTTATTCTTTTGAAAACATAAAACTAATCTAACTCTACTCTTATTTCTCCATGAACTCAGATTAAGCAGTTGAGTTCATAATCTTCTCTACCTAACTACTATCTATCAGGATTAGACTGTCTCACAGATTTTATTCTCTAAATTATAAAACAGAAATTTAAAAGAAGACAAGCCAGGATTGAACAATCTAACTTGTTGCTAATCTATGGCACAAAAACAAGCTGCACATAGACTAAAATTGTAGAAAAGTAAAGCAAAATGGTGAAGGCTTAAGATTTGAAAATTTAAGAACATCGTTATCTTTTCTTTAGCTCTGATTTTGAATCATTTCGAGTTGTTTTCTATTTGTTCTCTGGTTCAAGCTTTGGGCCTTTTAGAACTACTTCTTCTATCTTTGACTCAAGATTTTAAACAGATTTTAGAGCCATTCTTCTTTTTGAAACTCATAGGTTCATATTTTGAGCTTGTTTGAACCTTTTTCTTCTATCCTAATCTACCTTACTGATAAGCCAAGACTATGATGTTTAGCTAATCTATTCATGATGCAGGAGCATCAACCGACATCAACCAACATCGCATCCAGAAGCCACATCATTTCTAGATTTAAGGAGAGCGAGCCTTGTGGAAGGCAAAACTAGAGCACAACTATACAAAGATGTGATCGTTGCACTGAGATAAGCATGAATCGAGATCCTTATGAAGTCTTAGGGATTCATTGAATTAATTCTAAGGAGTCGTTTATTACGTGTAGGAGGAGATTTCAGATCTGTCGTGATCCACGCTATTTCAGTTTTTATATATTGTAATCTGCAATTTGAAGAGGGCGACCATTTGGAAATGTGCAGGCCCAATAGGACGTCATGGGAATCATAGTTTGTACTCAGTATTAAATGACCATGTATTGATTTGCTTGTAGATCTCTATGTATTTTAACATTCACCTATGTGTCATCTACGAAGGAACTGTTTTCTGTTGTTGTTCGTTGTTTGTAGTTGTGCGTCACTATTGAAAATCAATGCCATTTTCTGTTCATTTAAAAAAGTGTTAGCGCAAGCTGTGTGTGTCAGTCCAATGAAATCATTCATAAGTTTTGAGTGATTTTTGATCTGCAATAAATCCGAGCAAGAGGAGCCATGCGTTTAAAAACATAAAGGAAGATGCTCCTTAAGTCTGGCAAAATCATGGTTGAGAATAATTACTGTTCAAGTGTGATCTGTGTTGCACAAACGTTGTATTTATTGGTTGTGGAGTATATGGTTTGAACCTCTTAAAACAATCTTATTTCTGTGTAGTGAAATTTTTAGTACAGCTCGTGGGCCCATAACCCACGGGTCAAGGTTCGAAATTTCTACATGAAAGGAGATTTTGGCAACACCCCAAAATCTCTTTTCATCAAGTGATATCAGAGCAGGCAAATGATTTCCTGCGAGAAGGAAGAAGAATGCAAGCAGAAGGGAAAAGAGGTACAGTTGTGTTAAAGCTGGAGATTTTATGGTCTTATCGTTGTATAGATGGTGGCAGTGAAAGGTGAGAAGATTTGCAGCAACCTAAAGCAAGGTGTGCTCAATTGGTTCCAGAGAAAAGAACCAGAAGGATGCCAAAAGACCAAGTGAGGAGGGCTTGGTGAGGTATCATGTAACAGAGGAAGATTTTTACTGCAAAGGCTGGTTGCAGCTCACAAAATATCATGAAGGCAGTTCCACTGAAGAAATGAAGTGGATAGAATTGCTAAGGACAAGGAGAAGCATATGAACAGGAGGTCATAAATTTTTGTACCTCGGGACTCTGATGCAGGAGCATCAACCGACATTAACCAACATCGCATCTAGAAGCCACATCATTTCTAGATTTAAGGAGAGCAAGCCTTGTGGAAGGAAAAATTAGAGCACAACTATACAAAGATGTGATCTTTGCACTGAGATAAGCATGAATCGAGATCCTTATGAAGTCTTAGGGATTCATTGAATTAATTTCAGGGAGTCGTTGATTACGTGTAGGAGGAGATTTCAGATTTGTCGTGATCCACGCTATTTCAGTTTTTATATATTGTAATCTACAATTTGAAGAGGGCGTCCATTTGGAAATGTGTAGGCCCAATAGGACGTCATGGGCATCATAGTTTGAAAATTCACCTATGTGTCATCTACGAAGGAACTGTTTTCTGTTATTGTTCGTTGTTTGTAGTTGTGTGTCACTATTGAAAATCAATGCCATTTTCTGTTCATTTAAAAAAGTGTTATCGCAAGCTATGTGTGTGATTCTAATGAAATCATTTGGAAGTTTTGAGTGTGTTTTGATCTGCAATAAATCCGAGCAAGAGGAGCCATGTGTTTAAAAACATAAAGGAAGACGCTCCTTAAGTATGTCAAAATCGTGGTTGAGAATAATTACTCTTCAAGCGTGATCTATGTTGTGCAGACCTCGTATTGATTGGTTGTGGAGTATATGGTTTGAACCTCTTAAAACAATCTTATTTATGTGTAGTGAACTTTTTAGTACAGCTCGTGGGCCCATAACCCACAGGTCAAGGTTCGAAATTTCTACATGAAAGGAGATTTTGGCAATACCCCAAGATCTCTTTTCATCAATTCACTAACCTATCAGCAAAAAAATTAAAACTAATTAGTCATGATTAGGCTTTATGACTAAGTAGGAGTGTGTTTCTTAGGAGTGGCATTTGAGCTTGCACACTTTCAAACTTTGTTTCTCTTTTTTGGTATGGGGTTGTACCTTTATTTTCTTTACAATCTGCCCTCTTTTCTTTTTCTATTTTTTTTGAATTTTTCATATTTCTAACTTTTAATTCAATGTTCAAACAATGATATTAACAATGAGGAAAAATAAAAGAAAAGCATCCAACTGATATGGTTAAGAGAAATAATGTTTGAGCATCCTTCCATTGACAAGACTTCCATAGAGTTCAGCTCCATTCAATTCTTGCAAAAAATAAGCATTGTTACCAGCAATAGAATGAATGAGATAAGGGCCAAGCCATAAGTTATAAAATTTCCCATGCTTGCCCTTATCTTCTCTCCTAGAATCCCACTTTAAAACTTTGTCACCAATGTTGAAATCGTTGGCCTTTGTCCTTCTATCGAACAACTTCTTTATACTTTCTTTCGTGTGTAATGCTCTGTTGTAGAATTCCTCTCTAGTTTGCTAAAGATGCATAGTCTGATTTATTCTTCTTGTCATATCATTTTCTTCAGACTGAACCTCTTGGATCAGGTTCATGACTGGAACTCCTAGACTGGTTGGAAAAATTGCATCTGCTCCATAAACTAGATGGTAGGGTGACATTCCAATTGATTTCTTAAGATTTAATCTGTCAGCCCATAATGCATGTACTAGCTTTGTGTGCCATGATTTCTTATTGTCTTCCAGCAACTTCTTGAATATATTTACTAAAATTTTGTTTGAGGATTCTGCTAACGCATTACCTTGAGGGTAATAAGCAGTCGAATGACTCAATGTAATCTGATATTTGTGATAGAATTTAGCCATCTTTTTGGATCCAAATGCAGCAGCATTTTCTGTGATAATCTTCCTAGGACAACCAAATCTAGAGAGGATATTATTTTCAAGGAATTTTATGATGACAGATTCATTTGCTTGCCTAGAATGGATGGCTTCTATCCATTTCATAAAGTATTCTGTTACAGTTAGAATCCATCTATGTTGGGCAGATGAGGGTGGATGGATTTCTCCTATGAAGTCTAGACCCCACTATTGAGAAGGAGCTTCAACAGTGATTGGATGCAAAGGTAAGGGAAACAATTTTATTTTGCCTTCAAAAAGTTGGCATCTGTGAGAGGAAATAATCATTTTATGGACATCTTGAAAGAGGGTGGGCCAATAGTAACCAGCTTTAAGGATTTTATTGGTAGTTGCTTTCCAATAGAGGTGGCCTCCACATTCTCCTTCATGGAACTCATAATTGATCCTATCTGCATCATTCTCAGGCAAACATTTAAGCAATAATCCATTAGCATTTTTCCAATATAGACATTTATCTACAATGCAGTAATTAACAATTTTCAACTTCATAAATCTTGCCTTTGTTTTAGACAAACCAGGAGGTGTATTCAAATTCAACAAAACATACAAAATGTCAGTATACCAAGGTGAAAGCAAAAAATGGTCTCCAACAATGGGATTTGACAATTCCTCTTGTTCATCTAATGCATCTTTTATATTTATATCAAGAGCTTCAAAATTTGACTCAGCCATAAATATAGCTAGTCCTTGATCTTTTATGAGCTTAGTGGGCTTGATTTCTAAATCATATTCAAGTATCACAGCTATCCACTTTCCTCTTTTTCCATCTGGATCCTGTGTTAGAATATCTTTCACAACTGAATTTGGGACAAATGTAATTATGTCAGAATGTAGAATGTAAACTCTGAAGTATTTTAAGGCTTTGACTAAGGAAAAGGCTTGTTTTTCCATGATATTGTATTTCAGAGGTTCATCTCTCAATTCCTTACTAAAGAATGCAATTGGCTGCTCTTTTCCATTCAAGTTTTTCTGTAGTAGGACAACAACAACTGTGTGTTCTGATGCAAATGAGAAAATGAAGAAATCCTTTGCAAAATCAGGGCTAATGAGAACTGGTGTTTTGGTTTAGGCTTGTTTTACCAATTCAAATGATTTCTTTGATTCTCAGGTCCATTTAACTCCTTCTTCCTACTTCAACATGTTTGTTATGTTTCTAAGTAGTTCAGCCAAGTTGGGTATGAACCTTCTCAAGAAATTAATCTTCCCAATGAAAGATTGAAGTTCCTTGATGTTTCTAGGATGGTTGATTTGAAATATACCATCAATTCTCTTTGGGTATATCTTTATTTCTTCTTCTAGTATGATGTGTCCAAGTAGTTTACCTTCTTGGAGACCAAACATTGTTTTCTTTGGATTTAAAGATAACCCATATTTTTTGCATTTCTCAAAGACTTTTCTCAAGTGTTCTAGGTGTTCTTCATCTATTTTGGAAAAAACAGTGATATCTTCAAGGTAAATAATGATAAAGTAGCCTAATTCTTCAGAGAATGCAATATCCATGGCTCTCTGAAAAGTAGCACCAACATTCATTAAACCAAAGGGAATTTTCACATACATGAAAGTACACCAAGGTGTAGTAAAGGTTGTTTTAAGTTGATCATGAGGATGTGCTAATATCTGATTGTATCCTGAGAAGCCATCTAACAGAGAAATCCTTTTAAAACCAATTACCCTTTGTAAAATATGATTCATCTTGGGTAAAGGGTAGTTTTCCTTTAGTGAGTATTTTTTTAAGTTCCTAAAGTCAATAAAAAGCCTTATTTCTCCTGTTTTATTTTTTACTGACACAAGATTAGACACCCACTTTGAGTATCTAATAGGGACAATAATTCCAGCTTCATACATTTTCTTGATTTCTTTCTCAACCAAAGGTAATTGAACAAGGTTAATTCTGCACAATTTTTGTTTAAAAGGTTTTTGGTTTTCTTTGAGCGGTATCTTGTGCTGAATTATTTCTGTATCATAAGACTTTAGATCCTCATAACTCCATGCAAATACATCAGAAAATTCCTTAAACAGTTCAATGTATTTCAGCTTGACGTGAGCTGGTAAATTTTTAGACAGTTTGATCATTTTTGGCTTTAGTTCACTGCCTATCTTACATTCTTCAACTTTAGTTTCAACAGGCTCTAGTTTTGGTTTCTTGGCAACATCATTGAAATCAAACAACTCTTCTAATGGGACTAGACCTTTTGGAAAACTTTGAGTGTTATATTGTAGTGTTTCTAAGTCTTCTTTTCTTAAATCTACACTAATTTCTATGGTATTTTGAATTTTATTAGACAACAGATTTATATCAACAATCTTTGGAGAATTTAATTCTTCATCAAGTGGGTTTTCTTCAATAGGACAGTCATTTTCATAATCTGAATCTGAACTTGGTGGTTCAAATTCATTTCTGGACTGTAGGAAGTCTTCTATTTGTTTATCTCCATCAAATACTTGCTAGTATTTCTCATTGTCTGGGACAATTGATCTGAATTTAACTTGGGTTGTGCATTTTTTGGTTTCATAAGGTGTTAAACATGTTCTAGTAGCAAAAGCTAAACTATGGGCAAGGATATTTTTGTCTCTTGGGACAAAGATAAGTTGGGATTCCTTGAATGTTATTAGTAAGTCCATGACATCATTTCTATAGGCTCCAAGCCTAGGGTTTTTGGCACTATATTCCCCATTCACTTGCCAAACAATCAACTCTGAATCCCCATGAAATTTTATCCTTTTGGCTCCTAATTTCTTCAACAAGTGTAGGCCTAAAAGGAGGGATTCATACTCATCTATGTTATTTGAACATTGAAAATTTAATTTGTAGGAATGCCCTTTAGTGTGATTATTTTCAGTGTTATGTATCCAAATGCCTGCACCTGCATTAGTGCAAGAGCCATCAAAATTAATACTCCAAAGAGGACTAGTTTCGGATTCAGCAGTTTGACTACTATCCTCTTTATCTTGTGTGTTTTTAGATTGTTCTTGACGGTCAATATTGTGTTGAAATTGTTCTAGTTCCTCATGTTCTTCATTAATTTGAGGATTCTTTTCTTGGTTCTCAAGGTTAACAAGTAATGGATGACTATTTTGTAGCTCAAGACCTTTGATTAATTTACAGTGATTTTATGTTTTGACAGACGGTTTTGACCCTTCTGTCATGTCTCCTTCCTTTGCTATGTCTGCCACTATATTACAATGAGGAGTGGCCACTAAGTCAGTTAAGGTTTCTTTCTCATTAACTATTTCATGATTGAAGAGAATAAATGAGTCAAGGCTTGTATGTACATAATAGATAGGAGATTGTTCTAGTCTTTCTTGGCTACTTACCATGTATTGCATATGAGATTCCCTATAAAGTCTTCTTGTTTGATTAAAAATAGGGATGGTAGCATATGTCATATCCATTTTCATTGTCCCTTGTAACTTAGCTCCCCAAGATCTTGATAACAGCATACCATATTTGGGGGTACATCAGCCACTACAATATCCATCACTAAACACTTGGCTGGAATTTGTGCCAAGTTTACACATATATCTTTGATCAAACCTAAACATTTCACTCTACTGGAGTCAAAGGAGTATAGATCTTTGTATGGTCTGGTAATTTCAAGGCTTAGGCTCTCCATTACTGATTTGGGAATTAAGTTATGAGAGGCCCCTCAGTCATGCATAGCATTGTGTAAAATTTTGCCATGAATCTTCAAACTAACATAAAAAGGAGGACCTGGTGCTTCCTGGTATCTTCCCTCAATCTTAGGACCAAATAAAAGATCTGGTTGGTCATCATTAAGATTGACAGTGTCATTGTTCTCTATTATGTTGAAAGCTTTCAAAATTTGTGATCTATATACATCTTGGGTGGCTAATTCGGTAAGAGGAATAGAGATTTTTATCTTGGCAATTTCCTACTCCAAACTAAAAGGCAGCTAATTTTTTACAAAGTTTGTTTCAGTCTTATTAACCACCACTTTATCAGCAAAATCAATTTGCTAATTTTCTCTATTTACATTAGTCAAAATTGTTTTAGCAGGAGCATTAGCTGAGGTGCTAACGCTGCTAAGGTCTGGACTCTGTTTTTCATTAATTTGAGTGTCTTTCTCTTTGTTTTGATCAGGATTTACAACCACTATTTTTTCCTTTTGTTTAGTGTTTTTGGATTTAATCACAGGGCTGTTTTTTGGAGAATTGTGAGAGGTTTTTTTTTTGGGAGTTTCATGATTCTTTTTACTCCTAAGGTCATACTCTTTTGGAGTTTTATGATGACATTTTCCAGCTCTTGATAATAATATTCATCCTCTGCTCTTTTATCATCATAGGATGTGTAAAGACCTTGTTTTCTATTGTAATGAACATCAAAAATATCATTATCTACTCCCAACATGTTTATGTCATCTTCCTCTGTTGTTTAATTGTTTCTTCAACCTCACTTACATAGTTTTGATGAAAAGGAGGTGTAATCTATTGATCATCCTCTCTTGGTCTATTTTGAGGCTGATTTCTCCTAAAATTTTGATTTTGATTTTGATTTCTGTTTTGAAGAGTTGATTGGTTTTGACTAGCTTGTGCTCTCTCAAGTATGCTCATCTTTTTCATCATTTCCTCCATCATTCTTTCCACCTTTGAGCTAGATGTGGAAGGGGAAGATTCCTCCCTAAATGATACTTTCTTCTCATTTCTCATTCTTGCTCTTTTCTCCATCAGATTAACTTCCACATCTAGAGCTCCTTTTTGCATGTCTTCTAAAGTGGAAGAGTCTCTTTCTCTGAGTTGATAGGCCATTTCAAGATCAAATCCTTTAGGAAACTTGTTTAAGGAGGAGCCTTGTGGGGGTTTCAAATCTGGGGGAAGGGCATTATAAACACTATTGAATCTAGTGCAATAAGCTTGAACACTCTCTCCAACATTTATTTTAAGATTCTTGTAGTCTGAAAGTATTTGAAAAGGGTTTTTCTTAACTTCCCATTTTTTTAGGAATAACTGATGAAGGGCTTGGATATGATTAATACTATTAGGGGTTAAAATTTTAAACCATTTTCTTGCTTCTCCCCCTAAAATTTGATTAAATAACCTTAGTTTGACAGTTTCATCATCAATCTCATTTCTATCAAAATAGTCATTCATCTTGTCCACATGTTGTGAAGCAGCAGTAGCACCACTGGCATCAAACAATGGTATCTTGGACTGATAGTCCTGTGTTAGATTGAATAAAGGTATAGGGCATACCATGCTGCCATTATAGGAGGTTGTGGAAAAAGAGTGTTAGAAAAATTACATGTTATAGAGCAATGAAACACATAAAATATGGAGAAAATACAAGCACACAAAACACATAAAACCAGAGAGACATAGATATACGTGGTTCACCCAGTTTTGGCTACGTCCACCCCAAATATCCAGTCCTTCCTTTCTATTATCCAGCAAAATGAAGAGACACAACCTACTGTAGATCCGCTGTAATATCCTTTGTTCTCTCTCACAGTCTCCCTATCTATTTCTCGCTCTGAGAATACACAGCTGCAATACAATAACCTCATAAAAAGAGAGGGGTTTCCTTCTAGGGCAAAAAACCCTAAAATAAACATAACTTCTACTGTCAGATCATCCGCCTAATCAACGGCCCAGATTGACTTGAAATTACTATACTTTTACAAGGCAATTTTACATCTGTTCATAGCTTCAAGGGTGCTGCCCCCGAAACCCCTCGGGAGGGGGGGGGGGAGGGGGCATAAAGTTGCTACGCCTCCGCCTGGACCCCCCACGGTAGTGATTAATTACGAGTAGCATTGCCGCCCCTTTTAAGGTACAAGGGTCCAATGTTGTGATAAAAAGTAAACAAGATAATCATGCTCCACACCCAAAAATCTCCCACTTGGAGACTGATTATAGAAACTCCATCGTTGCTTCATTTTCTGGACAATGACTCCTCTTTGGATCTAGTTGTTTCTCATCTTGATCGTCATCCTTTAAGACCAACTGAAACTGAGAACATTCTCAGTTTCTCTGTAATGTCCCATAATAATTATAAAATAATAAATAATATATAAATATATAATATAATTTAATAAAGAAGTAAATAAATAAATTGTCAAATTTAACATAAACAAATAATAATCAACTCATAAATTGTTTAACTAATCATCATGAAATTTCCAGAACATGAGCGAGACAACTTACCTGTAATGGCGTTTTTCCTTACATGAGACTCCAAGGTTGAATGCTAGCTGAATCCTGCTGACCGCAACAGAGTTTTGGGGACAACTCTCCACCCAACCGTAGGCTCAGTTGTATCTAATATTTCCACAGCTAGCCACCCCCGAGCCCTCAATCAACGTACTACTGCCAGGGTATCCTTTGCCTCACTATACCTTTCTCTCCAGAGAATGGATGAAAGAATGAATTCCTTGAACCTTCCTCAATGTCTATTAAATAGACCAAACCATGGAATGGGAACCACATGCATATGTATAACTACATGCATATGTATAACTATTTAAATATGTGAATACCCAAAAATGATTTGTAATTTACAATTCCATTCAAAACCTCATTACCAACCAACCACAACATTATGGGATTAAGTATTAAAATTAAAAATATTTCTATCCAGAAATTCTATATACAAAAAAATATTAAAGTTACATAATCTATGTGGCATTTTAATTTCTTAACTTATTTATAATCTAAATAATATAACATAATGTGTGTGCATGTGGTTCCCATTCCATGGTTTTGTCTATTTAATAGACATTGAGGAAGGTTCAAGGCATTCATTCTTTCATCCATTCTCTAGAGAGAAAGGTATAGTGAGGAAAAGGATACCCTGGCAGTAGTATGTTGATTGAGGGCTCAGGGGTGGCCAGCTGTGGAAAGATTACATACAGCTGATCCTACGGTTGGGTGGAGAGCTGTCCCCAAAACTCTGTTGAGGTTAGCAAGATTCAGCTAGCATTCAACCTTGGAGTCTCAAGTAAGGAAAAATGCCATTACAGGTAACTTGTCTCGCTCATGTTCTGGAAATTTCATGATGATTAGTTAAACAGTTTATGAGTTGATTATTATTTGTTTATGTTAAATTTGATTTTTTTTTACATGTGATGTTTTAGATCTAGAATTAGGGTTAGTTCTATTACATTCTCCCTGGTTAGAACTTTTGTTAGCATATCTGCAGGATTCTGGCTAGTGTGTATCTTTTCCAACTTCAACTCTCCATCTTCCAATACTGACTGTATGAAATGGTACTTGAGATGTATGTGTTTAGTCCTAGAATGAAATGCTGAGTTCTTTGTAAGATGAATGGAACTTTGGCTATCGCTATATAATGTGCCCATATCATGCTTCTTACCCAATTCATCCATAAACCTTTATAACCAAATCATTTCTTTACTATCCTCTGTAGCAGCAACATACTTTTATTCTATTGTTGAAAGTGCAACAACACTTTGGATTTTTGAAACCCAACTGATAGCTATTCCACCGACAGTAAATACATATCCTGTAGTGCTCCTCCTGTTATCTCTATCACCTACCACATCTGCATCAACATATCCCTGTAGAGCAATGTTTGAACCACCAAAGCATAATGTTTGATTTGTGGTACCTCTCAAATATCTGAGAATCCGTTTTACTGCCATCCAATGTTCTTTTCCTGGATTATTCATGTACCTGCTTACAACTCCCATTGTATGTGCAATATCAGGCCTTGTGCAGACCATTGCATACATTAAGCTTCCAACTGCTGATGCATATGGAACTTTAGGCATATAATCCATGTCTTCTTGGGTCTTTGTGCACATCTCCTTACTAAGTTTTAAATGGCTAGAAAAAGGTGTGCTAACCAGTTTTTCATTGTGCATATTAAATCTTTTCAACACCTTTTGTATGTACTCATTTTGAGATAGTGTTAATTTGCGATTTTTCCTGTCTCTAGTTATTCTCGTACCAAGGATTTGCTTTCCAGCTCCCAAATCCTTTATTGCAAATGAATTTTCCAATTTTCTTTTGAGCACATTTATTTCCTACATGTTAGACCCTGCAACAAGCATGTCATCTACATACAATAACAATATAATATAGCTACCATCATTATGCTTTTTCAGGTAAACACAATGATTAGAGTGACATCTAGTATAACCTTGTTCAAACATAAACTTGTCAAATTTCAGATACCACTGCCATGGAGCCAGTTTTAAGCCGTACAAGCTCTTATTTAACTTGCACATAAAATTTTCTTTCCCTTTGACCTCATATCCTTCTGGTTGTTGCATATATATCTCTTCCTCCAAATCTCCATGGAGAAATGTTGTCTTTACATCTAATTGTTCAAGATGTATATCTTCTGTTGCTACAAGACTTAAGATAGTTTTGACTGAAGTCATCTTAACAACAGGAGAAAATATTTCATTAAAATCAATACCTTTCTTTTGTGCAAACCCCTTCACCACAAGTCTAGCTTTGTACCTTTGTTTCATCCATCTTCTTCCTTCAGCCTGTAAATCCATTTATTCTGCAATGTAGTTTTACCTGCAGGAAATCTAATTAATTCCCAAGTTTTTTATGCATTAAGGAGTCCATCTCTTCTTCCATGGCTAGCTCCCACTTCTTCCTGCTTTCAACCTACATTGCTTCTTCATAACATTCGGGTTCACCAGAATTAGTCAACAATAAATAATATAATGAAGGAGAGTATCATTCAAGGGGTCTACGTATCCTGGTAGATCTTCTAACACCACTTTCAGGTGTTTGAGGTTCTTGTTGCTGTTGTTGTGGTTGTTTATTATTATTATTTTCAGGCACCTTTACTTTTTCAGTTATCTCATTAAGAACGATGTATTCCTTGCTTTATTTTTCTTATTTCTTTTCCTGCAACTGATTCTTATACAAGACCTTTTCATTGAATATTACATCTCTGCTCCTAATTATTTTGTGATTTTCATAATCATATAAGCGATAAAAAAAATCATTAACACCATATCCAATAAACATACATTTCTTTGATTTTTCCTCAAGCTTTGTTCTATTTTCTTTATTAATATGGACAAAAGCCTCACAACCAAAAGGCTTTAAAAAAGAGTAGTTTACCTTTTTACCTGTCTATGCTTCCTCTGGAATACCACCATCCAAGGAACTTGAAGGCCCTATATTTACTAGATAAACAACAGTATCTACAGCAACTACCCAAAATTGTAAAGGAAATCCAGCATGAAATCTCATGCACCTTGCATGCTCCATGATTGTTCTGTTCAACCTTTCTGACACACAATTTTCTTCTGGTGTTCTTGGAATTTTTTTCTCTCTACGAATTCCATGCTCTAAACAGTACCTATCAAAATCTTTGTTGCAATATTCACCTCGATTGTCTGATATGAGACACTTCAACCTCTTTCCTGTCTCAATCTCAACCAAAGCTTTCCATTTCTTGAAAGTATCAAATACATCAGATTTATTTTGAATACAATAAATCCAAGTTTTTCTAGTTTCATCATTAATAAAAGTAACATAATAATGAGAGCCACCAAGAGATGATACCTGAGTAGGTCCGCATACATCTATATGCACAAGCTCTAATTTTTCGCTCCTCTTTTCTTTCCCAACTCTGAGAAATATGACTCTCTTCTATTTTCCTTAAATGCAATTTTCACAGAAATCCAAATCAACATTCTTCAAACCTAGCAACAAATTTCTTGAGTGAAGAATCTTCATCCCCTTCTCACTCATGTGTCCGAGCCTATGATGCCATAATGTTGCATCTGCTCCTTTGGAAGTTAAAGAATTAATAGAGTTAGAAATACCATTGCATAAGTATAATGTACAAACCTTTTCGCCTTTTTCTATTACCAGGGCTCCTTTGGTGACCTTCCAAGTTTTATCTATAAAAGTTGTCACACAACCTTCACTGCCTAACTGCCCTGTTGAAATCAGATTTTTCTTTAGATCTGGAACATGCCTTCCCTCCTTTAGTAGCCATTGGTTTCCATTCTGCTGCTTTACAAGGACCTTACCCATTCCAACAATTTTACGGGGTTTATCATCACCCAAACACACTTGTCCAAAATCTCCTTCAACATAGTCATGAAATTTTTTCTTATCAGGTGTGGCATGGAATGAGGCTCCTGAATCTACCACCCAGGAATCAGTAACATTTTCGAAAGAAAGAATCAAAGCATCTTGTAACACATCACCTGTCACATTTTCTTCATGATTGTTTTCTTCCTGTGCGTCTCCTTCTTTTCCCTTCCGAGATCTACTGTCTTTCTTTAGGTGTCCTTTCTTTCCACATTTCCAGCACACTATCCCTAATCTAGACTTGGATCTACCTTTTCTTGATTTACTACGATATCCTGAGCTCTTTCCTCTTCCCATTCTCCTTCCCCTAGACTCTACACTCAAAGCATTACCCAATGTCTCACTGGAGATTTTTCGTCGCATTTCCTTGCTAAGGATAGCACTGACAACATCATCAAACTTTAAAGTACTAGATCCAGAGACAGAGTTACTAATGGCCATTACTAAACCATTCCAACTCTCTGGAAATGAGCACAAGAATAAAAGAGCTCTAAATTCATCACCAAAGTTTACCCCTATAGAACTTAACTGACTGATAACTATATTAAAATAATTTAAATGGTCTGCAATAGATCCACCTTCTAACATCTTCATATTAAATAATTGTTTCGTAAGAAATATCTTGTTTGAGGCCAAGGGTTTTTCGTATAGTTTTGCCAATGTCTGCATCAAACCCTCTATTGTTGTTTCCTTCGAAATATTGATGTAAACTGATGCCGCAAGGCACAACCATACTATTCCAAATGCCTTACTATCAAGAATGTTCCATTCTGTGTCTGTCATAGCCGTCGGCTTCTTTGTTTTTCTGCTCAATGGTAGGTACAGATCTTTCTGATACAGATAATATTCCATTTGCATCTTCCACAGCGGGAAGTTTTGGCCATTAAATTTCTTGACCCTAAACTTACCATCTTCTGCCATTGCTCCCACTCGAACCAGGAACCCTTCTTTCTTGCGAGTTTAACAGCCAAATGGACCTTCAGCTTTGATACCAGTTATTAGAAAAAATATATATTATAAAGCAATGAAACACATAAAATATGCGGAAAATAAAAGCACACAAAACTCATAAAACCAGAGCGACACAAATATACGTGGTTCACCTAGTTTGGGCTACGTCCACCCCAAACATCTAGTCCTTCCTTTCTATTATCTAGCAAAATGAAGAGACACAGCCTACAACAGATCCACTGTAATATCCTTTGTTCTCTCTCATAGTCTCTCTATCTGTTTCTCACTTTTAGAATACACATAGAATACACAGCCACAATACAATACCCTAATACAAAGAGAGGGGTTGCCTTCTAGGGAAAAAAACCCTAAACTAAACATAACTTCTACTGTCAGATCATCTGCCTAATGAACAACCTAGATTGACTAGAAATTACTGTACTTTTACAAGGAAATTTTACATCTATTCATAGCTTCAGGGGCGCTACCCCCGAAACCCCCCACTAGGGGGGGGCTCCATAAAGTCGTTGCTACCCCCCTGGACCCCCCATGGCATCAATTAATTATGGGCAGCGTTGCCACCCCTTTTAAGGTACAGGGGTCCAATGCTGTGATACAAAGTAAACAATATAATCAGGCTCCACACCCAAAAAAAGGGGGATTTATAAGAGGTGGATTAACAAAAGAAAAATTGGGCCAAAATGGAGTGTTTTGGACATTGGGTGTGTGAAGAACATATGTGTATGCACCAACAAGATATTGTTGAGTAGATCTAGGATGAGAGAAACCAATTATGCAGAAAATGTAAATCAGGTGGAGTAGTTTCTCTGCTACCAGAATTTTCACCTCTATCCTGGAATGAAGGTGGAGACTCTAAATCTATCTGATATAGATCATCAAGTGACCTAGTTCTGAATGGGTTTCTTAGGTCAACTTGTGAATCTTGTAGAGCTACAAGGTTTTCAAGAACATAATTAGCTCTATGGAGTGATCTGACAATAGTTGAAGCTTGGGCCTTAGGGGACTTACTAAGTATGCTTTCAGGATTATCAACTATCTCAGGAGGGTTTGGGTCAGGATAGGCTCTAGTATAAACTCTTCTAGGATCCACTATGTTTTGTTTTCAGACCCAACTTAAAAAGAAATGTTTAACCAAATATGACAATCTTTAAGAGGCTAACTGATCTTTAAACAAGAAAAATTTAATCCTTAAAGTCTTCTTAACTGAGTTTATATGATGTTATGATGATAATGGGTTTCCCAGTGGAGTATTTAGGTCTGTTTAAGATCGTGGAGTCATCAAGTGGAAATTTTTAGCTCTTTTGGAGGTAAAATGTTTTATGGTCCACCACCATTAACCAATATTAAATATTCTTGGGTTTTCTGAGTTTTTTTTAGTCCTATGGGTTATGAGAGTGTCTCAAATCTATTTCATCACTTAGCTACGGTGATGATACAAAGAGAGTTTACTCTTATGGCTTAGCTAGCTGATTTCTCCAAGGTTTGATAAGGTCTATGAAAATCCTAAGGTTTACCTAGTTTGTCACTGATTCAAATAAGTCCTATCATGATTACCATTTGCTTTGGTAGTGCTTGAAGAAAGCTACTTATATTGTACTGAATACTGAGTGTCTTGTTTTAAGGATTTTACTCAGATTCCCCAGCGAAGTCACCAAAAATTTTAGGTCTCTATAATTCTAGAAGATTGGAAAGACTAAAACTACAGAGACAATATTTGAACCACTTTGGGATTCTAGGATCTAGCCCTCCTAAATCCAGAGAGTGATCTCTCTTATAAGTGCAAATATTGATTTATATTTAAGGCTTTTAGTATGATATTAGGCTAGTTATTTATAACAAGGGTTTTTTTTTGGGGGATGGTTGAGCATGATTTTTTTATTGACTGGAAAGTCCTAAAAATAAAAGAGTTTCAAAGGGGGTGAGGGTGTGAACAATCAGAACAAGATTTAGCTGATAGGATAGATATGAAACAACACTTAATCCATTGGGCTATGGAGTCATAAAAGGGTTTAATTGTGCAACAATTTCAAGAGTGATCCAAAGGGAAAGTCATCTATATCAAAAAATCCTTTAGATTAAATGATGGAGTGGAACATTAAAAGTATTGAAAAAGGTGGAAGAAGTCAATAACTTCAACAATGATTTATCAACTTTCCAAACAAGAAAAGAATTTTTAAGCAACTGTTTGAAACCAACCAAAGATAAGGTTAACCTTAAACTTCTTTGGACAAGATTGTATTAAAGCTAACTTATCAGAGAAAAAATCTAGCTATCCACATGACTACTTTCAGAAGGGATGAAAAACATATAAGAAAAAAGAGTGCAGCTTGAGATCAAGCAAGATATATTACAATGAAAGCCTGATTTAGCATACTCTTAGGGAAACCTTCAAAACAACCTTTGGAGAAAGAACTAGAAGACAAGGCAAACCATAAAATTTTCTAGTCTAACTGTACTTAGCATGTAAAGAAAATATCATTCAAGAACTTCCTTTCAAGTTTTGCACCTCAAGACATGGACAAACCAACATTCCTCGATAATGTTTACACTTAATTTGAGTCATTCTTAAACACACAATTGGAGGAAAACATTAAGATAAAGCTTATCAGTCAGAGAAGGGTACTGTAAACAATAAATCCTAGCTCTATGTTTGTTGTTCTTTATCAGAGAAAAGGTGATCAATATGGCATACATGAAAGGAAAACAAGTAACAATAAGAGGTACTTCACCAATGGTATAGATCAGGATCCCAGGAATTAGCCTGTATATTGATGTCAATCCAGTTACATACTTCAAGTCTAATGTTTCAGTATAGCAACATCTTTTCTTCTGAGCCTAAGTTCTTCGATCACAAACGTAGCTTCAAGAGCCTCTGAAAACTATTTACATGTAGAAAGTTTCAAGCAACAAGTATTACATCATTGTTCAGCAACCAACCCTTTACAATGTGCTCCTCAAGGAGATTTTATAAGAAAATGAGGAGGTGGAAGTGTTTCTAGGGTTCAAGTATCATTAATTCTACAGTTAATGCAATTCCTAGCCTTGAAAACCATGCAAGGCATAAGGCAGGAATGCATTCTATCTATTACTCTGTTTCATAACTCTGTTTCTTCCTTTTAAGGCCTAATGGATGAGAAGATTGACTTCAAGGCCCTTTCTTATCTTTGTAATAACATTGCTGACAGTTTGTAATAAGTTTCTTTGGTTAAATTAACTGTTCAGCTGTCTTTAGGCAAATATCTTTGAAATAGGCAATAACTATGCCTTCTTTGATTTCTTTGAGGCTGCAGGTGGATTTTTGGTAGCTGGAGAGGATTCAATTAGCCTCTGATGTGGCAGTGGAGGCTTTTCGGACTGATAGATTTCCTTGTTTTATCTTAAAACACTGTTAATTTACTTTAATCTTTGTCTTTAGGCTTAATTAGGCTTTGATCTTCATTTTTGGTCTTCATATTGTCTTTATCTCAGGATTAGGCCTTCGGTTTACTAATGTTGTGCCTTAATCCCTCAGAACTGTGTTAAAAACCTTTAAACACAGATACTCTTCGGTTGTTTGATATTCACTGTGTTTTTGTTGCTTTGCAGATGTGCAGAGGTTTTGTGACTTCACAAATGCTCATGAGGCATGGAAAAAGCCATTGTTGGAACCCTGTATATTCCTTTTCTTCATGGATAATGGCCTGGGGGATTATCATCCCCAGCCTTCTTTTATTTTTAAAACTGTAGAAAAAACCTTAATAACCTTCAAAAACCCGTGAAAAAATAGGTTTAGCACTATTTGGAAGGTTTGGGAGCGAGATTAGATCATGGCCATTGGATAAGAAAAACCAACAGCTAAGATCATTTGATGGGGTCAATCGAGGGGCAGTTGGGTGAATGGCAGTTAGATTAAGTTTGAACTGTTGGATGAAAAATATAAACGGTTGGGATCAAGCGAGGAGATATTTGGAGGATAAATGGAGGAAATGACTTGGGGTCAAAGTGTAATATGGGCCGTTGGTTTTAAACGATGGACAGCTAGGATCAAGCAACAGAGTGTTTGGGGGCAAAGGGGAAGGGCAGAAGACTTGGTGCTGAGATTAAATTGGAGCCGTCGGATGATAAAAACCAACGGTCGGGATTAAAAGATGAAAAGAAAATGTAGTGGAGAAAGGTGGAAATGCGGAGAACCAGAGTGGTTTTCGTGTGATATTAGGAGTGGTAAATGGTTTTCACAAAAAAAATGTGATATGATACACTTGTCAATGCATGTCCTTTCCAATACCACTGGTTTCAAACTTTTTTTTGACGTTAACGTGCAGTCGCAAAAATTTATTGAAAATCATTATCAACCGTCGGATCGGAGGGCCCAGATCCTACTGTGCGGAAAAATTGTGATGGGGTAAGTTGCACGGTGGGGAGATAGTGGAATCCACGCAGCAGCTTGTGAGTGGACGGGAGTTTTATGAGGTGAGAGGTAGGTACCAAAGTTTTTGGGCCTATCAGATTTGATCTAGAGCTTAGGATCTGAGGAATGAACGGTCGAGATTTGTCGATCGGGAAGAATTATGAAATGAAGAGGAGAAATGGCATGGTGATCAGGTTTAAACCTGATCGTTGGATTTTAGAAATGGATGATCAGGATTCGAACGATGGAGCGGTGAAAGAAATATAAGGCATTGGATCGGGCATAAGGGAAAAAGCGCGAGAGCTGTTGATCAGTTTAGATCAACGGTCGATATTCGACCAAAAACTTAACTGTCTGGTTTTATGAAAACAATGAAAAGTCGAGTTTTTGTGGGGTTTGGATATGTTTCAAGGCCTTAGTGCCCGGTTGCAGGGCTTAAGTTCCTATGAAGATCAGGATCTAAGGGAAATAAGCCCTCAGGGGCTTAACGAAATTTCATATGCAGAAAGGGTATTTTTGGCCTAAAAACAGAGTTTTTAAGGCAATTTGAGGGTTTCGGTAGAGGAAAGAAGGGGATTTAAAACCAAATGAGGGGGAGTAAAAGGTTTTAAAGGGACCTTAGAATGATTTTAGAGGTTAAATGAAGGCTTATGGACGGGTTTTTATGGAGGAAAAGGGGATGAAAATGGAGTTCAATTATGAAGAAAGGAGGGGTAAAAATGATGGGAAAATGGGATTTTAAGCAGTATTCTTCTTGGCAAACAACATATTTTTTAGGATAAGAAGGAAACATAAGTGAATATTAACGAAAGGATTAGTTATCTTCATAATACTATAAGAACTAAAAATTTGGCATGAAATTGTTTCTTGAAGGCTTAAACAAGATCTAGCCACCATTTGATATGAAAAATTTTTATAGGTGGATAACACTTCATATCTAGAATTGATATGCTAAAAAATAAAGTCCGTGTACTTGTGGCCACATTTTATAGAATCCCAATCTGACGCACAGAGAGAGGGTTATGATTTTATTCCCACGGTCACCTCTTTCAGATGAAATTCGGGAGCCTGAAACAATCCTAACTTCCACAGATCATATCTCCAAAAATATTGTGAACCAAGAGCTGAAATTTTTACAAGAGGTTCCACAGAAGTTTTCGCTTTTCCCTATAAAAAATTTATCTTTTGAAACTTCATATACGAAAATTTATAGTGAAAGTTCCACGAAGACCTCTTTTAGTATAAATTTGGGAGCCTGAAAAAAACATAACTACCCCAAATCATATCTCTAAAAATATTGTGAGCCAAGATTTGAAAGTTTCACAGGAGGTTCCTCATGATTTCGGCTTTGCATTGAACAAATTTTATCTCATGAACCTTTTTGGAAAAAAAAATATTGCAAAAATTCCACGATGAGTTGTTTGGAGCAGCGAAACTCTAGAATCCAAAGCTCTGATACCAAATGTTGTGAAACCAACTCCAAAAATAGAAGAATAGAGAGATCAATGCCTTATAAATCAGCCACTTCAAGGGGGAAACCTCCAATACATTGCATAAGTGAAAAATTATTCGATGATACAAATGAACAAAATCTCCTTCTATATATAAGAGTCCATGGGCCCATAATACAATCCTAGCCGACCTAACAATAACAATGTAAGGGCACAATAATAACAATATTTGGGTTACAGGGGTATAACAATAACAATAAGGGGGGCTACACTAATAACAATAAGGGACTAAACTAGTAATATAGGGACCTAACACCTTGTAATGTTTGGTGGAATTTCTGATTATGTAATGTTGTCTATATGTTCATTAGTTAGAGAAAATTATGAGAAGAGAATCATTGGTGTTCAAATAGACTACATTCACCTGCCCGAAGCTGTTGGAATTTCTGGTTATTCGAAACAACAGAGAGGAAATAAAAACTCCTCTGCTAACACAGAGATTTTAAAAAAATTTGTGCACACAAAGAGCTGAATTATAAATTCTATTTCATTAAAACTTAAAATTGTCACAAAATGAAATTCCTCAAAACTATGGTGTTCTGGATTCACAAAAAAAACTTCTTCTAGCTGCTACAAAACACAACTCCCTTACAAATTTTCTTTGGTTCTCTCTATCTTCAACACACACATTTAGTGCTCTAACTGTGTTACGCTCTCTATCTTTTTCACCTTTGGGCATATACAACATTACACAGTCAAAATATACACTGCATATATGTATTAACTTTCATGTTTCATTACAATATTTATATATATTGTAAATATAATATATTTATAGTATATATTATACAATATTTATAGCCTAAGTTTAAAAAAAATTTATTTCACCGCAAATAACAACTTTAAACCTTATACATTCCATGGAGTTTAAATTTTATGCAAAAGCCCGTTTCTTTGCCCCACGGAACTATCGTGATTGGTCTGGAGGAGTGATGATGTCACCTTTTCCGATGGGTCAATTTTGATGCTCTAAGGTTAAGTTTCATGCCACCGGAATTGGTATTGGAGGAATTAAGTGTGGTTGGCATAGAATTTATGGCTGGTAGGTGTGAGGACAAGTACACGAAGGTGCAGAAATTTAAATGTTAGAGGTTGCGTGTACATTCCAAACAAGACTTTGTCGCTATTATTGTCTTTCAAATTTCCCATTAACATTTAATTTTGTAATTATACTACTCTACATATAGTTAGAATTAATTTCCAACACTCCCCCTTATTTACAACTGCTCTTTTCTTGCATACCAAGACATTTTCTTAAATAATTAAAACTTTTTCTCCCCAATGGTTCTGTTAAGATATCAGCAAACTACTCCTCTGTTCTGCAATGTTGCAAAAAAATTTCTCCATTGCTCACTAACTCTTTGATGTAGTGATACTTTGCATCAAGGAGTTTCTTTCTCTCATGAAACACTGAATTTTTGGATAAAGCTATAGCTAAGCTATTATCACAATAGAGTGTTGTGCCTTTTACTTGTTGATGACACAAAATTCTTAACATTCTTCTCGTCCATACTGCTTGACATGTTGTTGGTGTAGCTGCCACATACTCTACCTATGTTGTTTATAATTCCACAATTGGTTGTTTCTTAGAAGCCCATGAAATGGCTCCTGATCCCATATGAAAACCATATCCAGAAGAGCTTTTCATGTCATCTATACTTCCAGCCCAATCATTGTCAGTGTATCCAATCAATTCTAAATTTTCTGAAGTGGTGCATAAAATTCGATACCTTTTTGTTCCTTTCACATACCTCATAATTATTTTTGCTGCTTGCCAATGTGCTTCCTTTGGCCTTTTGTAATGCTTCTTACTTCATAATTTCCTTTTTCAACTTGTACTTGTTCTATTTGAAGTGTTCGTCATAACTCGACGATATATTATCCCCATCTTAATTATGTCATTTATATGTTCTCATATTGAATTATAAGTCTAACATATAAGATGCTGGTAACCATTATAAACACCATAGTCTCTTAAGTAACCCATTCTTCCATGGTGTATTATATGAATCTACCTAAAATTTAATCCTACTCTTGTTCCGCTTAGGACTAATTTTAATTTATTAATTCCACACTAATAAGGACATTGGCCCATATACATTTCCTTTATAGATTCCGTGTCCTTATTAACATTTAAAAAAACTATTACTTATACAATAATGAGGCCTCCTCATTTATTAAATAAATATATATCTAACACCATAAACTTGTATTACTTCTCCTTTTAATACCATAACTCACTAGTTATGCTACTTCAACCTAACCTCCACTATAATTGAAAGGCCACATTAATATCAAACCTCATTGTTATGAATACAATCTTCTTGCTAACTTATTTGGTTAACCCTAACTATAGAGTAACTTAGTTATGTTTATATTTAATCATCACCACAAAATCTGTGCAAGTAAACCACGTTACTATTTCTTTTTGATTTGGCTTGTCAGGTGATATTTACCATTAAAGATACTATCGGTAGTTGAGATTTCATATACCATTTTACTTTTCAACTTTTACGCTGCTAAATCCTCTGAGCATTAATTGTATCCTTTGAAACTAGTATGTAGTTATTCGACTGCAAGTGACACTGGAATCATTTAATTCATATAGTACCAACCCATGTGAAGTTGTACCATATTTCTTTAACTCGAGCATTTGGATTTGCTCCTTAGGATTTTTTGCAAATTTAGATGTGAACCCAAGCTCATTCCTTGGACTCCACGTCATCGATCCCCATATTAGATCCTTATCTTCCGCCGTGTGGATGGTGTTGATTCAATTTTCATTTAGGGTTTCCTAACAGTGTAAATCACTTGGCGTTTGGTTTTTAAGCTGTATTTTCATTACAATTTTGTTTTCTTTGGGACCTGCTTACTACGTCTCCTTCCTTAGGAAGGCCGAGAGGAATGTTTACGCAGCAACACCATCAAATGCTTTCCTTCCTCTTCAGGTAAATTGTTCCTTATCTTTGAGCTATTTTCTGTTCCTGTAGGCACTTTGCTTTTTTATTATAAATTTTATTTCTCTTTATTTGCTTTAAATTTTTCATGAACCAGTATATATATATATATATATATATATATATATATATATATATATGTGTGCGTTCACTGTGGAATCACAGTGTTTCATTTTCCCTTCTTGATGTATTGGTTGAATTTATTTTCCTATCTTCGATTTATTTTCTCACGGTAACTTTGACCGGGAAATCTTGGTTAGATTTTCCATGTTCCTAAATTTGAACATGCACCTACATTGTTAAAGGGTGTGGCATTACTGTGTTTCCTCCCAACTTGTGTGAATTCTGTCTCTTACAGATTTGAGAATAATTACTAGATCTACTTCAGTAGAGACAATGAAGTTGTTCCACCCATAATTTATGGGAACGAAGTTTTGTTTGTCTTCAGAATCCATTTAGCGATATTAATTTTCAGTTTTGTATGGTTAATATGACTCAAATGACTTCCCGCTGACACTTTCATTGTGTTTGTGGAAACACAGATCTGACACCATGGCATACCCAGCATTTTAGAGTATCCACATCTTTGTTTTAAAAAGCACAAGCCATGGTCTGATCATCGGTTTAGGTCTCGATGCCCTTAAACATTTATTTGGAACCTATGGTTTCGAAATTAGAACTACCTCTCTGTGCATTTCCTGGTACGAATATTTCATTCCACCAGTTCGACTAGCCACTGGTATACTGTCGTGTCCAAGTAATTTTTTTTATATAATGGCCTTAATAGTTTAGTAATATATTTTATTTTTCCTTGTCTAGTTACAAATTCTCATTACTTCTTTCTTTGATGTCTTCGTAGCTATGGTTTACCATGCATGCAATACCTTTCAAGGTAATATGTCTTATTTCATATGGTTCAGTTTATAGTGAATCAACGTTTTTTCCAATTTATAAGTTTTCACAACTATATAATTTCTAATTTGTTTTTATGGTTTCTGTAGGTACGACGGGCTACCATTTCTTCCTCTTCATGCTAGTGTACTTCGTTAACCACACAATTCATTTTTCCTTTTGATACTAAACTCTGGTTTGCATAGGTTGGTATCATCATTCTCGAGTTTTTCTTCTATGCCGGTCATCATGCCACCCTTTCAAATGATCTATACAGTTCTCTTATAGTGACACCGAGTGTCTTCTATGTCACTGTCATTAGACTTAAATTTACTGTACTTTATACATAAAATATTTCTAGGTTTGTAACCCATGCACTGCACTATTTGAATTTTTTTTAATAATAAACTCCTCTGTAAAGTTTAATATTTAAGCTTACTTGTGTTACTACTTTTCTTTCGTCCAACATGCAGTTACCGGACCTGTAATTAACTTTCTTGAATAATTTATATACAGTTTTTTGTACTCAGTATACATCTTGATATTAAGGTAACAGATGGTACCTTTAAATTTCCTCTACTATCTCCAACAGAAATATTTAATTATTTATTGAAAGTAGTTATGATACTGGAATGTTATTATTTCTTAATAGAAGTTATCTTGGTTACAGTATAACCCTCCCATGCATTTCTTAAATAATTAGCATTTGCATTTGTTGTCATAAAATCCTTATAGAATATAACTTATTAATTTTACCTACTTTCACAAATCTATTTTATATTTCATATTTTATACATAACTATTTTAGTATGCTTTTAAAATAAGCATGTCCCTTATTTCCATAAACAATTCGAATTTCTGTTTTACTACTATTAATTTTTTTTTGAAATATATCTTCTTTTAGCTACTTAAGACAGATTTATATAACATTAGAGTAGACTAGAATCCTAACAATAAAGAAACTATTTACTTCATCACTATATCTATAGTGTGATTACAGAAATTTCAATTCTCTACACACACACACACACACACATATATTTCTGTTTAGGATTATTTTTGCATCCTAATACCAACACCTTCAAATATTCACTTAATTTCTAATGTTTCTATTTGATTTTCCTCTGTTCAGAATAGGATGATTTAAGGGTACATCATAGTACATATTTAACTATGCAATATATACTTTCTCGAATTCTGCATGTTAATTTCTATTCCAAAATGTTGTTTTAGATGCATTAAAAAAAAATTATAACCATATACTAACCCAACTAACATACTGAAGTATCAGTTTCCTATGAGGTACCTAACCTCAGATCTAAACCCATCGCTGGGTTTAGACATTCTAAGAGTTGGTGCTCTAAAGAATTATGTCTATACAAGAAGATAGACTTTACTATTCCTACAATAATAATTGTTGTTAAATGTATAGACCAGCAACTAGAACATGTAAATCTAGTTGTTTTAACTTTGAACATAGCTTTAATTCTAAAATTTTCATATTTCATAATTACAACATAAAATTTTAAATCAAATACCATTTCAACTAACTATGGATACCACTTAGCTCTGACTATTTGCCTCCCAACCATAGACTTCTCTCTCCGTAACTCACCCCCAAGCAGCGATCCTTTGCTCCAGCGATAGACAACCCTTTGTCTATCCTGAAACAACTTATTTAAGATTTTCTTTACCCAACCTAGTTCCATTAACTGTGTCCAGTTAATTCAGGATACTTTATTCCTATTTTGCCTAGCCTTTCCCTCCGTTTCTTCGACAAAGGTACTTTTAAAGCTAGTTTTTCTACTTTTCCAACTTTATTCCACCTCTTCACAATAATTTCCTATTTATTGGGGAAATTATATATTTATCTCCATTATCCAAAACTAATTTTAGCATCTTAATTTATTCCTTCCAAGGATTTCTGAAAGTTGTGAGAAATTATTATCACCTTATCCATCCTCATCGACTGGATGTTTTGGTTTCACATATCAATCCAGTCATTGCACATAATTTTCCATTTAATTTTATTAATTTAAAATACTAAAATAAATCCACACAAATGTTTTCCATTGGGGTCCACTATACCCCTTTGGAGTTGTTTAATTGTCAAATAAAAGTATAGCAACATGGGGATATTGTATAATCCCCCTCTAAAACCAAACACCATCCTCGATGATGACAAAAAAATTTAACAAAATCACTGTTTAAAAAATGAAGGATATTTTTCCATCATACAAGTATCTCGTTCCCAAGTAGCCTCTTCGGGTGCAAAGTGGCTCTAATGCACTTTCATCCAGGCCATTGTCCAGTTCTGGAGCTTAATTTCTTCCCGCACCAAGATTTGAAGCGGCTCTGGAAGGAATTCCCCTTTTATTTCCACCTGAATCACATTCCAATCAATAACGTTGGCATAATCATGCACATAATTTTTTAATAACGAAACATGAAATACATCATGAACATTAATGTGAATGGGTAAAGCTAGCTTATATGCAATTGGTCCAACTCTTTCCAATACTTCAAAAGGTCCACAACATCGTGGAGCTAATTTTGCACAGCTTCCAGTGTGCAAAGTACTCTTCTTAGGCTTAATCCTCAGATACACATGATCACCCACACTGAATTCTCTATGAATTCTTTTTTTGTATGCATAAATTTTCTGTCTGTCTTGTGCTGTTTTGATATTTTGCTAAATATTTTTAACAAATTTTTCCATTCCTTGTAAAGCTTATGTTCCGAGTATTAGTTTATCTTCAGGTTGACTCCAACTTAGGTGGGTATGGCACTTTCTTCCATAAAGTGCTTCAAAAGGTCTCATCTTTATGGAAGCTTGGTAATTGTTTTTGTAGGCAAATTATGCTAAGTGTAGATAGTCTTCCCATTCTTTTCGCCTATCCATGACATACATCCTTAACACATCCTCTAGAATTTGGTTTGTTCTTTTAGTTTGACCACCAATTTAGGGATGGCTGGCAGTACTAAAACTTAATTTGGTACCCATGCCTCCAAAAAAGCTCCTCCAGAAAGCTGTAGTAAATTTTGCATCTCTATTTGAGATGATCATCTTAGGAACCCCATGCAATTTCACAATCTCCATCATAAATACATTTTCCACTTGGGCTATACCAAAGGTAGATTGTACAAGTATAAAATGATAAGCTTTAGTCAAAGTATCCACTACAGCAATGATAGACTCATGTTAATCTTTGGTCCTTGGTAAACCAGTAATAAAATTCATGGAAACCATCTCCCACTTCCATTCTGGGATCAGTAAAGGATTCAGCAAACCAGCTGGATGTTGATGTTCAACATTTACTTGTTGACATTATATACATCTAGCCAAGTAATTTTCCACATTCTTTTTTACACCGGGCCAAAACAGGTCCTTTCTTAAATATGAGAGTAATTTCTGGCATCCAAGATGTCCAGCATAGGGTATTTTATGGTACTCATCCATAATTTCTTTGTTTAGGGAGTCTACATCAGGAATGTACAATCTATATCTATAAAAAAATTAGCCCTCTTTGGTTCTGTGCATATCCTTTCGTTTCCTTGTTCAACATTTGTGCCCTAAGTTTTTCATAGTTTTGGTCTTCGTTCACCACTTCTTGTATTACTCCCTCTATGTAAAAATTTACACTACTCCCAATATTACTCACACTTTGCCAAGCATTTCTGCTTAATGCATCTGCAATCTTGTTTTCCTTACCCTTAATATGTTTGATCTCCATGTCAAAATCACTAAGGAAGGACAACCACCTAGCTTGCCTATCATTCAAATATGTTTGGGTGAAGAAATACTTTAGGCTAATGTGGTTTGTCGTGAACACCAACTTTTTCCCTAAAAGGTAACGTTTCCACATCTTGAGAGTGTGTATTACAGCAGCTAACTCAAGGTCATAAACATTATAATTATGTTCATATTTCTTAAGTTTTCTTGATTCATAGGCTATAACAAAATTTTCTTGTAGTATTACCCCTCCTAATCCCTCTCCACAAGCATATGTGCACACTAAAAATTCCTGATCTGGATCAATAATTTTTAAAATAGGTGTTGTTGTAGGTTTCAGTTTTAGCTGATTAAAGTTGTTTTGACATTTTTTAGTAGATTCAAACTTAATTCCTTTCCTTTGTAAATATATAATTGGGTAAGATAAGGCTGAAAATATCCCCACAAACCTCCTATAGTATCCTGTAATTCCCATGAAGGATCTTACAACAGACACATCACTAGGTACATGCCACTCTCTGGTTGATTTTATCTTTTCTGGGCCAACTCATAACCCTTGTTTTGAAATTATATGACCCAGGTATTGAATTTTATCTTTGAAAAATTCAAATTTGCTAAACTTAGCATATAATTTGTTCTCCCTAAGAGTTTGAAAAATAGTTCTAAGATGTTCTTTATGCTCAGCTTCATTCTTAGAGTAAATTAGAATGTCATCAATAAATAATAATGAAAATTTGTCCACGTATTTATTTAAGACACTATTAATTAAACACATAAAAGTAGCAGGGGCATTAGTCAGCCCAACCGGTAGAACTACGAACTCATAGTGTCTGTATCTAGTTCTAAATGAAGTTTTTCTTATATGTTCATCCTTAATCCTTAACTAATGATAACCTGTCTTTAAATAAAATTTTCAAAAAAATGTTTCCCCTCTAATTTGGTCAAAGAGATCATTTATCCTAGGTAAAGGATATTTGTTTTTTATTGTCAACTTCTTCAATTGAGGGTAATCAATACACATTCTAAAAGTGCCATCTTTCTTTTTCACAAACAACACCGGAGCTCCCAATGGGGACACACTCGGTCTAATGTAGCCTCTGTCTAGCAACTATTTTAGTTGCATTTTAACTCCATTAATTGTGGAGTACTCATTCTGCATGGGGCTCTAGAAACTAGAGTTTATTTCGGCACTAAGTCAATTGAGAAATCAATCTCTCTCCTAGGGGGAAAATGAGGAATTTCATCCAGAAACACATCTTTTAATTCTCTTATAATAGGTAATGCTTCCAAAGGATTTTCCTATGCGTTCTATCCCAATTCCTCTACATGAACATAACACACTTGATAACCCGTTCTAGAAATTATCTTCAACTGAATAGCTGAAATTTTTCTCACTAATACGGGCTTAGGTTTTCCTTTTACTATAACCGGTTTTCCCTCCTTGTGTTTTCCCTCCTTGTCTATACAATGTATGTTTTTGTCTAAACAATTCAACATGGCCTTCTGTTTCTCTAACAAGTCCATCCCTACTAGTACATCTTCATACCCTAAAGGCAGAATATTTAGATTTAATTCTATTTGGTATCCATTCATATTTATGGTTGTTTTTGGTAACTTATAAGTCACCTTCCGTTTTGTACCAGTGGCTTACTGAACTGACCAAGACTACTGGAATTTTTTTGACTTTAAGTTGCATTTTTCTACCATTTGAGGATTGACATAACTTAAATATGCACCTGGATCTATTAAAATAGAAATAGGTTGGTCAAAAATCATACCTTCTACTTCTACAATAGTGGACTAGTGTTCTGCTTGACGATCTTCTAGAGTAGCACTCATTTATGGGATGTTTCTCACCACATCATTAACAATCATTGCGTCTCTCAGTACTTGTATAGTCTGAATGTTTCTGTGTGGACAATCCCTGAACACATGAGGTTCTCCACAACCCTAACACTTCAAATGTGTTCTCATTTTAACAGTCCCCTCTCTTTTATTGTTCCATTCATCTGTTTGAACATTGTTTGTGATTGAGCAATTTGGTTTTCACTCGCTTTGCTGAATTTCTTTCTTTGGTGGTTTCTCCCAAAATTCTTCAGATATGTTGGTTTTGTTTTCTTTCCACTGGTGTCACCCTTCTCTTTGTTTGACCAATTTTTTGCTTGTTTACTGTTCCCTTGAATTGTTGGTAACACAGTCTTTCCTTGCGCACCACCTCATCCATGGTCTTGGCGTTATCAAACTCTATATTTTCCTTGTAAATAGTGGGTAGACAGCTCAATAAACGTTGTACCTTTACCTTCTCTTCTCTTATATAGGGTACATATCATACCATATTATTGAATTTGGTTACAAACTCATCAATCGTGAGTTGTCCCAATTTGAGTTCATGAAACTCTTTGGCTTTATCATTATAATAGTGTTAATTCAGGTAAAAAATTTTGAACCTGACTTGGAAATCCTCCCAAGTGACAGTTTTCTCATAAATGACATGGACCATCTTTGTTCCTTCCCACCACAAGGTAGCCTTACCTTTCCACAGATAGATAATCAACCTGGCTCTAAAGTTACTTTCATATTCGTAAACCTGAAAGTACTTTACCATATTTAGAAGCCACGATTCAGCATCTTCCTCCTTCTCTCCATCATAAGAGGAAGGTTTGATTTTCCAGAATTCACCCTGTAATTCCTTGTTCCTTCTAGACTGTTGTCTAGAGGCATCATCTTCCTCAGACTCTTCTGCTAAATTGACTCTTCCCTTTCTCTTCCTTCCGGACTCTCCACCTTCTTGACTATTCTGGGAAGTCAATTCTCTTATCAATCTATCCTGCTCTTCACTGGCTAACGATAACCTTTCATTGTGGCTTTTGAGTTGTGCCATTTCTCCTTGCATTCTATGAAACATAACCATCAATGGAACATTTGGATATGGCATGTTTTCTCCACCACCCAGATCCACATACAGCTCATCCCCTTCAGACATGGTTCACAGCTGTATACCTTACCATTGTTCACTGTACATAAAATTAAACATTAGTATCATTTATATTCAATAAAATTTTAGAGCAATATAAAATTTCTGATTTGAGCACATAATTCACCCAATGTTTTAACTTAGGCTCTAATACCATTTTTAATGCCTCTTACTTCATAATTTTTTTTTCAACTTGTACTTGTTCTATTTTAAGTGTTCTTCATAACTCGACGATATATTATCCCCATATTAATTATGTCATTTATATGTTCTCGTACTGAATTAAAAATCTAACATATAAGATGCTAGTAACTATTATAAAAACCATAGTCCCTTAAATAACCCATTCTTCCATGGTGTATTGTATGAATCTACCTAAAATTTAATCTTACTCTTGTTCCACTTAGGACTAATTTTAATTTATTGATTCCACACTAATAAGGACATTGACCCATATACATTTCCTTTATAGATTTCATGTCCTTATTAACATTTAAAAAAACTATTGCTTATATAATAATGAGGCCTCCTCAATATATATATATATATATATATATATATATATATATATATATATATATAGACACATTTGTATTACTTTTCCTTCTAATATCATAACTCACTAGTTATGCTACTTCAACCGAACCTCCACTATAATTCAAAGGCCACATTAATATTTAACCTCATTGTTACAAATAAGATCTCCTTGCTAACTTATTTGGTTTACCCTAACTCTAGAGTAACTTAGTTACTTTTATATTGAATCATTGCCACAAAATCTGTGCAAGTAAACCATGTTACTATTTCTTTCCGATTTGGGTTATCGCATGATATTTACCATTAAAGATATTGTCGGTAGTTGAGATTTCATGTACCATTTTACTTTTTGACTTTTACGCTCTTAATTCCACTAAGCATTAGTTGTATCAATCAAAACTAGTATGTAGTTATTCAAACGCAATTGAAACTAGAATCATTTAATTCCTACAGTACCAACCCATGTGAAGTTGTACCATATTTATTTAACTCGAGGATTTGGATTTGTTCCTCTAGTTTTGTAAAAAAAATTATGTGAAGCCAAGATCGTTCCTTGGAATCCATGTCATCGATCCCCATAGTACACCCTTATCTTCCGCCGCGTGGATAGTGTTGATTAAGTCTTCACCTAGGGTTTTCTAACAACATAAATCACTTGATGTTTAGTTTTTAAGCTGAATTTTCATTACAGTTTTGTTTTGGTTGGGACCTGCTCATTGCATCTCCTTCCTTGCCCCTCCTGAGGAAGGCCGAGAGAAATGTTTACACAACAACATAATCGAATTCTTTCCTTCCTCTTTAGGTAAATCGTTCCTTATATTTGAGCTATTTTCTTTTCGGTTATAAGTTTCGTTTCTCTCTGTTTGCTTTAAAGTTGTCATGAACCAATCTTGATATATATATTTAATATATATGAATTCACTATGGAATCACATCATTTCATTTTCCCTTCTTGATGTACTGGTTGAACTTATTTTCCTATGTCCAGTTTATTTGCTCACGGTAACTTTTACCGGGAAATCCTGGTTAGATTTTCCATGTTCCCGAATTTGAACATGTGCCTCCATTATTAAAGGGTGCAGCGTTACTATGTTTCCTCCCAACTTGCATGAAGTCTGTCTCTTACAAATTTTAGAATAATGACTGGCTCTACTTCAGTAGAGGCAGTAAAGTTGTCCCACCCATAATTTATGGGAATGAAGTTGTGTTTGTCTTCAGAATCCATTTAATTGTATTCATTTTCAATTTTGTATGGTTAATATGACTCAAATGACTTCCCACTGACACTTTCATCACGTTTTTGGAAATGCAGATCTCACACAATGGCATACCCAACATTTTAGGGTATCCACGTCTTTGTTTTAAAAAGGACAAGCCCCGGTTGGATCACCTATTCAGGATTCGGTTCTCTTAAACGTTTTCTTGGAACCTATGGCTTCCAAATTAGAACTACCACTCTGTGCCTTTCCTAGTACGAATATTTTATTCCACCGGTGTGACAATACAATGGTATACTATCACATCCAGGTCCTTCTTTTTTTTTTTATAATCTCTTTAATAGTTTAGCAATATATTTTATTTTGCATTGTCTAGTTACGAATTATCATTACTTCTTTCTTTGATGTCTTCGCAGCTATGGTTTACCATGCATGCAAGACATTTCAAGGTAATATGTCTTAATTAGTATGGCTCAATTTACAAATAATCACCATGTTTTCCAATTTATAATTTTTCACAACTATATAATTTATAATTTGTTTATATGGTTTCTGTAGGTACGATAGGCTACCATTTCTTCCTCTTAATTCTAGTGAACTTCGTTAACCATGCAACTCATTTTTCCTTTTGATACTGAAATCTGGTTTGCACAGGTTGGTATCATCATTCTCAAGTTTTTCTTTTATGCTGGTCATCACGCCAGCCTTTCAAATGATGCATACAGTTGTCTTATAGTGACATCGAGAGTCTTCTTTCTCACTATCATTAGACTTATATTTACTGTACTTTATAGATAAAATATTTTTTGGTTTGTAACCCATGGATTGCACTATTTTAATTACTTTTAATAATAAACTCCTCTATAAAGTTTAATATTTAAACTTACTTTTGTTACTAATTTTCTTCCGTCCAACATGCAGTTACTAGACTTGTAGTTAACTTTCTTGAATAATTTATATACAATGTTTTGTACTCAGTATACATCTTGATATTAAAGTAACATATGGTACCTTTACATTTCCTCTACTGTATCCAAAAGTAATATTTAGTTCTTTATTGAAAGTAGTTATGATACTAGAATATGATTATTTCTTAATAGAAGTTATCTTGGTTACAATATAACCATCCCATGCATTTCTTAAAAAATTAGCATTTGCATCTGTTATCATAAAATCCTTACAGAATAGAACTTATCAATTTTACCTACTTTCAAAGATCTATTTTATATTTCCTATTTTATGCATAACTATTTTAGTATGCTTTCAAAATAAGCATGTCCCTTCTTTCTATAAACAATCTGAATTTCTGTTGTACTACTATTAAACAATTTTCGAAATATATCTGCTTTTAGCTACTTAAGACAAATTTATATAACATTAAAGTAGACCAGTGTAATATCTCTTATTTCTACCTGCTTCTTTTTTCATTGTAGTTCGACAAAATTCTGTCATTAATGGAATTTCTGCCATTTAGAAATTTATAGTACTCCTCTTATATAAATTTCTACTTACTCCTTCCTTATCATGTCTTGTATTTATTTCTTTTTAAACCTATACATGTAACATGGACCTATCCCCTTTTTATATTTGAGGACAACATAGGCTTGTATATACACTTAGCTAGGTTTGGGAATTCATAAGGAAATTAATAATTGTCTTAATAATTCTTTAGATTTGGTTGATATGGTTGCATATGCATTCGATGTTTCCTACAAAATGTTTACATGAGGCACACAAAATCTCCGTGGCATATATTCACCTCATCTAGATTAGGATTATTACCCTACTGTATCCATTTTATTTATGTTGTAGTGTCATTTAAGTTCACATAACACAATATATGGTATAACCAAGTGGATAGGTTCTAATCCTTTTGTTATCCTTACCTTTCATACTTACTTTGAATAAAAGATTTGTCGTGGGTTTCATAACCGTCGATACCATTTTCTGTTTTTGCCTCAAAATACCTTCACACATAGTTTACATCTAACCCTATCAGTAATTTGAGGCATCTTAATAGTCACAGCTCATGTATCTGTTTATTGAATAGTGTGCCAATTGTTATGAAGATATTGACATAACTTTGAGCTGCCCATATAAGAGTAAAGGTGCCTTAACGTACACAATAATAACTCATCTTCCAACACAATAAATTCCTCCAGCCCTTCTTCACATGACAGTCTCCTTTCCAGTTCCAAGTTGATGATCTGAGGGAATTCTCACATCCAGCGACACGTGTATGGTAGGTTTTGATTAGGGTTTAATGTTATTTGTTGGTTAAGAGGCTCACTCCACAGTATTCATTTCTCTTTGGGTTTTTTGCCTTGAACTATAGTTTTCTCCTTCCAAATGAGTTGGGAATAGGATTCACTCTTTGAATGAGCCAAGTCACTACAATATCACATGAATTCTTCATCATTACATATGCATCGTTTGTAATGATTATGAAAGTTATTGTCTTGAATGAAATGAGTGTGATAAATGCCAGTCTAGAACATGGTTTGCAATACTATCTACATAGTGATTCTGTTCTCGAGGTACATGGTTGAACGTGATGGTTTCAAATGGACGTATCAAGAGTTTCAGTCATAAATAGCGTCTAAACAACACAGGGTTATGCACACGATAAACACCATTTAGTTGCATTACAAGAAGTAGGGAATCCAAACGAACGTGCAGATGGAGGATGCGATGAAAGAGGGCATTGGCTAAGAGACCACGCACTCCATCATATTCGGCCTGATTGTTGGTGGTAGAACCAATGAAGACCCCGTTAGAGAGAACAAGGGCATGCAAGGGGGTGAATATGGCCCAACCTGCCGAGGCTAGATTCCGGGAGTAACGACTTGCACCATCGGCGTAACCGACAAAGGGTGTGGACGGGGGGTCCTGTGGAATGGTGTTACAAGACAACAAATGAGGGGAGGAGAGGCAATGACGGCAGCGTGAGTGCACAGAAGACATCGGGCGGAAACTGCGGGAGGGAGTGCAAGGAGCAGGATGACTATGATTCATATACAAACTAGAGGGTGGTATATGAGGGTTATCGGAAGTATGGTGAGGACTCGGGCTGCGGAGGTCAACAGAGACACGGGTGGAGTGATCTCGTGTATGGGTAGAAAAGGTGTCTTCCGGTGACACAACAGGGGAGGATGTAGGGGGGCTAGGCTCCGAGTGTCTCACAGAGGAGGATAGGTAAAGAATGGTTACAGTAGACTCCGTCATCTGAACATCAGGGGGGGGAATGTTGATGGGAGCGGGGGGATCCTCAGGCTGACCTGAACCATACTGCGCGAGGATGGGAGAGGCGGATTGATTTTGTTCAACCTCATACTCTCGGACCACCTCTAAAGAGGCGCGGTAATGCGTCAGGTGAGGACAATGGTGGGAGTAATGGCCATGAACGTTGCACAAAGCACAGGGTTTGTTGGTGCGGAGAGTCTTGGGGTTCTTGGTTACGGATGAAGAAGGGATGGAGGCTTCAGGGACCGTAGACTCGGGGAATGCAAATTTAACCATGGGCTGAATACGGGGCAACTCGGGACAAGCATGGGTGGCATGACCGGCAACATCACACAAGGCACAAGGTTTTGCAGGCGGAGGAGGGGCCGGGTCAGTCATGGTGGTCTTGTCTTTGGGTGCCCCCTTGTGAGCTTTGCCTTTCTTTCTGGGGGCCGTCATGATAGGAAAGGGGTCCTGTACAGGTGCTGGGGGCACAGGGGCAACGGAGGAAGAAAGGGGGACCGGTTGAACTGGTGTCAAAGCCATGTAGGGTTTGGGGTGACCAGGAGGGATAGCTGCTGGAGGATCAAGGTACCAGATCGGTATGCCCAAGGTCAGGTTAGGGAGAGAGAGGGTGGCCATGACGGGGACAGAATATACTCAGGGAGGGGGACCCAGGAACGGGATCTGCCCAGCAGGGAAATGACCAGGAGGGACGGCTCCGAGATGGTTAAGGCCTGGGGGAACTGATTTAGGAGGATAAAGGGGTTCAGGAATACCAGCTGTAGGGGGAGGGCCAGAAGGAGGAGGTCCGGCTAGCTGAGATGAATGGCTAGGAGTGGGTTGCGGAGGGCGAGGGGGAGGTTGCTGACTAGCCGAGGCGGGCCGCTTACGGGCATCCTGAGACGATTACATCATGCAAACATTCGATAAGCGGGGATCAGTGATGGGAGGAGGACGGAGATTAGGAAAATTTCCAAGAAAGGAGGAATCTTTGTAAACGTTGGTGGAGACACTGGTCAAGGAATCGACAGTTTTATTGTTGGCTACAGAAGAGATGGTCGTCTCAGGTGAGATCTGAGATTTTGGCTCATGATATGTCAACTGGTCAATGGTGACTATCTTTCCATTATGGGGGAAAGACATCTTGCGAAAGACCGCGGATGGGACAGCAGACATAGTATAGGTGTAGCTTCGCCCCAATAGAATGTTGTAGTCTAGCGGGGCGTCAATGACTTCGACGTCAACGCAAACAATCTTACCGGCGAGGGTGATAGGACAATTACGGAAAAGGCCAATGGGCTAGGAGGCGTGGCCGTCCCATGCTCGAAGGGTGATCATGGAAGGGGCCAGCTCAGGGGATCCGAGTTACTTCCAAACCGAAGCGGACATCACACAGGTGGATGCCCCCTCATCAATTATACACCTTGAAATGTTGGCGTTCCGGATTTTGACTGGGATTCGGAAGGCGACGGAAGCAGGAAGAGGGGGATGGTCCATGTGAGTGGCGTCGAAAACAATCATTTGGTCATCAGCAGGATCTACAACGCCCATGGCAGATAGTAAAGCCTTCTTTTGGGAAGGGCACGACTGGAGGGGTTCCAGTGTGGAAATGGCAGCAGGGGATTGCGCCAAATCATCTACTATACTATACGAATGAGAAGCTCGATCGGAAGCAGCGTTTCGACGTAGGGGTCCCTTAGGAATCTTAGTATGGACCTCATCTTTGGGTTGAGGGATATCTAAGGGGCCACTGGATGTCGAAAGAGGCTCTGTAGAACCTGAAGGAGGAGGCTCGGGGGCAGACTGAGCAGGAGGCTTGGGATACTGGCGAGACCGAGTTTGAAGGTGAAGGTCGATGGTCGGGGAAGGGTCAGAGTGCATCATAAGGATCTGGTAATCAGAGGAACCAGAAAGGGAAGGGGGAGTGGCGACCTGGCTGGCAGGCGGTTGGGTAGCCACGAATCATTGCTGAGGGAAAGGATCAGTAAACACAGCCGGTTGGGTAGTGGCCACATTAGGAGGAGCATGAGGGGAGGTGTGTTGTCCGCGCAATGTGGCTTGAGACTCCCATATCTGTCGCATCTAGGGTAAGAGGGGATAATCGTGGGTGTAATGACCATAAACACCGTAACACGAACAAGGATTATTTGTGCGAAGCGGTCTATCCATCTTGGGCTGAGTGCCCTGTTGCTGGTTGGCAGTGTTAGGGTCCACACCAAGATTGGGTCCACGGGTACCAGGGGCAGATTGGTTTTAATTGCCTCTCCGCCTCCTTTGAGAAGAAGGGGGATTAGTCGCATCCTGCTATGCACATACTTGCCCTGGAGGGGGTTGTAAGTGTTGTTGCGGGTTTTGAGGAGGCAAGGGAGATGGAAGCGCGTATGTTGGAGGAGCTCGTGCACCAGGCTGCGGATAAGGGTAATGGTTAGGTTGGGCAACATTGAGGTAAGCAGGAGGTTGGGAAAAATGAGGAGGCATGCTGTATCCTGGATACATGCTACCGGGAGGGGGAAGAGTGTTAGAGGTGTTGGCCCCTCCCTGAGGGAGACCATAGCCCATAGGAGGTTGAGCGTATGGATGGGAAAGGGCTCCAACGATACCGTCGGCGGAATGAGATGCCCCCGGGGCGTTAGTGCCGCCGGGCCTGGGGAGGTCAGGAAGAACGGTATAAACATAACCAGATTGAGCGTACATCAAGTCATATTTCAAGGCTATTTGGAGGGCGGCTTCTTCAGTTTGAGGAAAGTGAGAGGCGACATCTTTGCCGATAGGAGCTAAGAGGGTGCGAAGGAACCAGTCCATGTAAACTCAATCTTCGAAGGGGGGGGCTCGAAATAAGCTTCGTCTTCGTCACCATTCCTGAACATGGGAGGAAAGGTGGGTCGAAGATGTTTGCTTGAATGAAGTCAAGAGCTCTGTGCCAGTATCGTATCGGAGAGGGCGCTGGAAATAAGATAAAAAGGCTTGGGCAAGGGTCGCAAAGGTGGTATGGGAAGAGGTGGCTTGTTCAACATACCATTTAGAAGCTTCGTCGGTAAGCGTGCGTTGGAACAAATGAAGACGGATGGAGTCATCGGTAATGGAATTGGAGGAACACCACATGTGAAAAGATCGGACATGATTGGTTGGATATTCTCCAGCAAGGCCTTCGAACTTAGGGATGTCAGAGGGGAGCTTGGTTGGCATAGCAGGCCAACCAACATCGTGGCGAATAGGGTCGTTGATCAACTGATTGAAATTGGGGAGGCTGAGGCCTGCAATGTACGGCAGAAAGGGTGTGGCCGAGGTAGTTCCTGTGACGGTTCCGCTAGTGGAAGGTCCGGCATTAGGGCCTGGAGCACCACCAACGTTGGGCCCTGGACCACACATAGTGAAGGTGACAGGGGGAGAGCTAGGAGGAGAAGGAGAACCCAATGAATCAGGAGAGGAGTCGGAGTGCGGACTCGGAGGAGGACTGGCTCAACGACGGCAGGACGGAGCAGGTCGATCGACCAGAAACTGAGGGTGAAGGCCAAGAAGTCTCCGGGAAAGGCGCCTTGGGGGCGCAATGATGACGGGAAGAAGGAAACCGACAAGGGAACAAAGGGACAGAATCAAGTGAGGTCAAGGGCAGAAAAGGTATAGTGAAAATTGATTTTAGAGTCTTTGCCAGGCGGTGTTAACTAGGCGCTTCTTCACTTAGGGTCAGTGTGTGGCGTGCTTTAATTTTTAATTTTTAAATCCTTTCCGTTTTTTAGAGAAAGAAAAAAGTGTGCTGCGTAACTGAAAATAAATCTGCAGAGAACAGTATATAATGCTGAAATAACATAAAATTAACAGCTACTTGTGCATCTATCTAACCCAAGAAGGCGGGTCTCTCAAAACTAATCTAAAAATAAAGGGAAAAATCTAGGGGAAACGCACGTAAAAGAGGCCAATAGATCTAAGGTCAAAAGGGACAGGGATCTAAAGGATAAAGCTGCTGAGAAGAGGTGCAGATCACAGCCAAGAGACAGAGGCAAGGTGGCTGGAAAAAAGGGAGGAAATCAGAAAAAAGCGGCAAGGACAGGGAGGAGGTCCTAAAGAGAGGTCCAAACAAAATGACAAGAGGTGATTTGAAAGGAAGAAAGGCTGATTTAAAGGGATCTGAAAAGGAGGTATCAGATCTGGTCAAGGGGGAGCTGAAACTCAGAAAAACAGAGGCTGAAACAGCTAAAAACTCTTCCACAAAAAGTGGAGGGTACTGAAGCCCTAGGGGGCTAGGTTCCCACTTAGATGAGCTAAAACAGATCAAAACCAGGTCAAAGTGGGATGAAACAGAGGCTACAAAACCCTGACAGAAGCTTCAGCAGAACCCAGAAAAATTGTAGAAAATTCACTGAAAAAATGGCAGGTCGCAGGTTCTGACTTGTTTTCAGTGTAGGTCGCAGAAAAGGGGTAGAAAAGTGCGACCTGGAGGTCCAGGTCGCAGGTTATGGGTCAAAAAGTGCAACCCCCCATTCTGGTTGTCTCGGTGGCAGATTTTCAGAAAATTTGTCGTCTCAGTTGTGGCTGGTGTCGCTTACCTGCACAATAGGGCCAGAAACACACGGAAGTTAGAAATTTTAATGTTTTAGGGTTTTATGTGAGAAAAACAACATAAAAATAGGAAAAATAAACAACTGAAAAGAAACCCTAGGGTCTGAAGTAGCTGGATATGCAGGAATATGAAAAATGACAGCGGTCTCAAATTAAAACCCGTGTGGAGTCGCCATTTGTTAGTATGAATCCTTTGTCGAAGTGTACGAAAAAGGACCACTTTAGCTACGCATAACTAATAGCCCTAACAACCAAAGTGGCTGCCAATATCTTCAGATCTGCGGTTAGTTGAACATAAAAGAGCTGCAAAAACCAGATCTATGCATGGAAAGACATTAAGCAGAAAAAACAAGGGTTTGCTCCATATACCAATAAACAAGACAAGAACAATTTTTGAAAGAATTTTTATATTAATTGGGCACCTGGGAGGAAAACAAGAAGGCGTATCCAATTCTCCTCAGTGGGATGGGTTCTTGGAAGTCCTCAGCACTTCAGATCTAAGATTTCTCTCTCTTGTTGGTGTAGAAGACCCACACAAAGAATGGAACTCAAAAGGGAGCTCACACAGCAAATGGCAGAAAATGGTGACCAAGTGTATAGATCCAGAGTGATCTAATAGGCAACAAAAGGTGAAGAATGGTAGAAAAAACCCTCCTATTTATAACAAAATATTGGGTCATTCTAGATCTTGGTGCATGGGTTAACCAGATCTAGATCCACTTTTTATGGAATATTTTATTATATTTGTTGGAGGGAAAAGGTATTCGACTTGGGTCAAATCCCTTGATTTGTCAAAAATAAATAAATAAATGATTTATTTATCTTTTTAAGGAAGCGGTTAGAAGATAATCAAATAAATAATTATTTATTTAATTATTTAAGGAAGTGGTTGAAAGATAACTAAATAAATAATGATTTATTTAATTATTTGTGGGTGATTTGGTCATATTTAACAAGGAATATTATCTAAATAAGATTTAAATAATTATTCCTAGAAAATAATAAGATAAATAAAGGTTTATCTAATTAATTTCTTTGTTTTTGGGTTAAACATGACTGGGAATAATAATTAAATTATGGCTTAATTAATTATTGCATGAGGAAAATTAAACAAAATAGGTTTGTTTAGTATTTCCTTTTGGGGTTTCCTGTTTGGACCATAAACAACCTAATAAATGTGGTTTATTAAGTTATTTTACATAGTGAAAGCAATTTTACTTAGGGTAAAATTGGTCTTACATGGTGTACTTGGGTCCATCTAATGATAATAGGTTAGATGACCAAAAAATGGTGTAACAATCGTGGATTTACCAACAACTGGTAATGTATGCCTTCATTTCTAACTCGATTCTCCTTCACCATTTTACAATTCTTTTAGTTCATGTAGATACTATTACGTTTAGTTGAGAAATTTGTTTTTTGCCTTATTTTATCACTGTATTCATTCATGTCTTCATGTTTTCGTAGGCTTTAGAATGTTTTTCTTCGTCATTTGATAATATTAATCATAGTCCTAACATATTCCTTTCGGTTGGCATTTACATCGGACGGATTTTATTCCAGAATAGAAGACTTATTAATTTCACTGGTGTAGAGGATCCTTAGGGTGCTTTCTATGAGGTAATTGAAATGTAATTTCCACTGTAGTCATTTCATTTTCCTTTTTACCTAGAACTGAACCATACTTTTTCTCATAATTTTGATAATTTAAGCACCTTTACTTATTAGTTAAGATATATCTACCATTTTAATTACATTCATGCCAATGTTTAACCAAAGGTTTGTTTTCTTCTCTGAGCTACTGGTAGCATAACTGAGCCTCTAGTTTCTTCCATACCGCAGTCATCGATATTTCTTCTTCATTATCACACTTTTGGGATTGACTGTGGGGATGGAAATGCATTCAATAGTTAAGTGTGGACCTCGTTGGGATTGATTCTTGTGCCCAGTTTATACTTGGAAATGAATCAGGTATAATTTCATTTCAGCATCTTTCTTCGATGTTTAGTATACTTTGTCTCCTTCAACGGTGTTAGTCCTAAACATTTTTTTCCTTGGTTATTGGCATGACCACAATGTATTTCTTTGATATGACAGGCTTAGTTGCTATTCGATATTTTGTGACAGATCTTATTACTTTGTACCCATTGTGTTTCTTTTGATATTAAATAAGATGATATATTATCCTCTGAAATTCTTATTTTATAGAACATGTTAGGTTCAATTCTAACTTTATGCTATTTGTGCTTACAGGTAAGGCATCTTAATTTTTAGATATAGAAATCTCTTCCACTTATACTTTATACACACATCTGTCATTAACTATTTGACTACTGTTGGATTTTTAAACCAGGTTGGTTGTACAATGCAATTGAACACTCGGCATTCCAGCATATATGGGACAAGATGTAGCTAGTCCTAATTTTTTATTTTATCTAAGTCAGAAATATGTACCATTAATTGAATTTATTCCGCCCAAAATTGTATTATTTTATGAAATTGTATCCTGTTGGGACTGTATATGAACTGTAACAATATATTCATATGCGACTTTCTTCAGAAAATTGTAAAGTTTACCGTATGTTATTGTTTCCTTAGGGTAGTATAACCAGCTGTCTGTTGGTACAAACTATTTATTTTGGCCACGCAAGTAAATATATATATATATATATATATATATATATATATATATATATACACATTGCATACTCCTTTTATATTGCCTTTCCCCTTTTCCATACAAATGTGGTCAAACAGTGAAATGTACCTATAAGACTTAATTGGTGATTTCAACGCTCAGGATTTGATATTTCACCAAGGTTTCAATCTTATTATAAATATAACTTATTAACATAAGCCTATTCTTATGGTTATGTTATGTATTTATAACTTGTGTACAGTCATACCAGTATGTTTCTGCACGTTAACTTATCTCTTCTTATCATGAAATTCTTTTATAAATCCGAGGTATGAGTATTCATTTCACATATATGTCAGTTTATATTTTTATTCACCTATGATTTAGTTTATAAATATTTTCAATAGAAATACAAAACCTATAAAAGTTTCTTTCTTTCCACATATATATGCTCAGATTTACCTACTGTGATTTTTATATGCTATTTCCATGGGTGTATAGTGTTGTTATACCAAGAGATCAAACTTATGATATATTACTCTAGATTTGTCTTCTAGCATATGTGCATTTCTTGAATCTTCACATTATGAATACTTTCTCATCTACTTAGAACAGAAATATATATGCACATAGCCGTAAATTAAGCTAGCCTCATATTGTAATTAATTTCACTTATTTTCTATTATCACTTAAGGTTTTCTTGAAGCACCTTAATTTCTATACATGTATTTATGTACTTGTACTAGATTCTATACCTATAACTATGTATAGTTATATACTTTATATCTGAAAATTTTAAAGTATATTTAGTGGTATTTTCCTTTTGAGATTCTAATTAGGTAATAATAACAGTTTATTTGTTTACTAGAATAGACAAATTCTCTGTTAGATACCTAACCCTGGATTTAAACATGTCCCCAGGTTTAAACAGTCTGGAAGTTGGATCTAATCAGAATTTGTCCATACATCCATACAGATATTCAGTATCACTACTGTAGAAAAATATGTTAAATGTATGGTCCTTTCTAACCCATTGTACTCAATGTTAAATAAAAAATATGTGAATCTGCAAGTTTAACTTAAGCAATTTCACATTTATATTAACAATTTCCTAATCAGATGTCAATCAACACATGATAATTTAATATCAATAGTCAAACTCTAGTTAGGTGTGCATACGAATTTGGATCTGAATATTTTCCACCCAACCGTAGAGTTTTCTCACCGTAACTGCCCGCATGCAGAGACCTTTGCTCCAATTATAGACAACAATTTTTCTATTCTGGTGCAGCTTATTTAAGATTTGCTTTCCCAATCCTATTTACATTTACTTCATCTAGTAAATCTAGGATGATTTCTTCCTATTTTTCCTAGGTCTTCCCTCTGTTTCTTCGACGAAGGTACTTTAAAAGTTGTCTTTTTCCGCTTTTCCAAAATTTTCCACCTCTTCCCAATACTTTCCTCTTTATTGGGGAAATTAGATATTTATCTCCAAATCTAATTTTTAGTAATTGGTTCTATTCCTTCCAAGTATTTTATGGAAGGTGTGGGAAAGTCTTATCCCCTATCCATCCTCATGGATTAGGTTTTTCAGATCTCAATTCTCAATCTAGTCATGGCACACATAAATTTTCCTATTTATTTTTCTAAATACAAATTAAAATAGAATAAATCGACATAATAGTTCTCCATTGGGGTCGACTCTCCCCTTTGGATTTTTTCAATTGTAAAATTAAAAGCATAGAAACTTTTGGGTATTGCATATTCCCCCTCTAAAAAAACATCGTTCACGGTGTTGGCAAAATAAATAGTAAAATCATTGTGTAAATAGTGATGGATATTTTTCCATCACATCAACTTCTTGCTCTTAAGTAGCCTCTTTGGGCGTGAAGTGCCTCCATTTCACTTTCACCCTCGCCATTGTTCTGTTCTAGAGCTTAATTTCTTCCCGCGCCAATATTTGAAGCAGCTCCGGAATGAATTCCCCTTCTGGTTACACCTGAATCACATTCCAATCAATAACTTGAGCATAATCATATACATATTGTTTTAATAATGAAACATGAAATACATCATGAACCTTGATGTCAATGGGTAATGCCAGTTTATAAGCAACTGGTCCCACTCTTTCCAACACTTTGAAAGGTCCATAGTATCATGGAGCTAATTTTTCACAACTTTCGATGTGCAAAGTACTCTTCTTAGGCTTAATCCTCAAATATACATGATCACCCACACTCAATTCTCTATGAATTCTCTTTTTTTCTGCATAACTTTTCTGTCTATCTTGTGCTGTTTTGATATTTCGCTAAATCTATTTTCTAACTCTTTCCATTTCTTCTAAAGCTTTTGGTCCAAGTATTAGTTTATCTTTAGGTTGACTCCAACTTAGGGGGTATGGTACTTTCTTCCATAAAGTTCCTCAAAAGGGCTCATCTTTATGGAAGCTTGGTAGCTATTGTTGTAGCCAAACTCTGTTAAGTGTAAATAATCTTCCCACTTGGTTGGCCTATCCATAACATAGATTATTAGCATATCCTCTACAATCTGGATTTTTCTTTCAGTTAGACCATCAGTTTGGGGATGGTAGGCAGTACTAAAATTTAATTTGGTACCCATTCCCCTAAACAAACTCCTCCAAAAAGTTGCATTAAATCACACATCTCTATCTAAAATGATCATTTTAGGAACGCCATGTAGTCTCACAGTCTTCTTCATGAACACATTTGCTACTTGAGCTATTCCAAAGGTAGACTGTGTAGGTATAAAATGAGCAGTTTTAGTTAAAGTATCCACTACAACCATGATAGAGTCATGTTGATATTTGATTCTTGGTAACCCAGTAATAAAATCCATGGAAACAGTTTCCCACTTCGATTTCGAAACGGATAAAGGATTCAACAACCCAACTGGATGATGATGTTCAACCTTTACCTGTTGGCATTCAATACATATAACCAAATAATTTGCCACATCATTTTTCATTCCAGGCCAAAACAGGTTCTTTCTTAAAGCTGTGAGTAATTTATGGTATCCAAGATGTCCAACATAGGGTCTTTTATGATATTCATCCAAAATTTATTTCTTTAAGGAGTCTACATTAGGAATGTAAAATCTATCTCTGTAACAAATTAACCCTTTTTGATTTTGTGTATACCATTTCATTTTCTTTTTCAGCATTTGTGCTTGAAGCTTTTCATAGTTTTGGTCTTGGTTCACTACCGCTTGTATCAGTCCTTCCAAGTCAAAGTTGACACTACTTCCAATATTTCTCACACTTTGCCAAGCATTTCTGCTTAATGCATCTGCAATCTTGTTTTCCTTACCTTTAATATGTTTGATCTCCACGTGAAACTCACTAAGGAAAGACAACCACCTAGCTTGCCTAGCATACAGTTCAAAAAGTGTTGTACCTTTACCTTCTCCTCTCTGATATAAGGTACATATCATAACAAATTTGTGAATTTGGTTACAAACTCATCAATCATGAGTTGTCCCAATATGAGTTCATGAAACTCTTTTTCTTTATCATCATAATAGAATTCATTCAAATATCTATTTTTAAACTTAACGTGAAAATCCTCCCAAGTAACCATTTTCTCATCAATGGCATGAACCATTTTTATTCCTTCCCACCAAAAGGTAACCTTTCCTTGTAGCTGATAAATAGCCAGCCTAGCTCTTAAGTTAATTGCATTTTTATAAACCTGAAAGTAATTTATCATATTCAGAAGCCATGCTTTATCATCTTCCTCTTCTCCATCATAGGAGGAGGTTTAATTTTCCTGAATTCATCTTGCAATTCCTTCTTCTGTCTAGACTGCTGTCGAGAGGCGTCAGCTTCCTCAGATTCTTCTGAGAAATTGACTCTTCCCTTTCTCCTCCTTCTGTAATATTCACCTTCTGGACTATTCTAGGAAGTCAATTCTCTTATCATTATATCATCCTCCTCACTGGCTAAATATAGCCTTTCATTTTGTCTTTTAAGTTGTGCCATTTCTCGTTGCATTCTATGGAACATAGCCATTAATGGAGCATTTGGATTTGGCGTGTTTTTTCCACCACCCAGATCTACATACAGCTCATCCTCTTCAGTCATAACTCACAGCTGTATACCTCAATACTGTTCACTATACATGAAATTAAACATTAGAAAAATTTAAATTTCATAATTTTTTTTTTTACAGAAGCATACAATTTATGTGTGAGCACATAATTCGCCCAGTGTTTTAGCTAGTGCTCTGATACCATTTGTAATATCTCTTATTTCTACCTTTATTTTTTTTTCATTGTAATTCAATGAAATTTAGTCATTAATGGAAATTTTGTCATTTAGAAATTTATAGTACTCTTATATAAATTTCTACTTACTCCTTCCTTATCATATCTTGTATTTATTTATTCTTAAACCTATACATGTAAGATGGAACTACCCCCTTTTATATTTTAGGACAACATAGGCTTCTATATACACTTAGCTATGTTTGGGAATTCGTAATGGCGTTAATAATTTTTTTAATACTTCTTTAGATCTGGTTGATATGGTTGCATATGTATTCGAATTTAAATGTTTACATGAGGCACACGAAATATCAATGGCATATATGCACATCATCTAGCTTAGGATTATTATCCTACTATATCGAATTTATTTATGTTTTATCTTCATTTAATTTTACATAACACAATATATATGGTGTAACCAAGTGGATAGGTTCTAATCCTTTCGTTATCCTTATCTTTCATACTTTGAATAAAATATTTGTCGTGGGTTTCATAACCGTAAATACCATTTTGTGTTTTTGCTTCAAAATAACTTCACACACAGTTTACACGTAACCATATCATGAATTCGAGGCATCTTAATAGTCACAGCTCACGTATCCATTTATTGAATAGTGTGCCAACTGTTATGAATATCCTGATATAAGTTTGAGCCGCCCATTTAACCGTAAAGGTGCGTTAACGTAGACAGTAATAACTCATCTGCCAACACAATAAATTACTCCAACCCTTCTTCATGTGATAGTCTCCTTTCCAGTTTCCAAGTTGACAATCTAAGGGAGTTCTCACATCTAGCGACACATGTATGGTCGAGATTGATTAGGGTTTAAAGCTCTTTGCTGGTTAAGAGGCTCACTCCATGGTATTCATTTCTCTTTGGGTTTTCTGCCTTGAAATATAGCTTTCTCCTTCCAAACGAGTTGGGAACAGGATTTTCTCTTCGAATGAGCCAAGGCACTACAATCTCACATGAATTTTTCATCATCATGCATTTAGCAACGATCAGTAAGGTATGCCTTTATTTATAACTTGATTCTGCTTCTCCATTTTACAATTTTCTTAGTTCATGTCATTTTTACTAAATCTTGTAGATACTACTAAATTTAGCTGATAAAATGTTTTTTTTCCTTATTTTATCACTGTATTCATTCATGTCTTCTTGTTTTCATAGGCTTTAGAATGTTTTTCTTCCTCATTTGGTCACATTAATCACAATCCTAACATATTCCTTTTGGTTGGCATTTATGTTGGATGCCTTTTGTTCTAGAATAGGAGACTTAATAATTTCACTGGTGTAGAGGATGCTCAGGTTGCTCGTTATGAGGTAATAGAAATGTAATTTTCACTGTAGTTGTTTCAGTTTCCTTTTTACCCAGAACTGAACCATACTTTTTCTCATAATTTTGATAATTTAAGGACCATTACTTACTAGTTAAGAGATATCTACCATTTTAGTTACATTCATGCCACTGTTTAACCAAAGGTTTGTTTTCTTCTCTAAGCTACTGGTAGCATAATTAAGCCTCTAGTTTCTTCCATACCACTGACATGGATATTTATTCTTCCTTATCAAACGTTTGGCATTGATTGTGGGGATGTAAATGCATTCAATAATTAAGCATGGACCTCGTTGGGGTTCATTCTTCTACCAAGTTTATACTTGGAAATGAATCAGGTATAATTTTGCTTTGGCATCTCTCTTCTATGTTTAGTACACTTTGTCTTGGTCAGTGGTGTTAGTCATAAACATTTTTTTTTCTTGGTTATCGGCATGACCACGATATATTTCTTTCATATGGAAGTCTCAGTTGCTATTTGATATTTTGCGACAAATCTTATACTTTGTACCCATCGTTTTTCTTTTGATTTACAATACGATGATATATTATCCTCTAAAATTATTATTTCATAGAACATCTTTGTAACACCCCCAATTTGTGTGTTGAGTTTTTAAAAGCTAGACATTTGAACTTAAATCCTAAGGGGGTGGACCCCAAGGGATAAGTATGGTGTGAATGTATTTGCATATTTTATTTGAGGAAATAAATAAAATGATTGTGCATTTTGACCAAGATGAGAATTAGAGATCACTTTCCAAATCCATGAGGATGGATAAGGCAACAAACTCCCCAAATCTTCGTAACTTTTGAAAGAAATTAATTTAGTATCAGAGGAGGAATCTAAATTTTCCCAATGAAGAGGAGAAGTTGGGAAGAGGTGAGAAAAAGCTGGAAAAGCTGAGGAAAAGCTTAAAGCAGCTTTAAAGGTTCCCAAAAATGGGAAGCCTAGGCTAAACAGGAAAGAAAGCATCCTGCTATTCTGGACGCAGAATTAGAAACATGCTTTGGGGAAATATGAGCTTAAATAAGCTGCTTCTAGGCAGATCAGAGGTTGATCTGTTCTAGGAGGTGATCTCTGCTCGGGGGTGAGTCCCGGGAGACAAAGAGGACTCTAAGGTTGGGAGGTTGGTCATTTGCAAATGTTGAAAATGTGGTATGTTCCCGAAATCTTGTTATTTTGTTTCTATGACAAAATATGAATTGGCTACATATAAAATCAATTTACTGGTATGAGTGATTTGTAGTACTACATTTACCAGATTCCATCCTAAGGTTTTCACCTTCCAGATTCTGGTTAGTTGTAGACCATAAATCCCTAGAGTAGAAACCCCAGAAGCTCTAAACCAAGGTTGGTTTAAATCTGAAGTTACTTAGTCTCTATGGAAAATGAAATATTTTCTTGTTTATGTAGACACAAGATGACATTATATGTGCATAAGTATATTAGAACAATATTGTAGCAGAATTGAGGTAAAGAAAGTAAAGACACTAGTATATGAAACTTGAAATTCTTCTAGATAATGAAATACTTCTATTCTATATGAGGTTTATGGCATTCATAGCAATTATAGAGTATATTGCTTTTAAAAATTTCCTCTAACCCTTAAAAACATTTATTATAGCAATGGAATTAAAGCTGTGCTGAATATACACTATCAAAGGAACTATTGAATACATATATAAACATTTAACAAAAATATATGTATATTAACCAAGTAGTATAGCAAAAAGAAATTTTATAAATTAATGTTCTCTACTCAAGCAATATAGGATACATATATGTATGCATCAAAAGAAAAGAGTGTATAAGCGCCGCAACCTAAAATAATAATATGTGCATAACACAAATTGTAAGCGCCGCAAGCCAAATCAAACTCATTAAAAGCAACGATTATAAAAGAATATGGTAGTAAAAGGGAAATGGGTATGTCTGTACCCTATGTCGACGCGATTTCGGCGCATGGGCAACTATGTAAAAACCCTATGACTATGCGATATTCTTATGCAATAGTCATACCAATCCAATATCCCGGATTTTACAGCTATTAACTCCACGGCCTTTTAGGGCTTATCCATAAACATTTAATTGATAATTGCGACTCTGTTATGGAATAATTCTATTTCAAATCCCTGATTCACCGGCCAACCCGACATTGAAAATCTTGTCATATTCGGGTTTCTGTGTAGTATTAAAACGAAATGGGAATTGAAAATTCTAGAGTCAACAAACAACATTAATACGTAACTTTTAATTTGCGGCGAACATCATTATCATAGTTTGATAAAATACCGAAACTAATCATGTGCATAAAACACCTATGAGTTAAGCGGTGATGAACCACGCGTAGTTATGCCGGCATAGCAGTTAAAAATCTCCAGTCCTCGGTTTAAATGCTTTCAGTACGTCTCCGTAGTACAAATCTCAATCGCCCTAGAAAACCAAAAACAAGAGTAGGTTAGTAATCGCAGTCTATTTGAGCATGTGATAACACAGTAAAAACATTAAGTACAGAATCATCAAGTAACCACATCCATAGCCGTGGTAAATACGTTGAAGTTAGAATAGAAGGCTGTGGGTTGCAGTCAGAACGTCAAGAGTTATTCATAGAAATCCCTAAATTCACATTCTGTCCCTGAAAGGGAATTACGAATGGGTGGGTCAATATAAACGTTTCGTCAAATCCTACCAGGTTAAATTAATAACAGTGGTTATCGATGCAACATAACCTGGCAGCCCATCTGAATACAAAAGATAACGATTCCAAAGCTGAGAAGGATATTAACCTCTTCTAACAAGGCGAATCCAACAGGGGAGCGCCTTCAACCAAATATCTCTCACCCTTGACCGAGACGCACCACCTGAGTTCTTCTATGAAACGAGAGGTAATGGTAAAGGAGTAACAGAAGAATTAAATAAAAAAAAAAAGAGGAAAACAACAAACCAACAAAACGAATAGCAGATCTGAGATTGGGTTGGGAAGGAACGCGGCATTTAAAATAACCCATGTCGCTTATTCAATTCCATATCAACAAGATCCCATTCGCCTTGTAGCGGAACCTGTAGCAATCGGTGACAGAATCGCCAACAAAAGAAGAAAAACGTGATTCAATATCGTAGGGAAGCAATCTCAGAAAGAAAAAAAAACAATATGAACAAACTAAACAAATGTTTCAATTCGATATCGAGCCACACCTGTGCCGTTCGATTGATCAGACTACTGCAACGCCGGTGTTGACCCGGTTTCCATTACTATAAATGCCGGGCCACACAGAGAGGTGAGGCGTAGAGATAGAAAACAAATGAAAGCGAGATACAAACGAACTAAATCCGTGAATGATGAACAACGGCAGAAACGTAGGTTAAAAAGGGGAAAACTGCGTTCTAGTTCCACAAGTACACCACTGTGCACGCGGAGGCGGGATACAGCTTTAGCGTGCAGGGCGGTGGCTCTAACCCTAGTGTGCATAGCCGAGAGTGCATAAAGAAATCCCGAAGGGGATTTTGATGGAGGGGCCGAACAGTACCCGCTTATCCCAGTCCTCTGTCTTCCATTGAAATCTTCAGTACGGTGCCCGCGAAATATCGGCTAAAGCTCAGCGTTCAAATTCTGAGGAAATGAGCCGCATCAGGGCCGTACAACTATTGAGGACACCTGCACGAAGCTGATTGGAAGACGTGGCGAGTACGCATGCAATTCAAAGCAAACCCTGTCGTGGCCTGCTGGCCAACTGCACTCTGCAACAAACACTTACAACACGTTAAGACGCTATGTACTAGATCAGGGAAATGCAGACAGTGGCGCATACGCAAACTCTAAACAGTAGCCATCACGCAATAGGAACGTGACAGTAAAATAATGGTTATAACAAAAATATATATGATGAGAATTTACACAGGTTTCCACGTTGAAATATATATGGGAGCGTAACCTCATCAAAGGTAACCGGTATAGTAATTGATATAACGTCAGTGAGAAATCAAACACCAGTCTAAATATATATATATATATCCAAAAGTTCGAATGCGGAAATCCTATGATGGTCAACCTATGACTACGCATTATGTATTCCATGCGCGTGAATGATTAAATGTATTCGCCAATTTATAAGTTACCTACGTCTAAATGCCAGCTTGATAAAATAAAATCGTTTTCCAATGGTAATAATTAATTCATGCAGTGTTCTTATACATACGAGCGCTCTCAAAGTGTGGTTCCAAATTATATGTATACATATGGTATAGGTATATATATATGGATTAGGAAATGGAATATGTGCATTCAAGGTAATTTTATCTAAAGGAGTATATATATGTGTTATATATATACAATTACATATATGATATTTATGTAAGTGGTCTATATGTTTAGATATAGGGTTGTATGTATATATCGGGGTGAAATGTAACCATTGAAAATATTACATGTTATAAAAAGGAAAAAAAAAAAGAAGGGGAGATCTTAAAAATTTTAGAAAAAAATCGAAGGGATAGAGGAAGCTATAATACTAGGTGGAAATAACTACTTCATTTCTGAACTTGGTATTCAGCCAACATGTCAATAATAACGAAAAATAAAAATAAAAATTTCCTTACACTAGAGGTATTACAAATGGTATCGGAGCTCAAGTGCAAAAATTGGGCTGTTGTTATTGTGCCCACTGAATTTTAATAATTATTAAACATTGTGGAGATTATTTTTTTGTCTTACTAATCAAATGTATGAGTGTGTACAGTGGTGCTAAAATGGCTGAAGAGGGAGGAATTTATGTGGATCTGCGTGATGAGTTTGCTACTCCAGATCCCAATGCCCCGGTAATGGCCATGTTGCATAGGATGCAACGAGAATTGGCTGAACTAAGAAGCTAGAATGACATGTTATCATCAGCCAGTAAGGAGTAGGAAAATCTCATCAGAGAGCTAACTTCCCGGAACAGCCAGGAAGGCGAAGGTTCTGGAAAAAGAAAGATGGATGAGTCTGAGGATGAGGATGTAGCTAGACATCAACATAAGCAGAAAAGAGAATTGCAGGGGGAATTTAGAAAGATCAAACCCCCCTCCTATGACGGGGAGAAGGAAGAGGATGTTGAAGCTTGGTTGCTGAACATGATCAAGTATTTCCAAGTTTATGAATATGAAAGCAATCTGAAAGCCAGATTAGCTGTGTATCAGCTACAAGGAAAAGCTACACTGTGGTGGGAAGAGACAAAGATGGTGCATGCCATTGATGAAAAGACAGTTACTTGGGAAGATTTCCAGGTTAAGTTCAAAAATCGCTACTTGAATGAGCGGTACTATGACGATAAAGCTAAAGAATTCCATGAACTTAGACTGGGACAGCTCACCATCGATGAGTTTGTCACTAAGTTTACTAATTTACTGAGGTATGTCCCTTACATTAGGGAAGAAAAGGCAAAGGTGCAAAGGTTTTTAAATTGTTTTCCTACTGTGTACAAGGAGAAAATTGAGTTTGACAACCCAAAGACAATGGATGAAGCTATTAGAAAAGCAAGATTATGCTATCAGCAGTTTAAAGGTAAAGCTGAACAAGGGAAGAGCTGGATGAACAAGGGTGAGTTCAAAGGTAAAAGACCAAAACCAGCATATCTAAGAAATTTTGGTAGAGATCATCAGCGGAAGAAATTTAATAAACCAAAAGAAAGTCAAACTGCTTAGTCCCAAGTAGATTCAAAACCAGTAGAAGGGAACAATAAGAAAGAAGGGACAGTCAGAATGAAGGAACCTTTGAAATGTTGGGGCTGTGGAGAACCCCATATGATGAGGGACTGCCCCCATCGAAATATACACATGATCAGCAGAGAGTGAGAGGCGACAACAGTAAATAACATAGCCAGAAATATACCAACTATCAGTGCAGCATTAGAAAATCGGCAAGTAGAACATCAAGCAACCATGGTGGAAATGGAGGGTAAGATTTCTGACCTACCTATTACTATTTTGATTGATCCAGGTGCTTCTTTGAGTTACAGTAGTCCTGGAATTGTAGAAAAATGTAAAATTAAACCTGAAAAGTTTCAGCAGTCATGGTTGGTACAGCTGGCCACTGGAACTAAGAGAAAAGTCACACATAAGTTGCCCAAAACAGCAATACAATTAAATGGCTTTTCAACAGAAATAAATTTGAACATATTGCCATTAGGATCCTATGACTTGCTGGTAGGAATGGATTGGCTGGAAAAGAAGAAAGCTCTGATGAACTGCTGGGATAAAACCCTGCATTGTGTGGATGAAGAAGGGAAACCTTTTATACTAAAAGGGAAACCAAAATCCATTTCAATAAGACAAATATCATCCTTACAATTAAAAAGAACAGCTAGAAAAGGATACCAAGTTTATGCAGTACATGTGGAAGAAGTAGAACAGAGGGCGGAAGAAAATCTGCTGAATGAGTTATCGGTGGTAAGAGAATTTAAAGAGGTTTTCCCAGATGAGATTCCTCATCTCCCTCCAAAAAGAGAAATTGATTTCTCCATAGATCTGGTGCCAGGAGCTACACCAGTTTCCCGAGCCCCCTATCGGATGAGTCCGCCAGAACTTATGGAGCTGAAGATGCAGCTGCAAGAGTTATTGGATAAAGGTTACATTAGGCCAAGTGTGTCTCCATGGGGAGCACCTGTTTTATTTGTTAAAAAGAAGGATGGAACTTTTAGGATGTGCATTGATTATCATCAACTGAACAATTTGACCATTAAGAATAGATATCCACTTCCTAGAATTGATGATCTTTTTGATCAAGTGAGAGGGGCCTCAGTCTTTTCAAAGATTGACTTAAGGACTGGGTATCACCAGCTCAGAATCAAAGAAGAAGACATTAGCAAGACAGCTTTTCGAACCCGGTATGGACACTATGAATTTGTAGTCCTACCTTTTGGACTGACAAATGCCCCTGCCACCTTTATGTGCTTGATGAACAGTGTGTTAAATAAGTATTTGGATAAGTTTGTTCTAGTGTTCATAGATGATATTTTAGTCTACTCCAAAAACAAAGAAGAACATAAGGAACATCTGCGGATAGTGTTGCAAACTTTGAAAGAAAATCAGCTATATGCCAAGTTCAGTAAATGTGAATTTTACAAGGATAAGATTCAATATTTGGGTCATATTATTTCTGAAAAAGGGCTTGCAGTTGACCCTGAAAAGATAAAAGCAATTAAGGAATGGCCAGTCCCAACTGATGTTTCAGCAATAAGGTCATTCATGGGGATGGCAGGCTACTATCGTAGATTTGTGGAAAGATTTTCTGCCATAGCACATCCCATCACTTCATTGCAAAGAAAGGGTGTCAAGTTTGTGTGGACTGAAAAATGTCAACATAGTTTCGAGCAGTTAAAACAAAAACTTATTTCAGCCCCTATATAAAAAATTGCTGATCCTGATAAAGAGTTTGTTGTATGTACAGATGCTTGCAGAGAAGGGCTGGGAGGAGTCCTGTTGTAGGAAAATTCAGTTATTGCATATGAATCTAGGAAACTGAAAATACATGAAAAGAATTATATTGCATATGATTTAGAATTTGCAGCTGTTATCCATGCTTTGAAAATGTGGCGACACTATCTTCTTGGGAAAAAGTTCACATTGATGACTGATCATATTAGCCTCAAATACTTCTTTTCCCAAACTGACCTGAATGCAAGACAAGCCAGATGGATGTCTTTTTTAAGTGAATTTGATATGGACATAAAGCATATCAAGGGGAAGGAGAATAAGGTTGCTGATGCATTAAGTAGAAATGCTTGTCAAAATTTAAACAGCATGGGGAGTAGTGCCCATATGGAGGTAGAGGAATTGGTGGGAAAAGCAGCCAGCCAAGACCCAAACTATGAAACACTCTTGGTGAAACTGCAGAAAAGGGATAAAACTGACTTTACTCAAAATCAAAAAGGGTTACTATATTACAAAAACAGGTTGTATATTCCTAATGTAGAGTCATTAAAAAGGGAGATTTTGGATGAATATCATAAACAGCCCTATGCAGGACATCCAGGATACCAAAAGATGTTAACAACCTTGAAGAAGAGGTTGTTCTGGCCAGGAATGAAGAGAGATGTGGCAGAATATTTAAGTAGATGTATGCAATGTCAGCTAGTCAAAGTTGAGCACCAACATCCAGCAGGTCTTTTAAACCCTTTGCCAATTGCAGAATGGAAATGGGACACAGTTTCTATGGATTTTATAACAGGACTACCTAAAACCAAGTACCAACATGATTCTGTAATGGTGGTAGTAGACACTTTAACCAAAGCTGCCCACTTTATACCAGTGAAATCTACTTTCGGAACAGCTCAAGTAGCAAATGTTTTTCTGAAGGAGATAGTAAGGCTTCATGGAGTTCCCAAAGTAATTGTTTCAGATCGAGATGCTAAGTTTACAGCAGCATTTTGGAAAGGATTGTTTGGAGGGATGGGTACTAAGCTGAATTTTAGTACTGCCTATCACCCTCAAACTGATGGGAAAACAGAAAGGACAAATCAAATTTTAGAAGATATGTTGAGAATGTATGTGATGGATAGGCCATCAAAATGGGAAGAGTATCTGCATTTAGCTGAGTTTGCCTATAATAATAGTTACCAATCCTCTATTAAGATGAGTCCGTTTGAGGCACTCTATGGGAGAAAGTGCCGTACTCCCTTGAGCTGGAGTCAACCAGAGGATAAACTGGTGTTGGGACCAGATGCACTACAAGAGATGGAAAGAATTGTTAAACAAATACAGAGAAATATCAAGACAGCACAAGATCGACAGAAGAGCTATGCTGATAAGAAAAGAGTGCACCGAGAATTCAAAGTGGGGGATCATGTGTATTTGTGCATCAAACCCAAAAAGAGCACACTTTATGCAGGAATTTGTGCAAAACTGGCTCCTAGATATTGTGGGCCTTTCGAAGTTTTAGAAAGGGTGGGACCAGTGGCTTACAAGCTGGCCTTACCACCCCAGGTTAGAGTGCATGATGTATTTCATATTTCATTACTAAAAAGATATGTGCACGATGCTTCTCACATAGTTGATTGGAATGTTGTACAGGTGGAACCAGAAGGGGAGTTTCTGCCAGAACCGCGTCAAATATTGGAGCGGGAAGAAATTGAATTGAGAAACAGAACAATGGCCAGAGTAAAAGTGCAGTGGAAGCACTTTACTGCTGAAGAAGCTACCTGGGAAAGGGAAGCTGAAATGATGGAGAAATATCCGTTTTTGTTTAAATGAACTCCAGTAGTTGAATAACAACACCGAAGACGGTGTTTATTTTTTAGAGGGGGAATATGTAACACCCCCAATTTGTGTGTTGAGTTTTTAAAAGCTAGACATTTGAACTTAAATCCTAAGGGGGTGGACCCCAAGGGATAAGTATGGTGTGAATGTATTTGCATATTTTATTTGAGGAAATAAATAAAATGATTGTGCATTTTGACCAAGATGAGAATTAGAGATCATTTTCCAAATCCATGAGGATGGATAAGGCAACAAATCCCCAAAATCTTTCAAAAATCCTTGAAAGAAATTAATTTAGATTTGAGGAGGAATCTAAATTTCCCCAATGAAGAGGAATGTAGTTGGCAAGAGGTGAGAAAAGCTGGAAAAGCTGAGGGAAAGCTTAAAACAGCTTTAAAGAGTCCCAAAATGGGAAGCCTAGGCTAAACAGGAAAGAAAGCATCCTGCTATTCTGGAAGCAGAATTAGAAACATGCTTTGGGGAAATATGAGCTTAAATAAGCTGCTCCAAAATAGATCAGGGGTGGATCTATTCTAGGAGGTGATCTCTGCTCGGGGGTGAGTCCTGGGAGACAAAGAGGACTCTAAGGTTGGGAGGTTGGTCATTTGCAGTTGTGGTATGTTCTGAAATTCTTGTTATTTTGTTTTATGACAGTATGAATTGGCTACATATAAAATCAATTTACTGGTATGAGTGATTTGTAGTACTACATTTACCAGAGTCCATCCTAAGGTTTTCACCTTCCAGATTCTGGTTAGTTGTAGACCATAAATCCATAGAGTAGAAACCCCAGAAGCTCTAAACCAAGGTTGGTTTAAATCTGAAGTTACTTAGTCTCTATGGAAAATGAAATATTTTCTTGTTTATGTAGACACAAGGTGACATTATATGTGCATAAGTATATTAGAAAAATATTGTAGCAGAATTGAGGTAAAGAAAGTAAAGACACTAGAATATGAAACTTGAAATTCTTCTAGATAATGAAAAACTTCTATTCTATATGAGGGTTATGGCATTCATAGAAATTATAGAGTATATTTCTTTTAAAAATTTCCTCTAACCCTTAAAAAAAATTATTATAGCAATGGAATTAAAGTTGTGCTGAATATACACTATCAAAGGAACTATTGAATACATGTATAAGCATTTAACAAAAATATATGTATATTAACCAAGTATCATAGCAAAAGAAATTTTATAAACTAATGTTCTCTACTCAAGCAATATAGGATACATATATGTATGCATCAAAAGAAAAGAGTGTATAAGCGCTGCAACCTAAAATAATAACTTTACATATATATGTGCATAACATAAAATGTAAGAGCCGCAAGCCAAATCAAAACTCATTAAAAGCAATGATTATAAAAGATTATGGTAGTAAGGGGAAATGGGTATGTCTGTGCCCTATGTCGACGCGATTTCGGCGCATGGGCAACTATGAAAAAACCTTATGACTATACGATATTCTTATGCAATAGTCATACCAATCCAACATCCCGGATTTTACAGCTATTAACGCCACGGCCTTTTAGGGCTTATCCATAAACATTTAATTGATAATTGTGACTCTGTTATGGAATAATTCTATTTCAAATCCCTGATTCACCGGCCAACCCGACATTGAAAATCTTGTCATATTCGGGTTTCTGTGTAGTATTAAAAAGAAATGGGAACTGAAAATTCTAGAGTCAACAAACAACATTAATACGTAACTTTTAATTTGCGGCGAACATCATTATCATAGTTTGATAAAATACCGAAACTAATCATGTGCATAAAACGCTTATGAGTTAAGCAGTGATGAACCATGCGTAGTTATGCCGGCATAGCAGTTAAAAATCTCCAGTCCTCGGTTTAAAAGAACACCGTGGCTGCCTGTAGCATGTAAAACCGCCGCCCTAGAAAACCAAAAACAAGAGTAGGTTAGTAATCGCAGTCTATCGAGCATGTGATAACACAGAAAAACATTAAGTAGCGCATCTATCATAACCACATCCATAGCCGTGGTAAATACGTTGAAGTTCGAATAGAAGGTTGTGGGTTGCAGTCAGAATGTCAAGAGTTATTCATAGAAATCCCTAAATTCACATTCTGTCCCTGAACGGGAATTACGAATGGGTGGGTCAATATAAATGTTCGTCAAATCCGATCAGGTTAAATTAATAACAGTGGTTATCGATGCAACATAACTTGGCAGCCCATCTGAATACAAAAGATAACGATTTCAAAGATGAGAAGGATATTAACCTCTTATAACAAGGTGAATCCAACAAGGGAGCACCTTCAACCAAATATCTCTCGCCCTGGACCGAGACGCACCACCTGAGTCTTCTATGAAACGAGAGGTAATGGTAAAGGAGTAACAGAAAAATTAAATAAAAACAAAGGAAAACAACAAACCAACAAAAAGAAATAACAGATCTGAGATTGGGTTGGGGAGGAACGCGGCATTTAAAATAACCCATGTCGCTTATTCAATTCTATATCAACAAGATCCCATTCGCCTTGTAGCGGAACCTGTAGCAATCGATGACAGAATCGCCAACAAAAGAAGAAGAGCGTGATTTAATATCGTAGGGAAGCAATCTCAGAAGAAAAAAAAAACAATACGAACAAAATAAACAAATGTCTCAATTCGACACCGAGCCACACCTGTGCCGTTCGATTGACCAGACTACTGCAACGCCGGTGTTAACCCGGTTTCCATTACTATAAACGCCGGGCCACACAGAGAGGTGAGGCGTAGAGATAGAAAACAAATGAAAGCGAGATACAAACGAACTAAATCCGTGAATGATGAACAACGGCAGAAACGTAGGTTAAAAAGGGGAAAACCGCGTTCTAGTTCCACGAGTACACCACTGTGCACGCGGAGGTGGGATACAGGTTTAGCGTGCAGGGCGGTGGCTCTAACCCTAGTGTGCATAGCCGAGAGTGCATAAAGAAATCCCGAAGGGGATTTTGATGGAGGGGCCGAGCAGTACCCGCTTATCCCAGTCCTTTGTCTTCCATTGAAATCTTCAGTACGGTGCCGGCGAAATTTCGGCTAAAGCTCAGTGTTCAATTTCTGAGGAAATGAGCCGCATCAGGGCCGCACCACTATTTATGACACCTGCACGAAGCTGATTGGAAGACGTGGCGAGTACGCATGCTATTCAAAGCGAAACCCTGCCGTGGCCTGCTGGCCAACTACACTCTGCAACAAACACTTACAACATGTTAAGACGCTACGTACTGGATCAGTGAAATGCAGACAGTGGCGCATACATAAACTCTAAACAGTAGCCATCACGCAATAGCAACATGACAGTAAAATAATGGTTATATAAAAAATATATATGATGAGAATTTACACAAGTTTCCATGTTGATATATATATGGGAGCGTAACCTCATCAAAGTTAACCAGTATAGTAATTGATATAACGTCAGTGAGAAATCGAACACCAGTCTAAATATATATATATATATATATCAGAATGTTCGAATGCGGAAATCCTACGATGGTCAACCTATGACTACGCACTATGTATTCCATGCACGTGAATGATTAAATGTATTCGCCAATTTATAAGTTACCTACGTCTAAATGCCAGCTTGATAAAATATAATCGTTTTCCAAGGGTAACAATTAATTCATGCAGTGTTCTTATACATACGAGCGCTCTCAAAGTGTGGTTCCAAAGTATATGTATACATATTGTATAGGTATATATATATGGATTTGGAAATGGAATATGCGCATTCAATGTAATTTTATCCAAAAAAGTATATATATGTGTTATATATATATACAATTACATATATGATATTTATGTAAGTGGTCTATATATTTAGATATAGGATTATATGTATATATAGGGGTGAAATGTAACCATTGAAAATATTAAATGTTATAAAAAGGAAAAAAAAAAGGGAGATCTAAAAAAAAAAATTTTAGAAAAAAAATCGAAGGGATAGAGGAAGCTATAATACTAGGTGGAAATAACTACTTCATTTCTGAACTTGGTATTCAGCCAACATGTCAATAATAACGAAAAAATAAAATAAAATAAAATTTGTCCTTACACTAGAGGTATTACAATCTTAGGTTCAATTCTAATGTTCTGTTATTTGTGTTTATAGGTAAGGCATCTTAAGTTTTAGATATAGAAATATCTTCCAGTTATACTTTATACATGCATCCGCTATTAACTATTTGACTACTATTGGATTTTTAAACCAGGTTGGTTCTACTCTACAATTGAACAGTTGGCATTCTAGCATTTATGAGACAGGATGTAGCTAGTCCTATTTTTTTTTTATCTGAGTTAGAAATATGTACCATTAATTGAATTTATTCTCCCTAGAATTATATTATTTTATGAAATTATATCCTGTTGGGACTGTATACGAACTATAACATTTTATTCAAATGCGACTTTCTTCAGAAAACTGCAAATTTTAGCGTATGTTATTGTTGCCCTATGCTAGTATAACCAACTATTTGTTGGTATAGACTATTTATTTTGGCTATTTAAAGTGAAATTATATATATATATATATATATATCTAGACACACACACACGCACACACACACACACACACACAAACACATTTCATACTACTTTTATGTTACGTTCCCCTTTTCCATACAAATGCGGTCAAACAGTGTAATGTACTTAATTGGTGATTTCAACACTCAGGATTTGATATTCCACCAAGGTTTCAATCTCATTATAAATATAACTTATTAACATATGCCTATTCTTATGGTTATGTTATGTATTTATAACTTATGTACAATCATACTAGTATGCTTCTGCATTTTAACTTATCTCTTCTCATCATGCAATTCTTTTATAAATCTGAGATATGAGTATTCATTTCACATATATCTTAGTTTATCTTTTTATTCACCTATGCTTTAGTTTATAAATATTTTTAATAGAAATAGGGAACCTAGAAATTTTTCTTTCTTTCCACATATATTATGCTCAGATTTACCTACTGTGATTTTTATATGTTATTTACATGGGTGTATAGTTTTAATATACCAACAGTTCATACTTCTGAGATATTACTCTAGATTTGTCTTCTAGCATGTGTACATTTCTTGAATCTTTAAATTATGAATACTTTCTCAGCTACTTAGGACATACGCATATATGCACATAACAGTAAATTAAGCTAGCCTTATACTGTAATTAATTTCATTTATTTTCTGTTATCACTTAAGGTTTTCTTGCAGCACCTTAATTTCTATACATGTATATATGTACTTGTACCAGAGTCTGTACCTATATCTATGTATAGTTATATACATTATATCTGAACATTTTAAAATATATTTAGTGGTACTTTCCTTTTGAGATTCTAGTCAGGTAATAATAACAGTTTATTTTTTTATTAGAATAGAGAAATTCTCTGTTAGATACCTAACCCCGGGTTTAAACCTGTCCGTAGTTTTAAACACTCTGGAATTTGGATCTAGTTAGAAGTTGTCCATAAAAACATATAGATTTTTAGTATGACTACTGTAGAAAAATCTGTTAAATGTATGGGCCTTTCTAACCCATTGTACTCAATTCTAATTAAAAAATATGTGAATCTACAAGTTTAACTTAAGAAATTTCACATTTATATTATCAATTCACTAATTCGATGTCAATCAACACATGAGAATTTAATATCAATAGTCAAATTCTAGTTAGGTGTGCATACCAATTTGGCTTTGACTAGTTTCCACCGAACCATAGAGTTCTCTCTCCGTAACTCACCCCCAAGCAGAGACCCTAGCTCGACTGTTAGACAACCCTTTGTCTGTCCTGGAGTAGCTTATTTAAGCTTTTCTTTCCCAAGCCTATTTCTATTTATTGCGTCCAGTATATCCAAGATGCTTTCTTCCTGTTTTGCCTAGGCTTTCCCTCTAGTTCTCCCATAGAGGCACTTTAAAAGCTGTCTTTTTCCACTTTTCCAACTTTTTCCACGTCTTCCCAATACTTTCCTCTTTATTGGGGAAATTAGATATTTATCTCCAAATATAATTTTTAGTAATTTGTTTTATTCCTTCCAAGTATTTTCTGGAAGGTGTGGGAAAGTCTTATCCACTTTCCATCCTCATGGATTAGGTTTTTCAGATCTCAATTTTCAATCTAGTCATGACACACAATTCAATATATACTTGTTCCAATTCTTCATGTTAATTTCTATTCCAAAATGTTGTTTTAGATGCACTAAATATTTTTTATAACCATATACTAACCCAACTAACATATTGAACTATCAGTTTCTTTTAAGGTACCTAACCTTAGATCTAAACCCATTGTTGGGTTTAGACATTCTAACAGTTGGTCCTCTACAAAATTACGCTATTCAACAAGACAGATTTTATTATTCCTATAATAGTAATCATTGTTAAATGTATAGACCAGCAAATGGAACATGTAACTCTAGTTCGTTTAACTTCGAACACAGCTTTAATTGTAAACCTTTCATATTTCATAATTACAACATCAAATTTTAAATCAAATACCATTTCAACTAACTGTGCATACCACTTAGATTTGACTAGTTTCCTCCTAGCCGTAGAGTTTTCTCTCTATAACTCATCCCCAAGCAGAGATCCTTTGCTCCAGCGATAGACAACCCTTTGTATATCCTGAAAAAATTATTTAAGCTTTTCTTTCCCCGGCCTATTTCCATTAACTGCATCTAGTTAATTTAGGATTTTTTATTCCTGTTTTGCCTAGGCTTTCCCTCTATTTCTTCCACAAGGGTACTTTTAAAGCTAGTTTTTCCACTTTTCTAGCTTTATTCCACATCTTCCCAATAATTTCATCTTTATTGGGGAAATTAGATATTTATCTCCAAATATAATTTTAGCATCTTAATTTACTCCTTCCAAGGATTTATGAAAGTTGTGGGAAAGTATTATCACCTTATCCATTCTCATGGATTGGGTGTTTAGATCTCACATCTTAATCTAGTCATTGCACATATTTTTTCCATTTTATTTTATTAATTTAAAATAATAAAATAAATCCACACAAATTTTTTCCATTGGGGTCCACTGTACCCTTTTGGACTTGTTCAATTGTTAAATAAAAGCATAGAAACCTGGGGATATTAAACCTTTCCATCAATCTGGAAATTAAGCTTAAAGCATGCATAATATCAGGCCTGGTTGCAGTCAAGTACATAAGGCTTCCAACAATGATCTTATAAAAACTTGCATCAAAATCCTTGTTATTGTCCTCTTTGCTCAATTTCAATCCCATCACTATAGGAGTAATTGCTTCCTTGCAATCCTACATGTTAATTCTTTCCAAAACTTCTTTCACATATTCAACTTGAGAAATAAAATTTTTATTTTCATTTTACTCTATTTCTATTCCTAAATATTATCTCATTAATCCCATAACAGTCATTTCAAATTCATCCTTCATGATTGTTTTAAATTCTCAATATGGTAAGCATCCTTAACTGTGAATATAACTTTATCAACATACAAGACAATAATGAGCATCTTACCATCTTTCTCTTCGATGTATAATGTGAGTTCTCCTTCACATTTCTCAAACCCATTTTCTAATAGATAAGCATCTATCCTACTGTACCATGCTCTTGCTGCTTGTTTCATCCCATATAGAGCTTTGTTCAATTTGCATTCCTTGTGCTCTTGGCCCTTTTTCTCATAGCCTGGAGGTTGTTCAACATAAACCTCTTCCATCAATAATGCATTCAGGAATATTGATTTCACATCCATTTGGTAAAATTTCCACTTATGTTGTGCTGCTATGGACAACACTTCTCTTACTGTTTCCATTCTTGCAATTGGTGCAAAATTTTCCTCATAGTCTCTTCCTTATTTTTGCTTGTAGCCTTTGACAACAAGTCTGGACTTGTGACTTTCGATCTTACCTTTAGCATTGCTTTTGGTTTTATAGACCCATTTTACTCCAATAACTTCTTTTCCTTTTGGGAGATCAACTAATTCCCATGTTTTATTTTTCTCTATGGCATTAGTCTCTTCATCCATAACATATATCCGTTTCTTATCTTTTACAGCTTCTTCAAAATGAATAGGATCCTCTACATGAAAATATAAAGAAAATAAATATTTCATACCTTCATTTTTTTCCTCTTGTTCATAAATTTCATTCAGACATAGGAATCTGGTTCCTCTTTCACTTGCTGAACTTGTGCTTGTAGAAGCACTCAAGTATGATCCTTGTGATGTGCATGGAGAAGCACCTTCATCACTTCTCAAGGGTGTTCTCATACCTACTTGTGGTGTCCCTTATTGTCCTTGTGTTGGTGGAGGTGGTGCTGCTAATGAGGGATTTCTTTCAGCCATTTCTTCCTCATCTTCATCATGAGACAAACAACTTTTCACATTCACTATTTTCTCAATGCTTCCATCCCAATCTTCTTCCTCAATGAATTTTACATCTCTTCTTATCATAAAATTCTTGGTGGATGGGTTGTACAATATGTATGCTTTGGATTCTTCACTGTATCCAGAAAATATGCACTTCTCCCTCTTACTTTCCAACTTCTTCCTTAGCTTATCTGGAATCTGTGCATAAGCCACACAACCAAAAACTTTCATCTGGGTGACATGATGTTTCATGCTGCTCCATGTGTATTTAGGAACTGTGTTCATTACACTCTTTGTTGGGAATCTATTCAAGACATATGCTGTAAAATGTACAGCTTCAACCCAATATTCATTTGGCAAATTTTTTTCCTTTAACATGCTTCTTACCATGTCCATTATGGTTCTATTTTTCCTTTCAGTAAGTCCATTTTGCTGTGGTGTATACCTCACTGTAAATTGTTTATGAATCCCATTTTCTCTGCAAAAAAACAAAAATTATTAAGAGATATATTATCCTCCTCTGTATGTCCTAAGGACTTCAATATGATGCCCACTTTGATTCTCTACAAGAGCCTTAACGTGGTAGAATTTTTGAAACACTTCACTTTTAAATTCCAAGAAATAAACCCAAGTTTTTCTTGTGTATACTCCTATAGTTGTATTTTTTTTAATACTTTTATGTTTTGAGCGTTGACATAAGCACATGAGGAGGGTCATTTATTTGGTGTAAAATGATTTAATTTATGATCTGTCCATGCCATTTTCCAGATAATCTATTATGCAGCTTTGATGCTTCCTCTTAAGACCTCTAACGTACTATTAGCTACTAGTAAATGAGGGTGTGCACTAATTCTAACATTATGTTCTTATTATTTTGAAGTTCTAATCCTATTTATGTGGTCTTCATTAGTGCTAAAGGACTCTAGAGAAATCTTGATGATCTAATTAGGTATTTATAACTTCAGATTGCAGAGCCAAATGTTATTGATTTCTTCAATGGGATATTGCAAAAAATATGGTTTGAATGTGTATCTCATGATTCTTCATGACGAAAAATTTTGTGGACCAAACATACAATCGAACATAACCTTCTTATTTCCATAATGGCCATACTTTTACTCTTGATTTGATGTGAATATATTTGAATGTATCTCAGGTTTTCATGGATCAATTGTTACTTAATACATAGATCATCACAATTTACATCAATGAAATCCATATAATCAATGAGAGAATGGAGGTTTTTGAGACACATGTATTGATGTTAACATGCCTCTTCTATTTATGTATTTGCATGCTTATATACAAAATATATACATGTGTACATTTGTTTATGAAAACTTTTCATAATAGACTGGTTCACATTGATGTCACTTCCTAATGAAGAGGATGAGTTCATCTCACATTTTTATGATGCTTTTGTTCATGTTGCTTTTTAGTTTCTTTAGTGTTCTCCCCCTTAGATGGTGCCTTAAATTTCAAGATTTAGACACTTATTTTGATGTTACATGAGTGAGTAGTAGCTATAGACACTATCCATAAATTTATTCTAACATACTCGAATGGTTCTCTAGAAAGAGGCTTTTTGAATATGTCTGCTATGTGTTATTTTGTGGGTATGTACTCTATCTTCACTATCTTCTCAACCACTTGTTCTCTGAGTAAGTGATACTTTATAGACATGAGCTTAGCCTTTTAATTAAGCCCACTAATTTTTGACACTCTTACTTCACTTGTATTGTGACATTTGATAGAAATAAGCTCACTAAATTTTACCTTCATGTCCTAAAGTGCCTGTTTCATCCACAACACCTAAGTGAAACAAGCTTTAGCTGCAATGTATTCAAATTCCACCATAGATAGAGAAACTAGTTTTTTTTATTACTTATCCATGCCACCAAGGACTCTCCAATTAGAATGCACCACCAGTTTTATGTTTTCTATCATCCACACAACTGACCCTATATGCATTTGTGTATGTTGCCAGTGTAAATTTCTTACTTCTCGGATACCATAGTCTATAGTTTGTAGTTCCTTTCAAGTACCTGAATATCCTCTTTGTTTGTAAAAAAATGACTTTGTTTGGGTGTTTATTTACACCTTGATACTAATACAACTTCTAACATTATATATCGTCTAGATGTTGTTAACTATAGTAGAATTCCTATCATAGAGCCGCAAAGTTTTTGATCTACATCTCATGACTCGTCATCTGCACATAGCTTCCATCCATTAGTTATGGTGGTTGATATGGGTTTACATTATTCCATTCAAGACATTTTTATCACATCTCTTACATATTTCTCTCGAGAAATGGATATGCCTCTGGACTTTTGTAGGAGTTGAAGTCCTAAGTAGAAGGTAATCTCTCCAATCGCTGACATTTCGAACTCGGGCCTCATCTCCTCAGCAAACCCTTTTACCAGACTATCTTTATTATTGCCAAATATGATATCAACTGCATAAACATAGTTACTGATCAAACAAGAAAATTACATGGTATCTGTTTTTTGGAGGTAGCAAAAAAACACTTGATTTTGAAAAGTCATGATGCAAAATCACCCTTTTTTTTGGGAGCATAGTGTTCGGACTTTAAATTCTCTTATGACTTTTTTTTTTTTTTCTTAATGTCATGATATTCATGTCAATTTTGAAAAGTGGTGATGTAGAATAACTTTTTTTTTGGGAGCATATCTTTGGAACTTTAAATTTTCTTTCTTTTTATTTTTAAATATCAAGTCAATTTAGAAAAATGGTCATTTTTTTAGCACTTAATTTTTTTTTATTTATCAAGTATGAACATTTCTTTTAAAATGTTCATGATTTTCATGCTAATCTTGAAAAGTGTTTGATGCAACATCAATCTTTCTTGTTAAGAGTGCTGATTTTTGTCTTGATAATAAGACATAAAATTAAAAAAAAAAAAAACATGACAAAAAAAATCAAATATAAGAAAAATATGAAAAAAAACCAATAAAAGTGTAAAAAAAAAAGTAAGTTGTAAAAAAAATAAAATTAAACAAAAAAATAAAAATAAATAAATAAATTCCAAAAAAGCTCATAATTTAAAGGCAACAAAAAAAATTTAAAGTTGAAAAAAAAAAACATCATCATCATAATTAATGAAAATGATAAAATAAAAAAATAAAAAAAAATTTAAAAATAATTAAAATTTATAAAAATTCAAATATCAAAATACTAAAATTTAAAAAATTAAAAACAACATGCAAATAAAAATTTTAAAACAAGAAAAATTTAAACTAAAAAAAATAATTAAAATTCAAAAAAAAAAAAAAAAAAAATTAACATAGATATATATGTGAAAAATAAATTTTCAAAAAGAAAAAAAAATATTTTTATTTTTAAATTAAATAGATTAAAAGTTAAAATAAAGAAGTTTTTAAAATTAACATTAAAAAAAAAATAAAAAAAAAATATAAATATTAAACTTAAAAAAAAAAATTAATTTAAAAATATTAAAAATGAATTAAAAAAATGTAACACAACAAATAAATAAATAAAAACAATATTTTAATTTTTTTTTTAAATTAAAAAATTAAAAAATTAAAAAAAAATTAAAAAATTAAAAAATTAAAATTAAAATTAAAATTAAAAATTAAAAAAATTAAATTTAGAAACAAAAAAATTAAAAATAAAAATAAAATTAATTAAAAAAATTCAATAATAAAACTATTTAAAAATTGTGATGAACCGCACCAGCGCCGCCCTAGTTGTGTTTGTCTTCAGAATCCATTTAGCTATATTAGTTTTCAATTTTGTATGGTTAATATGACTCAAATGACTTCCCGCTGACACTTTCATTGTGTTTGTGGAAACGCAAATCTCACACCATGGCATACCCAGCATCTTAGAGTATCCACATCTTTGTTTTAAAAATCACAAGCCATGGTTTGATCATCGGTTTAGGTCTCGATGCCCTTAAACATTTATTTGGAACCTATGGCTTTGAAATTAGAACTACCTCTCTGTTCGTTTCCTGGTACGAATATTTCATACCACCAGTTCGACTAGCCACTGGTATACTGTCGCGTCGAAGTAATTTTTTTTATATAATGGCCTTAATAGTTTAGTAATATATTTTATTTTTCCTTGTCTAGTTCCAAATTCTCATTACTTCTTTCTTTGATGTCTTCGCAGCTATAGTTTACCATGCATGCAATACCTTTCAAGGTAATATGTCTTATTTCATATGGTTCAGTTTATAGTGAATCAACGTTTTTTCCAATTTATAAGTTTTCACAACTATATAACTTCTAATTTGTTTGTATGGTTTCTGTAGGTATGACGGGCTACTGTTTCTTCCTCTTCATGCTGGTGAATTCGTTAACCACACAATTCATTTTTCCTTTTCATACTAAACTTTGGTTTGCATAGGTTGGTATCATCATTCTCGAGTTTTTCTTCTATGCAATTCATCACGCCACCCTTTCAAATGATGCATATAGTTGTCTTATAGTGACACCGAGTGTCTTCTATGTCACTGTCATTAGACTTAGATTTACTGTACTTTATACATAAAATATTTCTAGGTTTGTAACCCATGGACTGCACTATTTGAATTTTTTTTAACAATAAACTCCTCTGTAAAGTTTAATATTTAAACTTACTTTTGTTACTAATTTTCTTCCAACCGACATGCAGTTACCAGACTTGTAATTAACTTTCTCGAATAATTTATATACAATGTTTTGTACTCAGTATACAGCTTGATATTAAGGTAACAGATGGTACCTTTAAATTTCCTCTACTATCTCCAACAGAAATATTTAATTATTTATTGAAAGTAGTTATGATACTGGAATGTTATTATTTCTTAATAGAAGTTATCTTGGTTACAGTATAAGCCTCCCATGCATTTCTTAAATAATTAGCATTTGCATTTGTTGTCATAAAATACTTATAGAATATAACTTACTAATTTTACCTACTTTCACATATCTATTTTACATTTCCTATTTTATGCATAACTATTTTAGTATGCTTTTAAAATAAGCATGTCCCTTCTTTCCATAAACAATTCGAATTTCTGTTTTACTACTATTAAACAATTTTCTTCTTTTAGCTACTTAAGACAGATTTATATAACATTACAGTTGACGAGAATCCTAGCAATAAAGAAACTATTTACTTCATCGCTATATCTATAGTGTGATTACAGAATTTTCAATTCTCTACACACACACACACATATATTTCTGTTTAGGATTATTTTTGCATCCTAATACCAACACCTTCAAGTATTCACTTAATTTCTAAAGTTTCTATTTGATTTTCCTCTGTTCAGAACAGGATGATTTAAGGGTACATCATAGTACATATTTAACTATGCAATATATACTTTCTCCAATTCTGCATGTTAATTTCTATTCCAAAATGTTGTTTTAGATGCATTAAAAAAATTTTATAACCATATACTAACCCAACTAACATACTGAAGTATCAGTTTCCTATGAGGTACCTAACCTCAGATCTAAACCCATCGCTGGGTTTAGACATTCTCAGAGTTGTTCCTCTACAAAATTATGTCTATACAACAAGACAGACTTTACTATTCCTACTATAATAATCGTTATTAAATGTATAGACTAGCAACTAGAACATGTAAATCTATTTCGTTTAACTTTGAACATAGCTTTAATTCTAAAATTTTCATATTTCATAATTACAAAATCAAATTTTAAATCAAACACCATTTCAACTAACTATGCATACCACTTAGCTCAGACTATTTTCCTCCCAACCATAGAGTTCTCTCTCCGTAACTCACCCCCAAGCAGAGATCCTTTGCTCCAGCGATAGACAGCCCTTTGTCTGTCCTAAAACAACTTATTTAAGCTTTTCTTTACCCAGCCTAGTTTCATTAACTATGTCCAGTTAATTCCGAATACTTTATTCCTGTTTTGCCTAGCCTTTCCCTCCATTTCTTTGACAAAAGTACTTTTAAAGCTAGTTTTTCTGCTTTTCCAACTTTATTCCACCTCTTCACAATAATTTCCTCTTTACTGGGGAAATTATATATTTATCTCCATTATCCAAAACTAATTTTAGCATCTTAATTTATTCCTTCCAAGGATTTCTAGAAGTTGTGAGAAAGTATTATCACCTTATCCATCCTCATCAACTGGATGTTTGGGTTTCACATATCAATCGAGTCATTGCACATAATTTTCCATTTAATTTTATTAATTTAAAATAATAAAATAAATCCAAACAAATGTTTTCCATTGGGGTCCACTATACCCTTTTGGACTTGTTCAATTGTCAAATAAAAGTATAACAGCTTAGGGATATTATATAATCCCCCTCTAAAACCAAACACCATCCTCGGTGATGACAAAAAAATTTAACAAAATCACTGTTTAAAAAACCATGGATATTTTTCCATCATATAAGTATCTCGTTCCCAAGTAGCCTCTTCGAGTGCAAAGTGGCTCCAATGCACTTTCATCTTGGCCATTGTCCGGTTCTGGAGCTTAATTTCTTCTCGTGCCAAGATTTGAAGCGGCTCTAGCTTTTATTTCCACCTGAATCACATTACAATCAATAATGTTGGCATAATCATGTACGTAATTTTTTAATAACGAAACATGAAATACATCATGAAAATTAATGTGAATGGGTAAAGCTAGCTTATATGCAATTGGTCCAACTCTTTCCAGTACTTCAAAAGGTCCACAACATCGTGGAGATAATTTTTCATAGCTTCCAGTGTGCAAAGTACTCTTCTTAGGCTTAATCCTCAGATACACATGATCACCCACACTAAATTCTCTGTGAATTCTTTTTTCGTCTGCATAACTTTTTTGTCTGTCTTGTGTTGTTTTGATATTTTGCTAAATCTTTTTAACAAATTTTTCCATTCCTTGTAAAGCTTATGTTTCAAGTATTAGTTTATCTTCAGGTTGACTCCAACTTAGGGGGGTATGGCACTTTCTTCCATAAATTTCTTCAAAAGGTCTCATATTTATGAAAGCCTGGAAGCTGTTTCTGTAGGCAAATTCTGCTAAGTGTAGATAGTCTTCCCATTCTTTTCACCTATCCATGAAATACATCCTTAACACATCCTCTAGAATCTAGTTTGTTCTTTCAGTTTGACCACCAATTTAGGGATGGTTGGTAGTACTAAAATTTAATTTGGTACCCATGCCTCCAAAAAAACTCCTCCAGAAAGCTGTAGTAAATTTTGCATCTCTATTTGAGATGATCATCTTAGGAACCCCATGCAATTTCACAATATCCTTCATAAATACATTTTCCACTTGGGATGTACCAAAGGTAGATTGTACAGGTATAAAATGAGAAGCTTTAGTCAAAGTATCCACTAGAACAATGATAGATTAATGTTGATCTTTGGTCCTTGGTAAACCAGTAATAAAATTCATGGAAACAATCTCCCACTTCCATTCTAGGATCGGTAAAGGATTCAACATACCAGCTGGATGTTGATGTTCAACCTTTACTTGCTGACATTAAATACATCTAGCCAAGTAATTTTTCACATCCTTTTTTACACCACACCAAAACAACTCCTTTCCTAAAGCTGAGAGTAATTTCTGGCATCCAGGATGTCCAGCATAGGGTCTTTTATGGTACTCATCCATAATTTCTTTGTTTAGGGAGTCTACATCAGGAATGTACAATCTGTCTCTATAAAAAATTAGCCCTCTTTGGTTATGTGCATATCCTTTCATTTCCTTGTTCAGCATTTGTGCCCTAAGTTTTTCATAGTTTTGGTCTTAGTTCACCACTTCTTGTATTACTCCCTCTATGTAAAAATTTACACTACTCCCAATATTACTCACACTTTGCCAAGCATTTCTGCTTAATGCATCTGCAATCTTGTTTTCCTTACCCTTAACATGTTTGATCTCCATGTCAAAATCACTAAGGAAGGACAACCACCTAGCTTGCCTATCATTCAAATCTGTTTGGGTGAAGAAATACTTTAGGCTAATGTGGTCTGTCGTCAACACCAACTTTTTCCCTAAAAGGTAATGTCACAACATCTTGAGAGTGTGTATTACAGTAGCTAACTCAAGGTCATAAGCACTATAATTATGTTCATGTTTCTTAAGTTTTCTTGATTCATAGGCTATAACAAAATTTTCCTGTAGTATTTCCCCTCCTAATCCCTCTCCACAAGCATATGTGCACACTACAAATTCCCGATCTGGATCAATAATTTTTAAAATAGGTGTTGTCGTAAGTTTTAGTTTTAGCTGATTAAAGTTTTTTTGACATTTTTTAGTCCATTCAAACTTAATTCCTTTCCTTTATAAATATATAATTGGGTAAGCTAAGGCTGAAAATATCCCCACAAACCTCCTATAGTATCCTGTAATTCCCATGAAGGATCTTACAACAGACACATCAGTAGGTACATGCCACTCTTTGGTTGATTTTATCTCTTTTGGGCCTACTCATAACCCTTGTTTTGAAATTATATGACCCAGGTATTTAATTTTATCTTTGAAAAATTCAAATTTGCTAAACTTAGCATATAATTTGTTTTCCCTAAGGGTTTGAAAAGTAGTTCTAAGATGTTCTTCATGCTCAACTTCATTCTTAGAGTAAATTAAAATGTCATCAATAAATAATAATGCGAATTTGTCCAAGTACTTATTTAAGACACTATTAATTAAACACATAAAAGTAGCAGGGGCATTAGTCAACTCAACCACTAGAACTACAAACTCATAGTGTCTGTATCTGGTTCTAAATGAAGTTTTTCTTATATGTTAATCCTTAATCCTTAACTGATGATAACCTGTCTTTAAATAAATTTTTCAAAAAATTGTTTCCCCTCTAATTTGGTCAAAGAGATCATCTATCCCATGTAAAGGATATTTGTTTTTTATTGTCAACTTGTTCAATTGAGAGTAATCAATACACATTCTAAAAGTGCCATCTTTCTTTTTCACAAACAACACCAGAGCTCCCCATGGGGACACACTCGTTCTAATGTAACCTCTATCTAGCAACTCTTGTAGTTGAATTTTAACTCCATTAATTGTAGAGTACTCATTCTGCATGGGGCTCTAGAAACTGGAGTTGCTCTCGGCACTAAGTCAATTGAGAAATCAATCTCTCTCCTAGGGGGCGGATGAGGAATTTCATCCAGAAACACATCTTTTAATTATATTATAGTAGGTAATGTTTCCAAAGGATTTTCCTATGCCTACTATCCCAATTCCTCTACATGAACATAATACACTTGATAACCCGTTCTAGAAATTCTCTTCAACTGAACAGCTGAAATGTTTCTCACTAATACGGGCTTAGGTTTTCCTTTTACTATAACCGGTTTTCCCTCCTTGTCTATACAATGTATGGTTTTGTCTAAACAATTCAACATGGCCTTTTGTTTCTCTAAAAAGTTCATCCCTACTAGTACATCTTCATACCCTAAAGGCAAAATATTTAGATTTAATTTTGTTTGGTATCCATTCATATTTATGGTTGTTTTTGGTAACTTATGAGTCACCTTCCATTTTGTACCAGTGGCTTACTGAACTGACCAACACTACTAGAATTTTTTTGACTTTAAGTTGCATTTTTCTATCATTTGAGGACTAGTATAACTTAAAGATGCACCTGGATCTATTAAAATAGAAATAGGTTGGTCAACATTCATACCTTCTACTTCTACCATAGTGGACTGGTGTTCTTCTTGACGATCTTCTAGAGTAGCACTCATTTTTGGGATGTTTCTCGCCACATCATTAAAAATCATTGCTTCTCTCAGTACTTTTATAGTCTGAATGTTTCTGTGTGGAAAATCCCTCAACAAATGAGGTTCTCCACAACCCTAACACTTCAAATGTTCTCTCATTTTAATAGTCCCCTCTCTTTTATTATTCCATTCATCTGTTTGAACATTGTTTGTGATTGAGCAATTTGGTTTTCACCCGCTTTGCTGAATTTCTTTCTTTGGTGGTTTCCCCCAAAATTCTTCAGATATGTTGGTTTTGTTTTCTTTCCACTGGTGTCACCCTTCTCTTTGTTCAGCCAATTTTTTGCTTGTTTACTGTTCCCTTGAATTGTTGGTAACACAGCCTTTCCTTGTGCACCACCTCATCCATGGTCTTGGCGTTATCAAAATCTATATTTTCCTTGTAAATAGTGGGTTGAAAGCTCAATAAATGTTGTACCTTTACCTTCTCTTCTCTTATATAGGGTAAATATTGTACCATATTATTGATTTGGGTTACAAACTCATCAATCGTGAGTTGTCCCAATTTGAGTTCATGAAACTCTTTGGCTTTATCATTATAATAGTGTTCATTCATGTACCAATTTTTGAACCTGACTTGGAAATCCTCCCAACTGAAAGTTTTCTCATAAATGACATGGACCATCTTTGTTCCTTCCCACCACAAGGTAGCCTTACCTTTCCCCTGATAGATAATCAACCTGGCTCTCAAGTTACTTTCATATTCGTAAACCTAAAAGTACTTTACCATATTCAGAAGTCACGCTTCAGCATCTTCCTCCTTCTCTCCATCATAGGAGGAAGGTTTTATTTTCCGGAATTCACCATGTAATTCCTTGTTCCTTCTAGAATGTTGTCTAGAGGCATCATCTTCCTCAGAATCTTCTACTAAATTGACTCTTCCCTTTCTCTTCTTTCATGACTCTCCGCCTTCTTGACTATTCTGGGAAGTCAATTCTCTTATCAATCTATCCTGCTCTTCACTCGCTAACGATAACCTTTCATTCCGGCTTTTGAGTTGTGCCATTTCTCCTTGCATTCTATGAAACATAACCATAAATGGAACATTTGGATATGGCGTGTTTTCTCCACCACCCAGATCCACATACAGCTCATCCCCTCCAGACATGGTTCACAGATGTATACCTCACCATTGTTCAATGTACATAAAATTAAACATTAGCAGCATTTATATTCAGTAAAATTTTACAGCAATATAAAATTTCTGATGTGAGCACATAATTCACCCAATGTTTTAACTTAGGCTCTAATACCATTTGTAATGCCTCTTACTTCATAATTTTTTTTTCAAATTGTACTTGTTCTATTTTAAGTGTTCGTCATAACTCGACGATATATTATCCCCATATTAATTATGTCATTTATATGTTCTCGTACTGAATTACAAATCTAACATATAAGATGCTAGTAACCGTTATAAACACTATAGTCTCTTAACTAACCCATTCTCCCATGCTGTATTGTATGAATCTACCTAAAATTTAATCTTACTCTTGTTCCACTTAGGACTAATTTTAATTTATTGATTCCACACTAATAAGGACATTGACCAACATACATTTCCTTTTTAGATTTCATGTCCTTATTAACATTTAAAAAAACTATTGCTTATATAATAATGAGGCCTCCTCAATTATTATATATATATATATATATATATATATATATATATATATATATATATATATATATATATATATATATATATATATATCTAACACCATACATTTGTATTACTTTTCCTTTTAATATCATAACTCACTAATTATGTTACTTCAACCTAACCTCCACTGTAATTCAAAGGCCACGTTAATATTTAACCTCATTGTTACAAATACAATATCCTTGCTAACTTATTTGGTTTACCCTAACTATAGAGTAAATTAGTTAAAATTATAGTTAATCATTGCCACAAAATCTATGCAAGTAAACCATGTTACTATTTCTTTCCGATTTGGGTTATCGCATGATATTTACCATTAAAGATATTGTCGATAGTTGAGATTTTATGTACCATTTTAGTTTCTGACGTTTATGCTCTTAATTCCACTGAGCATTAGTTGTATCAATCGAAACTAGTATGTAGTTATTAAAACGCAATTGAAAGTAGAATATTTTAATTCCTACAGTACCAACCCATGTGAAGTTGTACCATATTTCTTTAACTCGAGGATTTGGATTTGTTCCTCTAATTTTGTACAAATTTTGATGTGAAGCCAAGATCGTTCCTTGGAATCCATGTCATCGATCCCCATAGTACACCCTTATCTTCCGCCACGTGGATGGTGTTGTTTGAGTCTTCACTTAGGGTTTCCTAACAACGTAAATCACTTGATGTTTAGTTTTTAAGCTGAATTTTCATTACAGTTTTGTTTTCGTTGGGACCTGCTCATTGCATCTCCTTCCTTGCCCCTCCTGAGGAAGGCCGAGAGGAATGTTTACACAACAACATAATCGGATGCTTTCCTTCCTCTTTAGGTAAATCGTTCCTTATCTTTTAGCTATTTTCTTTTCTTGTAGGCACTTTTCTTTTCGGTTATAAGCTTTGTTTCTCTCTGTTTTATTTAAAGTTGTCGTGAACCAATATATATATATATATATATATATATATATATATATATATATATATATATATATATATATATATATATATATATATATATATATATATATATATATATATATATATATATGCATTTACTATGGAATCACATCATTTCATTTTCCCTTCTTGATGTACTGGTTGAATTTATTTTCCTATGTCTAGTTTATTTGCTCACGATAACTTTTACTGGGAAATCCTGGTTAGATTTTCCATGTTCCCGAATTTGAACATGTGCCTCCATTATTAAAGGGTGCAATGTTACTATGTCTCCTCCCAACTTGCATGAAGTCTGTCTCTTACAAATTTTAGAATAATGACTGGCTCTACTTCAGTAGAGGAAGTAAAGTTGTCGCACCCATAATTTATGGGAATGAAGTTGTGTTTGTCTTCGGAATCCATTTAATTGTATTCATTTTCAATTTTGTATGGTTAATATGACTCAAATGACTTTCCACTGACACTTTCATCACATTTTTGGAAATGCAGACCTCACACCATGGCATACCCAGCATTTTAGAGTATCCACGTCTTTGTTTTAAAAAGGACAAGCCCCGGTTGGATCACCTATTCGGGATTTGGTTCTCTTAAACGTTTGCATGGAACCTATGGCTTCAAAATTAGAACTACCACTCTGTGCCTTTCCTAGTACGAATATTTTATTCCACCAGTGCGACAATCCAATGATATACTATCGCATCCAGGTCCTTCTTTTCTTTTTTATAATCGCTTTAATATTTTAGCAATATATTTTATTTTGCATTGTCTAGTTACGAATTATCATTACTTCTTTCTATGATGTCTTCGCATCTATGGTTTACCATGCATGCAAGACCTTTCAAGGTAATATGTCCTAATTAGTATGGCTCAATTTACAAATAATCACCATGTTTTCCAATTTATAATTTTTCACAACTATATAATTTATAATTTGTTTGTATGGTTTCTGTAGGTACGACGGGCTACCATTTCTTCCTCTTAATTCTAGTGAACTTCGTTAACCACGCAATTCATTTTTCCTTTTGATACTGAACTCTGGTTTGCATAGGTTGGTATTATCATTCTCGAGTTTTGGTTTGCATAGGTTGGGCATCACGCCAGCTTTTCAAATGATGCGTACAGTTTTCTTATAGTGACATCGAGAGTCTTCTTTGTCACTATCATTAGACTTATATTTACTGTACTTTATAGATAAAATATTTTTTGGTTTGTAACCCATGGACTGCACTATTTTAATTATTTTTAATAATAAACTCCTCTATAAAGTTTAATATTTAAACTTACTTTTAATACTAATTTTCTTCCGTCCAAGATGTAGTTACTAGACTTGTAATTAACTTTCTTGAATAATTTATATACAATGTTTTGTACTCAATATACATCTTGATATTAAAGTAACAGATGGTACCTTTACACTTCCTCTACTGTATCCAAAAGTAATATTTAGTTCTTTATTGAAAGTAGTTATGATACTGGAATATGATTATTTCTTAATAGAAGTTATCTTGGTTACAGTATAACCATCCCATGCATTTCTTAAAAAATTAGCATTTGCATCTGTTATCATAAAATCCTTACAGAATAGAACTTATCAATTTTACCTACTTTCAAAGATCTATTTTATATTTCCCATTTTATGCATAATTATTTCAGTATGCTTTCAAAATAAGCATGTCCCTTCTTTCTATAAACAATTTGAATTTATGTTGTACTATTATTAAACAATTTTCGAAATATATCTGATTTTAGCTACTTAAGACAAATTTATATAACATTAAAGTAGACTAGTGTAATATCTCTTATTTCTACCTGCTTCTTTTTTCGTCGTAATTTGACAAAATTCTGTCATTAATGGAATTTCTGCCATTTAGAAATTTATAGTACTCCTCTTCTATAAATTTCTACTTACTCCTTCCTTATCATGTCTTGTATTTATTTCTTTTTAAACCTATACATGTAACATGGACCTATCCCCGTTTTATATTTGAGGACAACATAGGCTTGTATATACACTTAGCTAGGTTTGGGAATTCATAAGGACATTAATAATTGTCTTAATAATTCTTTAGATCTTGTTGATATGGCTGCATATGCATTCGAATTTTCCTACAAAATGTTTACATGAGGCACACAAAATCTCTGTGGCATATATTCACCTCATCTAGCTTAGGATTATTACCCTACTATATCCATTTTATTTATGTTGTAGTGTCATTTAAGTTCACATAACAAAATATATGGTATAACTAAGTGGATAGGTTCTAATCCTTTTGTTATCCTTACCTTTCATACTTACTTTGAATAAAATATTTGTCGTGGGTTTCATAACCGTCGATAGCATTTTCTGTTTTTGCTTCGAAATACCTTCACACACAGTTTACACCTAACCCTATCAGTAATTTGAGGCATCTTAATAGTCACAGCTCATGTATCTGTTTATTGAATAGTGTGCCAACTGTTATGAAGATATTGACATAACTTTGAGCTGCCCATCTAAGAGTAAAGGTGCCTTAACGTACACAATAATAACTCATCTTCCAACACAATAAATTCCTCCAGCCTTTCTTCACATGATATTCTCCTTTCCAGTTCCAAGTTGATGATCTGAGGGAGTTATCACATCCAGCAACACGTGTATGGTAGGGTTTGATTAGGGTTTAATGTTATTTTTTGGTTAAGAGGCTCACTCCACAGTATTCATTCCTCTTTGGGTTTTCTACCTTGAACTATAGTTTTCTCCTTCCAAATGAGTTGGGAACGGGATTCACTCTTTGAATGAGCGAAGTCACTACAATATCACATGAATCCTTCATCATTATGGATTTACCAACAACTGGTAATGTATGCCCTCATTTCTAACTCGATTCTCCTTCACCATTTTACAATTCTTTTAGTTCATGTAGATACTATTACGTTTAGTTGAGAAAATTGTTTTTTTCTTTATTTTATCAATGTATTCATTCATGTCTTCATGTTTTTGTAGGCTTTAGAATGTTTTTCTTCCTCATTTGATAACATTAATCATAGTCCTAACATATTCCTTTCGGTTGGCATTTACATTGGATGCATTTTATTCCAGAATAGGAGACTTATTAATTTCACTGGTGTAGAGGATCCTTAGGGTGCTCTCTATGAGGTAATCGAAATGTAATTTCCACTGTAGTCATTTCATTTTCCTTTTTACCTAGAACTGAACCACACTTTTGCTCATAATTTTGATAATTTAAACACCTTTACTTATTAGTTAAGATATATCTACCATTTTAATTACATTCATGCCAGTGTTTAACCAAAGGTTTGTTTTCTTCTCTGAGCTACTGGTAGCGTAACTGAGCCTCTAGTTTCTTCCATACCGCAGTCGTGGATATTGCTTCTTCATTATCACAAGTTTGGGATTGACTGTGGGGATGGAAATGCATTCAATATTTAAGTGTGGACCTCGTTGGGATTGATTCTTGTGCCCAGTTTATACTTGGAAATGAATCAGGTATAATTTCATTTCGGCATATCTCTTCTATGTTTAGTATACTTTGTCTCTTTCAACGTTGTTAGTCCAAAACATTTTTTTCCTGGTTATTGGCATGAACACAATGTATTTATTTGATATGACAGGCTTAGTTGCTATTCGATATTTTGTGACAGATTTTATTACTTTGTACCCATTGTTTTTCTTTTGATATACAATAAGATGATATATTATCCTCTAAAATTCTTATTTTATAGAACATCTTAGGTTCGATTCTAACTTTATGCTATTTGTGTTTACAGGTAAGGCATCTTAATTTTTAGATATAGAAATCTCTTCCACTTATACTTTATACACGCATCTGTCATTAACTGTTTGACTAGTGTTGGATTTTTAAACCAGGTTGGTTGTACAATGCAATTGAACACTCGACATTCCAGCATATATGAGACAAGATGTAGCTAGTCCTAATTTTTTATTTTATCTGAGTCAGAAATATGTACCATTAATTGAATTTATTCCACCCAAAATTGTAATATTTTATGAAATTGTATCCTGTTGGGACTGTATATGAACTGTAACAATTTATTCATATGCGAATTTCTTCAGAAAATTGTAAAGTTTACTGTATGTTATTGTTGCCCTAGGGTAGTATAACCAGCTGTCTGTTGGTACAGACTATTTATTTTGGCTATTTAAAGTGAAATTATATATATATATATATATATATATATATATATATATATATATATAGACACACAGACACACACAAACACACACACATTGCATACTCCTTTTATATTGCCTTTCCCCTTTTCCATACAAATGTGGTCAAATTGTGAAATGTACCTAGAAGACTTAATTGGTGATTTCAACGCTCAAGATTTGATATGTCACCAAGGTTTCAATCTTATTAGAAATATAACTTATTAACATAAGCTTATTCTTATGGTTATGTTATGCATTTATAACTTGTGTACAGTCATACCAGTATGTTTCCGCACGTTAACTTATCTCTTCTTATCATGAAATTCTTTTATAAATCTGAGGTATGAGTATTGATTTCACATATATTTCAGTTTATATTTTTATTCACCTATGCTTTAGTTTATACATATTTTCAATAGAAATACAAGATCTATAAAAGTTTCTTTCTTTCCACATATATATGCTCAGCTTTACTTACTGTGATTTTTATATGCTAATTCCATGGGTGTATAGTGTTGTTATACCAAGAGATCAAACTTATGATATATTACTCTAGATTTGTCTTCTAGCATATGTGCATTTATTGAATCTTCAGATTATGAATACTTTCTCATCTACTTAGAACATAAATATATATGCACATAGCAGTAAATTAAGCTAGCCTCATATTGTAATTAGTTTCACTTATTTTCTGTTATCACTTAAGGTTTTCTTGAAGCACCTTAATTTCTATACATGTATTTATGTACTTGTAATAGAGTCTATACATATATCTATGTATAGTTATATACTTTAGATCTGAACATTTTAAAGTATATTTAGTGGTATTTTCCTTTTGAGATTCCATTTAGGTAATAATAACAGTTTATTTGTTTACTAGAATAGATAAATTCTCTGTTAGATACCTAACGCCGGATTTAAACATGTCCCCACGTTTAAACACTCTGGAAGTTGGACCTAATCATAATTTTTCCATACATCCATACAGATATTCAGTATCCCTACTGTAGAAAAATATGTTAAATGTATGGTCTTTTCTAACCCATTGTACTGAATGTTAATTAAAAAATATATGAATCTACAAGTTTAACTTAAGCAATTTCACATTTATATTAACAATTTCCTAATCAGATGTCAATCAACCCATGATAATTTAATATCAATAGTCAAACTCTAGTTAGGTGTGCATACGAATTCGGATCTGACTAGTTTCCACCCAACCGTAGAATTTTCTCATCGTAACTTGCCCCCATGCAGAGACCTTTGCTCCAGTGATAGACAACAATTTGTCTATCCTGAAGCAGCTTATTTAAGCTTTGTTTTCCCAATCCTATTTACATTTACTTCATCCAGTAAATCCAGGATGATTTCTTCCTATTTTTCCTAGGTTTTCCCTCTGTTTCTTCCATGGAGGTACTTTAAAAGCTGTCTTTTTCAGCTTTTCCAACTTTTTCCACCTCTTCCCAATACCTTCCTCTTTATTGGAGAAATTAGAGATTTATCTCCAAATCTAATTTTTAGTAATTTTTTTTATTCCTTCCTAGTATTTTATGGAAGGTGTGGGAAAGTCTTATCCCCTATCCATCCTCATGGATTATGTTTTTCATATCTCAATTCTCAATCTAGTCATGGCACACATAATTTTTCCTATTTATTTTACTAAATACAAATTAAAATAGAATAAATCCACATAATATTTCTCCATTGGGGTTGACTCTCCCCGTTGGATTTTTTCAATTGTAAAATTAAAAGCATAGAAACTTTGGGGTATTACATATTCCCCCTCTAAGAAAAACACCATCCTCGGTGTTGAAAAAATAAATAGTAAAATAATTGTGTAAATAGTGATGGATATTTTTCCATCATATCAGCTTCTCGCTTTCAAGTAGCCTCTTCGGGTGTGAAGTGCCTCCATTGCACTTTCACCCTGGGCGTTGTTCTGTTCTAGAGCTCAATTTATTCCCGCGCCAATATTTGAAGCGGCTCCGGAATGAATTCCCCTTCTGGTTCCACTTGAATCACTTTCCAATCAATAACGTGAGCATAATCATATACATCTTTTTTTAATAATGAAACATGAAATACATCATGAACCTTAATGTGAATGGGTAATGCCAGTTTATAAGCAACTGGTCCCACTCTTTCCAACACTTCAAAAGGTCCACAGTATCATGGAGCTAATTTTTCAGAACTTTCGATGTGCAAAGTATTCTTCTTAGGCTTAATCCTCAAATATACATGATCACCCACACTCAATTCTCTGTGAATTCTCTTTTTGTCTGCATAACTTTTCTGTCTATCCTGTGCTATTTTGATATTTCGCTAAATTTGTTTTACAACTCTTTCCATTTATTCTAAAGCTTCGGGTCCAAGTATTAGTTTATCTTTAGGTTGACTCCAACTTAGGGGGTATGGCACTTTCTGCCATAAAGTGCCTCAAAAGGGCTCATCTTTATGGAAGCTTGGTAGCTATTGTTGTAGGAAAATTCCGTTAAGTGTAAATAATCTTCCCACTTGGTTGGCCTATCCATAACATACATTATTAGCATATCCTCTAGAATCTGGTTTTCTCTTTCAGTTTGACCATCAATTTCAGGATGGTAGGCAGCACTAAAATTTAATTTACTACCCATTCCCCTAAAAAAACTTCTCCAAAAAGTTGTAGTAAATCACGCATCTCTATCTGAAATGACCATTTTAGGAATGCCATGTAGTCTCACAATCTTCTTCATGAACACATTTGCTACTTGAGATATTCCAAAGGTAGACTGTGTAGGTATAAAATGAGCAGCTTTAGTTAAAGTATCCACTACAACCATGATAGAGTCATGTTGATATTTGATTCTTGGTAACCCAGTAATAAAATTCATGGAAACAGCTTCCCACTTAGATTTTGAAATGGATAAATGATTTAGCAACCCAGCTAGATGATGATGTTCAACCTTCACCTATTGACATTCAATACATATAACCAAATAATTTGCCACATCATTTTTCATTCCAGGCCAAAACAGGTTCTTTCTTAAAGATGTGAGTAATTTATGGTATCCAAGATGTCCAACATAGGGTCTTTTATGATATTCATCCAAAATTTATTTCTTTAAGGAGTCTACATCAGGAATGTAAAATCCATCTCTGTAAAAAATTAACCCTTTTTGATTTTGTGTATACCATTTCATTTCTTTTTTCAGCATTTGTGCTTGAAGCTTTTCATAGTTTTGGTCTTGGTTCACTACTGCTTGTATCAGTCCCTCCAAGTCAAAGTTGACACTACTTCCAATATTACTCCCACTTTTCCAAGAATTTCTGCTTAATGCATCTGCAATCTTGTTTTCCTTACCTTTAATATGTTTGATCTCCATGTGAAACTCACTAAGGAAAGACAACCACCTAGCTTGCCTAGCATACAGTTCAAAAATTGTTGTACCTTTACCTTCTCCTCTCTGATATAAGGTACATATCGTAACAAATTTGTGAATTTGGTTACAAACTCATCAATCATGAGTTGTCCCAATATGATTTCATGAAACTCTTTTTCTTTATCGTCATAATGGCATTCATTCAAATATCTATTTTTAAACTTAACGTGAAAATCCTCCCAAGTAACCATTTTCTCATCAATGGCATGAACCATTTTTATTCCTTCCCACCACAAGGTAACCTTTCCTTGTAGCTAATAAATAGCCAACCTGGCTCTTAAGTTAATTTCATTTTCATAAACATGAAAGTAATTTATCATATTCAGAAGCCATGCTTCAGCATCTTCCTCTTCTCCATCATAGGAGGGAGGTTTAATTTTCCTGAATTCACCCTGCAATTCCTTCTTCTGTCTAGACTGTTGTTGAGAGGCGTCATATTCCTCAGATTATTCTGAGAAATTGACTCTTCCCTTTCTTCTCCTTCTGCAATATTCACCTTTTGGACTATTCTAGGAAGTCAATTCTCTTATCATTATATCATCCTCATCACTGGCTAAAGATATCCTTTCATTTTGACTTTTAAGTTGTGCCATTTCTCGTTGCATTCTATGGAACATAGCCATTAATGCAGCATTTGGATCTGGCATGTTTTCTCCACCACCTAGATCTACATACAGCTCATCCTCTTCAGTCTTAGCTCACAGCTGTATACCTTAGTACTGTTCACTATACATGAAATTAAACATTATAAAAATTTAAATTTCATAATTTTTATTTTTTTCACAAAAGCATACAATTTATGTGTGAGCACATAATTCGCCCAGTGTTTTAGCTAGTGCTCTGATACCATTTGTAATATCTCTTATTTCTACCCTTATTTTTTTTTTCATTTTAATTCAATGAAATTTAGTCATTAATGGATTTTTTGTCATTTAGAAATTTATAGTACTCTTCCATAAATTTCTACTTACTCCTTCCTTATCATATCTTGTATTTATTTCTTTTTAAACCTATACATGTAAGATGGACCTACCCCCTTTTATATTTTAGGACAACATAGGCTTGTATATACACATAGCTATGTTTGGGAATTCGTAACGACGATAATAATTGTTTTAATACTTCTTTAGATCTGGTTTATATGGTTTCATATTTATTCGAATTTAAATGTTTACATGAGGCACACAAAATATCCATGGCATATATGCACATCATCTAGCTTAGGATTATTATCCTACTATATCAAATTTATTTATGTTGTATCTTCATTTAATTTCACATAACACAATATATATGGTGTAACCGAGTGGATAGGTTCTAATCCTTTCGTTATCCTTATCTTCATACTTACTTGGAATAAAATATTTGTCGTGGGTTTCATAACCGTCGATACCATTTTGTGTTTTTGCTTCGAAATACCTTCACACACAGTTTACATGTAACCATATCATGAATTCGAGGAATCTTAATAGTCACAGCTCATGTATCCATTTATTGAATAGTGTGCCAACTGTTATGAAGATCCTGATATAAGTTTGAGCTGCCCATTTAACCGTAAAGGTGCATTAACGTAGACAGTAATAACTCATCTTCCAACACAATAAATTCCTCCAACCCTTCTTCATGTGATAGTCTCCTTTCCAGTTTCCAAGTTGACGATCTAACGGAGTTCTCACATCCAGCGACATGTGTATGGTCGGGATTGATTAGGGTTTAAAGCTCTTTGCTGGTTAAGAGGCTCACTCCACGATATTCATTTCTCTTTGGGTTTTCTGCGTTGAACTATAGTTTTCTCTTTCCAAACGAGTTGGGAACATGATTCGCTCTTTGAATGAGCCAAGTCACTATAGTATCACATGAATTTTTCATCATCATTCATTTAATAATTATCAGTAAGCTATGCCTTCCTTTCTAACTTGATTCTACTTCTCCATTTTACAATTTTCTTAGTTCATGTCATTTTTACTAAATCTTGTAGATACTACTAAATTTAGCTAATAAAATGTTTGTTTGTGTTATTTTATCACTGTATTCATTCATGTCTTCCTGTTTTCATAGGCTTTAGAATTTTTTTCTTCCTCATTTGGTCACATTAATCACAGTCCTAACATATTCCTTTTGGTTGGCATTTATGTTGGATGCCTTTTATTCTAGAATATGAGACTTAATAATTTCATTGGTGTAGAGGATCCTCAGGCTGCTCACTATGAGGTAACCAAAATGTAATTTTCACTGTAGTCATTTCAGTTTCCTTTTTACCCAGAACTGAACCATACTTTTTCTCATAATTTTGATAATTTAAGGACCATTATTTATTAGTTAATAGATATCTACCATTTTAGTTACATTCATGCCACTGTTTAACCAAAGGTTTGTTTTCTTCTCTGAGCTACTGGTAGCATAATTAAGCCTCTGTTTTCTTCCATACCACTGACATGGATATTACTTCTTCCTTATCAAATGTTTGGCATTGATTGTGGGGATGTAAATGCATTCAATAGTTAAGCGTGGACCTCGTTGGGGTTCATTCTTTTGCCAAGTTTATACTTGGAAACGAATCAGGTATAACTTTTCTTTGGAATCTTTCTTCTATGTTTAGTACACCTTTGTCTTGGTCAGCGGTGTTAGTCATAAACATTTTTTTTTCTTAGTTATCGGCATTGTAACACCCCCAATTTGTGTGTTGAATTTTTAAAGTTAGACATTTGAACTTAAATCCTAAGGGGGTGGACCCCAAGGGATAAGTGTGGTGTGAATGTAATTGCATATTTTATTTGAGGAAATAAATAAAATGATTGTGCATTTTGACCAAGATGAGAATTAGAGATCACTTTCCAAATCCATGAGGATGGATAAGGCAACAAATCCCCAAAAATCTTTCAAAAATCCTTGAAAGAAATTAATTTAGATCTGAGGAGGAATCTAAATTTCCCCAATGAAGAGGAGTAGTTGGGAAGAGGTGAGAAAAAGCTGGAAAAGCTGAGGAAAAGCTTAAAGCAGCTTTAAAGAGTCCCAAAATGGGAAGCCTAGGCTAAAGAGGAAAGAAAGCATCCTGCTATTCTGGACGCAGAATTAGAAACATGCTTTGGGGAAATATGAGCTTAAATAAGCTGCTCCTAGGAGATCAGAGGTTGATCTGTTCTAGGAGGTGATCGCTGCTTGGGGGTGAGTCCTGGGAGACAAAGAGGACTCTAAGGTTGGGAGGTTGGTCATTTTCAATTGTGGTATGTTCTGAAATTCTTGTTAATTTGTTTATGATAGTATGAATTGGCTACATAAAAAAAAAAATCAATTGTACTTGTTTGATTAATTGTGGTACTACATTTACCAGAGTCCATCCTAAGGTTTTCACCTTCCAGATTCTGGTTAGTTGCAGACCATAAAACCCATAGAGTAGAAACCCCGGAAACTCTAAACCAAGTAGGTTTAAATCTGAAGTTTCTTTGTCCCCACAGATAATTAAATATTTTCTTATCTCATGTAGATGCAAGGTGACATTGTATGCTCATAAGTATATCAGAAAAATATTATAGCAGAACTAAGTAAATAAAGTAAAACATTAGGGTATGGACTTAGTAGTTCTTCTAGATAAATAAGTCATTATATTCTGCAGGACTATTGTAGCTTTCATAGTAATTATAAGGTGTATTCCATTTTAGATTCACCTTCAACCCTTGCAATAAATAAGTATGGCCCTGGATTTAAATCCACGCTTAATGAACATCCTCAAATAAACTATCGATTACATGTGTAGGCATTTAACAACACTATATATATATGTTAGCAAATATCAATAATTAGCGCTATTGGCTACAATTGAGCTATATACATCAATGAAAGATATATGTTAAAAACGAGAAATAGGAATACGCATATATATATGAAACCCATAAATGTTAAAAAGGAACCATACTCACGCATCATACGTATATGAATAACATATGTCACAAGGGAAATACAACTACGAATCCATTGTATTAACTGTAAGATATATATATGGTCACGGCAGCCAATTAAAACGAATATACAGTCAACCTAAAGTAATATAGGGAAATTAATATATAAAAAAAACAAAACTCTATGCCGTTGGCCTCGGTCAAAACGAGTCTTGCAGACTGTAATGACGTTGTAAGCCACGGCCATTTGAGATCTGTTAATAGGAAATGAAGCGAACAGTGGAAAAGGGTGCAACGCTAATACAAAGTATAAATATCATTTTTTTTACTGTGATCACTTCAAAAGTGGAGAGTTCCATAGCTCTAACAAAAATTGTTATGAGATCGCGGGAAATATATAAACGGCGGACTATATGAGTGACATTGTATATTCACTTTGATGAAAATTAATTGTATTTCTTCGCTATGTAGTCAGATATAACGTTAAAATACCACCGAAGAAGAAATCATTACCTCCGTTCACGAAGAGCACGGCCATTTCTGAACTATCAGAAGAAAAAAAAAATTAAATCGCAGTTGTGCACAGAGACTACCAATGGACAAGTTCAAGACATTGGTCATTCTGTCAGCAAAATGAAACAAAACAGAGTACAATATAGCGAGACAGATCTGTTGCATCCCTACTTCAGTCGTAGGTAAGAAATTAAGGTATACCTGTGCGTAGATGGCACTTCCGATTAGGGAGTCGTATCAATGCTTGCAACCGAGAAAAAGAGAAATGCATATGCTGGGTAAGAAATGAGAGTGCCTATGTATTCGGTACTGACACCAAAAAACCCAGCTAACCAGCTAGGGTTTACATCCTATCAGTTAGAAAATTTGGATAAAGCTAACCCTAGTGAATGTGTAAATTTACCATAGCGTCGGCTGAGATTAAGTAGAAACTTAATAAACGCTAGAAAACTGGCTAGCCCGAGATGCGACGCGTTGTCCTCTCTGCAAAATACAATGTGAAAAGAATGAGATACGGTATTTTCTACTAAACTGCCAAGAAAACAAGTATAAGAGCGTCAGGGATATAACAGAGATGAGATGCAGAGATATAAAAAAAAAACAAGTGCGGATTTAAGTGAGGAAATCCTGCATGATGAATAATAACAAACCAGCAACAACGAACCCTAGCCGCAACAGAATTCGATCACACTCTCGACCACCGGCGGAAAGAGGAGGGGAGTATTACAACGATTCTACACCCGGAAATAATAGGGAAGATCGAATGAACAGAACCGCGCAGAAGCTTTGACTTAAGGGAAACTCCTGAACCCTAATTCCATTATCCCAAAAAAGATTAGAGAATCCCCAAGTTGAGTGCGGAAATCCAGCCACGTTGTCAGGCTCGTACTAGGCGACATTAAGGCGCGCATTGGGGGTTATGTAGTAGCTACGCCTTGCTCGCACAGTAGTAGGGTCCTAACCCTAGAATTTTAACTTCTCCGAGGCAGACTCGGCTCTCACAGTACGTGAGTGAGCCGACCTGTCAATCAGCAGAACCAGCCGTCAAACTTTGCTAAGTATGAGACGAGACGCGCCGGTCGTTGGTACTCTTTTTTTTCTGGAGTGAGATGCCAGCTCTGTGTGCATAACAATGCTCATACGTTAAACACTGTGTACCGTGTATAACACGCTCCAGGACTAGTTTGCATAAGTCCGTAACGTGTCGGCCCGGGTTCATAAAAATGTAATCATGATAAACCGCCAAAAAAGGGCACCGAGTTGTATATGAGTGTAGCGCTGCCATCTGCATACCAAAAAATCATTGCATGTTAAGCTACCTGCATAAATATGAACGAGGAAAAAAAAAATCACACTGTGCAGAAATCCGGTCAATACTCGCACATCAACCATACAGAAACCAAAGATCACACTACGCAGAAGGAAATGGAACTATACCCAGAAGGTGAACGTGCAAGTCGTGGCTTAAATTAGGTTTACACGAATATAATTATAGCGCCATGGTTACGCATACGAATTAAGTTAAGGGTAGGGTCTGTGCTGTATACCGTTGAGATTTCCGTGTCTTTTTTTTATATTGCATGGTTGTATATGCGTAAGGATTCCATAAGCACATTAAAGGGGTTATTTAGATTTTAGGTGATATGTATCTGTTAGCGCTTCCAATTTATTATACTAAGGGTTGGACCAATATATGTTCATTAAACTAATAGCGTCAAAGGCTACAAAGGCACGTAGCATATGGGGGCATATATGTATACAATAATATATATATATATTTATATGTGGATTTAAGGATATTAGCAAGAGGGTGTTCTCTCTATATATATGTGGACCCATATATATACATAGGAAATTGATAGGGGATTCAAATTATATGTGTTGAATATAAATGCATATGTTAGGAGAGGTTATTGAAACATATGTGTGTTCATATAGACTATGACTTTATTAAATCTAGAGAAAAATAGAACACACATCCCATGATAACGTAAAGTGGTATGGAAGTTTCATATATATAGATTTGGTTGAAAATGATACAGGTGGAATATTCACTGTTCTTATGAAGACAGAGATGCTAAATGGTTAAATTACACTTTATCAAGAGTGAAGAGAGAGAAAACCCTGTATATTGGGGAAAATTAGAGAGAGAAAAAAAAAAAAAATTTCATTACTGGAGGTGTTACAAATGGTATCGGAGCACTAGTTACAACAAATTGGGCTGTCATTTTGTGCTCACTGTTATAACATATATGGTTGTTTGTTGAAAATTTTATTTTAAAATTTTTGCTAATTTGTGTTGTGAGTGTGTACAGTTGAAATGGCTGAAGGTGAAGGGATTTATGTGGATCTGCGTGATGAGTTTGCTACTCCAGATCCCAATGCCCCGGTACTGGCTATGTTGCACAGGCTGCAACGAGAATTGGCTGAATTAAGAAGCCAAAATGACATATTGTCATCAGCCAGTAAGGAGCAGGAAAAGCTCATCAGAGAGCTAACTTCTCGGAACAGCCAGGAAGGTGAAGGTTCTGGAAAAAGGAAGATGGATGAGTCTGAGGATAAGGATGCAGCTAGAAATCAACATAAGCAGAAAAGAGAATTGCAGGGAGAATTTAGAAATATCAAACCTCCCTCCTATGATGGGGAGAAGGAAGAGGATGTTGAAGCTTGGTTGCTGAACATGATCAAGTATTTCCAAGTATATGAATATGAGAGCAATCTGAAGGCCAGATTAGCTGTGTATCAGCTACAAGGAAAGGCTACACTGTGGTGGGAAGAGACAAAAATGGTGCATGCCATTGATGAAAAGACAGTTACTTGGGAAGATTTTCAGACTAAGTTCAAAATTCGTTATTTGAATGAACGTTATTATGATGATAAAGCAAAATAATTCCATGAACTTAGACTAGGACAGCTCACTATTGATGAGTTTGTCACTAAGTTTACCAATTTACTGAGGTATGTTCCTTACATTAGGGAAGAAAAAGCAAAGGTTCAAAGGTTTTTGAATTGCTTACCTACTGTGTACAAAGAGAAAATTGAGTTTGACAACCCGAAGACAATGGATGAAGCTGTGAGAAAAGCAAGATTATGCTATCAACAGTTTAAAGGTAAAGCTGAACAAGGGAAGAGTTGGCTGAACAAGGGGGAGTTCAAAGGTAAAAGACCAAAACCAGCATATCTAAGGAATTTTGGTAGAGATCATCAGAGAAAAAAATTCAATAAACTAAAAGAAAGTCAAACTGCTCAGTCCCAAGTAGCGTCAAAACCAGTAGAAGGGAACAATAAAAAGGAAGGGACAGTCAGAATGAAGGAACCTTTGAAATGTTGGGGATGTGGAGAACCCCATATGATGAGGGACTGTCCCCATCGAAATATACACATGATCAGCAGAGAGTGAGAGGCAACAACAGTAAATGACATAGCCAGAAATATCCCAACTATCAGTGCAGCCTTGGAAAATCGGCAAGCAGAACATCAAGCAACCATGGTGGAAATGGAGGGTAAGATTTCTGACCTACCTGTTACTGTTTTGATTGATCCGGGTGCTTCTTTGAGTTACATTAGTCCTGGAATTGTAGAAAAATGTAAAATTAAACCTGAAAAATTTCAGCAGTCATGGTTGGTACAGCTGGCCACTGGAACTAAGAGAAAAGTCACACATAAATTGCCCAAAACAGAAATACAATTAAATGGCTTTACAACAGAAGTGAATTTGAACATATTTCCATTAGGATCCTATGATCTGCTGATAGGAATGGACTGGCTGGAAAAGAAGAAAGCCCTGATGAACTGCTGGGATAAAACCCTGCATTGTGTGGATGAAGAAGGGAAACCTTTTACACTAAAAGGGAAACCAAAGTCCATTTCAGTAAAACAAATATCAGCCTTACAATTGAAAAGAACAGCTAGAAAAGGATACCGAGTCTATGCAGTGCATGTAGAAGAAATAGAACAGAAAACTGAGGAAGAGTTACTGGATGCGATACCAGTCATCAGAGAATTTAAGAGAGTCTTTTCCCGAGGAAATCCCTCATCTTTAAAGAGATTGATTTTTTCATCGATTTGGTACCAGAACCTTTGTTTCTCGACACCGTATCGAATGAGCCCATACGAACTAATGGGCCCGAAAATGCAATTACAAAAATTGTTAGAAAAGGGTATATCGGACCAAGTGTGTCTCCTTGGGGAGCCCCGGTTTTATTTGTGAAAAAGAAAGATGGAACTTTTAGGATGTGCATTGACTATCGTCAACTGAACAAGTTGACCATTAAGAATAGATATCCACTTCCTAGAATTGATGATCTTTTCGATCAAGTGAGAGGAGCTTTAGTCTTTTCAAAGATTGACTTAAGGACTGGATATCACCAGCTTAGAATCAAAGAAGAAGATATTAGCAAGACAGCTTTTCGAACCAGGTATGGACACTACGAATTTGTAGTCCTACCTTTTGGACTGACAAGTGCCCCTACCACCTTTATGTGCTTGATGAAAAGTGTGTTAAATAAGTATTTTGATAAGTTTGTTCTGGTGTTCATAGATGATATTTTAGTCTACTCCAAAAATGAAGATGAACATAAGGAACATTTGAGAATAGTGTTGGAGACTTTAAAGGAAAACCAGCTATATGCCAAGTTCAGCAAATGTGAATTCTATAAAGATGAATTTAATGTAATGTAGAATCATATTTCGGATATCAAGTTGACGATTGACACGAAAAGATAAAATCATTAAAGAATGTGTACCTACTGATGTCTCGGCGGTAAGATCATTTGTGGGGTGCAGGCTATTATCGCGGTTGTGGAGAGATTTTAACACTGCCTGCTTAAATCCCATAACCTCATTACAAAGGAAGGGTGTTAAGGTTGTGTGGGTAGAAATGTCAAAACGGTTTGAACAATTGAAGCAAAAACTTATTTTAAACTATATTAAAGTGTTGATCTGATAAAGAGTTTGTTGTATGTACGGATACTTGGAGAAGGGGTACTGGGAGGAATCCTGTTGCGGGAAAATTAGTCATTGCTTATGAATCTAGGAAACTGAAAATACATGAACAGAATTATAGTGCATATGATTTGGAATTTGCAGTTGTTATCCATGCTTTAAAAATGTGGAGGCACTATCTGCTGGGGAAAAAATTCACATTAATGACTGATTATATTAGTCTTAAATATTTCTTTTCTCAACCTGATCTGAATGCAAGGCAAGCCAGATGGTTGTCCTTTCTAAGTGAATTTGATATGGATATAAAGCATATCAAGGGAAAAGAGAATAAAGTTGCTGATGCCTTAAGTAGAAATGCTTGTCAACAGTTAACCAACATTGGGAGTAGTGCCCAGATGGAGATAGAGGAATTAGTAGGAAAAGCAACAAGTCAAGATCCCAACTATGAAACACTCTTGGTGAAGTTACAAACAAGGGATAAAACTGATTTCACTAGAAACCAAAAAGGGCTGCTCTATTACAAAAACAGGTTGTATATCCCAAATATAGAGTCATTGAAAAGAGAAATTCTAGATGAGTATCACAAACAGCCCTATGCAGGACATCCAGGATACCAAAAGATGTTAACAGCCTTGAAGAAGAAGCTGTTCTGGCTAGGAATGAAGAGAGATGTGGCAGAGTATCTAAGTAGGTGTATGGAATGTCAACTGGTTAAAGTTGAGCATCAACACCCAGCAGGGCTTTTAAATCCCTTCTGAGATAAGGGGATAATGGAAATGGGACACAGTTTCCCTGGATTTTATAACAGGATTACCTAAGACTAAATATCAACATGATTCTATAATGGTAGTAGTAGACACTCTCACAAAAGCTGCTCACTTTATACCAGTAAAGTCTACCTTTGGAACAGCTCAAGTAGCCAATGTTTTCCTAAAGGAGATAGTAAGGCTTCATGGAGTTCCCAAGGTAATTGTCTCAGATCGGGATGCTAAGTTTACAGCAGCGTTTTGGAAGGGATTGTTTGCAGGAATGGGTACTAAGCTGAATTTTAGTACTGCCTATCACCCTCATACTGATGGAAAAATAGAAAGGACAAATCAAATTTGAGAGGATATGCTGAGAATGTACGTGATGGATAGGCCATCAAAATGGGAAGAGTATCTGCATTTAGATCAGTTTGCCTATAATAATAGTTACCAATCCTCTATTAAGATGAGTCCGTTTGAAGCACTCTATGGGAGAAAGTGCCGTACTCCCTTGAGTTGGAGTCAACCAGAGGATAAACTCGTGTTGGGACCAGATGCACTACAAGAAATGGAAAGAATTGTCAAGCAAATACAAAATATCAAGACAACACAAGATCGTCAGAAAATTTATGCTGAGAAGAAAAGAGTACACCGAGAATTCAAAGTGGGGGAACATGTGTACTTGCGTATTAAACCCAAAAATAGCACTTTATATGCTGGAAGTTGTGCAAAACTAGCTCCTAGATATTGTGGTCCTTTAGAAATATTAGAAAGGGTGGGACCAGTGGCCTACAAGCTGGCCTTATCTCCCCATGTTAGAATTCATGACATGTTTCATGTTTCGTTATTAAAAAGATATGTTCATGATGCTTCTCACATAGTTGATTGGAATGTTGTACAGGTGGAATCAGAAGGGGAGTTTCTGCGAGAACCACTTCAAATATTGGAGCGGGAAGAAATTGAATTGAGAAACAGAACCGTAGCCAGAGTAAAAGTGCAGTGGAAGCACTTTACTGCTGAAGAAGCTACCTGGGAAAGAGAAGCTGAAATGATGGAGAGATATCCATTTTTGTTTGAAAAATGAACTCTAGTAGTTAAATAAAAACATTGAGGACGATGTTTATTTTCAGAGGAGGAATATGTAACACCCCCCAATTTGTGTGTTGAATTGTTAAAGTTAGACATTGAACTTAAATCCTAAAGGGGTGGACCCCAAGGGATAAGTATGGTGTGAATGTAATTGCATATTTTAATTGAGGAAATAAATAAAATGATTGTGCATTTTGACCAAGATGAGAATTAGAGATCACTTTCCAAATCCATGAGGAGATGGAAAAGGAAAAGACTTTCCCCAAAATCTTTCAAAAATCCTTGAAAGAAATTATTTCTAATTTAGATTTTTGAGGAAAAATCTAAATTTCCCCAATGAAGAGGAATAGTTGGGAAGAGGTGAGAAAAAGCTGGAAAAGCTGAGGAAAAGCTTAAAGCAGCTTTAAAGAGTCCCAAAATGGGAAGCCTAGGCTAAACAGGAATAAAGCATCCTGAAATTCTGGACGCAGAATTAGAAACATGCTTTGGGGAAATATGAGCTTAAATAAGCTGCTCCTAGGCAGATCAGAGGTTGATCTGTTCTAGGAGGTGATCTCTGCTCGGGGGTGAGTCCTGGGAGACAAAGAGGACTCTAAGGTTGGCAATTGTGGTATGTTATGAAATTATTGTTAATTTGTTTATGATAGTATGAATTGGCTACACAAAAAAAAAAAAAAAACAATTGTACTTGTGTGATTAATTGTGGTACTACATTTACCAGAGTCCATCCTAAGGTTTTCACCTTCCAGATTCTGGTTAGTTGCAGACCATAAAACCCATAGAGTAGAAACCCCAGAAGCTCTAAACCAAGTAGGTTTAAATCTGAAGTTTCTTTGTCCCCACAGATAATTAAATATTTTCTTATCTCATGTAGATGCAAGGTGACATTGTATGCTCATAAGTATATCAGAAAAATATTATAGCAGAACTAAGTAAATAAAGTAAAACATTAGGGTATGGACTTAGTAGTTCTTCTAGATAAATAAGTCATTCTATTCTGCAGGACTATTGTAGCTTTCATAGTAATTATAAGGTGTATTGCATTTTAGATTCACCTTCAACCCTTGCAATAAATAAGTATGGCCCTGGATTTAAATCCACGCTTAATGAACATCCTGAAATAAACTATCGATTACATGTGTAGGCATTTAACAACACTATATATATATGTTAGCAAATATCAATAATTAGCACTATTGGCTACAATTGAGCTATATACATCAATGAAAGATATATGTTAAAAACTAGAAATAGGAATACGCATATATATATGAAACCCATAAATGTTAAAGAGGAACCATACTCACGCATCATACGTATATGAATAACATATGTCACAAGGGAAATACAACTACGAATCCATTGTATTAACTGTAAGATATATATATGGTCACGGAAGCCAATTAAAATGAATATACAGTCAACCTAAAGTAATATAAGGAAATTAATATAAAAAAAAAACAAAACTCTATGCCGTTGGCCTCGGTCAAAACGAGTCTCGCGGACTGTAATGACGTTGTAAGCCACGACCCATTTGAGATCTGTTAATAGGAAATGAAGCGAACAGTGGAAAAGGGTGCAACGCTAATTCAAAGTATAAATATCATTTTTTTTACCGTGATCACTTCAAAAGTGGAGAGTCCCATAGCTCTAACAAAAATTGTTATGAGATCGCGGGAAATATATATACGGCGGACTATATGAGTGACATTGTATATTCACTTTGATGCAAAGTAATTGTATTTCTTCGCTATGCAGTCAGATATAAAGTTAAAATACCATCGAAGAAGAAATCATTACCTCCATTCACGAAGAGCACGGCCATTTCTAAACTATCAGAAAAAAAAATTTTAAATCGCAGTTGTGCACAGAGACTACCAATGGACAAGTTCGAGACATTGGTCATTCTGTCAGCAAAACGAAACAAAACAGAGTACAATATAGCGAGGCGGATCTGTTGCATCCCTACTTCAGTCGTATGTAAGAAATTAAGGTATACCTGTGCGTAGATGGCGCTTCCGATTAGGGAGTCGTATCAATGCTTGCAACCGAGAAAAAGAGAAATGCATATTCTGGGTAAGAAATGAGAGTGCCTATGTATTCGGTACTGACACCAAAAAACCCAGCTAACTAGCTAGGGTTTACATCCTATCAGTTAGAAAATTTGGATAAAGCTAACCCTAATGAATGTGTAAATTTACCATAGCGTCGGCTGAGATTAAGTAGAAACTTAATAAACGCCAGAAAACTGGCTACCCCGAGATGCGACGCGTTGTCCTCTCTGCAAAACACAATGTGAAAAGAATGAGATATGGTATTTTCTACTAAAATGCGAAGAAAACAAGTATAAGAGCGTCAGGGATATAACAGAGATGAGATGCAGAGATATAAAAAAAAAACAAGTGCGGATTTAAGTGAGGAAATCCTGCATGATGAATAATAACAAACCAGCAACAACGAACCCTAGCCGCAACAGAATTCGATCACACCCTCGACCACCGGTGGAAAGAGGAGGGGAGAATTACAACGATTCTACACCTGGAAATAATAGGGAAGATCGAATGAACAGAACCGCACAGAAGCTTTGACTTAAGGGAAACTCCTGAACCCTAATTCCATTATCCCAAAAAAAGATTAGAGAATCCCCAAGTTGAGTGCGGAAAGCCGGCCACGTTGTCAGGCTCTTACTAGGCGACATTAAGGCGCGCATTGGGGTTTATGTAGTAGCTACGCCTTGCTCGCACAGTAGTAGGGTCCTAACCCTAGAATTTTAACTTCTCTAAGGCAGACTCGGCTCTCACAGTACATGAGTGAGCCGACCTATCAATCAGCAAAACTAGCCGTCAAACTTTGCTAAGTATGAGACGAGACGCGCCGGTCGTTGGTACTCTTTTTTTTCTGGAGTGAGATGCCAGCTCTGTGTGCAGAACAACGCTCATACGTTAAACATTGTGTACCATGTATAACACGCTCCAGGACTAGTTCGCATAAGTCCGCAACGTGTCGGCCCGGGTTCATAAAAATGTAATCATGATAAACCGCCGAAAAAGGGCACCGGTTTGTATATGAGTGCAGCGCTGCCATCTGCATACCGAAAAATCATTGCATGTTAAGCTACCTGCATAAATATGAACGAGGAAAAAAAAAAATCACACCGTGCATAAATCCGGTCAATACTCGCACATCAACCATACAGAAACCAAAGATCACACTACGCAGAAGGAAATGGAACTATACCCAGAAGGTGAACACGCAAGTCGTGGCTTAAATTAGGTTTACACGAATATAATTATAGCGCCATGGTTACGCATACGAATTAATTTAAGGGTAGGGTCTGTACTGTATACCGTTGAGATTTCCGTGTCTTTTTTTTATATTGCATGGTTGTATATGCGTAAGGATTCCATAAGCACATTAAAGGGGTTATTTAGATTTTAGGTGATATGTATCTGTTAGCGCTTCCAATTTATTATACTAAGGGTTGGACCAATATATGTTCATTAAACTAATAGCTTCAAAGGCTACAAAGGCACGTAGCATATGGGGGCATATATGTATACAATAATATATATATATTTATATGTGGATTTAAGGATATTAGCAAGAGGGTGTTCTCTCTATATATATGTGGACCCATATATATACGTAGGAAATTGATAGGGGATTCAAATTATATGTGTTGAATATAAATGCATATGTTAGGAGAGGTTATTGAAACATATGTGTGTTCATATAGACTATGACTTTATTAAATCTAGAGAAAAATAGAACACACATCCCATGATAACGTAAAGTGGTATGGAAGTTTCATATATATATAGATTTGGTTGAAAATGATACAGGTGGAATATTCACTGTTCTTATGAAGACAGAGATGCTAAATGGTTAAAGTAAACTTTATCAGGAGTGAAGAGAGAGAAAACCCAGTATATTGGGGAAAATTAGAGAGAAAAAAAAAAAATTTTCATTACTGGAGGTGTTACAGGCATGACCACGATGTATTTCTTTCATATGGCAGTCTTAGTTGCTATTTGATATTTTGCGACAAACCTTATACTTTGTACCCATTTTTTTTCTTTTTATTTACAATACGATGATATATTATCCTCTAAAATTATTATTTTATAGAACATCTTACATTCGATTCTAACATTCTGTTATTTGTGTTTATGGGTAAGGCGTCTGAAGTTTTAGATATAGAAATCTCTTCCAGTTATACTTTATACATGCATCCACCATTAACTATTTGACTACTGTAGGATTTTCAAACCAGGTTGGTTCTACTCTACAATTGAACACTTGGCATTCTAGCCTTTATGAGACAGGATGTAGCTAGTCCTAATTTTTTTTTTATCTGAGTTAGAAATATGTACCATTAATTGAATTTACTCTGCCCAGAATTGTATTATTTTAGGAAATTGTATCCTGTTGGGACTGTATACGAACTATAACATTTTATTCATATGCGAATTTCTTCAGAAAACTGCAAAGTTTAGTGTATGTTATTGTTTCCCTATGGTAGTATAACCAACTATCTATTGGTATAGACTATTTATTTTGGCTATTTAAAGTGAAATTATATATATATATATATATATATATAGACACACACACACACACACACACATTTGATACTACTTTTATATTACGTTCCCCTTTTCCATACAAATGTGGTCAAACAGTGTAATGTACCCAGAAGACTTAATTGGTGATTTCAACGCTTAGGATTTGATATTCCACCAAGTTTTCAATCTCATTAGAAATATAACTTATTAACATATGCCTATTCTTATGGTTATGTTATGTATTTATAACTTATGTACACTCATACCAGTATGCTTCTGCACTTTAACTTATCTCTTCTCATCATGCAATTCTTTTATAAATCTGAGATATGAGTATTCATTTCACATATATCTCAGTTTATCATTTTATTCACCTATGCTTTAGTTTATAAATATTTTCAATAGAAATAGGGAACCTAGAAATTTTTCTTTCTTTCCACATATATTATGCTCAGATTTACCTACTGTGATTTTTATATGCTATTTACATGGGTGTATAATTTTATTGTACCAACAGTTCATACTTCTGATATATTACTCTAGATTTGTCTTCTAGCATGTGTACATTTCTTGAATCTTTAAATTATGAATACTTTTTCAGCTACTTAGGACATACACATATATGCACATAATAGTAAATTAAGCTAGCCTCATACTGTAATTAATTTTATTTATTTTCTGTTATCACTTAAGGTTTTCTTATAGCACCTTAATTTCTATACATGTATATATGTACTTGTACCAGAGTCTGTACCTATATCTATGTATAGTTATATACATTATATCTGAACATTTTAAAATATATTTAGTGGTACTTTCCTTTTGAGATTCGAGTCAGGTAATAATAACAGTTTATTTGTTTAATAGAATAGAGAAATTCTCTGTTAGATACCTAACCCCTGGTTTAAACCTGTCTGTGGGTTTAAACACTCTGGAATTTGGATCTACTTAGAAGTTGTCGATAAAAACATATAGATTTTTAGTATCACTATTGTAGAAAAATATGTTAAATGTATGGGCCTTTCTAACCCATTGTACTCAATTCTAATTAAAAAATATGTGAATCTACAAGTTTAACTTAAGAAATTTCAGATTTATATTAACAATTCCCTAATTCGATGTCAATCAACACATAAGAATTTAATATCAACAGTAAAATTCTAGTTAGGTGTGCATACCAATTTGGCTTAGACTAGTTTCCACCGAACAGTAGAGTTCTCTCTCCGTAACTCACCCCCAAGCAGAGACCTTAGCTCGAGTGTTAGACAACCCTTTGTCTATCCTGGAGCAGCTTATCTAATCTTTTCTTTCCCAAGCCTGTTTCTATTTATTGCGTCCAGTATATCCAAGATGCTTTCTTCTTGTTTTGCCTAGGCTTTCCCTCTGTTTCTTCCATAGAGGCACCTTAAAAGCTGTCTTTTTCCACTTTTCCAACTTTTTCCACGTCTTCCCAATACTTTCCTCTTTATTGGGGAAATTAGATATTTATCTCCAAATCTAATTTTTAGTAATTTGTTTTATTCCTTCCAAGTATTTTCTGGAAGGTGTGGGAAATTTTTATCCCCTATCCATCCTCATGGATTAGGTTTTTCAAATCTCAATTTTCAATCTACTCATGACACACAATTCAATATATACTTGTTCCAATTCTTCATGTTAATTTCTATTCCAAAATGTTGTTTTAGATGCACTAAATAATTTTTATAACCATATACTAACCCAACTAACATATTGAACTATCAGTTTCTTTTAAGGTACCTAACCTCAGATCTAAACCCATTTTTGGGTTTAGACATTCTGCCAGTTGGTCCTCTACAGAATTAAGCTATACAACAAGAAAGATTTTATTATTCCTATAATAGTAATCATTGTTAAATGTATAGACCAGTAAATGGAACATGTAACTCTAGTTCGTTTAACTTCGAACACAGCCTTAATTATAAACCTTTCATATTTCATAATTACAACATCAAATTTTAAATCAAATACCATTTCAACTAACTGTGTGTACCACTTAGATTTGACTATTTTCCTCCCATCCATAGAGTTTTCTCTCTATAACTCACCCCAGAGGAGAGATCCTTTGCTCTAGCGATAGAAAATCCTTTGTCTATCCTGAAGAAAATTATTTAAGCTTTTCTTTCCCCGGCCTATTTCCATTAATTAAATCTAGTTAATTTAAGATTTTTTATTCCTGTTTTTCCTAGGATTTCCCTCTATTTCTTCCACAAAGGTACTTTTAAAGCTAGTTTTTCCGCTTTTCTAGCTTTATTCCACATCTTCCCAATAATTTCCTCTTTATTGGGGAAATTATATATTTATCTCCAAATATAATTTTAGCATCTTAATTTACTCCTTCCAAGGATTTATGAAAGTTTTAGGAAAGTCTTATCACCTTATCCATTCTCATGGATTGGGTGTTTAGATCTCACATCTTAATCTAGTCATTGCACATATTTTTTCCATTTTATTTTATTACTTTAAAATAATAAAATAAATCCACACAAATGTTTTCCATTAGGGTCCACTGTACCCTTTTGAACTTGTTCAATTTTTAAATAAAATCATAGCAACCTGGGGATATTAAACCTTTACATCAATCTGGAAATTAAGCTTAAAGCATGCATAATATCAGGCCTGGTTGCAGTCAAGTACATAAGGCTTCCAACTATGCTCTTATAAAAACTTGGATCAAATCCTTGTTGTTGTCCTCCTTGCTCAATTTAAATCCCATCACTGTAGGAGTAATTGCTTCCTTGCAATCCTGCATGTTAATTCCTTCCAAAACTTCTTTCACATATCCAGCTTGAGAAATAAAATTTTTATTTTCATTTTACTCTATTTCTATTGCTAAAGAGTATCTCAGTAATCCCATAGTAGTCATTTCAAATTCATCCTTCATGATTGTTTTAAATTCTCAATAAGGTAAGCATCCTTACCTATGAATATAACTTCATCAACATACAAGACAATAATGAGCATCTTACCATCTTTCTCTTTGATGTATAATGTGAGTTCTCCTTCACATTTCTCAAACCCATTTTCTAATAGATAAGCATCTATCCTACTGTACCATGCTCTTGGTGCTTGTTTCATCCCGTATAGAGCTTTCTTCAATTTGCATTCCTTGTGCTCCTGGCCTTTTTTCTCATAGCCTAGAGGTTGTTCAACATAAACCTCGTCCATCAATAATCCATTCAGGAATGTTGATTTCACATCCATTTGGTAAAATTTCCACTTATGTTGTGCTGCTATGGACATCACTTCTCTTACTGTTTCCATTCTTACAATTGGTGCAAAAGTTTCCTCATAGTCTCTTCCTTGTTTCTGCTTGTAGCCTTTGACAACAAGTCTGGACTTGTGCCTTTCAATCTTACCTTTAGCATTTCTTTTGGTTTTATAGACCCATTTTACTCCAATAACTTCTTTTCCTTTTGGGAGATCAACTAATTCCCATGTTTTATTTTTCTCTATGGCATTAGTCTCTTCATCCATAACATATATCCATTTCTTATATTTTACAGCTTCTTCAAAATGAATAGGATCCTCTACATGACAATATAAAGAAAAGAAAGAGTTCATACCTTCATTTGTTTCCTCTTGTTCATAAATTTCATTCAGACTTTGGAATCTAGTTCCTCTTTCACTTGCTGAACTTGTGCTTGTGGAAGCACTCAAATATGATCCTTGTGATGTGCATGGAGAAGCACCTTCATCACTTCTCAAGGGTGGTCTCATACCTACTTGTGGTGTCCCTTATTGTCCTTGTGTTGGTGGAGGTGGTGCTGATAATGAGGGGTTTCTTTCAGCCATTTCTTCCTCATCTTCATCATGAGACAAACAACTTTTCACATTCACTGTTTTCTCAATGCTTCCATCCCAATCTCTGCTTATCATAAACTTCTTGGTGGATGGGTTGTACAATATGTATGCTTTGGATTCTTCACTATATCCACAAAATATGCACTTCTCCCCCTTACTTTCCAACTTCTTCCTTAGCTGATCTGGAATGTGTGCATAAGCCACACAACCAAAAACTCTCATGTGGGTGACATGCTGTTTCATGCTGCTCCACGCTTATTCAGGAACTGTGTTCATTACACTCTTTGTTGGGAATATATTCAAGAAATATGCTGTAAAATGTATAGCTTCAACCCAATATTCATTTGGAAATTTTTTTTCCTTTAACATGCTTCTTACCATGTCCATGATGGTTCTATTTTTCCTTTCAGCAAGCCCGTTTTGCTGTGGTGTATACCTCGCTGTAAATTGTTTATGAATCCCATTTTCTCTGCAAAAACACAGAAATTATTAAGAGATATATTCTCCTCCTCTGTATGTCCTAAGGACTTTAATATGATGCCCACTTTCATTCTCTATAAGAGCCTTAAGGTGGCAGAATTTCTGAAACACTTCACTTTTAAATTCCAAGAAATAAACCCAAGTTTTTCTTGTGTATATTCCTATAGTTGTATTTTTTTTAATACTCTGATGTTTTGAGCATTGACATAAGCACATGACGAGGGTCATTTCTTTGGTATAAAATGCTTTAATTTCTGATCTGTCCATGCCATTTTCTAGATAATCTATCATGCAACTTTGATGCTTCCTCTTAAGACCTCTGACGTACTATTAGCTACTAGTAAATGAGGGTGTGCACTAATTATAACATTATGTTGTTATTATTTTGAAGTTTTAATCTTCTTTATGTGGTCTTCATTAGTGCTAAAGGACTTTAGAGAAATCTTGATGATCTAATTAGGTATTTATAACTTTAGATCGCAGAGCCAAATGTTATTGATTTCTTCAATGGGATATTGCAACAAATATGGTTTAAATGTGTATCTCATGATTCCTCATGATGAAAACTTTTGTGGACCAAACATACAATCGAACATAACCTTCTTATTTCCATAATGGCCATACTTTTACTCTTGATTTCATGTGAATATATTTGAATGTATCTTAGGTTTTCATGAATCAATTGTTACTTAATACATAGATCATCACGATTTACATCAATGAAATCCATATAATCAATGAGAGAATGGAGGTTTTTGAGACACATGTATTGATGTTAACATGCCTTTCCTATTTATGTATTTGCATGCTTATATACAAAATATATACATGTGTACATTTGTTTATGAAAACTTTTCATAATAGACTGGTTCACATTGATGTCGCTTCCTCATGAAGAGGATGAGTTCATCTCACATTTTTATGATGCTTTTGTTCTTGTTGCTTCTTAGTTGCTTTAGTGTTCTCCCCCTTAGACGGTGCTTTAAATTTCAATATTTAGACACTTATTTTGATGTTACATGAGTGAGTAGCAGCTATAGACACTATCCATAAATTTCTTTTAACATACTCGAATGGTTCTCTAGAAAGAGGCTTTTTGAATATGTCTGCTATGTGTTATTTTGTGGGTATGTACTCTATCTTCACTATCTTCTCAACCACTTGTTCTTTGAGTAAGTGATACTTTATAGACATTCGCTTAGACTTTTAATTAAGCCCACTAATTTTCGACACTCTTACTTCACTTGTATTGTGACATTTGATAGAAATAGGCTCACTAAATTTTACCTTTGTGTCCTAAAGTGCTTGTTTCATCCACGACACCTAAGTGAAACAAGCTTTAGCTGCAATGTATTCAAATTCCACCATAGATAGAGAAACTAGATTTTTTTATTACTTAGCCATGCCACCAAGGACTCTCCTATTAGAATGCACCACCAATTTTATGTTTTCTATCATCCACACAACTGACCCTATATGCATTTTTGTATGTTGCGAGTGTAAATTTCTTACTTCTCGGATACCATAGTCTATAGTTTGTAGTTCCTTTCAAGTACCTGAATATCCTCTTTGTTTGTAAAAAAATGACTTTGTTTGGGTGTTTATTTATACCTTGATACTAATACAACTTCTAACATTATATATCATCTAGATGTTGTTAACTATAGTAGAATTCCTATCATAAACCCGCAAAGTTTTTTATCTACATCTCATGACTCATCATCTGCACATAACTTACATCCATTAGTTATGGTGGTTGATATGGGTTTACATTATTCCATTCAAGACATTTTTATCACATCTCTTACATATTTCTCTCGAGAAATGAATATGCCTTTGGACTTTTGTAGGAGTTGAAGTCCTAAGTAGAAGGTAATCTCTCCAATCATTGACATTTCGAACTCAGGCCTCATCTCCTCAGCAAACCCTTTTACCAGACTATCTTTATTGTTGCCAAATATGATATCAACTACATAAACATAGTTATTGATCAAACAAGAAAATTACATGGTATCTGTTTTTTGGAGGTAGCAAAAAAACTCCTGATTTTGAAAAGTCATGATGCAAAATCACCCTTTTTTTTGGGAGCATAGTTTTGGGACTTTAAATTTTCTTATGACTTTTTTTTTTCTTAATGTCATGATATTCATGTCAATTTTGAAAAGTGGTGATGTAGAATAACTTTTTTTTTTGGAGCATATCTTTGGAACTTAAAATTTTTTTATTTTTTTATTTTTTTATTTTTTATTTTTAAATATCATGTCAATTTAGAAAAATAGTCATTTTTTTAGGACTTTAAATTTTTTTATTTATCAAGTATGAACAATTCTTTTATAATGATCATGATTTTCATGCTAATTTTGAAAAGTTTTTGATGCAGCATCAATCTTTCTCATTTAGAGTGCTGATTTTCATCTTGATAATAAGCCATAAAATTTAAAAAAAAAAAAGAAAAAAAAAAACATCACAAAAAAAAATCAAATATAAGAAAAATATGAAAAAAAAACCAATAAAAGTGTAAAAAAAAAAAAAAAAAAAAAAATTGTAAAAAAAAAATAAAACGAAAAAAATAAAAATAAATAAATAAATAAATTCCAAAAAATCTCATAATTTAAACGCAAAAAAAATAAAAATTTAAAGTTAAAAAAAAAAAAAAAAACATCATCATAATTAATGAAAATGATAAAATAAAAAAATAAAAAAGAAATTTAAAAATAATTAAAATTGAAAAAAATTCAAATAATGAAAATACTAAAATTTAAAAAAATTAAAAACAACGTGCAAATAAAAATTTTAAAACAGGAAAGATTTAAAATAAAAAAAATAATTTAAATTCAAAAAAAAAAAAAAAAAAATTAACATAGATATATATGTGAAAAATAAATTTTCAAAAAGAAAAAAAAAATTAAATTAAATAGATTAAAAGTTAAAATAAACAAGTTTTTAAAAGTAAAATTTAAAAAAAAAAAAAATATATATATATATATATATATATATATATATATATATATAGATATATATTAAATTAAAAAAAAAAAATATTAAAAATGAATTAAAAAAATGTAACACAACAAATAAATAAATAAAAACAATATTTTAATTTAAAAAAAATACAAAATAAAAAAAAAAATTTAAAATTAAAATTAAAAAAATTAAATTTAGAAATAAAAAAAATTAAAAATAAAAATAAAATTAATTAAAAAAATTAATAATAAAACTATTTAAAAATTGTGATGAACCGCACCAGCGTCGCCCTAAGGCCGCGAGGCTCAACCGACTTGTAGTGGAGAGCTCTCCACTACCCATCGGTTGAGGCCCACGGTCTCGAGGGTCGCAACGGTGTGGTTCAACTCATTTTTTAAATATTTTTTTATTAATATTTTGTATTAGTTTTTTTTTTTGAAATTTATTTGAAATTTTTATTTTTTTATTTATTTGAAATTAAATTATTTTTTCTAAATTAATTTGTATTTACTTTTTATTTTTTATTTTATTTTAATATATTTATATTTTTTAATTGATTTGTTATTGAAATTTTAAGACATTTGATATTTTATCTTTAATGTCATTTTTATCGTTGAAATTTTAAGGTTTTTTAGAGTTGTGATATTTTATCTTTAATGTCATTATTAAAAATTGTTGACAATTTACCCCAAAAAGAAACAAACATTATTCCAACATTAGCACTTTTTGTTTTCAAGGTGTTTTTTGTACACAAAAATTTGACGACATTATTCCAACAACAATACCTTTGATTTTCAGACTTCTTTTTGCACACAACAAATTGGTCACGTTATTCCAACATTAGCACTTTTCGTTTTCAAGTTTTTTTTTGCGCACCAAAAATTGGTCACGTTATTCCAACATTAGCACTTTTCGTTTTCAAGTTTTTTTTTGCACACAAAAAAATGGTGATGTTATTCCACCATCAACACTTTTTATTTCGATGGCGTTTTTTCAATCCTTTTTTCAAAAAAAAAAGTTCTTTTAGCATAATTTATAAAAATGTTTGAATTTGACCTAAAAAAAGAGTGCGTTCTGGAAGACACACTTTTCATTTTTGGGCTAGAGTTCTTGTTTTTAGGTAATAGTTCCCATTTGATTGGTAACTATGTTCATATAGAGAAAAAAATAATAACTTATCTCCATCAACCTTTATGTACATATCACTTTCAACTCCTCCTCTCTTGAAACCTCGTTTCTGAAGGTACTTGTCCAGTCTTGAGTACCTTGCTCATGGTGCTTGTTTAAGACCATACAATGCTTTCTTTAACGTGCAAACATAGTTAGGATTATTTTATAGTGAAAAACCTTTAGGTTGTTCCATATAAACTTCCTCTTCAAGGTCACCATTTAGGAAGGAAGAATTCATGTCCATTTGGTACACCATGAAATCATTGCAGCACACAAAGGCCAAAAACATACTGATATCCTCCATTCTCATGACTGGTGCAAACACATCCTCATAATGAAGACCTTCTACTTGTGAGTACCCATTACACACTAGTCTTCATTTTTTCTAACAATTTGACCCTGCTCATTCATCTCATTTTTTAGTACCCATTTTATGCCAATGACATTCTTTCCGATAGGTCTTGGTTTTAGTTCGCAAGTCTTTTTTTTCTCAATTTGGTCTAACTCGTCGTTCATAAAAAATATCCAATTTTTGTATTTACTTTCTTCATCAAAGCGATTTGAATTTATTTGTGAAAATATATCTAAAAGAACTTGCTGAGATTTTTCTGCTAGTTGTCTCCTTATTCGAACTTTACTTTTTTCTCCAATAATTTGATTTTGAGGATGTTCCTTTGACTGTGTATTGATGGTACTTTCCAGCGTGTCTCTGTATCTTCTCATGTGTCATCTTTCACTTCATTCTCTTTATTTTCATAATCGTGATAATATGGAGGATTAATAAAACCTATGTTGCTTTTATTATCAGATAGTTCTTAATAAAAAATTACATCTATTCATTCCACAATATTATGTAGCCTCTTGTTATAGCACCTATATCCCTTAATTTTTTTTATGAATATCCAAAAATATTCGTTCATTAGATAGAGCATCATATTTTCCTAGCTTTTAATCATTATTTTTTATACAACATTTACTACGAATAATTTGAAATGCTTGATTGATGTTGGTTTTTTGTGGAACAGTTCATATGGTGTCTTATCACAGTTTGGTCTGAGATTTGCCTTATTAAGAATATGTATTGTTGTATGCACCGCTTCTACCCAGTAGTTTTGACAAATTTTGCTTTCTTGCATCATAGCTCTTTCTATTGGCTGAACATACCTAATTTGTCTCTTTGCAACTCCATTATGTTGTGGTGTGTTTGCAATATTATAATGTTTCTATATCCAAAATTCATTAAAAAGGTTTGAAAACTCCTCTGATGTAAATTCACCTCCTATGTCTGACCTTATGCACTTTATCTTACACCATGTTTGTTTTTCTACGAGTGCCTTGACTATTTTGAACTTTTCAAATGATTTTGACTTATTTATGAGAAATTCCATGCATGTCAATCTTGAAAAGTCATCAATTATCAGCATGAAATATTTTCTCCTCCTGGTGCATATCTTCTGGAAGGCCCAAAAAGATACATGTGAACTAGCTACAAAGGCTTACTGCTTGATAGTTTATCTTTGACTTTAATTGATGTTCGTGTTTGTTTAACCATTTGGCATGAATTACATATAGTGTTTTGAGGCTTCTTTATTGTTGGTATATCTTGTACTTATCTCCTGTAGCTGAGTTTGATGATGTGATCAAATTTGAGATGCCACAATCTCCTACACCATAGCCAGGCTTCATCATGTTTGTTGAGGTACTATTCCTTAATACATTCCATCAAGATATATACATTACTTTATGTTTTCACTCCTTTAACTAGAGTCTTCCATGTAGATATTGAACCGATTTCATAGTATTTATCTCTAAATATAACCTCACAACCTTTGTCACACATATAACTTACACTCAACAAATTATGTTTTAGACCATCTACAAACAATACATCCTGACCCTTTCCTGTAATTTTTCTTCCTCTGTCATTGCCTAAAGTGATATTTCTAGTTATGTTTTCATCCAAAGATACAAACGTACTTATGTATCCTATCATATTTCTATAAAAATCATTGTCCCCAGAACATTTACTATTTTTATCTTGATCATATATAACTATAGGGTCACACTTATCAACTTTTTCTCATTCCTTCTTCTTTCTCCATTGCATGCAACCATTTATTTTATAATTATTTTGAGATGAAAGTATATTTTCCTTCAACTCACATTCATATGACTTGTGTGTCCATATTTCTGACAATATAAACATTCAATAATATCATGGAGAGGATCATATTCATTTTTATGTAGATTCATGTTTTTCTTTATGTATGTTAATCCATTACTATCCTTACTTCTTTTAGAATTTCCAAAATCAAATCTTCTAACATAAGCTCTATATTCTAAGGTTTTATGTCCAAAATTTTTACAGCAGTAATCGTATCCATAGAAAAATTATTTATACCTAATAGTGGATGTCGTTTAGGATATAACCATATAGACATTTGAAAATGTTATCTTTTGAAGAAGTATGGTCCATGATCATTTGTTGTTTGATTGTTCATTCCTTTTATCTCCTGGATTTTTTCGATTGTGTTTCTTTGTCGTTGTTTATTTGATGTTGATGTGTTGCCCAATTTTTTGTTCTCAGATTGATGAAAACTATCATTGTATCCCATGACAACTTTTACAAAAGTGATTATCCTTTTTCCTCTGCCTTAGACTCATTGTATTCTCCTTCATAGCTTAACCCAATCTTTATGAGTGGAGACATTTGAGCATTTAATATCTTTTTTACTTGTTTAGAACCTTTATTTTGTTGAATGTTCCTGCGTAATTTAATTTGTGCCTTTTCTAATCTCTTCTTCAGACTTACCATTTCTTCTTCCAATATTTTACACTCTTGATTTTTCTCTTTTATTTACTACATCAAAATATCTTATACCTTCTTTTCTTTTTCAAGTTCAAATTTCATCTTAATAATGTCTTCTTAATTTGATTCTTATTTTACATATTGCAGTATGATCTCTTTATGTTTTCTATTCTTGATTTGAAGCCTTTCTATTTCATCCAAGACACTAATCAACCCCCCCTCAAGATCTACCTCACCTTCTTCTTCTTCTTCACATTCCAGGCAATATTTTTCAAGTTCTTCCAAGGAAATCAAAATGAATTCAGTGGTTCCATCTACACTACAGTATTCATTAGAGCTTTCCAATGCATTGTTATCTTGTTGAGCATAAAATATTCTACTTTTGAATTTTTTCTCTTTCTGTGTTTTATTAGATTTGTTCTTCTCTTTCCCTTTTGGCTAAATTTATTCTTTCTTATAGGGACATTTTGAGGCATAATGCCCCACTCTTCCACAGTTAAAACACTTAAATGGAAGTTTTACCTTGTATTTACCTGTGCCTTTCTTCAATATTCTAACGCATTTTTCTTCTTCTTCATCATAACCTAAGCAAGAACATTCATTTTCTTCTATGGATGTGTGTACCTTGAAAGCTTCCTCCATAGTGATTGACTTCCATTTTATAATTATCATGTCACATTATTTCATTAGGGGATATTTCAGGTCTAAAATTAGCCTCCTAAGGAAATTATAAAATGATAGTGGAAATAATAAAATAAGATTAGATTACATCATCAAATGTTAAAGGGAAAAAACAAAAAACTACCTTTTCAACTTATATTTTCAACTTATATTCCTGTGGGTTTACTGAAATTTCGAGTGAGAACACTTGCTGGATGTAAAATTTGAGTCACTACAGGAAAAATGAGAAAAACATGAAAATTGTAATTGCAATGACACTTTTTCATGTATTTCACATTTTTCATGTAGCAGGGTCCATCGAAAGTATGCAACATGGGTATTCCTTGGATAAGGAATTAAATTTTACATCTAGTGAGTCACTCAAACTTTTAGAAAAACCTTAGGGGAGATAAATTGAGAATACAAGTTGAAAAAGTAGTATTATTTTAACATTTTTTAATATTTCTACTTTTTTACACAAAAATGGTGAACCATCCCCCATGGTTAACATCATCATCTTGAATCTTATTGGTTCTTATAAAGTTTCCTTTTTTTGTACAATTTTCTTTGGAGGCCCGTTTTAGACCTCAAAAGTTCTCTAATCAAAGGAACCAAGTAATTGGTCTCTGTTCAAAATCTCAAATTTTGTTGTCTCTTCTATAGCTGTAACCTTAGGATTGAATTTAGATGGTAATGACCTCAATATTTTTAGAACTATTACAATTTCTTTGATTCCTTCTCCTACACCTATCATGACATTCACTACTGCATCAAATCTTAAGAATAAAATAGCTATATCTTCATCTTCATTCCCATTTAAAGTCTCAAAATATGTTTTATATAATTGCAATTTGGCCATATTTACCTTTTTATCTCATTCATGAATAATTTTTTATTTTATCCCAGATTTATTTCACAGTCTGAAAATTCATTTCTTTGATAAATTTAGACTCACATAGATTAGTCGAGAGTGCATTCAGAGCTTTTGGATTAGCTATGAAATCCATTTTGGCATCTATGTCGCTAGTCCCTTCCTTTGATTCTTCATATCGTACCGTCACCACAGCCCATACTTCTATTCCATGAGACATTAAGTATGTATTCATTATGACTTTCCCGCATGCATAGTTTGTACCTGTAAATAATGGGCTTTATTTGTTGAGCATCCTTCTTGACTAGCCATTTTACTGAGTAAGAACCTCCTTACAGTTGTTAGACTATTACTCATGGAAGTTAGCTCTGATAGCAATTGATATTTATGATTGGAAAATACTGAGAGGCGGGGTGAATTGGTAATTTAATATTCTTTTCTTTTGCTCATATTTAGTTTAATATGCAGCTAATGGTTTATGTTTGTGCTCTATTGATGTATTTTTTAAGGTGTTAAGGAGAGAAATTTAAAAATTTCCTTATCAATAATTCAATATCATTCACATATAAATTAGAAACAACACATGAAGACAGTAGATATAAGGGGAATCCTAGAAAGGATAAAACCATGAATGTTAGGCTGAAACTGATGTGAAGGAAAGTTTCTACTCCTTATTACATCATATTTTTCTAGGCTCCAACCTACAAGTGGCTCCTACCTCAAACGAAGCTCCAACTCCCACAAGTTTTATGTAGACTACAACCCACAAAGGGATCCCACCTCAACAAGCTACAACATGTTATTTTTCAAGCTGCAACATATAAGGGAATATAAATTTCTCAATCACAACATCAAGTTATAAATGTTAGTTACCTCATAAATAATTCTACTATCAAGTTTACTTTTGAACCACATCTTCTCTTCCACTCTCTTTCTCTTTTGTTGTTTCTCATCAACTTACTTATACAAATGAATTATCTTCCCCAAAAAATTAATTTTCCATTCCATATTGTATATTTTATAAGCAAGCCCTCTTGGTTTTTTGTGTTCTTTCTAAGAATATGAAGTGAAACATTGTCTATTGAGATTCCAAAAACTACTCTAGCTTCACTTTCAGTTCTGAAAATATTTGTAATTCAAATTGCATTGTAACAACTCAATCAATAATAATGACAAGAGACAAATCATATTTTTATTATATACATTTTTTGTTCAATTAAATATATGTATTTCCACTGTTGTCTAAATATTTAGTGTCCCACTTGACAGTTTTTACTCTTCATATTGATTAGCATAGCCTTTGCACTTCACATAACTCTCAGGCTTTGCAATTACATAAAAAAATTCATTAATATTAATAAATCAATATCCATGCAATACATTTATTTGTCATGACCATTTGACATCAATGTCAATATTACCAACAACCCTCCCATTTTTCAATGCATGACATCTATCTAAATCCATGCAAAACTCCCTAAAAAATATGGCAGACCATCTAGTACAATGTGGAACCTGAATCAAAGAATCAACATAATACAAAATATGGCAACTAATGTGTTTCCTAGAACAACCAGACTGTGGAATAATGGTGACTTATAACGATAGGCACCTAACCTCCTATGCAACGAAAGAGGAAATCCATATTTTTCCACTACGAACCTGAAAATCTGTTGGACAGACCACATGAGGCCTGGAATATATCTAATTATAGGAAATATTACTCTCAGCTCCAAGCCCATCAAGCACATCATGAAACTAGTAAAAATACCCCCCTCTCCTAGATATGTTAGTGATAAAGTATATTTCCTCCTGAGAGGGCCTATACCATGCCTAAGAACCAAAAAATAAGCGTTAATCATGGGCACTACATGGGTGGATCAGATGTACTAATAATACAACTTGTGCCTTCAAGAATGTAGCCTCGTCATATTATTTGAGGAGGTCTACATTCCTTAAGAGCACTCGGGTCCCTACAGTACTAGGGAAAGGGTATAAATTCCTCTCCCTCTCTCTGCCCTCCCATTGTTGGATCATATTTTATGGGTCTCCCATTTTCTCCTGCTCTTCTTGTGACTTCCTCTGATGACATCCCTACTACATTTGCATCAGCCTCATACATAAAATGAAAATTTTCTTGATTAAATGAAAAATGTAAATACAGAAACATAAATTTCAATTTAAAAATAAATAAAATCATTGGTGCACCAAAAACATGGTCATGCACCAGCTCCAGTGCACTATCAAACATAATTGCACCAACATTGGTGCGCACATACATATGACACAATTTTTGGTTCACAAATTTAAGTTTTCATCACATTGCATTAGAATTATGTACTATTATCGATGTATGACCTTTTTTCACTCATATGAAATGTGGAAGTTATTGACCGCATTGAGCTATAACTATAATTTTAAATATCATTTTTTTGGTGTGTATGGTAAATATGAATGCACTAGATGTAACCTAAAAATGTTACACACCGACCTACAATTTATATATTTCATGGTGAGGTTTCAATCACAAAATGGACTGAAACTATAGTCATGTGTTATCTTCATGCATCAAACTGTAGTGCAGCCCATAAATTTATAGGGTGCATCGCTATCAGTGTGCGCCAAACATATGGGGCGCACAACAAACGGAAATTTTGTTTTTTCCAAAAATAATGGAAATTTTAACGTAATTTACAATTCTAATCCATGAAAAAAGTAAAATAGAGAGAAACTTAGAAATTAAATGGACATTTCCAATCAGGAGGCATTGTTGACATGTAATGGAGAAAAATAAATTTTACCATAGTTTCTAGAAATTGGAAATTCGGGCAGTGAGCATGGTACAGATGTATGGTGAGCAAGAGAAGCATTGACTTCAGAGAACTTGCATGAGGAAAGATTTTTGCTGCTGCTTCATAGCTCTTCGAGATTGTATATGGTAGAAATAAAATTTACAGTCCAAAGGTATTTTTTATTTATCCCTCATCTGGCTCATTACGGTAATCACACTAGTGTGGAGTATATCCAAGAGAACCATGTTTTTTTTTTTTAAATTAATTTATTTTTAGTGGTGATTTTGGTAAGACGTCCCAAATCATTCTCATACAAATACCTCAATGGTGCCTTCTTTGACTATAACACCAATAATTAAAAAAAAAGTCACATAGCGATGTTGTCTAGAAAACGCCACAGGGAATTTTAATACATTTACAACACCAATGCATCATTGGAAAATAGCACTGCATTTTTTCGAAATTAAAAAATATAGCTATGCTCTTTCTACGTATGCACCAAGATGCTTTACTACATGAAGGGCACATGTCCTTTGGGTGTATATAGGACTAACAAGTTTTAGAACATAAACTTTTTCTTATGCTATTAATTATTCAAGCATCTATGTGTTCTATTATTTAATGCACCATGATTTTTTATTTTATAAACAAAAATTTTCCATGGTGCACCATGTTATATGCGAAATTAGTTCTTTTCTAGATATTAGAGCACCATTACATTTGTCGATTGTAGATACACCATCCAAAAAACATCCCCTAAAACATTTTCGCTAGTGACCTTTGCAAAAAATGGTTTTTTGGCCTATTTATATAGGGGCTTCCATAAAAACCTCTGCAACAAGATATTTACCTTGAGTTAAGGATCAAGAGTAAAAAATTGGTAAGGTTTCCATATGTCCAAACCGGAAATGAGGTGCCAACAGGAGACAATAACAATGCAATCAAGGAGGGAGAGTGACATCAAAAAATAGTTTCAAGGTTCTTTCACACATGGTATTAGAGGAAAATAAAACCGAAGAAGTTAAAACTTGTAACCAGAAAGAGGATAAACTAGAAGAAACTATGGAGGACCCTCAAGAAGAGGTTAAAAGCATGGAAATACCAGATCTCATGAAATAGTTCGAAAGGGATTCAAATATGGAACAAGTAAAGGTAGGTAGTGAGGACCTCGATCTATAGGATATAGTTGAAATTGAAGGATTTGACCTATAAAATATGGTATACGAATGGAGAAAGAAGATTCTAGAGGTAATCCCAATAGAACAGATGGATCAGATCCAATACATATACCTCATGCAAGAGGATGCAAAACTTCATAGGAAGAAATTATCACATCTATAAATTGGGGAGATGGGAGTAATGGTCACGACATCCCATACCCCCCTAGCACCAACGAAAACTAGAAATAAATGAGGAAGGAAATTTAATAGTGTCACACTTTAGGAACTAGGAACAATGTTGATAAGCTCAGGTAAGATGAGAGCTATAATCTTGCCCACTAACCTCTTTAGTTAAAAATGAAAGTAATAAGTTGGAATGCAAGAGGCCTGAATAATTTTAGAAAGAAAATACTATTGAAGAAGAAGATTAAAATGGAAAAACCAAATCAAATGTTGTTGCAAGAAATGAAATTTCCATCAGAGAAGATAAAATAATTTGATAAGAAACAAGGAAGGAGGTTTAGTTGTTTACATGTAGAAGCCAAAATTACTATAGAAGGACTTGTTACCTGGTGTAACCCAGAAGTAATGAACCTAATAGTTGCACAAGCAACCCATTTTTTCCTCTATATGGAGATGCAGGTAATAGGAGTTCCCAAGTCTATTATTTTCACAAATTTATATGGACCATAGAGGAATGATGATAAATTAGGATTCATACAGACCCTAAAGTATCTTAGAGGAAGAAAAAAACATCTCAGCTAAACTATAGGGGGGGACTTTAAGATGATCACTCCATTGCCAAAATTCAATGGAGTATAAATATGAATTGTTAGAGACTCTAAGACTTTCGAACGATTCATTGAAGATGAAAATATAATAGATATGGAAACAAGTAATGGAATTTTTACTTGGAGTAAAAGCAAGGCGAGAAACATCAAGTATTGTTGATATTGGATAGTTTTTAATTTATGAGGATACGCTGCTATAAGGGTTAGATATAGTGGAAAATATTCTCCCCTGTAATGGATCGTAACATTGGTTGGTGGCGTTAGTGATTTCAATGTTGGGAACTCTTAAAATTATATTGTTCATATTTGAGGCATTCTAGATAAATCACGGCCTCAAAAAATAGAATAGAAGAGAGATCAATGATCTAGAAATCAGTATATTCGATGGGGAAAACTCCTTTAGATTAGATAAATAAAAAATTCTTGGATGATACAAATGACAAAATCTCCTTTTTAAATATAGGATTCCAAGGGGACACAATATAATCCTAGCCGACACAATAATAACAATGGAAGTTCTTGTTTTTGTGACTTCTTCAGGTTCCAATATAATTTTTCCTTCTTCTTAAAGTTCTAGAAATATTGTGGCCGATAAAATGTACTAAAACATCACAGTCTTTTTGTCTTCCTACATTTCAAAAAATAATAAAAAATAGTGATTTAATCTGAAAATTACCAAAACATAGTATGTGCACTAGTTCAATATATGGAGATTATGATGATATGGTTTTTTTCCAAAAAATGAATAACCTTCCCTAAAAAAAGTTAGGGTTCATAAAGTGACTATTTATTTTTGCCGGAAAATTTCAAGTATATGCAGTTAGTAAACAACAAATTTACACTCTATATGTCAATATTTTTAAAGGAAAAAAAATATGGGTATGGAGGTAAGACAATTCTCTACAATTCTTTTTTTTATGTCAAAGCATAATTTGCATTAAAAATATGAGTTTAGTGCAGTTGAAGTTGAAAAAACAAAGAAAATTACTATTTTCAACATCAAAAAAGGGAAAAAAAGTGTTTCCCAACTTCACATTTTCACCCAGTTTGAACTGGGAGCTTTTCACCTACATCCTTCTTTAACCATGAAACATGGAAAATTGGATGCACTCAAGAACAAGTAGGAAGCTCTGATTTGTATGCCATAGTACCAATATTTTGCAACACCTTGTAAGGACCATAGTAATTTGGCGATAATGTATTATCTTGTTTAGCTTGCTTCAGGTACATTTGTTTATATGGTTATAGCCGTAAAAAAACCCAGTCTCCTACATCAAAATTCCTCTCACTATGATGTTGATCTTCCTATTGTTTCATTCGATTTTGTGCCGAATTTAGGTTATCCTTTAAGAGTTGGAGAACTTGTTGTTTATTCTCGATGTGATATTCCACTACCTGAACCCTATAATTTTATCTAAATGATGATGTGATGGACATTGTATGATATCCATAAAGTACCATAAATGGAGTAATTTTTGCTGCAGTATGGAAGGAAGTGTTATACCACTATTTAGCCAGAGGTAACTACTTCACCCATTTTGTTTGGTTATTAGATACCAAAAAGAAAAAAGATATCCTTCCAAGCATTTTTTCACTATGTTAGTTTTTCCATCAGATTGAGGATGATAAGATGAGTTATGAGCTAGTTGAGTACCCAAACAAGAACTTAATTCCATGGAAAAATTTCCAGTGAAAATTGGATCTTTGTTTCTTACAACAATCTTTGGGTTTCTGTGTAGATTTTGAATTGTTTCCATAAATGAAATAGAAACTGCAGTTGCTTTAAATGGATGATATAATGCATGAAAGTGTGCATATTTGGTAAATATATCGACTACCACCATGATGACACTCTTTCCTTCTAACTTAGGTAAACCTCTAATAAAATCCATTGAAACCTCCTCCCAAGGTTGACTTCGAATGCATAAAGTTTGTAGCAACTTTATTTTGTTGGAAAGCCAAACATTCAACCACAAAATTTTGAATATAAGATTTAAGGCCCTCCCAAAAAAACTTTCTTAACCCTGTGGTAAGTTTTTAAAAATCCTGAGTGTCCTACAAGAGAGGTGTGCAATTCGAAAATAATCTTTTGTTTTACTTGGGAATTCTTACATAGATATAAGCGATATTTGTACAATAAGGAATAATTTTTGCAACTAAATATATCAGATGTACTGGGATCTTGCTACAACTTTTGAATGGCTTTCCACACTTCTTCTTCATTCTTCCATTCTTCCCCTGCTTTAGTTATCAAATCTAGTTGGATAATAGAAATGTAAAAAAGAAATGCTTCCGCCTCCTCACCCTTTCTTGAGAGTGCATGTACACCAACATTTATTTTCCCTTTTATGTAGGTTATTTCAAAGTCACAACCCAACATATTTTTGACCCATTTTTTTTACTCTTCTGAAGATATTATCTTTTCCAAAAAGTATTTAAGACTATCATGACCAGTTTTTACCTTGAAGTGTCTTCCCATTAGGTAAGGTCTCCATTTATTTAGTGCACGTATTATTGCCAACATTTCCTTCTCATAAATAGCATTCTGTAAATAATTTTGTTTGATTGGACAACTTTCAAAAGAAATGGGTCTTCCTTCTTGCATTAGAACAACACTAGTTCCACTTCTTGAGGCATCACTTTCAACAATAAAGGTTTTTGTGAAGTCTATAATAAGTAAGACCGACACTAGGAACATTGCCTCTTTAAGATCTTCAAAGGCCTTAGTTTCTTTAGGAGCCCATGAAAATGCATATTTCTTCAATAATGTTTTTAGAGATTTTCTTTTCAATGTGATCATCAATAAGAAAAATGAGAGTACCCTTTTGAAGTAGACAGCGAGAGGAAATGCAATATGATTTTTCTGAATTTTTTGGTGACGTCATTTGAAAGTTATTGAATTTTCATTTAGTGCAATTTTTTGAACAATGAAATTTCACAGTGACACAATTTAGTAAAAAATTAATAAAAAATTGAATTTTTTAATGAAAATCCAAAAATCTCACATCATCAGAAACTAGATTTAGAGATGAATCTAATGGTACTTGGTCTGACATATAACATCTTGTTTTTGTAGGTGTTTCAACCCTCCAAAGTTGTAGGTTCCTGAAAACTGCAGAATTTTCTGGGTTTTTCGTTGACTAGAAACTCTCAGCCGAGATAATGTCTCAGATGAGAAATTTATAAAACTCTCGACTGAGAAATTTAAAACTCTCGATCGAGAGTTTAACCCACCTAATGTTACATTTAACCGCACTGCCAAACTCTCAACCGAAAGTTTAAAAAACTCTCGGCCGAGAGTTGGCGCCTGAGAGTTTACCCATTGAAACTCTCGATCGAGAGTTTTATTAAATGTTTTAATAAAAATTCAGCGCAATCATGTTTACTTCTAGATGATCTTAACTCGCCCCTTTTTTTCATCGGGCGCCCTCCCAAGGCGCGATGCCCTCTGCCCGACCGAACGAATGCACAAGGGAAAAAATGGGAAACGGCTCGTACAGACATGCACAAGGCACCTGTGTGGACACAACTTAGCAAACCTTATATGGGCACCCTAAAACGAAATGACCCAACTTGAATTCATTTCATCGGGCGCAATCCCAAGGCGCAATGCCCTCTGCCTGACCGACCAAATGCAAACAGGAAATGGCTCGCACAAACGTGCACAAGGCACCTGTGCGGACACAACTTAACAAACCTTATACGGGCGCCCTCAAATGAAACAACGCGACCTGAACTCGTTTCATCGGGCGCCTTCCCAAGGCACGACGCCCTCCGCACGACCGAACGAATGCACAAGGGAAAAAATACGAAACGGATCGCACGAACGTGCATAAGGCACCTGTGCAAACACAACTTAGCAAACCTTCTATGGGCACCCTAAAATGAAATGACCTAACCCAAACTTGTTTCATTGGGTGCCCTCCCAAGGCGCGATGCCCTCCACCCAATCGAATGAATGCACAAGGGAAAAAACGACAAACAACTCGCATGAACATGCACAAGGCACCTGTGTGGACACAACTTAGCAAACTTTTTATGGGTGCCCTTAGGGTTAGAGGTTTAGGTTTTGGGGGGTTAAATGCGTTAGGGGTTTAGAGGTTTAGTGGGTTAGGGGAATTAACAATTAATAATTTAGGGGTTAGGGGTTAGGTGTTAAGGCTTTAAGGGGTTAGACGCTTAGGGTTTAGGGGGTTAAATGGGTTAGGGGCTTAGAGTTTTAGGGGATTAGGGTATTTAGAAGTTAAGGATTTTAGGGGTTCGGGGTTAGGTGTTAACAGGGTTAGGGTTTAGCAGGTTAAATGGGTTAGGGGTTGGTAATTACTGTCTAAGGGGTTAGGGGTTAAGGATTAAGAGGTTTAAGGTTTATGGGGTTAATTGGGTTAGGGGTTTAGGGGGTTAGGGGTTAAGGGTTTAGGGTTTAAATGGGTTAGGGTTTAGAGGTTTATGGTTTAGTGGGTTAAATGGGTTATGGGTTTAGTGGTATAGGGGGTTAAATGGGTTAGGGGTTGGGAATTAGGGTTTAAGGGGTTAGGGGGTCAAATGGGTTAGGGGTTTTGGGGTTTAGAGGCTTAAATGGGTTAGGGGTTAAGGGGTTAGGGGTACGGGTTAGGGGTTTATAGGTTTAGGGTTTAGGGGTTAAATGGGTTAGGGGTTTAGAGGTTTTGTGGGGGTAAATGGGTTAGGGGTTAAGGGTTTAGAGGTTTAGGGTTTAGGGGGTTAAATGGGTTAGGGGTTAGGAATTAGGGTTTAAGGGGTCAAGGGTTAAGGGGTTAGAGGTTTATGTGTTTAAGGGGTTGAATGGGTTATGGGTTGGGAATTAGTTTTAGGGGTTATAGGTTTAGTGTTTAGGGGTTAAATGGGTTAGGGTTGGTTTAGAGGTTAGGGGTTAGAAGTTATGAGTTAAAGATTTTAGGGTTAGAAGTTAGGGGTTAATGGGGTTAAATGGGTTAGGTTTTAGGGTTAAAGGTGTTGAATTGGTTAGGGGTTAGAATTAGGGTTTAAGGGTTAGGGGGTTAAGGGTTTAGGGGTTAAATGGAGTTCTGAGGTTTAAGCGTTTAGGGGATTAGAGTTACTTGAAGGATTTTAGGGTTAGGGTTAGGGTTTTGGGGGTTAAATGGAATCCAGAATTTAAATGGGTTAAGTTTCAGGAACTTAGGGCAAATGAGGGTTAGGGGTTGGGAATTAGGGTTTAAGGGGTTAGGGGTTAAGGGTTTAAGGTTTAGGAAATAGGGTTTAAGGGGTAAAGGGTTATGGGTTGGGAATTAGGGTTTAAGGGGTTAGAGACTTAGGACATGAGGTTCAACAGTTCGTTGAACCTTTGAGGTTTAGGGGGTTAGGGGATTTAGAAGTTAAGGATTTTAGGGGTTAGGAGTTAGGGGTTTTGGGGTTTAGGGGCATAAATGGGTTAGGGGTTAACGGGTTAGGGGTAGTGGTTAAGGGTTTAGAGGTTTAGGGTTTAGGGGTTAAATGGGTTAGGGGTTTAGAGGTTTAGTGGGGGTAAATGGGTTAGGGGTTAAGGGTTTAGAGGTTTAGGTTTTAGGGGGTTAAGGGTTTAGGGGTTAGGAATTAGTGTTTAAGGGGTCAAGGGTTATGGGTTGGGAATTAGGGTTTAAGGGGTTATGGGTTTAGGGTTTAGGGGGTTAAATGGATTAGGGTTGGTTTAGAGGTTTAGGGGGTTAGGGGATTTAGCAGATAAGGATTTTAGGGGTTAGGAGTTAGGGGTTTCGGGGTTTATGGGCTTAAATGGGTTAGGGGTTAACGAGTTAAGGGTAGGTGTTAAGGGTTTAGAGGTTTAGTGTTTAGGGGTTAAATGCATTAGGGGTTTATAGGCTTAATGGGGGTAAATGGGTTAGGGGTTAAGGGTTTAGAGGGTTAAGGGTTTAAGGGTTAGGAATTAGGGTTTAAGGGGTCAATGTCTAATGGGTCAAGGGTTATGGGTTGGGAATTAGGGTTTAAGGGGTTATAGATTTATGGTTTAGGGGGTTAAATGGGTTAGGGTTGGTTTAAAGGTTTAGGGGGTTAGGGGATTTAGCAGTTAAGGATTTTAGCGGTTAGGAGTTACAGGTTAATTGGGTTAAATGGGTTAGGTTTTTAGGGGTTTATGGTGTTGAATTGGTTAGGGGTTGGAAATTAGGGTTTAAGGGGTTAGGTGTTAAGGGTTTAGAGGTTTAGGGTTTAGGGGGTTAAATGGGTTATAGGTTTAGAGGTTTGGGCGGTTAGAGGATTTAGCAATGAAGGATTTTAGGGGTTAGGGGTTAGGGTTTTGGGGGTTAAATAGAATCCACACTTAAATGGGTTAGGTTTTTAGGGGTTTAGGGTGTCGAATTGGTTAGGGTTTTTGAGTTTTAGGGGCTTAAATGGGTTAGGGGTTAATGTGTTATGGGTATGGGTTGAGGGCTTAGAGATTTATGGTTTAGGGGTTGAATGGGTTAGGGGTTTATAGGTTTAGTGGGGGTAAATGGGTTAGGGTTTAAGGGTTTAGAGGTTTAGGTTTTAGGGGGTTAAGGGTTTAGGGGTTAGGAATTAGGGTTTAACGGGTCAAGGTTTAAGGGGTCAAGGGTTATGGGTTGGAAATTAGGGTTTAAGTGGTTATAGGTTTAGGGTTTAGTGGGTTAAATGGGTTAGGGTTGGTTTAGAGGTTTAAGGGGTTAGGGGATTTAGCAGTTAAGGATTTTAGGGGTTAGGAGGTAGGGGTTAATGGGGTCAAATGGGTTAGGTTTTTAGGGGTTTAGGGTGTTGAATTGGTTAGGGGTTGGGAATTAGGTTTTAAGTGGCTAGGGGTTAAGGGTTTAGAGGTTTAGGGTTTAGAGCGTTAAATGGGTTACAGATTTAGAGGTTTAGGGGGTTAGGGGATTTAGCAGTGAAGGATTTTAGAGGTTAGGGGTTAGGGTTTTGGGGGTTAAATGGAATCCACACTTAAATGGGTTAGGTTTTTTGGGGTTTAGGGTGTTGAATTGGTTATGGGTTGGGAATGAGGGTTTAAGGGGTTAGGGGTTAAGGGTTTAGGGGTTAGGAATTAGGGTTTATGGTGTCAAGGGTTAAGGGGTTATTGGTTTAGGTGTTTAAGGGGTTAAATGGGTTAGGGGTTGGGAATTAGGGTTTAAGGGGTTATAGGTTTAGGGTTTAGGGGGTTAAATGGGTTAGGGTTGGTTTAGAGGTTTAGGTGGTTAGGGGATTTAGTAGTTAAGGATTTTAGGGGTTAGGAGTTAGGGGTTAATGGGGTTAAATGGGTTAGGTTTTTGGGGGTTTAGGGTGTTGAATTGGTTAGGGGTTGGGAATTAGGGTTTAAGGGGTTAGGGGTTAAGGATTTAGAGGTTTAGGGTTTAGGGGGTTAAATGGGTTATAGGTTTAGAGGTTTAGGGGATTAGGGGATTTAGCAGTGAAGGGTTTTAGGGGTTGGGAGTTAGGGTTTTTGTGGTTAAATGGAATCCACACTTAAATGGGTTATGTTTTTTGGGGTTTAGGGTGTTGAATTTGTTAGGGGTTGGGAATTAGGGTTTAAGGGGTTAGCGGTTAAGGGTTTAGAGCTTTAGGGTTTAGGGGGTTAAATGGGTTACAGGTTTAGAGGTTTAGGGGGTTAGGGGATTTAGCAGTGAAGGATTTTAGGGGTTATGGGTTAGGGTTTTGGGGGTTAAATGGAATCCACACTTATAGGAATTCTCTCTCCTCCCCATCTACAAATCTAAATTCATTCCCAAAAATACAATCCACACTTATACACTTAGTTTTATGCAATAACATAATTCTCCAATCCCATACACTTCTGCTTAGAATGTCACACTTAACATTCCTTTCCTTTTCGGATAATATTCTTTACCCCCTTACATCTAGACCTAGTAAAATAGAATTCATTTCAATTTAATCTTGTGAAACTAAAGTGGAAGATAAGAGGACCCATTCCAAGAAGGGCAACTCACTCAGTGTTCAAATAATATTGTTTATCCCCTTACATCCATACCTATGAAAATAGACTTCCTTTCAAGTTAATCGTGTGAAACTGGAGTGGAAGATAAAGTGACCCATTCCAAGAAGCTCATCTCACTTCAAAAAGTTCTCGAGATTTCCAAGAATTTATAACGATATTAAGGTGTTATGCATTGTCTCCTTTATCACCTCATTGCATTTAGTAAATTGTTTTTTAAATTTAAATTTATTCATTAATTTCAAGAAAAAATATTATATATATATATATATATATATATATATATATATATATATATATATATATATATATATATATATGGTTGTTTTTATTTTGATTTATGTCTTAGAATTTTATTTTATTTATTAATATATCAACTAGTTTTATATAAAAAAAAATTATTTTTTTATATAATATTAATATTACAAAATATTTTAACAAATTTTATTTAATTAAATATTCATGTATTTTTTATCATTAATAATAATAAAATAATTTAAAATAGAATTATAATTTTATTATTTTTTATCATTTTTAAATTTTAATAAAGTACTATATGTCTTGAAATGTCTTAAAGTATGTCTTTTAATTCATAATATGTCTTGAAATGTGTCTTTTAATACTTAATATGACCTAATAGCTATAAAAATTTGCCAATCTAATTTATATTATTACACGAATATAATATGCTTACTCTTCAACTATATATATATTTTTTTTTAAAGATTGCCCAATTTTAGTCGATCATGTCCAAAGCTATCGGGCTTGTTTATATATTTTCGAAAACAACTTAATAACCAATTCTAACAACTTAATAATTTTGGGTTTTTATTATAAGAATAAAACTATCGGACGAGAGTTAAAAAACTCTCGTCCGAGAGTTTTTTTAACTCTCATCCAAAAGTCTTCCCAAGAGTTTACGTCAATAAAACTCTCATACGAGAAAATGCATAACTCTCGTCCGAGAGAATTTTAACTCTAGTTAAACCCAATTAAACTCTCAAGTGAAATATTTAAAATCTCTCGGACAAGAGTTTTTAAAACTCTCGGTCGAAAAATAGAGTTGACTATTTTCTTGGACAAGAAATTAAAAATTTCTCCCAAATTCTAACCATCTGCCAAAAGTGTTTCCCAACTTTGGGATTTCACTCGTAAGAGGTTTTTTTATTCTCCCATAATTATTGACAAAATTTTAATTATACCTTGTTAACATGTGAAATAATCACAACTGATTTATGGTTGTGAGGACTTTCCATTCCTTAATGGCTTTAATTTTGCTAGGGTCTACCTTAACACCCTCCTGAGATACAATATGATCCAAATATTCCACCTCTTGTATTCCAAACATACATTTGGAGTTTTTTGCATAGAATCATTTCTTCTCTGGTAGTTTGAGCACCCTGTCAACGTATTGAACATGATCCTTCCAAGACCTATTGCAGATTAGTATGTCATCAAAAAATAATAACAAAAATTTTCTAAGGAAGGGTTTCAAAATGGAATTCATTAACCCTTGAAATGTAGAAGGTACATTGGTAAGGCCAAAAGGCATGACCAAAAATTCATAATGGTCCTCATGAGTTTTAAATGTTGTTTTTGGAATATATTTCATATTTATTCTAATTTGATGATATCATGAGCGAAGATCCAACTTGGTAAAATAACTTGCTCCATGTAATTCATCCCATAATTCATCAATCACAAGAATGGGAAATTTACCTTTAATAGTGATCTTATTGAGCTACCTATAATCCAGACACATGCGCCATGATCCATCCTTCTTGTGCACCAATACTACTATAGTAGAGAAAGAACTTTCACTAGGTTAAATTAAACCAGCTTCTAACATTTCTGCAATCATATGTTGAATTTTTCTCTTTTGGACATAAGGATATCTATAAGGCCCCATGTTTGGAGTAACACTTCCTAGAATGAAATTAATGGCATGATCATGGTTAGGAATAGGCGGGAGTCCTTTAGGAGTATCAAAGACCTTGGAATGATTTTCAAACATATTTTGGAGATCTGGAGAAATATATGGTTTAGATGTTCGAACATCAACCGAGAATAATTGTACAATTACGCCTCATTTTTATTTCTTCATAATCGTTTTCATCACATTATAGATTATTATATTTCTTGGCTTCCCTATGATATCCCATAATTCAACTTCCTTTCCTTCTGAAACAAATTCAAGAAAAATTCTTGAAAATTAAAAGCCATTGTTGCTAAATATTGTAACCATTGTACTCCTAGTACAACATCAACAACTCCCATTGGAATGGAAAGAATTGGAATATTCAATACAAATTCCCACATGTTTAGCTTGATATTATCTAATTTTCTAGAGAAATTTATAATTCCTCCATTTTCAACCATCACTTGACACTCTGGTGCTGTGTATAGGAAGCAATTCAATTCCTTGGCTACCTTACAATGATTAAAATTATGGGTACTACTTGAATCAATGAACAATGTTACATTTTTCTTCTTTATATGTCGTTCTATATTGAAGGTTTTAGGAGTGGTAATTCCTACCAATGCATTAAAGGATATGGTCGGAGTCATTTATTCTTTCTCTAGGGTTGGTTCCTGGTGTATATCTTCTTCTTTTGAAGTTTCTTGTTCATTTTCTTCCTCCTCTTCACAATCTATGTAAAATAATTTCTTCTCGACACACTTATGACCTTTAGCATATTTGCTATCACAAATGTAGGAAATACCTTTTGGTATTTTTTATTCCAATTGTTGGGGTTTCAACCTTGTAGGTTGTGGAAGACTAGGAATAGCAACACTTCCATATTTATAGATGTGAGTGGTAGGCTTCCTTGTCTCCATAATTTTTCTTTCCTTTTTTCTTCCCAACCTGAATGGCTTCTCCAATGAATAAGGTTCAAAAAATAAAATCTCATGTTGGATTCTATTGTTTAAAGTCCCTATGAAGACATCAATCCTCTGTTCCTCTAGAATTTCAGTTACCCTTATATTCAATTTTTGGAAGTCCTCAATGTGCTCCACCATTGAACCCTTTTTGTTTGATATTTATCAATTCTCTAAAGAAGGTTTTTATCTTTGTGTCCTCATAATATGCTATCATTTCCTCCGTAAAAATTGACCAAGTGACAATTGTTTTATGAGAGAAAATTTGTAATGTCCCTAATTTTATGCTTTCAAAAATAGGCAGTCAAAGACTCTAAGGGTCAAGTGAACCCAAAGGAAAATATTAATTGTGGATATATTTTATTAATTGAAATTACTAAAATTTTTAAAAAAAGGAATTAATGGTGCAAGGACTAGATAATGATTAGAGATAAAGCATCCAAATCCATGAGGATGGATAAGGATCATAAGACTTTACTAGTTCTTCAAAAATCCTTGGAGGTAATAAATTAAATATAGAAATTTATATTCGAGACAAAAATCTAAAAATCTACCCGAGTAAAAAGGAAGTTACTAGGAAGAGGTGGAAAAAAGCTACAAAGAGGAAAAGCTAGCTTTAAAGTAATTTTGTGGAAGAAACAAAAGGAAATCCTAGGCACACATGAAAGGAACATCGTGATTTAACTGGACGCAGTTAAGTTAAACAAGCTGGGGGGAAATCAAGCTTGAATAAGCACATTTAGGATAGACAAGAGGTTGTATATGGTTGGAGGATTTCATCTCTGCTTGAGGGGAGCTATGGAGAGAGAGCTCAAAGGTTGGGTGGAACTTAGTTTACCTTAAGGGGTATGCGCCAGCTAATTTCATTTTAATTTAGTATTTAATATTGTTATGATTATGCTAGCGAAGTAAGATGATATATGTAAATGAACTTGTTTAAATCTAGCCATATTATGCAATTAAGAATAGGTATAAATTATGTGTGAAGTCTTTGGATTGAACAGATTTAACTATAATAAATATAGTTTTTTTTGTATTGTTGCGCAGAAAGAAATATGAAGAGTACCAACTCTCAGAATGTTAAAGATTTAGATCTAAGGTTAGGTGAGTCTCACAACATTAATTTTGCTTAATATTTCTGTGGTAGTGTCATGTTAGAAATCAGTAAATTCCGTTAAGAAACTAATACAGAATTGAAATACATACACATGACCCATGGTATGTAATAGTACAATCAAGAAAATTAGTATAATGTATTATACAGATGCAAAATAACTTAGGAACTAAAATATACTAGACAGAAGTGGAACTCTCTATTTAGGATGGAGTCAAAATTTAGTTCTGAGTTATATGACTGTATTAGCATTATGACAAAAATTGGGATTAAAATTTTTATGAAAAAGGAAAATAAAGATAAAAAATGGTGCATATTATACTTAATCATTTGAGTAATTAACCGGAGAAATAGAACTGAAAATTAAAGCTCTATCCTTGCCCCTTTTATAGTAACAAGTTGCAATAAGGAAATTATCAATGATTATAGCTCTGAATTTCTATTTTGTAAGTAAATTTGTATTTCTGCACTATAAATATAAATCCATTAGAGATGAAATAGGTTATGTAAAAACACTTCAAAGATATATAAGTTAAGAAATTATATCCAAATAATTTCACATTTTATATACCCAAATGGGTATAATTAAATTATACAGAAATAAAGCTATATCTTATACAAAATAGATGCAACAATATGTGTAACTATGCTCAGATAGTCTGTCAGAAAACTCCAAAGTAGATTCTAGACGAACCTGAAGAGGAGGATCCCAGAGTTATGCTTGACTATGAATGATTGGTAACAGTACACAAAGTAAGTAGGAATCAAAAATTTCTTGCAAAAGACAGAGGCTATTAATTTGTTTCGGGTTCATGTTGTTGAAAATAATAATAATTGCTAAAATCCAAAGAGAGATGACAATATTACCTTTTCAATCTAGAAGGAAGTGTTTGCCCTGTATTAATAACAAGAAATTAATTATTACAGTAACCAAGTACTCAGTACAAGTGCAAAGGATTATAAGTGATAGCTAGATCGATGAAGTACATTTCAAATCTATAGGAGAGTATGCCTTAACAAACCGTGCATCCTTACTATTATATGAAACAAAACCCAAGTAGTCATATGAAAATGCCTTTTATCAATTCCACTTTGAAATATACTAAAGAGATTTAAATTTTTGTTACATGAAATTATGACTACATGAAGCTTTCGGTAAAATGATTGAAGTGAGTCTAAGGGATAACCAATGTAACTGCTAATTCTTCTATTAATTGAAAACCATTAAATGAAATTGTAGTGGTATTGAAGAATACCAGTAGAAATTTCAATGAATCTGGAATGGTCAAACTAGACGAGAGGAGGGCTCTTGTCTAGATAGTATGCCTGAGATTGCAAAACGGATGCTACAAACTGAATACGTTGAGTTGGAATGATAACTACAAACTCAAAAACTTAGACGTACGAAACAAATCTGATAATTATGCATTCAGAAAAATTAAACCACCTTCTCTTAAATAGTAAGATAAAACACCAATATATGATGTGGTAATGATTATGAGATGAGTGGAAAACCTACAAAATACTCATAGAAATCAAGACAAAAAGGATACAACCAGAAGATATGTACCTAGGGAAATCCATACAAATGAAATGAGAAAGCTAGTTGAGCCAAAATAGTGACCATAAAATCATTTCATTTTTCTGTCAGCTATAATGGCAGACATAATTGAATTTAGGATTGCTTAAAAAAAAAAAAAAAACTAAAACCATAAACGCAATAGATTAACATAAGCAATGAGACAATTCTCATAGGGAAATTCATGACAAGTAGAGGATGGATAATGTTGTAAAGAAATACCATGATAGATATTGAGTTAACTTATTCACAGTTCAAAACATTGTGGGGAGAACGGATCTCAGGCCAAGACTACATGGCAACAATGCTATGCGTTAAGAGCCGCGAACTTCTCTGCCAACTAAGGCCAACCACGAAAACTGAAATTAATACCTAAATAAGAATGCCAGTTAATAAAGCAGATGGTAAAATTGAATGATGCAAACAAAAAGGGAAATGTTAAATACATTAAACCTCTAATATGAATCCATGACTTATTTTACAAAAACTGCATTACAGGAGAAGGTTATGAACGAGGAAAGGAATGCACATTACCTGCATGGGAGATGCTGAGAACTGAACTTCCCCTTTATGTAGATAAAGAAGATCCAAACTCTGTGTGCTATTAAAAACTTCATTACAAATGAACGTCGAGAGATGGGAATTTAAAATACCAATTTCCATTAGAAGCCGGTATGCCCAAATGAATGAGACAGAGGGTGCTTGTCACAAAGAACTTAGAAATTATTTTCTTCACAAAAATGAAACTTATTATTTTATCTGAAACCCTAAATACACAGGAATCTCCACCTTCCATGTGTAATATATCTAACTCCGAAGAAACGTTGTCGTGGATTGAAATATTAAATCAACCTTTGGATGACCCATGTGACAAGGTACTGACAATAAAGGAAATGTTGATCCTGACGATTATTGTTGTAGAGGGTTGATTGATTGAATACAGAATATTTAGATATATCTGCCATATTAAATGCAATAGGACCGACAAATTTAAGTAATAGTGATGTGGATCTTTTAATAACCAACATTTCCTATGTGATAGGACAAGTTAGATCAAACGTGGAATTTCAACACCCGTGATAACTCATGAAAATCTGGTCTCAGTTAATACCGAAATTTGCTCCATAAATATTATGAGTGAGAAATGGGTTAAGAAAATAAAATATTGAAATATGGTGATGGCTATTACTAAGGGTTGCATGACGTGGAAGACGAATAATGTAAACCCCTGCCAAAAAAAGAAAAATCGTATGGAAGGGATTTTTTTAATGGTTTTAGACCTTTATAAATATTTATAAAACTTATAGAAGAGCCATACAATAGTGGTTACCATGGTGACTAAACATATGTTTACCATACCACCATTAATAACATGTATATAGAGGTTTAAGAACATATGTGTCTATTTCACTTCGTTAGAAAGAAGCTAGGCTAAGGTCAGCTCTTTAGTGATGAAAATATATATACCTTAGGTCAAAGTATACATGGTAGAAGGATAATTAATAAGTATTGGAGAGAAGGGTTTAATAGATAAATTTTATATCAGGGTGACCTTTAATACTTGTACATAGAGAACCATGCTAGAGTGGGTTGGCTTGTGAAAAAGAGATATATGGGTCTGAGAATATGTATATATTGGAAATAACTTTTAGGGAAAATTTAAAGTTAATATATATATATATGGTTGCGGGGGAGTTAGAATTAGAAGTTAAAACTATTAACATCGACTGGGAAATTATGATTAATAGTTAATAATAATTAAAGTAGACTTTAATTATTACTCTATTAAGATCCATATAAATTAAAAGGGAGTTGATCATATACTTAGAGTGTCATGGAAGTCTTAGAAGAAGTATTATAGCAAAAAGGGTATATTTGTACACCATGAAAGAGTAAAAATTACTGTTAGGTAGAATTTCGACGGATAACATACGTTAGACGATGATTAGAAATAGTCCATACATGGATTGTGTTTAGCTTGAAGGTTATAAATAGAAAAAAAAAATGTAGGAAACATAGATGTTACAAATTTTATCAGAGCCCATTTTCTAACACTGGGTCATAATGTCTGCTCACACCAGAGAAAAATTATGTTGCGGTAATTTTTTTATTTAACTAGATTTTCACTAATGTTTACTTTTATGTATAGTGAAACATTACAGAACCATAAAACTATAAACCATGAGCAAGGGAGATGAGTTGTATGTGGATCTGGGTGGTGAAGAAAATCCATCAGATCCTAATGCGCCATTGCTGGAAATGATGCAACTGAAAAGAAAAAAAATGTCAGAAGATTCTGAGGAGGATAAAACCTTTAGATAACAGTCTAGAAGGAACAACGAATTACAGGGTGAATTTTTAAAAATCAAGCCTCCCTCCTATGATGGAGAGAAGGAGGAAGATACAGAAGCTTGGCTTCTAAGCATGCTAAGTTATGTTCAATTTTTTCGTATGAAAGTAACGCGAAACCTGGGTTGGCTAATTACAAATCCCAGGTAAGGCTACCTTGTATTGGTAGGAAAATAAGTGCAGAAAATGTCATTTAAAATGATGTTCAAATCAAAATTTTAAATAGGCATCATAATTACAAAGCCAAAGTGTTTTAGCAGCTTAGGTTGGGACATCTTACTATTGCTGAGTTACCAAACTCATCAACCCATTTTGCTGGTTTTCTAGTATACTAGTAGAAAACACAAAAGTATGATGATTTTACAAATTTCCTACTTACTAGATATAAGGAGAGGGATGAGGAATTCTATCTCCTGAATTTAGGAAAACAATAATCTGAAATCTACTAAGTAGTTGATAAAGTTAACTTAAATGATATAGGTAGAAAAGAGAAGGATGAAAGAGGTGGAGGGGAAGGACCAGAATTTGAGAAGAACCCCCCTCCAAGTTCCAAGGTAGGAATATTGAACCACCTCTCATGTATTAAATAATTTTGGAAATAGAATTTGATCAAGAAAATTATATATAACTGAAAATTATAGATATTTTATCAGTACAAATATAAAATCTATTGTAGGAAAAAAGAGGCTAGAGAAAATTGAAAAGAAATTTATAGATATGCATGATAAATAACATGTTCTGGATTTAGGTGTAGTTTAGCAAAAGAATGAAAAATTCAAGCAAGCTCGAATTGTTTAAGGAAGGGATATATAAGTTAACCAAGATTGCAGAAAGGTAAAGAGGTAAAAGGACATGAGTTAAAGTTAAATGTTTTACCTTTCGATTCCTATGTGGTGTTGAAAGGAATGGGTTGGTTAGAAAAAAAACCAAAAGACATAATAAATTGTTTAGATAAAAAAAATAGACAGGGTATCTGCGGTAAGGAAAAACCTGTGAGAGTACATGAACAACCCAACTCAATATCAGTAAGGAAAATTTTAACACTATAGTTGAAAATGACAACAAGAAAAGACTAACAAGTGTATGTTGTAGAATTAGGACAACAAACGGAAAAAGGAACTTGCGGAAAACTTATTAGTCATCATTGAAAGTAAGGAGGTAGTTCTAGATGGAATTCCTCATATATCCCCTAAAAGGGAAACTTATTGTTAAATGAAGTGAATACCATGAGCTATATGAGCCTCTAGAGCCCTACAGGATGAGTACCCCAAAATTGTAAGAGTTAACACTCCAGCTATAAAATTTGTTGAATAGAGACTATGTAAGACCAAATGTATCCTTGCTAGGAGCACTGGTAAATTTGGTCAAAATGAATGTTGGAACCATCAAAGTAGGCATAGACTACTGAAAAATGAATAAATTGATGATCAAGAATGACTATTTTCTACTCAGGATAGGTGATCAATAAAATAGCATAAAATGAGAATTAAAGAAGATCTGTATAAAGAACAAGATACAAAATTTATGAATAGTAATTTCTAAGTAATTGGATGGAAATTTTTGTTCTCCTTTATGTGATAAGTAAATAAGAACCTAAAGAATAGTTCGGAATTGTTTTACCATTCTACCAAATCTAGAAGCCATAAATGACATGATAGACTTAACAAAAAGGAATTTTATAAAAATTTCAGTGGTTAAGTCGTGTAAATTCAGATGAAGGATAAGTAGTGGATGAAGGAAAGGCTCAAGTGAGCATGAACTAAACAATACTTCCTAATACTTCAGCCATAAGATCAACCATGGTTTTGGTAAAATACTAGAATTGACCGAAAAGGGTCAAAATAGCTTGAACAGTTAAAAGACTTAAACTAATAACTACTCCTGGTTCTTAGATTATAACCCCATCCAAGAACTGGTAAGTGATACTAGGACTTGGGAAGAAGGATTAGAAGTAGTATTAATACTTAGTTATAGCATGTGATTCAAGAAAAATTAAGAAAAATGAACAGAATTAAACGGAGTATGTATTAAATATGCTGCTGAAATGTATGCTGCAAGATGTAGAGAAATTACCTGTAAGGTAAGAAGGGATTTTGATCCTAAAACACATAAGGCTAAAGTATAAATTCTTCAACAATATGAAAAAAAGGTTAAGTAATTTAGGTTCTTGTTTTTCCTTAATGAGGTTGAAATAAACATCAAACCTGAAAAAGGAAAAGAAAATAAGATTGTAGATGTCTTAAAGAGGAATGTTCCTAAAATTTTGAAGAATATTAGAGTAATGAAATCTCTAACTGGGAATAATTGAGGCAAATAGAAATGAGTGCAGAAATAAAGAAGGAAAAACCTCCAAGAAAAACCGCAATATATTGAAATATTGGTAGATATTTCAAATAAGGAGGAGCTGATAATTTCAAAAATAGATGGTACATTAACAATGTGACCCCAGTACAACACAATTTTTAGAAAAATCTCATAGACATCCTTAGATAGGACATCCTTGTGTCCAAAATTAAATTTAAGATTTAAAACAGGACATGTTCGAAATGATATGAGAAAAGAGTAATGAAGCTCTATGTAGAAAATGTTGCTAAGAGATAATGAAACATAAGTATCGGACCAAAAATTTGGATATTATTCCTATTCCAAAATGGAATTAGGAAGTTGTTTGGATAAAAATTTGAAATTGGTTCGATTAGAAACTGGCTGATTTAGAAACTGACATTAATAAAAGTAGTCAATGTATCCAAGACTAAAATGGTAAATGGATATGAAGTTCCAAGATGGAGGATAATTAATAGAATTGATAAAGAAAGAAAAACGCAAGTGAACTTTCAATGAAACAGTATAATAGAAAAACCAGTATTAAGTTGAACATGAGCATTGGTTATCACAATCTGAACAGACTAAGAATATCAATCAAATATTAAGTGCATGGGGTACATGTATGAACTGGAAATAGGGGACAAAACCTTCATGCGGGATGATTGTATATGACAAAGTTGTTTCTTAAGTTCAAGAGCTTCTAATTAAGAGGTGGTGTTTTGTGAAGCTAAGTGTAATAGGAGTTGTACAACTCCAGTAAAAGGAGTCAAGAGAAGACATGTAAATAATCACCAAGAAATTCAAACGACACCATGGGTTCGTGAGCAAGAAGTCTCACATAAATACATGGAATAATAATTAGTTGTGCTAAAATTGAACTATACTACTATGAACCTTGAAGGGTTTCGTTAATAAGTGGCTTTATTGAAAACTATTAAACTATATAATATTATCATGATTACTTCTTATCAATATATATATGATACTACTCATATGAATTGATATGAAATGTAGATAGGTGGAAGAAGGAATAAAAGATTCTTCCAAATATACTTCTTATACTGAAGCAGGAAGAAAATCACACTCGAGAGTATAGTAGTGAGCAGAGTAAAGGTAAGGGAATGTACTTGTACTCTAAAGAAACTACTGGGGGCCAAAGGATAAGATGAAGGAGGAATATTCATCCCAAGTTGAGAAAGCAACATCAAAATTGGTAACACTGAGGGCAATGTTCTATTTTAGAGGGGGGATGTGTAATGTACCTAGTTTTCTACTTTTCAAAATCGGCAATCAAAGACTGTAAGGGTCGAGTGAACCCCAATGAAAATATTAATTATGGATATATTTTATTAATTTAAATTACTAAAATAAAAATAAAAAGGAATTAATGGTGCAAGGACTAGATAATAATTAGAGATCAAGAATCCAAATCCACGAGGATGGAGAAGGATCATAAGACTTTCCCAGTTCTCCAAAAATCCTTGGAGAAAAGAAATTAAATATAGCAATTTAGATTTAACATAAAAATCTAAAATCTACTGCAGTAAAGAGGAAGTTACTAGGAAGAGGTGGAATAAAGCGAGAAAGAGGAAAAGCTAGCTTTAAAGTAATTTTGTGGAAGAAACAAAATGAAAGCCTAGGCACACAGGAAAGCATCATCCTGATTTAACTGGATGCAATTACGGAAAACAGGCTGAGGGGAAAGCAAGCTTAAATAAGAACATTCAGGATAGACAAGTGGTTGTCTATGGCTGTAGGATTCGATCTATCCTCTTGGGAGCTATGGAGAGAGATCTAAAAGGTTGGGTGGAACCTATTTTACGTTAAGTGGTATGCACCAGTTAATTTCATTTTAATTTAGTATTTAGTATTGTTATGATTATGTTGGCGAATTAAGATAATATATGTAAATGAACTTGTTTAAATCTGGCCATATTGTGCAATTAAGAATAAGTATAAGTTATGTGTGAAGTCTGTACATTGAACATATTTAACCAAAATAAATACATTTTTTTATGTATTGTTGCACAGACATAAATCTGAAGAGAAACAACTCCAGAACTCTAAATATTTAAACCTGAGGTTAGGTGACTCTGAGAACATTAATTCTGCATAATATTCTTGTGGTAGTGTTGTGTTGCAAATGAGTAAATTATGTTAAGAAACTAATACAGAATTTAAATACATACAGATGACCCATGGTATGTAATAGTACAATCAAGAAAATTACTATACTGTATCATACATATGCAAAATAACTTAGGAACTGAAATATACTAGACAAAAGTGGAACTCTCTATTCAGGATGGAGTCAAAATTTAGTTCTGAATTATATTACTATATTAGCATTATCATGAAAATTGGGATAAAGAAATTTATGTAGAAGGAAAATAAAGATGCAAAATAGTGCATAGTATACTAAATCATTCAAGAAATCAACGAGAGAAATAGAACTGAAAAGTAAAGCACTATCCTTGCCCCTATTATTGTAACAAGTTGTAATAAGGAAATTTTCAATGATTATAACTCTAAATTTCCAATTTGTAAGTAAATTTGTATTTCTGAACTATAAATATAAATCCATTAGAGATGAAATAGGTTATGTAAAAACACTTCATAGATATATAATTTAAGGAATTATATCCCAATAATTTCACAGTTGATATACCCAAATGGGTATAATTAAATGATATAGAAAGAAAATTCAGTCTTATAAAAAAATAGATGGAACAATATTTGTAACTATGCTGGGATAGTCTACCAGAAAACTCCAAATCATATTCTAGACCAACCTAAAGAGGAGGAATCCAAAATTATTCTTCACTCTAAATGATTGGTATCAGTACACGAAGTAATTAGGAGTCGAAAATTTCCTACAGAAAATAGAGCCTATTAATTTGTTGTTGGTTCATGTTGTTAAAAACAATAATAACTGATAAAATACAAATAGAGATAAAAATATTACCTTGTGAATATAGAAGGAAGTGTTCGCCCTACAATAATAAGAAACAATTAATTATTACAGTAACCAAGTACTCAGTACAAGTGCAAAGGATTACAGGTGACAACTAGATTGACGAAATACATTTCAAATCTATAGGAGAGTATGCCTTAACAAATTGTGCATACTTAGTATTATAGGAAAAAAAACCATAGTCATATGGACATGCATTTTACCAATTCTGCTTTGAAATATACTAAAGAGATTCAAGATTTTATTTACATGAAACTATGACTATACGAAGCTTTCGATAAAATGATAGAAATGAGTCTAAGGGATAACCAAAATAATTGCTAATCCTTCTGTTGACTGAAAACCATTAAATGAAATTGTAGTGGTATTCAAGAATACCAGTAAAAATTTCAATGACTCTGGAAGGTTCAAACTAGACGAGAGGAGGGCTCCTATCTGGATAGTATGCCTAAGATTACAAAACGGAAGCTACAAACTGAATACGTTGAGGTGGAATGATAAATGCAAACTCAAAAACTTAGACATGGGAAAAAAACCTTAGAATTGTGTATTGAGAAAAATTAAACCATCTTCTCTCAAAGAGTAAGGCAAAACGCCAAGATATGATGTGGTAACGATTATGAGATGAGTTGAAAACCTACGAAAGACTCGTAGAAATCAAGCAAAAAAGGATACAACTAGAAGATACGTACCTAGCGAAATCACCACAAATGAAATGAAAAAGCCAGTTGAGCTGAGATAGTGACCATAAAATCATTTCATTTTTCTATCAACTGTAATGGAAGACATAATCAAATTTAGGATTGTTAAAAAAAAGAAAAAAAACCCATAAACGCAATAGATTACCATAAGCAACAAGGCAAATCTCATAGGAAATTTGTGAGAAACAGAGGATGGATAATGGTGTAAATAAATACCATGATAGCTATTGAGTTAACTGACTCATAGATCAAAACACTGTGGAGAGAACGGATCTCAAGACAAGACTACTCGACAACAACATTATGCGTTAAGAGTCGTGAACTTATCTGCCAACCAACGCCAACCACGAAAACTGGAATTAATACCTAAATGAAAATGGTGGTAAAGAAAGTAGACGGTAAAGGTGAACGATACAAACAAAAAGGGAAATGCTAAGTACATTAAATCTCTAAGATGAATCTAGGACTGATTTTACAAAAAACACATTATAGGAGAAAGTTCTAAATGGGGAAAGGAATGTGCATTACCTGCATGGGAGATGTCTAGAACTGAACTATCGCTATACGTAGATAATGCAGATCCAAACTCTATGTGCTGTCAAAAACTCCCTTACAAATGAATGTCAAGAGCTGGGAAGTTAAAATACAAATTTCCACTAGAAACTGGAATGCCCAAATTAACGAGACATAGGGCGTTTGTCACAAATACGGAGGAATCTCCACCATCCATGTTTAAGATATCCATCGCCGGAGAAAAGTTTTCGTGGATTGAAATACTAAATCAACCTTTGGACGACCCATGTGACAAGGTACTGACAATAAAGGAAATGTCGATCCCGAGGATTATTACAATATAGGGGCGATGGATTGAATACGAAAAATTTAGATATATCTTCCATAGTAAATGCAATAGGGCCAACATATTTAAGTAATTTTGACATGGAGATTTTAATATCCAAGATTTCCTATGTGATAGGATAGGTTAGATCAAACGTCAAGTTCCAATACCTGTGATAACTCATGAAAACATAGTCTCAGTTAATACCAAAATTTGGTCCATAAATATTATAAGTGAGAAATGGGTTAAGAAAATAAAATATTGAAATATGGTGATGACTATTTATAAGGGTTGCATGACATGGAAGAAGAATAGTGTAAACCCCTGCCACGAAAGGAAAAATCGTATGGAAGGGCTTCTTTTAATGGTTTTAGACCTTTATAAATATTTATAAAACTTATATAAGAGCCACACGATAGTGGTTACCATGGTGACTAAACATATGTTTACCATAACACCCTTAATAATATGTATATAGAGGTTTAAGAACATATTTGTCCATTTCACTTCGCTAGATGGAAGCTAGACTAAGGTGAGCTCTTTAGTGATGAAAATATATATACCTTAGCGCAAAGTATATATGGTGTAAGGTTAATTAATACATATTGGAGAGAATTTTTTAATAGATAAATTTTATATGAGGGTGACGTTTAATACCTGTATAAGAGAATCATGCTAGATTGGGTTGGGTTATGAATAGAGAGATATATGGGTTTGAGAATATGTATGTATTGGAAATAAATTTTAGGGTAAAGTTAAAGTTTATATATATATATATATATATATATATATATATATATATATATATATATGGCTGCGGAGCAATTAGAATTAGAAGTTAAGACTATTAACATCGAGTGGGAAATTATGATTAATAGCTAATAATAATTAAAGAAGACTTTAATTATTACTCTATTAAGATCCATATAAATTAAAAGGGAGTTGATCATATAATTAGAGTGTTATGGAAGTTTTAGAAGAAGTATTATATCCGAAGGGGTATATTTCTACACCATGAAAAAGTAAAAATTATTACTAAGTAGAATGTCAATAGATAACATACATCGGATGATGATTAGCAATATTCCATACATGGATTGTGTTTAGCTTGAAGGTTATAAATAAAAATAAAAAAAATTGTGGGAAACAGAGATGTTACAAAAGTCATCGATACCATACAAATGTATTTTGTTCTAAATATAAAGTTGCAATGTGTACCGTTTGTGTGTTTTTCACATTATGGATATCAAAATATTACTCCATCTATAGTATCCATGTTACAGGATCCTTTCCATCAAACTTCCTCATATCGATCTTTGGAATATGGTGGTTCTTCAATCCAACATTAGAGTTTATGAAATCATGATTAAAATTTATTTGTTTCTCATCATGAGTTTCCTCGGCTACCTTTTCACCATTAGGAATCATTTCTTGTATCAACTTTGTCAAACATTCCTTCAAAACCTTCCATTTCTACTTTTAGATAATTTTTCATGTCTTCCATGTTGCCTTTCATTATTTTGTCGATCTTAGATTCCATGTCATCCATCTTAGCTTCCATCTCATCCATCCTAACTTCCATGCGATTATTCAAACCATCCATCTTAGCTTCCATGCCTTTTTTCACACCATCCATATTAGCTTCCACGCCTTCGTTCAAAACTTCCATTTCATTTTTTGTTACTATTTGTGAGAGCGAAATTTGGTGCACTTGGTCTTGTAATTTTGATATATCATGTTGCACTTCCTCCTCTTCAGGAGTCATAGTAGAGTATTGAAATGGATTCATGGGTGTTGAATTATTTTTAGGGGGAGTTTTATAACTCAATACTTATATCTATGCTTCAATATGCCCTTGTAATCACTTCAAACTGATTTTTCAAACAAGACTTATGAAATTTAAAAAAAAACTACACACCTTTTTCTTTCTTTTGAGGAGCTTGATATTGAAATTGATGTATATCTGTAATTTCAAATCCCCAAGATTTTATCTTCAATCCTTTATTATCACTCTGAATATTCTTTCTAATGCCATAATTTTGACCTTATTTGGATTCTTCAAGGCAAAGTTATTTCCAATCTCTCACAATTACCTAATTATGGACTAGTTGAGTAGAGAGAACTTGTAGGGTGTGTCATGTGTTATTGTTTCCTCCTTCAGCCTTGAAATTGATACACAGGAAAATTCAGTCGATGTAGTTTCCACCAAATCTTACATAATTCCAATCTGAGGCTCAGAGAGAGAGTTATGACTATTTTCCTAAGGTCACCTCTTTGAGATGAAATTAGGGAGCATGCAAAAACCCTAATTTCCACAGATAGTATATCTGAAAATATTGTGAACCAAGATTTTCAATTTTTACACTAAAGTCCTCTGGATTTATTTGCAAATGGGTTTTTTTTAGCTTCTGCAACTTCGTAGAAAATTACTTATACTGAAAATTCCACAATGACTTGTTTGAAGTAGGGAAACCCTAGAATCCAAAGCTCTGATAACAAATGTTATGAAACCAGCTGCCAAAATATAAGAAAATAGAGATCAACTCCTTATGAGTAAACCACTTCTAGGGGTAAACCGTCCTTTACATTACATAGATGAACAATTCCTGGATGATACAAATGACAAAACCTTCTTTCTATATATATGAGTCCATGGGGTCACAATATAATCCTAGTCCACCTAACAATAATAATGTAATGGCACAAAAATAACAATAGTGGGATTTCATAGGGCACAATAATAACAATATGTCTACTAAATGGGTATAACAATAAAAATACGAGGGCTATACTAACAACAATAAGGGACTACACTAGTAATATAGGGAACTAACAAAAAGTTGCAACAAGATCCCTGTACATCTGAAACATTTAGCTTGAAAAATGATTCATTATGGTACAAAGATCTCTTATTTATTTGTAAGAATTCCCAACTCAAACAAAATATTCTTTTGGAATTTCACACCATTTCCTTAGGAGGGCACTTAGGATTTTTAAAATCTTACCGTAGGGTCAAGAAGGATTTTTTTTGGGATGGCCTTAAATCTAATATTCAAAAGTTTGTGGCAGAATGTTTGGTTTTCCAACAAAATAAATTTGACGCATTTAAGTCCCCAGGTATACTACAACCTTTATCCATTCCAAGTCAATGTTGGTAGGATGTTTAAATGGGTTTTATCACAGGTTTACTGAAGTTCGAAAGAAAAACTGTCATCATGGTGGTACTTTATAGAATTACCAAGTACGCATACTTTTGTGTATTATCTCATCCATTTAAAGCCAATACACTTGCTACAACATTTATATAAACAATTCAAAAGCTACATGGAAACCCACATATTGTTGTAAGCAACAGAGATCCTATTTTTTTTGGAAATTTTTGGACAAATTTTTCTTGTTTGGGTACTCCATTAGCTCATAGCTCCTATCATGCTCAATCTGATGGGAAAACTGTGATAGTGAAAAAATGTTTGGAAGGATATATTCGTTTCTTTTTATTTGATAAACGAATACAATGGGTCAAGTGGTTACCTTTGGATGAATGGTAGTATAACACTTCCTTCCATAAGACATCAATAATGACCCCATTTATGGCACCTTATGGATATAATCTACCCTCCCTCACATCATATTTAAGAGAAAATTCTAAGGTTCAAGCAATGGAAGATCACATTGATCATCAACAACGAGTTACCCAACTCTTAAATGACAACCTCACCTTGGTGCAGAATCAAATGAAATAACAGGAAGATCAAAATCGTAGTGAAAGAATATTTGATGTATGAAAATGTGTATTTTTATTGCTACAACCATGAAAAAAAATGTCCCTTAAACAAACTAAGAAGGATAATAAACTATTACGAAATTATTATGGTCCTTATAAAGTGTTGAGAAATATTGATAATATGCCATACAAATTAGAGCTTCCTACATCTTCCCGAGTTCACCCAGTTATCCAAGTTTCATGCCTAAAGAAGGTTACAGGTGACATGCTCCCAGTTCGAACAATATTGAAAAAAATTGACAAAGAAGGAAAAATTATATTGCAACCTCAAGAATTCATGGAAATAATAACTCTGTAGCTACGAAATCGATCAATTTCAAACTATCCCATCAAGTGGAAGAACTTACCTACTGAAAATTTGACATGGGGGGATGATAATTTTATAGATAATATTCTAGAACTACTTAAGCATTGAGGAAAACACATTTTTGAAGGATAGGGGAATCCTAGCTCCCTATAAAACTAGTGTATCCTCTTACTGTTGTTGTTAGTGTAGCCCCCTTATTGTTATTTTTGTGCCAATGTAGTCCCCATATTGTCATTATTGTGCCCCATAAAAGCCCACTATTGCTATTGTTTTTCCCTTATATTGTTATTTTTATGACTGCTAGGATTATATTGTGACTCCTTGGAATCCTATATAGAGAAAGGAGGTTTTGTCATGTGTATAATCTAAGAATTGTTCACTTATGTAATATAAATGCGGATTCAGCCTCGAAGAGGCTGATTTCTAAGTCGTTGATCTCTCGTTTCTTATATTTTGTGAGTTGGTTTCATAATATATGCTAATATTTCACGAGTGCATGCATGAGAATATTTAACCTAATGAAAAAATAAAAGATAAAATGGTGTAAGATGGAAAATTATTATGGTTATTGGAAAACCCTTATCTTCATTTGTTATTATGGTGACCTATTTTTTGTTTTTTTTTATTTGGATCATGGGTACATATGCATGCAAAAGTCAAATTGGTGTATAGTCTAGTTTAAATAAATTTCTCTTTGTGAAGATTAGGATGTGCTACATAGATGGAGGAATCAATTATTTTCATTGAAAATGAGCGTTTGAAGAGAAACACACAAGGAGTAGAAAATTCTAATTTAAGGGAAAGGATATTACAATGAAAATTATACTTAGTCGATTTTTAATTCTTGGCAATTTTTCCATTATGACTCATACCACCCATGCCTAGGATTTCCCAAATATTATGAAAGAAAGAGGCTCACCGAAAGAGAATCAGAACTCTTAAGGAAAGATACGGTGACAAAGTCGATGTCGATTTAGAGTTATACAATGATATTAGTCTCTCCAACTATTTGGGAAACACTTAATTATGTTCAAGATGAACATTACCTCTAATAGAATCATCTTGCATGATCACTAGAGAATAATAGTTTTCACGAAATTACCAGAATTGGTATACTTAACCAAAACAACTAACAGTGTATGGTAAGAGGGATTCAAAACAAAAAAATATATATAGTTAACATAAAAATATATTAAACTCTGGGATAAGAGTTTTACGAAAGGGAAAATGAAATAGTGGTTATAGGGTTATATGTTGTTTAAGGTAGATATAATTTACCTTAGACAACGATCTTTTTTCCTCACGTATTTGAAAAACATCAAGAAGTCAGAGGAGAGTTGCCACACGCTTGACTGGTGTAGTGTTTGTCATATTTTCTTATATAAAATCTCGAGCAAGGAAGAGAAATTATAACACTACCAGCGTTGGCACCAGTAGTATACGAATTTTAGGGGTTTGGACAATAGACTTGAAACAAAAAGAGACTTTTCACAAAATTACTCGAAAAATAAAAACCACCGATATTTGACCCGCCTAGAAATAAAATTTCCATAATTGATACATAAATATAACTTCTTATATTATTTATAAAATATTGGGAACAACATTGTAAACATTTAATGCTCAACATATATAACTGGGTATGTGGGAATTAATATATATTGTGCTTTCACATTTAAAGGAAGAAACTTGGTAAATTTAGTAACTATTAGTTGGATAAACCATTTCCAGTTGAATTCAAAATCTACACACATCTTACCATAAGACACCACTCTAAATATTATCTAAACAAAATTGCAATAGAGAAATAAAATTTGAAATCACATGATAAGCTTTGCATCAAAGAAAATTTTAACAATGGAAAATTATCTTGAAGTTTAAAACATTGGTGAATCTCACTAGTCCCTAATATGCAAACCATAAAATTTTTATTGAAATATTTGTAAAATTATTCAAATTTATAATGTTTTTATATATAGTCTTTATATAATGTTGGTGAATTTTAGCGTAAAATAATTTTATATTGTAGAATATGGGCGAATCTTTTTAAGAAAGAATGAAAATTGGCGAATCTTCTTTTTGGAAAAATCATGGAAAATTAACCCACCTACGAATATTAGCCCCTAAAATTTTCCATGCTTTTCATAGTAATAAATATTTCATAACACATGAAACTAAGGAAATATATCCATATAACCAAAATTAGGAAGAAAATACGACATTACATATCATTGAAGAAATTAAATCGATAGAGACTTCCCAGTGGGAATATATGAGTCACGTTTTAGTCATAGGGTAAACCCCTATTAAATATATGTACGCAAATAATAGATAAAACAAACTCAATATCAATAAATTGCCCTAGTTTCTAAACTTGTTGTTAGAGTGGACAAAACAAAAGGGAAACTAGTAATGACCCTAACAAGGAATAATTACACCGAACAATAAAAATAACATCATATCTATTTATGCGTGAACCACTCCTTATAGAAGGAAATATTATATCGGAAAACCAACTTGGGAATGAGTAGGAGCGATTAGCCAATTAAACACATGATTCAAACCATCGTTGGAAACTTTCAAGAAAAATCCATGAATCTACAGTTGTTGGAGTTTACCTACAAAAGACAAATATAGAATTAGGGCAACCCTAGTGGAGAAAAAAATTAACAAGATTAATTAGTAAATGGTAAAAACCACCAAAATAATTTGGCAACAAGTTGGAGGGAAATATGTTATTGAGAACACCTCATTTTACCTCGAATGTGCAACATAGAGAGGGAAACATTATTATTTGTTGAGATTTTTCTTTTAATTATTTTTGGAGAAAATCTCATGTAGGTGATAACAATAGGATTGTTGCAACATTGGCTCCATCAATTTCTGATGAGGAGTGTTTGGGTTTCAAAATGTCACTCATTACCATACATTTTTGACCTATGCTTCCATTATATCACCCATTATTCACCACCATGTCACTTCATTTTCCCTATTATTCACCATTAATGGGTCTAATTTATATTTTCCAAATATTATTTATTTTTAAGCATTTTTTAAGAGAAATTCTTGATTAAATATTAGAAAATAATATATTTTACATTATATATGGAAAGTGGGTTTTTTTTGTGACATGTGTAGGTGCCAAGGAAGCTTCCAAGACACCTTTATGTGGCCTTGGATGATCAAATTCGAATTTGAGAAGATAAACCTCATGGAGAAGATTATGATCTCATGGAGAAGATCAAGGACAAAAGAGGTTATGTGTCTAGATGGTTGAGAGATGTATGGAACTAAAGAGATATTAGTGGATTATCATTATGAGTTTGTTACTCATCCCATTGTATAAATAGGAGTACAATCTCCTCCATTTGTAATCTTGAAGTTTTTTTAATCTTAGAATTTTGGAGTATGTAATCTTAGAAGCTTAGAGTTGTAACCTTAGAGTTGGTTTGTAATGGAGATTTTGCAATAAAGGATCATACTTCGATTTTTCTTCTACATCTGAGTCTCCATTGAAGTGGTGTGCTTGTGGAGTTATGGAGGGCCCCCATGGCCTCACTTGCATGCTTATTTGCTTACTTTAGGTATAATTTAATTTATGTTTTTGTTTCATTTTAGCTTTCAAGTTTTTGTTAAATGTTCTAATATTGGAAGGATCTTATTTGAAAGTGTTTTTGTAAGAGAACCATAAGATTCATACAATTATTAGATCTAGGTTTACTTCATTTCAGCTTTTAAGTTCTTATTATATGTTCTAATGTTGGAAGAGATCTTGTAGAATATGTTCTTGTAAGAGAACCATAGATCTCAAACAATTATTAGATCTAGGTTTGTTTAGTTATTGAAAGAGATCTTAATGAATATGTTCTTGTAAGGGGACTTTAAGATCTTGGACAAATTAGGAATATTTCTAGATCTATATATTTTAGATAAGCACTTCTAAGTTTACCTTCCCGGGTTGACATTAAATTAAACTCTAATTGACATCATCAATTAGACACAAACATTTTGGCACCGTTGCCGGGGAAGTGCAACTAGAAGGATTTAGTAATTATTTTATGCATTTGTTTTTATGGACTAATTTGTGGAACTTGGTGACAACAGGTTCATAAAGGAGTTCAAAGTTTGGAGCATTTTTATTTTCGCACATAGTTAATTTAAATTCAGTTTTTATTTTAAACCCCCATTTCTCACTAATCCATCTACGGATGATGAATTTGACAATGTTGAACAGGTACTTCTTGGATAGCAAGGACAATAACCTTGAGCCAACTCTAAGACAGGATTCTCACATACTTGTAAAACATAATGTAAAATTTTTAAATCTTGATGTGAGCATGTTCGAATTTTTAGTCTGTAGATGGCTTCACTGGAAGCATTCTTTTACTTAGAAAATAAAACATCTTTCAAGTTAATGTAGAATAGATTAGCAAAAATAAAAATGAGATCTCATTAGAAATCATTCTCATTAGAATTTTCTTTTAGAATTATTTTAAATCATCATGAATAAAAAGAGCTCCTTCATCTTTGCATTTCTATGTCTTGTTTCTGTATCACGGGTGAGCCAAGAGCTTGATTATCGGAAAGCTTTGTCTTCCGAGAGTCTAAATGCCCCCGTGACATTGCAAAAAGAGTATAGACAATGCAAGGTTTTGTTGCAAATCTTAATTATGTTTTATCTATTCACGCTAACCTACATAAATAAAAAATCAAGAGATTAGTATGCTCTCTTCCCGCGCTTCGTGTGATCAGGAAGATCAGAAAATCTATTGATTTATTCCAAATAAAAATATTTTTGCTGGAAAATTGATCTGCGATATAACACTAAAGAATTTTGTGAATTAGTAAAAAATCATCTTAAAAAACATTTTAGATAAAACTTAGTCTTTTTAAATTTTAGTTAAAAATAAAAAAATAAAAAAAATAAAAAAAAAAAAAAAAAATTCCCACATAATAATAATAATATATATATATATATATATATATATATCATATATATTATTATTAAAAAAAATTCTTTTTGAAAAAATAGCCATTTTTTTAGATAGGTTAGATTTCATTTTTTTTTAGATTTAAACAAATTTAAATAAAATAAAAAATTCACAATAAACAAAACATTAATAAAAAAAATGAAATACAAACCATTTAAAAAAAAAAAACCAGTCCATCCTCTGCGTCAGATCAAATCATATTGTCATCACACTGTTTGGGGAACTCACTTAATGTTTTGGATTAATATATAATCTCTGAAATTGGAAAAGTCCTAAAATTGTTTCTCACTGTGACTTCAGCAGTTCCTATCATATTTTTGCTGCAAAACCTCTTTGGTGTCTCCTTGGCAAAGCATCTTGGCATCATTTGAATTTATAGCCTATTTGTTATTACTAAGGGAGTTTGTGGAAGGAGTTCGACCCTGTAATTGGAGCCAAATTATAGACTTAAAAGACTAAGCAGAATTAACCCGGGTCTGAACGAAAGCCTTTACAGCAAGAGGAAGATTTGTTACATCAGGCCTATGTTTGTCCTTGCAGCAATAAAAAGTTTGTTATTAGCAACCTCATTATCATTCATGTAGCAGTATGGATTTGGCCATCATATTCCTTTGCAGTAGTGAATTCCTTACACTAAGGTCTTCAAAGAAATCATAATTCAGCAGTTATGGGTACGTTGGGTTTAAATGACATGATTAAGGTTGTTGTAACCCTACATAGAACATGAGTCACAGTATGCTTGATGGATCTTATCTGTCTCACTAATATGGCAACAATACAGACTTAGGGTTGACATAGAAGGATTGAAAGTTTGACACAGCGAAATCACAAGATTTAAGGCCATCAGAGGTTCACGAATTAAGTCCTCTTGCATACTGAACATGGTAGGGTAGTATATTTGAAAATTGAGTATTGTTTTTGTCTTTTGGAAAGTGAGCTATGGTAGAGTTGTGTTGAGAGCTGGCAGTTCTCCTATAGGAAGAAAGCTTCATGGATCTGAGCACCGTTGTCGTGACCTGCAATGTACAACAGAAGAAAAGCCGCGGATGTTTGGAAAGACTAGAAGGCGAGATATTGTTTCGGCCGCGACTGAGAGACTGTTGTGGTGAGATTCTGTGAAATTCATTATTGTGGACAGTGTTGCCAAGGCGCTTGAACTCCTTGGAGTAAATAAAGAGCACGTCACTGCCTCTGTTTGCACTAATCCATTGAATTTCAGTTTGATTATCACATATTATTGCATGCCAGAACTAACAGGCTACGATCTCCTCAAGAGACTAAAGGAAATCAAGGGTTTGAAGGAGATACCTGTAATTATAATGTCATCAAACGCATGTGCCACCAACGAATACACAGAGCTATGGTCACAACTCCATTTGCCTCACTAAAATGCCTCTTCTATATTCAATTTAGTGATAAAAAATCTGATTTGACTTATCTTGGAGAGATTTGGCATTTGCATTATCTTCTCCTAATTTTTCTAGACAAAAAGCCAAATTTTTCATTGATTCTAGAGGATTTTGTGTGTTTTTTTAGGATATTGGAAAAAAATCCATTTTAGTGTTAGTTTATTTTTAGAAATTTTCTTTATTAGTTTTTAAGAGAATTTGTTTTTGTTGATTTCTTTATTGAAAAAAAAAAACAACTCAAAATAAATAACAAATTAAAAAATTTTGTTTTTTTTTTATTTTGTTAAAAAAAATTAAAAATGAATTTCATTCTTTTGTTTTTTATTTTAAAAAATAAATTAAAAAATAAAAAATAAAAAAAATTCTCACAAAATTCACACAGGTTTGAAAATAAATAATGGAACATTTGGAAGCAAATTTCAAACATTTGGAGGATTCTATAGATGATGATTATCTTGTTTTGATAGCTTCAAGTTGGCATTAAACTCATAACATCTTTCTTTTGAATGCTTTTATGTGACATACTAATATGCAGAACACAACAGATCTTTCTAATGCTAATCTTTTTGCTGAGCATATTTCATCTGACACAAACAGGGAGTATTATTTTTCATGGTTATTTTTAAGAATGGATTGATATTAATATCATGATTAAGTCAATTTCAACACTTTGATTGTCCTTAATATGTTTTATTTGGTACGAAATTTTTGCGTAAGAATCATGAAGGAATTGGCCATTTCTTCTAGAGCACACTTATGTTTTCTTTCTGCCAAGTTTTTTTACAGGTTACAGGATAATCAAGTGATCATTAAGGAGATTACATTGTGACGACAATTAGTCTTCCAAAGACTAAATTCATGAAAATTTCTAAAGACAAATCCATGTCTACAACCACTACCTTGCACCTCCCTTTTTGCAAAAGATTTTGAATTCCACCAATTGTCAATCCATAAAGCATACCATTTCCATGTCCATTTTTCACAGCAAGAGTTCTTCTTCATTCACCATGCATTTCCTTTCATCTATTCCTAACTCATCAATAAAAGCCATTTTCCATTTCCATTTCCTTTTTCCTACCATTTTTCATTTCCGCCAATAAAACCCTGCTTCTATGTATATCATTGAGTCAAAGTCCTAGAGTCTAATTATCTTTGTAAAAACACCTAGAGGCTTGCATGCCTTAATGGCAAGTACTCTTGCCAATGAACAATGGGAGTACATTAATATCCCTTGTTTGTTGGATCTTGTAGGTGACTCGACCACAACAAAATTATTCGTACCTACAAAGATGTGTTAGGCATCTTAACTCCCATTGGAATCAATGGTGGGAGCTTTCGTGTTGGCTAGTGGCATTCATTAATGGCCACTAAGTCAAAAACATCTTGCTATGTTCAACACCATCACATTTAATCACATAGTAAGATTTGTGCCATCGACCGTTGAAGACTTGAAGACCCATAATTTGTAGTAGATGAAGCAGATTTCCTTTCATTGTTTTTCAGTTTGTCATGACTTGAGGACAAGTCAATAAATAAGGTTGGGGGGAGGAAAATGTAACTTATATATTTTTATACCTTCCAAGCCTTATAGATTTTCAGCCATATTCAGCAGACTCATCAGATTCATCAGACTATCCAGCAGCAGATACGACAATACATATCCATCTTTCATCCATAACTTGCAGAAGAAGCTTCAGATCAGAATTGTAGCAGCTGAACATGTATGATTCATCCACTTCTGTAGGTAAGTAAGGTATGATGTTTTCTAACCTTTAATCTTGAAATTATTTTTAGATGCTAAAATGATGATATTTGGAAAATATTCCACTATTTCACTATCCCCTTTCTCATTAAAAATTGCCTAAAACCATCAGTTGGGGAGGGGGGAATTTCACACTTCACACTTCATTTTTTTTTCCTCATTCATATTACATCTTAACCCACATAGTCTTCCCACAATAAAAACTACTACAAAATGATGAGCATATTAAATGACTTCTTAAAATAATTGATCTCAACAAAGTAAATAATGATTGTAAACACAAGAACCAATCATTAAAAAGAGATCTCAACAAAGTGAATAATGATTGTAACACAAGAACCAATCATTAAAAGATGCAAATGCTTTGCAAAAATAAAAATTTATCCAAAGAAGTGAAAAGTTAAAAAGAATTCCATGATTGAAAGATGCTTGTTACACAAGAAACAAACATCTTGTAAAAGGAAGTTCATCTAAGAATCAAATCAGATAAGTCATTGTAGTAGCTTGCATCAGGACATGCAAGAGCTTCAATTGGGGAGTATGTTTGGGTTTCAAAATGTCACTTATTACCATACATTGTTCACCTATGCTTCCATTATATCACCCATTATTCACCACCATGTCACTTCATTTTCCCTATTATTCACCATTAATGGGTCTAATTTATATTTTCCAAATATTATTTATTTTTAAGCATTTTTTAAGAGAAATTCTTGATTAAATATTAGAAAATAATATATTTTACATTATATATGGAAAGTGGGTTGTTTTTGTGACATGTGTAGGTGCCAAGGAAGCTTCCAAGACACCTTTATGTGGCCTTGGATGATCAAATTCGAATTTGAGAAGATAAACCTCATGGAGAAGATTATGATCTCATGGAGAAGATCAAGGACAAAAGGGGTTATGTGTATAGATGGTTGAGAGATGTATGGAACTAAAAGAGAGATTAGTGGATGATCATTATGAGTTTGTTACTCATCCCATTGTATAAATAGGAGTACAATCTCCTCCATTTGTAATGTTGAAGTTTTTGTAATATTGTAATCTTGAAGTTTTGTAATCTTAGAATTTTGGAGTATGTAATCTTAGAAGCTTAGAGTTGTAACCTTAGAGTTGGTTTGTAATGGAGATTTTGAAATAAAGGATCATACTTTGATTTTTCTTCTACATCTGAGTCTCCATTGAAGTGGTGTGCTTGTGGAGTTATGGAGGGCCCCCATGGCCTCACTTGCATGCTTATTTTATTACTTTAGGTATAATTTAATTTATGTTTTTGTTTCAATTTAGCTTTCAAGTTTTTGTTAAATGCTCTAATATTGGAAGGATCTTATTTGAAAGTGTTTTTGTAAGAGAACCATAAGATCTCATACAATTATTAGATCTAGGTTTACTTCATTTCAGCTTTTAAGTTCTTATTAGATGTTATAATGTTGCAAGAGATCTTGTAGAATATGTTCTTGTAAGAGAACCATAGATCTCAAACAACTATTATTTCTAGGTTTGTTTAGTTATTGAAAGAGATCTTAATGAATATGTTCTTGTAAGGGAACTTTAAAATCTTGGACAAATTAGGAATATTTCTAGATCTATATATTTTAGATAAGCACTTCTAAGTTTTCCTTCCCGGGTTGACATTAAATTAAACTCTAATTGACATCATCAATTGGAGCCAAACAAGGAGTTAATGCGTCCTATATTTGTTGTGAGAGAATTTATGAGTTTGTTTTGTTTCACAGCTATAAAATGTAAGCCCATAGAGGCAAGTGAGCATGATGAGGAATGTGTAATGAGGAAGAGCTGAGCAGATGAAAAACTCTGCTATTGTATTTTCTCCATTTGATGAATGATATTGTCGATGCCCTGTTAGGTGGATGTAGCCCAGATTGGTTGGGTGAACCACGTTAAAATCTGTGTTTTCATGGTTGAATGTTGTGTGTGTCTTATTTTTATTATGTTTCTGCTGTGTTAACTCTAACACTTGGTATCAGAGCCTTTAACCTGTTGATCTCTGTTATGCTTTTGCTTCTTTCTTCTCTGTCGAAGATTCTCCATTGGATGTTTGTTGTTTCTTCCAACAATCCTTCTTCAAGTGTCCTGATTTGCCAAAAAACCAGCACTTTACCTTACTCTTCTTCCCTTTCTATTTTGAACGCGAGTTGTTGTGATTACTAAAGCGTCTTTCTTTAGAACAAACTCTGACCATCATTGCTTTTGATGTAGAGGTTTCTGAATTTGACCTCTTCCTTGTTTCTTTGGACAACAAAGCTCCAACAACGTCATCAAATTCAAGGGTTTCTGATGAACTGAGACTTATAGAAGTAACAAAATGATCCCATGACTTGGGCAACGAGCATAATAAAGTTAATATACTCTTGAGGTTTGTTTGGTGAGTTTGCTAGTTTGCAGGACAACATCAAGTTATTTTGTGATAGTCAAAGTGCAACTCACTTGGCTAAGAATCCCGCCTATCATAGTAAATCAAATCACATACCTATCAAATACCATTTTGTAAGACAGGTTATCACTGAAAGGGGAGTCTCTTTTGAAAATGTGCATACAAAGGAAAATTGTGCAGACATGTTCACGAAACAGTTTTGTTAGAGAAGCTACAATGGTGTCTGGCTTCTCTTGGCTTGCAAAAAAGATAAAAATAATAATGAAACAGGGTATCAGGCTAATTTTTGTCAAGGTGGAGATTGTTGATATTTTTCTTTTAATTATTTTTGGAGAAAATCTCATGTAGGTGACGAAAATAGGATTTGTTGCTACATTGGCTCCATCAATTTCTGATGAGGAGTTAATGCATCCTATATTTGTTGTGAGAGAATTTATGAGTTTTTTTTCATTCACAGCTATAAAATGTAAGCCCGTAGAGGCAAGTGAGCATGATGAGGAATGTGTAATGAGGAAGAGCTGAGCAGATGAGAAACTCTGCTATTGTATTTTCTCCAGTTGATGAATGAGATTGCTGATGCCCTGTTAGGTGGACGTAGCCCAGATTGGTTGGGTGAAACACGTTAAAATCTGTTTTTTCATGGTTGAATGTTTTGTGTGTCTTATTTGTTTTATGTTTCCACTATATTAACTCTAACATTATTCAAATAGAATGACTTTATAATATCATAGGATACCAAGAATGTATACCTGAAATTAGATGAATTAAATTAACATATACAAAGTATTGGTGCTACATCAATTCATCATAATGGAATGTGCTCTAGAATGATCACTAAATTCCTGCATGACAAAAAACAAGGGTATTATTGTCAACACTTGAGAAGAAAATAGATTATAATGTGCATTCCTAAAAAAAATTGTAAACCACTATAGGAATATTTGTAAGAAGAACCATGAGAAAGAAGGAATTTAGCAACATAAAATAGAGTGATGGATTCAATCCAATCCTGCTTGGAATTGCGAAACAAGAGAGAGAATCCATATGGGTTCCTGTATGGACATAAACAATGTAGAAAAACCTCAATGAGTTGTTCGATACAGAAAAAATCATGACATTAAAAAAAATGAAACCTAGATATGATGAACAAATTACCTACATTAGTGTGTTGGAAGTGTAGAAGACTTGGTGGATTCCACAACAGCTTGAAAGAAACCCTAGTTGTAGTGTCTCTTTTCATATCATAGAGGTGTTAGAGGAGCCCACACCGAATAGGAAAGGTACAAAAATTGTCAAATGAAAAAAATTATAAACCATATCGCAATGGTAAGATGAGGAGAAATTATAACAATGTTCAGATAGAATGTGAATAAAATATGACCATAGATGGGAGGAGGGTATAGGAGGACCTGCGAGATTCACATGGGCCTAGCCTTTGTGGCACAAAACCATTCGAGCGCAAGAAGTAAATTCCATTATACAAATGTTCTAGTAGGGAGATAGGTACATGAAATAAATTTCTAAGTTTTTAGTAAGAAAATAGTGCGATTATGTCAATAGGACTATACATCTAAGACACTTAATGAAAAAATAACTTGAAACTTAGCACAACTATGAACCATACTCTCTCTCTCAATGTACAATTAAAATAATAAGGTTAAAAATGGCATCACGTGCCCAACCAAACATAATAATTTTTATTAAAATTCATACATCACTATGTATATCAATTTCATCGATCTTAACACTAGCAAATGGAACCCATCCATCAACATCATAAATGAAATGCCATGTATGGTATACCATACGTCTTCCTAACCATATTTCAAGGATGTCACACAATAAATAATCTGAAAAAGAATTATTAACACCATTTTTATATATACCTATAAAAAGTGAACCACTAGGTGTTCTTCTAAATTAAGGAAGTGATTAATGTGCCCATGAGAAGGAAACCAACAAGGGAAGCAAGGGTAGGATTGAGAAGGAATTGTGAGGGAATTTTGGGAAAAATGTTTATATAAAAGTAGTATAAATAAATATTATTTATGGAATATTGTTACAAATGGTATCAGAGCCTCAGTTTGATCATTGGCCATGGAAGGCACCGTCATATTTAAATTCATTATGGGTATAAGTGTAATTATGAATACTAAGAACATTGTTTTTTTTATAGGTTATGATAGTGAAGTATGCCATATCAAAATGGTGAAGAATTCCCTATGAGCCACTACAGTTGGTGAAGAACGATATGTTCAGTTCGGGAATGAAAGTACCCCATAAACCTATCAGTTTATGAATTTTATCATAAAATTAGAACAAGGTTTTTCTCATCTAAGGAGCAGTAATAAAGTCCTGCTAAAAGCTAGTGAAGAGCATGAGAGAATGATAAGGGAATTGATGGAAAATTCTAGTGATAAAATAGTTGAACATGAGGCATGAAAATGATTAAAATATCAGATGGAACGAGAAAAGTATGAAAGTGGAGGTGGTCCTGATAGGAATTATTCAAAAGAATAAAAGATTATGAGGAGGATGGAACAGAAATTTGAGAAGATAAATCCCCCCACTTTTGATGGGGAATAGGAGTAGGATGAAAAGGCTTGGATCATGAACATGACTAAGTATTTTCAAGTCCATGATTATGACATTAATCTGAAGGCCATATTTCCCATTTATCAACTACAATGCATATCTTCTCTCTAGTGGGAAGAGGCTAAAAGTGTGCATACTTTGGATAATAATAATAAAAAATCTTGGAGGATTTGTAGAAACAGATTAAATATTGACATTTGAATGAGATATAATAAGATGACAATGCTAAGGAATTTCATTATTTAAGGTTGGGGAAGTTAAAAATGGATAAATTTGTTGAAAAAAAACCAATTTATTGTGGTATGTCCCTTATATTAAAGAGGAGAAATCCAACTTACAATTATTTTTGAACTTCTTATCCACCCCTTACAAAGAAAGAATCAAGTTCAATAATCCAAAGACAAGGATGAGGGAGCAAGAAAAGCAATATTGTGCTACTAATAGTTCAAGAATGAAGGCGAGGGTTTTAAAAACTTGAAAAGTAAAGACAAAAAATAAGAGTGTAATGAGTACAAAAATATAGAAACCCTCTTATCATAATAATTTTGGAAAGGATCATCACTGAAATTAATTCATAAAACAAAATTTAAATCAGTTGGCACAATCTAACATTGGGTGGAAACCCATGGAACTAAACAACACAAAGAGAAATAGTGTGAAGGAGAGAGAACCACTGAAGTGTTGGGGTTGTGACTAGTCACACTTATTAATGGAATTCTCGCATAACCCGAGATCTATTGAGAATATTCAAGTGGTCCATGAAGAAACAATTGTGAATGTTGTTTCCATAAATATTCCCAGGATCAGTGAACCACTAGAGGATAGATAGGCTCAGTATCAATATACTATGATTAATATTTAAGGTTCCATTTTAAACCAATATGTTATTGTTTTAATTTTTCCGTTGGATAACTCAAGTTATATTAGTCCCCAAATTGTGGGTAAATGCAAATTAAAATCTAAAAAATTCAAGAGCTCATGGTTTGTATGGTTAGAAACTAGCAGCAAAATAAATGTCACTAGTCAAATAAGAAAGTATCTCATTAATTAAATGGCTATTACAGATAGGTAAATTTAAATATTATTTCTTTAGGATCGTATCATGTGTTAATAGGCATGCACTGGTTGGAGAAGCAAGGAGCAATTATAAATTATTTAAAGAAAATAGTAAGTGGTATCCTCAATATTGGAAAACCCAAATGATTAAAGGTATACCAAAGGAGTGCTGATAAAGGACGTCATTTATACATGGTTCAAGTGGAAACAAATAGATATAAAACTAGGAAAAGGAAAATTTATAGACCCTGCCAGACATCAATGAATAATTCCAAGATGTTTTTCGAGAGGAAATCTCGGGTTTACATCCCCACAAAGACATAGATTTCTCCATCAATATAGTACCAGGTGCCACCCTACTGTTTATATCTACTTATTGAATGAGTACACTAGAATTATTAGAACTTAAGATTCAATTACATGAACTATTAGATATGGTTTACATTAGACCCATTGTTTCACCTTGGGGTTCTCATGTACTATTTTTCAAGAAAAAGGATGGAACATTTATAATTTTCATTAATTATCTCTAATTGAATAAGTTACACTAGTACATATGGTCAATTTTCCCACACTTTAGTTACAACAGTTTTGACATATTTTCGGATAGTTCCCCAATTTTCCTCAATTTCTTTAATCTAGCCACACAATGTCGCTCTTGCGACCATGATGGCAACATTTTCTCTCTTGTGACACTACGCAAAATCATCGTTATTGCGACCCACCCGGCTAGGGTGTCAAAATAGCGACAGTAATAGAAGACAACGTCTCTATGGCGACATCCATGTTATGTGGATCGGTATGCCGATGGATATGAATATAAACCCAAACTATTCATATCCTTATATTCTTATTTTATGTGCTTAATTGATTGATCAATGGAATCACAATGACATGCTAGTTTCCACATCCTCTCCATTTAAACCATAGACATCAAAATAATCGGATGATTATTTATTTCTTCAATTATATATTTCAAGGGGGGGAAATGCACCATAGAAAAGAGGTTTTAAACACCTCAATGTTTCACTTGAGATCTCAAAATCCATCCATGTCAAACGTTTCATAGACCCTAATTTAGAAAATACATGACCTCTACCTCTAATCAATATAAATTCATCAAACTTTGTGCACTTGGATAAGTTAAATGAAAACATACTCCCAAATCTCACTCGCTCATGTTTAACAAAGCCACATTTAATCTACTCTCTTCTCATACACAGCTACTCCAACTCCTCGTTTTCTCAGAGAAAGGGCCATTTTTTGGCTTAATAGGCAGACCTTAAATTTTGTACTATTAATAGCCCACTTAATTTTCCCGAGATCCTGTAGCATCTTGCTTGTATTTTTGTTACAATTTAAAAAAACTGCAGAGGAGGGAGAGGATAGGATATTATTGATGTTAATGTGATGCCACTCGCAGGAGATACTTAGCAGTACCATGCCCAATTGGAAACTAGGTGATTATTTTAAACCAAATTTTCCGTAGTTAAAACAATATATTTGAATGAATCACCACACTATAAACCCCAAGTCCCAAAAATAATCCCTGTTTCTTTTTGGTTAATGGGTTACTACTTTAATTCTTCATGAAACTGGATGTAAAGAGTCCACAACATTTTTAATGGTCCTAGTTGATGAGTGAATAGAAAAATTTTAATTATACTGGTAGTTGGGTTTTTCTATTTTTCTTCTTAAGTAGAATTGATTACAAATTTCCATGGGACAAGCTGGCTATTTGGTGTCTATCAAAATCACATTTTTCTTTTATGCCTGTGTGAATCAACCCTCATAAAATAAATGGATATTAATTGGTTTTTATATGGCCTTTTAGAGAATCAAGTGTATATCCTACATTCGCAACAATAAACACTATTGGTAAGAAACAGGTGGTTTTTAAGGTACATACATCAAAATATTTTCTAATCAGAAAGTTTCTCTCGAATGCAAGAGCCTTGGATGATGTGATTTCATTTTTCACTTTGTTACTAACAACGCTTTTGGATGCTTATGTGTGTTTTGTGTGTCCCTTTATTTGTTTTTGATTCCTTTGTGATACCTTTTAACGCATAAGTTTTCATAAAAAATAAGGACCTTTGTTTAGGATTTCTTTGACGCCCAATTTAATCCATTCTCATGGAAAAGCAGTATCATTTAGTTGCCTCACACCTTTTCAGAAACCATTGGGGTTATTCCCATTTCCTAGCCAATTTTTGTGTCTTATTTCTTCTGCTTTGCAATGTTGCACAGGAACTCATCCCCACCCACAGGTAGACACGTCCTGTGCGTTTTTCCATTCTCAAGGATGAGGGGACTGGTGGGTGAAATCCCCATTTGGAAGGGTCATACATAAGGGCCACTTCTCCAATGTACCATAGACATTTAATGTCCCCAAAGAAGTAATGAGGTTTTGTATACATCCCTAAATGGTTTTTGGGATGTGTGGATGCCAATTTTGTCAGTATGCCCCATATATAGTTTGGCATCCATGTAGTACTGGCTCTCAAGGAAAAATGTTCATATATGTTTGAAAAACGTGAATATTTTATAAGCATTGAACGATGGAATATTATACAACATGGTTTTGTATTATCGGATAATCACAATAATTTGCATCCTAGCTCCCTTTTTTCGTAACTCTATTTTTTGGTAGGTTCTTATACCCTACTTCTTTAGGGTTCTAATAACCACTGAAGGAGCGTATTTCATATTTAGAGTTAAGAATTGATGCTTTTGTTTTGTTGTATCATACCTTTATGATCTTTAATATTTTTTTTTCATTTATACATACATACATCTCTCTCTCTCTCTCTCTCTCTCTCTCTCTCTCTCTTTCTCTCTCTCTCTCTCTCTCTCTCTCTCTCTCTCTCTCTCTCTCTCTCTCTCTATATATATATATATATATATATATATATATATATATATAGATATAGCTATGTATGTATGTATGTATCTATGTATATATAGTCACTATCTGCATGTCCCTTGGAAAATTTAGGGCGACTTTCGTCTGTCCTTGAAACAAATTAAATGATCCCCTTGTCCCCAAAACTTTGTGTAACACATTTTTAAGAATAATGTCTTGGGGGGTTGCACTATAGAAAGCAGAATTCATTTTGATTAGGTGCCAAGTTTAAGTAATTATTCCACCAAATTCGCCAAGGACTTGTGCCCAACCCTCATCCCTTTGAAACTCACACCATTTGGATGGAGGAAACTACCAAAAAAATTGAATCCTATGGATTACTTGTTACTATGTTGATCTCATTGGTATACCAATGCATCGTTTGATGAATAGACCACAATTAGGACTCTTAACATATACATTAAGGGAATTAATGGCTTCTTTAAATTTTCCAACCTAGTCTCTCTTGTTCGATAAGTAAATATGAATGAATTGCTTGAATTTGAGGAGTCAAGTTCTTTGTTCCTTCTTAAATTATTTGGTCATTAGAATATATTAGTTTCATCCTCTTTCCGCACACCCATTTAAGAAATAATGGCTTTCACCTTTTTCCAATTCTAAAATTATTCTGTCGTTCAAGTTTCAATTAGTAGATGTGAGGCAATTCCTACATATCATAAGGTTTTATCTCCATTATCAACTTAATAAGGTCGTATTTGATCACTATATATCGGTTATCTCCACATGTTTTATTAGATACTTGAGGTTTACCCCTCATTTTCCATTTATTCTGTTTTTATATATATAATATTGTTTAACATTATTTCCTATAAATTTCAAGTTTCTAGGCACTATGATTGGTAGATATCAATTATGACTTAGTCCTGCATACTTATTTACATATTCATGAGTTTTTCCTTCTTTTCTAACTTTTCAGTCCATATAATATTTAGTCTTATTTCACCTTATTGTTGTTGTTATTCACATATTTGAATATTATGTATCATTTATTTTCTACAATCATTTAGGTTTTGGGGGGTTATTTATTTCAATCTGGAGCTATTGCAAAGGAGGTTAGGAATTCTTGTTTAAAGGTCTATTGTTGCTTTATGCAACTTGAAATAGTACTTGAGATTATATTTACGTATCATATTTGTTAACGATATTAGGCATTCTTGTTTAAAGCTTTGTTGCTGCTTTATGGAGCTTGGGGTATTACTTGACATTTTAGTTACATATCATCCTAGAAATGGTCTTATCTAAGGAGTGATGGGAGAGTTTTGCAGTTTTGGACTTTGGAAGGATACTCATAATACGAGTGTATAGGATGAATCTGCTTCACATGATGTGAGTTTCTATTATTTCACTTGTAAATATTGTTACTTGTCTCTCTCTTACAATAGAGAGAGGCTACGAGGAAGACGGGACTGTTGAGCATCATTGTGAAATCTGCTTGAAGGTGAACCATTTGATAAGGATCATGATCTATAATGCCTCAACTGAGGGTATATGAAGGTTATTCTTTAGAGGCAAAACAATTTTACTCCTTCGTACAATTATAGTTATGCAATGGATATGCCCTGCTTATGAGTTTCGATTATTGTCACTCGGTAATTTGTAAAATTGGGAAGAAAAGGTGACAGACGGCAACATCAAACCACTTTGGAGTCTAGGAGCTAGCCTTCCTAGACTCGGGGAGGGCTCTCTCTATTTTATGATTTAACTTGATAACTACAAGTGTTGATATTAGGCTAGTTATGGAAATGAGGGTTGTTTGTTTTTATTGATTGGGTGGTTGGACAGATAGAGTTGCAAGGACTAATCCATTGGGCTATGGAATAAAAAGGCTGGAATGGCACATCAACATCAAGAGCATTAGAGGGAAAGCTAACTGTGCTAAATGGATCTTAAGAGATGCATGAATTGTGAGGTGAAAGAAATAGTAAGGTTCAGTAGTGACTAAAGACTAGTTAATAATTATTTAATCAAAATTCATCAGAAAACATTCAAATTGCAAATGCAAAGAGAATTAAGGTGCTCCAACGAAAAATATTAATCTAAAATTTCTGATTAGCAATTAGATGAACATATGCACAACAGAGAAAACAACAGAAACATTTAAACGGAGAAGTAACACATCACCATTTTTGACATAGCTCAAGAATCCTTAAACGGTCTTTGATTATTGATGTCGAGCTCAAAAATTATAGTGCTCCAATATAATAGTTCTTATGATGGAGGGGATAACAATATCCTACCCTTGTTTATTAAAATTCAAGAAATATTTAACTAAAACTTGAGTATGTTGGACTAATCTAATTAACCAAATTTCACTTATTATAAACAACTAAAAATTAAGCAGGTATAGCCATTCAAGGCCTGAACAAAGAAAATATCTAACAAAGCACCGCATGTGGAATCAATTTTCGTAACTCTTCAAGAATCAAAACTCGGGTGGCTCTTCGTAAATCAAAAGCAGGATTTTCAGGTGGCATGTGATGATCTTGAAGAGGTAACGAATGATGGCTCTGACATCGGACCCTACATTTCAAAATATCGCGTTGGGTAACTAAGTCTGGTGCAGGGCTATCCATTTTTCATTTACTAGTGACTGTACTGATGTTCTTTGCTACCTTTTCCATTTCTACTGTCATAACATAACAATTATGCATGAACGCCCTTTACTTACTGACTTGAACTGTAGTGTTTATTTTTTACCTAAATCCTTCTTGTTGTGTTTCAACCATTTTTTCAAACAAAACAATGTAAAAACTCATATACTTCGACCTGAAAATGTTTAGATTTAAATTTTGAAACCACATTGCATTTGTGCACTTTGCAATATTTACAGTTTAAGTTATGAAGAATGTAATCGGTGATGTGATGTGAAGTGGGAGGTGACATGGAGGGAGGGTGGGACCAGAAGAAAACCTGTTCATCGCAACTCTTAAGTTTTAGTTATGAGCATGGAGGAAAATTATAAAAGATGCGAAGTGCGAAGTGTTGGGAGAAAGTAAGTTACATGGAAGCGAAAAGTGTGACTAACTACATCGCAAATCATAGATATTAGCTTTTTGTTATAAGCAGCAAGGGTTAAAATCTAAAACTTGTGAAGTGCGGGGAGAGGGATCCACCTACATTGCAATCGCATCTTGGAAATATTTTTTGGTAAGGTAAAGTTTATTATGTTTCATATGATATGTGCTTCAATTTATTTCAAAAGGATTTGAATTTGGGGACAGAGCTGCTATGGTGCAGCCAATTGCCACATCACAAATTAAACTAAATACATTGTGGGCACTTCAAAGGTAAGTTAAAAAATGTGTGATGGGATATATTATCTTTGTTGATATTTGATGGATGGTGGGGAGAAAGGGTGACATTGAGGGATGGCAACACTTTAATCACAATTGTGGAAATCAGGAAAGCGGAAGGTAAAAAAATGATATAACGATGAAAGGTAAAGGTAAAGGATAAATTGGAAAGGTGGAAAAAAAGGTAAGGTTTAATTATTTTTTAATGGGATTGAAATGGAAAGGAGGTGTGGTGGGTGAACGGATCAATGGGTCCCACTTCATCACATCAGCAGAAAAACAAGATTTGGCATAAGTCTTAAGAGGTAAGGTTAAAAACCTATGGGTTTCGAAGTGCGGGCAACAGGTAAGGCTTGTTTGCCCACCATGGGTGAATGAGTCTCACTTCATCACAAAACAAGGCTTATTTGCGCACCACGGGTGAATGGGTCCCACTTCATCACAAAATGCATTTCATGGACTTTAAACTTTAACCTTGCACCCATCATGAAAAACTTGTGATATGTGATTGCGATTGAATCTCCATCGTTGGTCATTACTTAGATCCAACGATCCTCACTGCTCCCTTACTGTGGTTTTCCGACCTTGTTTCTTTGGTTGTGCCTATTTATTCCTTAGTTGTTTGTAGAATACTTGCCTTGGATCCACTACTCGACCTACTTTAGCATTCACGACTCGACCTGAACGTGTGCATGACTTCACACAATCTTGTTCAAGACTCTAACCTTGCTGTTTTTTTTCCTTAACTGCTTCTCTGCTGCCTTTTCTTCCTTTGATTCTAATGTTGCTCATTTTTTAACTATAAAATTTTGGTGTTAATAGTTGAAGAAGGTGTTTCAAAGAAATAATGTGTAGAACTTTGGAATATGGAGGAAATGAGTGGCATAGAGGGTGAATGAAATGGAATGAGGGCATAAATGAAATTTGATGACCACCACACCTTATCAGCAACACATTCTTCCCTCTTTCCTGAAAATAAATGACAGCCATGAAATATCATTTTCGATCATGACAAAATCTAAGCAATAATCAGTCACTTGGTGATACTGTGAAATACAGGGGTCTAACAGTGAATCCAACTGGGGATGGTAGCTCCTTCAAGAGGTGTCAAGAACACCGTAGACTAGTAGCCTAATCCATTGGGCTGATAACAACCCTAAAACCTTATATGTGGCTGAAACCTTCAAGCTAAAGTCAAGACTCTTTGCAAACTAAAGTCTAGAACACAGTTGATCCTGAAACCGAAAAGTAACATGGAACTGAAAACTGGAAAAATGCTCAAAGTATAGAGCTCAACTGCACACCTACCTACCCAATCTACAATTCTAATCATTTTTTTATCTAAATTTATGCAGGAATGAAAAAGAATACACATGTAATCATAAATACAAATATTCAATAGAAATAACACTTCATTTCATTAATATCAAAGAACTGAAATTTTCTTATAGACATAATAGAAATAAACTAGCCAGGGCACTGGTAGCTTATCTCTGAGAAGAGATGTGATGGCTACAAGCCTCTAAAATGAGTTACAATGAGGCGTGAGGGCTGATTTATTATTTTGAAACAATGGAAAACTCTAAAAATCTAAAACTCTAACCCTAGGAGATGAAGCGCCCAAACTATGGGCCCTCTATAGGTAAACTGATGTTTCAACTTCCCAGGGACGTACCTTTGCCATAAAATCTCCGTTTTACACGATCAATAGCTCATTAGAAAGATCTATCTGAGGAGTAAAACTTTTTTTGCAATGAAAATTAGCTCAGCTGCTCCTTGTTTTCCCAAAAAACGTCATTTATGGCCTCAAAATGGCTCTAGAAGTTCAGGACCCGAAAAAATGTAAAAAATAGTAAGTTGTGCTGAAACTAAAAAAATAAAAGAGACAATGGTGGGGCCCCAAGTGGAATAGGAGGGTAGCCACCAATATCCACCTGGATCATTCCTCACCCCTTAGGAAGTAATGGTCCCCATTGTGTTGAGCTCCTCCATGAGATGAGGAAACTTGTGCTGAACTTGGTCCCTAGTGAACGACTTGCCTTGGTGCAAGAGTTGGCCAGCTTTGACAACCCGATATAGTTGGATCTTATGTTGGTGAGTGTTCTTGATTTACATTTCCATGATACAATATGTGGTGGCCTATTCCATGCAGTCTGGGTTTAACTGTGTTGTTGTGAGTTGTTTTGCAATGTCATAGGTGTCTATTAATGGTGGGAAGTACGGACGAAGGTAGTCCACATTGAATACCGGGTGCAGACCAAGGAATGGTGGAATAGTGAGCTCGAAGGAATTGTTCCCTACCACTTTGGTGATGATGTACGACCCATATTGGAGTAGGTGAAGCTTGCAGTGGGGTCCACTGAGGCTCTCCTTCTGCAAATGTAGCCACACTTTTTCGCCCACCTGGAAGTTGTGTCATACCCAATGTTGATCATGTTGTTGCTCGTAATTAGCATTAGCTCTGCCCAATATGTCATGAGAATTATTTGCAAATGTGTTGAATATGCTCGATGAAGTTGTTCACTTTGTCAGCTTCAGACTGGACATGAGTTGAATCATCCTGACTAGCCACAAATTGCATGGCTACGTCAATGGTACATGGTGGCTAGAATACCAAGCCCACCTAATAGGGGCTATGGTGGTTGATCTGTGGAGAGCCTGATTATAATTGTGTTGTACATAGGGGAGGCTCTCATCCCATGTGCGTGGATACTTTGAATTGTAAATGTACAAAATCTGTATAATCATATTATTGATGACCTATGTATGGCCATCAGTTTGGGGATGGAAAAATATGGACTTGGTGAGCTTGGTGTCCAAAATTGACTAGAGGCTGGACCAAAATGTGCTGAGGAACCTGTCATCATGATTTGATATGATAGGCTGTGGGATCCTAAAGTGCACCCAAACTTGTTCAAAGAAGAGTTTAGCATTGGCTTCTGATGTGATGTTCTCCTTGTAGGCCACCATAATGGCCATCTTCGAGAATATGTCGATGACCATGAAAACATAGTCATTTCCATGCTTAGTAGAAGGAAGGCCTGACATGTAATCCATGGAGATGGATTCCCAAGGTCGACTAGGGGTAGGTAGCGGAGTAGAGAGGCCTTGCTTCTTGATGGTCGGTTTGGAAATGGCACAAGCAGTGCACGATCTGATGTGCTTCTCGTAATCCTATCGAAGGCTTAGCCAATAGAAATACTTCTGTAGTAGTGCCATTGTTTTCTCATGCCCGAAATGCCCAGTGACTCGACTAAAGTGTGCTTCCCATATAATATTTCCACACTCGCTTGAAGGAACACAAAAGTGATCCACATGACATAACAGTGCATCTTGGAGGTGAAAATTTGGAACTTTCGTACCTCCCAAGAGTGCCTTGTATGTGTGGCCTAATTCTAGATCGCTCTTATAGAGAAGCGGCCAATCAAAAGTCTCTTGCCCACAAGAGTTGAGAATGGTGGTTAGTTCCATGATCGGTGGTCGGCTGAGGCAGTCTGCAACATTATTGGTGCTACCCTGTTTGAAGAGGGTCCTCCAAAGGTTGCAAATCGGGACAATTTTGACTATTTCTGTATATTTTTGGCATATTTTAGTCTAGCGGAGGGGTTTTGGGGTGGGTCAAAGCTCTGAAAGAATTGTAATGGATCAAAGGGTAGACCTAGAGTCCAAAAATCACGGTTTGTGGACCATAGGAAATATTAGGCTAGATTGTTATAAATAGAAGGACCTTTTGAGTAAAATAGGCAAATATTAAGATTGGTGTGAATTATGAATTAGTATATCTATTTTTGGTTATTGGGGAAAGGACTCCTACTGGCTGTGTGTGCGGAGATCCTCAGTCCTACTATGTGTGGACCCTGCTGCTCTTTGTATAGGTTGGATTTTGGGTATTGTAAAATTATCTGAAGGATTAATGAAAGTGGAAGGTTGTTGGAATAGATGAATCTGTTAATGAAAATCTATGATAGATGTTATGCTATGCATGGTTTTCTCTTAAGCTGCAAGACTAATTGTGTTATATGCTGATGTTGTGTCGACACCTAATCTGCTTCTGTCTATTATACTTTATATATATCTGTGATAGTTGCATTATTGTTCTGTGAATTTATGCTTTGTTGATTACTATGATTATAATTGGTATTGCACGCATGGATGCAAATGGATCTATAGATCTGGGTTATGTGATATAAGATCAAGTAATTAAGAAGTCGAACACAGGTTTTCTTGACTTACCTACCCTCTCCTAGGGTGCGGAAACCAGTTCCAGCACACTCCCATACTGCTTCAGGTGAGACTTTGGCCTATGCAAGCAGGTCACAGCCGAAAGGGCCAATAGTATAGGGGTTTGTTGGCAAACCTTAACCTCTGAACCTGGTTCATGACCCCTCGAACCAACAAATGGTTCTGTTTCTGGGACCAGGAGCATTTTGAGAGAGGGGTTGGGTAATGCCATGGCCATATTGGAAACCTGGAACAAAATAAATTGATAAATGGTTTGAGCAGCAAGTTCTGGAGTTCGCAGTAAAAGAAAATCTTAGTAAGAGGTTGACCACCGAAGAGTGGAACAATAAGTATATTTTCACAGAGATCTACGAGATCTTCTTTGTAACAATTGTGATCGAACTTCAAGAGTGGCTCGCAAGGTTGGTCGAGTCTCAGAAGTGTTGGAAGGACAAGCAGGTCACAGAGTGGACCCTAGAATTGATCCAGCAGTTAGAGAAGACTAATAACACCATCACTTGCATAGTGGACCACTGGGTGGACAGCGTGCTAGGAGTGTTCGTGACAGAATTTTCCATCGATCAGTTCGTATCCTACTCTAAAATAGAGTGAATATTCTTCAAAGGATTCGAGGGTAAGTTTCTGAAGACCTTACCATTATTGATTAATATATTACTGTGCGAAAAGAGTATTCTATGTAGTCACACCGAATGAATGACCTATGATCTGGACAGGAGTACGACACGAAGTGGCAAATACTATCGGACCAACTGATAAAGAGATAGATCTACCTACAGTCTGGTAAGAGAAGCAACTACACAGAGTCCTCTAGCCACACCACTTTTAAACCAGCATAGGAGTAAGAATTCACCTGCACCTCCACCACCACCGAAAGACGACATGGTTGCGCACATAAATTTGCCTACCTTTAAGGGTGTGGGAGATGAAGACATGGATTAGTTTTGGTTTATCCCAGAATCGGTACAGACTGCGCAGAACGTAGCTAGTGATGTGATGAAGAGGGCACAACTGTCCCTTGCCTTTGAAGGAAGAGCTTTGGACTGGTACATGGGCTACATCAGCCAGCATGTGAACACAACCATTAAAGATATCAAGAATGCCTTGAGGCAACAATTCAAGAAGCCTAAGTCCTACTCTCAAATAGTGGTTGATCTAAAGGATTTCAAGCAAGGGCCTTCTCATTCGATGTGGGAGGTTGATCAATGACTAAAAAAGGTGATTAGAAAAGGGGGATTTTATTATGATGACAGACGGCTCATGTAATGGTTCATTTCTATGTTGTTGCCTCACCTGCGCGTACTTATGGGTCACCAAACCTTCGAATCGTAGGAAAAAGCCCTGGAAGTTGCTATGAATTTGGAAGCTACGGCTAGAGATGAAACTTTGCTGGGAATCCAGAAGATCCAAGGACAGCTAGAGGCAATGCACATGGGGATCTATAATCTTCGAAAGGAATGACGACCAAAGGCTAGTCCTGAAAGATGGTGCATACGATGCAAGATGAATGGTCACACCAAGGATAACTGCCCTTTGTTAGCAGACTATATGCAGGCCAGGGGACCTAGTCCCCGCCTTACTGCCTACGTCCTAGAAGTAAAGCAGCAATGCTGCAAGTTTTGCAGGCTGGTAGGACACGATGAATATAATTTTCAGACGTATGAATGATGATTGATTGAGGGAACCTCTATAGGGTACAGTCATATCCATCCACGCTAATATCCCTCTTGAGCACAGGTGGATACCCAACCAGGGGCAGGGGAGGCGGAAGAGGTGGGAGCATAGGTCGGGGACAAGGGAAACTAATCTATTATAACTATGGAGAAGTAGGAAAATTTTCCAGGGACTATCCAAACCCTATAAGGTAGTCCTATCGGTATTTCAGACAGCTAGACCATGGTATTGAAGACTGCCCCATCTTGATAGCGAAGATGTAGGAGAAGCAGCCGACACATACGCAAAATGTACAAAGGGTTAAGTCTAAACTGTGAGACAAATATCCAATTGTGAATGTCGTAACACGTAGTGGGATGGCCACCAGGGGGCCTGGGGAGAATACTGTGACCAAACCTCTGATCCAAAAAGTAGTTATCAAGTAGGAAGGTTAGGATCTAAAGAAGGATAAAGAAGCTTTTGTCGCTACTCGAAAAGAATTTTTTAAGGTAGAGGTATCGACTTTGCAGTCGCATGGAGATCTCAAGGTAGATGAGGAGGTAAAACCCTTTTTACAAACGTGTATGAAGCTGATGCACAACCCAAAGGCTATGGAAAATATTTAGGCATTAATATATAGATGCGCAACATGACCTAACGTCCCTCCGAAAATCAAGGACGTACACAAACTCTATAGATATAAGAAACGCACTGGTAGGGAGATGTAGTTGACTACACAGATCAGTGATTATGAGATGGATCGGGTTATTTTAGACCTAGGGTCAGATGTGAATGTATTACCTAAACAAACTTGGCAACGAATGGGGGAACCTAAGTTGGAATGTTCCACTATCCAACTGCGTACGGCCAATCAGCAAAAGGTCATACCCTTTGGGAGACTATCGAAGATCGTGGTAGATATCGTTGGCGTCAAGGTCTGGACTGATTTTGAAGTAATTCAGATTGTGGAATATGTGGACCCCTACCCTGTGCTCCTAGGCTTGGATTGGGCCATAGATATCAGAGGCATCATTAACGTAAAGAAGAGAAGCATGGTATTCGAAAATAATGGTACAAGGACGATAGTACCATTAGATCGTGTGGAAGGCAAACGATACACATAACTGGTGCACAACGAAGAGGATGTGGATCACATCTATAATTTGACTGTGCGGGATGAAGATTGGATCAACCCCATAGTGGATGGAGTACTCTGCTGGGAAAAAAATAGTGAATGCTTCTCCGACTCTAATGGGGAGATAGAGAATTGCAAAACTGGTTACATGATATCTTTGCACTGCGATGTCTCTAGATCACAAAGAAATTCCATTGCATTTCCTTAGAGGTAAGAGATATACCTTACTTTGATGGTTCGGGTAACATTAGGGACCTTTTGCGAGCATTTGAATCGAGGTTCCTAGAGAATGAAGGATATGGGCCTGTAAGCTAGCCATACGTGGAACACCTGTGAAATGGTGGGAGATGCATAAGGAGGAATTCCATCATTGGTAGAAGTGTTGGGATATGATGATCCTATGACTTGAGGCCCCATGCATGGACCAGCAGACCCATGCGAATAACTATTCACTTGGATAGAACGGTGGTGCGACAGGACTGCCAAAGAGTGGGTTCATATGCTTATTCATGCCTTGGGACCAGTTGCCACTACATGGTACTTAGATACGAAGCTCCATCAGCGCACCCGCCACTAGGAGACATTGAAGGATGAATTTCTGGGAACGTTTGGCTTAGTAGGCAGGACAGAGGCACTTGATGTAGCTCTGCAGGACATTGACACTATAGCATGGGGTGAATCGCACCTGTATGTCGCACCTGAAGTGCCCACATGGGAACCGCGGGTACCAAGCATGGTCAATAACTGCGGCCTAGCCCCAAGAGAAGGTAAGGATGATCCATAAGCTATTTTTGACTTAGAATTGGACGAAACACACACAGTTACCAGACCGTTCTGATTTTGAATGGGTACCATTCAGACACACCCCGCGTTGGCTAAGATTGGGGTTATGGATACAGGAGGCAAAGTTATCATATATCTGGAAAATCCTACAATAAGGGGACAATTGTGTTCACTTCTTGGCCACGTAGGTTATTACAAAAAGTTCGTTTGGAGGTATGCACTAATCACAACACCTCTAAAAGACTTGCTTACAAAGGAGGCCCAGTTTTGTTGGGATGACATATGTTGGGAAAACATGTCTTTGGTTGTGAAGTACCTAGGGATCAAGCCTATGTTGGGGGATGATGCGCAGGAGAAGCCTATGTTTAACCCAAGCGTAGCAGGTATGCCAAGCACACAGGAGGTGCGAAAACTCGCTGTTGGCACATAAAATCTGGTAAAAAGAAAAATTTACCGTTGAAATGAGCGGGCTGCTGGCATTTAATGGGGAAAATTTTGGGGATTTTTTTACTGTTTACCAGATGGTAAGTTCCAAGTCAAGTTTACCCTACTATTGGACACCCGCAGGCACTATAAAAAGGGCAGGAGAGCTCAGACAAGGGTTTTGCCTCACTTCCATAGCTTGTACTTATCATATTTATCTCGAACGAACTTGAGCTGTAATATTTTTTGGGTCTACGCTATCCCTTTCATGTTTGATCACCCTCCCCCTTCTGACACTAGCCACCCAGAGTCAAGATTCATTTTCCATGCTAGGATGACAGCCACTAACACTGTCGAGCCCTCAGCACCTACAGCCCCAGAAATTGAGGAAGTAATGGAGATCGGGTCTGAGGATGAAGAAGTGCTCTCGATGCTAGTCACAAGGAAGGGAAAAGTGCAAGCTCAGGGCTTAGGGAAGCCCTCAGAATATGTGAAATGGGCTATGGGGAAGCCTAGGACATCCCCAAGGCATGCCAAGTCCCGGCAAGCAACGCCTCAGACTCAGGCAGCGCAAGAGAAATCCCAGCCTGCCAATCCGATCAACTAGTTACCTCCCTTCGTCCAACTGTGTAGGCCCTCAACACGCACACCAAATAACCTTGATGGCCTGATTACCTATCTCTAGATGCCACTAACCCTGGGAGAGGTCCCTTTCCTGAGTGACCCTTGCAGAAATCTCCATGAGGTCAAATTCGATGATCACGACTTGGTGAATTATGAAGCCTTCCATGTGTTGGCCCCCATGTTGTAATTCAACATGGTTTATAGGAATGATGGGGTCACAGTCATTCCTCAGCAACGGGTAAGTGGATTGGCCGGATTTGGGCTCTTGAACATGCTATGGATGCCCCACTTTGGCCATTACAATGTCATGGATCGGCTAGCTCGACAGTTTCTTGCCTTAATTCATGATGGTTGCTTATGGATTTGCGATAGAATCCGCATTGATGTTGCGTTGGTTCACAGAATTACGGGCCTTCCCATGAATGGGTCACACCCTCTAGAGTGTGTGGGTAAGAAATATGAGGGGGACACCATTGAATATGTGCATAATACATACCATGTTGAAAGGAATATGTGGGGCTTCGTCATCAAACCCATCAGTGGCCCCGCTACACAGATGAGTACCATATTATTAGCCTGCAATCTAATGCAAAAGTGCCAGGTCGCAACCATCCTTGCTTATGTCATTCGGCTAGTAGGTCAGTGTGTGAAGGGGGTCTACCTCAATTGGGCCTAATACTTATGCGATGAGTTCTTGACCAACGTTTGTTAATCTTAGGAGTAGGGAAAAGCCTTTTTCTATGCCTGGCTATTGTTCCTTATATCCCTAGTCACCTGGGAGATCCCTGCAGAGTCAGTCCTCCCCAAGCTCACCCCACATATGTGTGAAGGGGCTCGGTATGCCCATTTGTGGGATTCCAAGGACGTGTAGCGCATAGAGGATAACCAAGTCTTCTGGGTCCTCTTCCTAAGTAGTGTGGCCACAGCCATCAACTCTCAACCTCGGCTGTCCCCAATAGTATATGACAAATAAAAAAGTATTGCAACATTGCAGGTTACCACACACCACATTTAGATCCGTAGCCACAAGGATAAAACATGGAAGTCACTTCCTTATATGGTAGAAGATGAGGAAATCTATAATGTGATTGCACTATGGCCTCCTTCGTAGAGGATAGGCTTCAAACCAAGCGCAAGGGGCATCGCAGGTAATAGCATGACACAGGTGCCCCCACCTATTATCATCAAGGAGACTCGAGGCATGAGCAAGAGTATAGGGAAGGATTCAGGTACAGCCGCAAAAAATGACACACAACCAAAGCAGACCACCACGACGGACATCGAGGCTGACACCCAGGTCGATTCACAACCCTATCTGGGCATAATGGAAGTAAAAATTAGAGGTACAAAGTGAATAGGCAATCCTATCAAGGCGCCTCAGAAGAAGCAGCACACCCAGCGGAAGTGACGAGATGAGACGGTTACGTTGACTAAGGGATATCTCAAACAAATTACAAATTCAGTCACACTAGTCACAAAAGACAAATGGGTAACTTTAGAGGAACAACAAAAGGCTACAATCAACACCATCCAGGTCGAGCTTCGAACCCTCCAGTTAAAGACAGACATGCTACAAACCAGTGTGGTTCAGGGATGAATTCCCTTGGCATATAGTAGTACAATGCTTGCTATGGAGGAAAGTTGTCTATGTTCCTTACCTGGCGCTGCCCTTGTGATCAGTTCGCTAAACCAGGGAATACAACTCGAAGCAGGTGTAGGAGTGCAATTGAATCTAGCCAAGCTACCCCACGAAGCATTGTAAGGTCTCCACACCATTGTGTTTTAGTATATTCACCATTGGGACTAGCAAGTACACCAACAACTCGGTGTGGTCGAACATACCATCGCATAGCAGAACGTGGAAGTGTTCCTCACGGTCGCAGAGCAAGAAGAGCTTGAAACATTGATCCACTAGCTCTACACAAAGGTTACAGAAGAGATCTTGTCCATAGCCACCCCCTGGGCTAATTTTGAAGAATTGGTCACAACATTGAAGGGTTCCAAGTCAGAAATGCAGGTCATTAAGACACATATGGAGCAACAAATCAATGACTTACAAGCCAAATTACAGCCCGAAACACCCCCGGAGGTACGAGCCCAGCGCACTACACTGGTGACCGTGGCTACAAAATCCATTATAGGACATACTGCTTAGGGCTCCTAGTTACTAGAGATAACCATGCAGTTATGGAATTGTTAATCATCAATAATTTTTGCCTTCATAGATGACTAAATGTTTTCCCTAGATTTCTAGAAACAAAGTTCATGAACATTGTGACTTCTAGAAATCTCACTGCCTTCATTATACTTAAAGATAATTTTTCACTATTTCATCTTTCCACCATGTCTAGCATTGCTAACCAGTCCCAGAAAAATCGGCTTACGTCACTCTTCTTTTCTATATCATTTCACCTTTGACCCAAATCCTTTGTCTTGTTTTGCCAAAAAACCCCCCACTGCTACTTAAACCCACCAAACAAAAAGCCTTGTTGTGTCCCCCAAAGTACTCTCAAACACTAATGTTGGGAAAAATACTGAGAGGGGGGGGGGGGGGGTGAATCATTATTTAGAGCTCATATCTATAAATTTAACTTTTTCTTTTGTAGAATTCCATACGCGTCTTTTATGAACCAAACTCGTGTATACACATGGATATGCTGAAAGAAAATAGCGTATACTGATATAAATTTCTAGTTTAGAAAGCTTCTCAGAAACAGTCTTTAAATCAAATATACCAGTTATGCATCAGGTTAGGTAATCAATAAATATGTACAGTAACAAAAGTATAAAACATCACACAAGTGGAACACACATGAACACCAATATTTAAGGTGGAAACCCAATTCGGGAGAAAACCACCGCTGCTGTCGTCTCTATCTTCAATATTTATTATATGGAAAAATGTTTACAACATTGTACTGATGCAGACTCATATAAGTACATAGGCTTCTACCTACAGAAGGATGCAACCTTCACTCATTTACCAGCTGTTACTGGAAGGGAGTTCCAACCCACTTTTTTCTCGTTTACCAACCACTCCTGGAAGGGAGCTTCAACCCCCAAACATAACACAAAATTTTACTGGCAGGAAGCTTCTACTTCCATACTGAAGTCTTCAACCCTTAGACCCACCGTAGACCACGTTTCATCAATTTTCATACTGGATCAAATATCATCAACATGACCCTTTATCAACAATCATAAACTTTGCCCAATCCTTCAATTAGAACAATGAAAAACACTGTAACCAAAACTTCAGAAATAACCCAGACTTTAGAATAGATATGCAGATACAAACTCAACCCTAAATAGTAATTAATTCAAATAACATACACTACTTTGCTTCACTAAAGCCCCGTACATACATGCTTTCCTGCACACCAACCTACGTATGCCTTAGTGCATATTGTTTTCATAATTTGGAATGAATATGCTACTTCACTTTGTTAAAGTTGCATGTTTATGTGCTTTTCTTTATACCAACCCGCGTATACTTCTGCATATACTATCCTTCAGAATGTGATCAAACTCATATTCAAATCTGAGGCTTTCAGTCAAACATTTTCTCAGCAATGCAGAACCTTTAGACAGTCAGTCAACCTTAATCATGTTTCTTTAGTTATTGATTAGATTTGTTCATGATCAACTTAGCAGCATACTCAGTATTCAAACAACCCAGAACTTCAAGAAGACTTCATTGAAAGACAACAGACAAAATCCAAGAATCGGAGTAGTAATATCTGCAATAAGCTTCAGAAAACCCTAACTGCCATACGCGCTTTTCATGAAGCGAACCCACGTATATACACGCTTTTACAGAAACCATCTAGCGTATAGATCTATAAAAGCAAATTTTGTAGAACAGACCAGATCTATAAAAATTACCTAGATTTCTTCATTTTATTCAACATAATTACGCCAATTCTTCATCATTCCTTCAGTAGATCATACTAGAGCTTCATCATCTTCAAATATAGAGATCTTGAACCATCATTATATCCATGGGTGCATCATAGATTCAGATCAATCAATTAAAACAGAGTTCATCCATGCAGATATTCCTTAGAGAAATTTATTCATTAACAACCCTTACTCATGCACACCTTGCATTATGATCTTCTTCTCCTTATATAGATTTAGCTTTTACCAATACCATGATTCAAAACCACTCAACTGCTAATGGTAATCCTGGACGGAATCAAATTGATAATACAACGCTCAATACTGTGGGCTAATACCATGGTAAAGCCCCCTGGTATTATAATTTTGGAGCACAAATAGGCATACATGACTTGGGGCATACTTCTTCGCGTGTATATGCGACTTGGCCTTTACAAACCCGCGTTTACATTGTGACATATTAAAAATAACCAATTTGCTGCACAAAACTTCTGAGAGACTGCTGAGATTCATCATACAGATAGTGTATTCATCCTTTGCCAAAAATTTTCCATCAAGGACAATAGATTTAATATTATAGAACATAAGAAAAATATTGCCAACAATATCCTCCTTTGGACTTGATGGAAACCATAATCATTAAAACATTAGGCATCTGTATTCAACCATCCTCAGAATTTTCCCCCTTTGACATCAATGGAAAAGGGTAGATCAACATCCTTTGTGTATAAATTACCATGCTCCCCCTAAGTTCATGCTTGAATATTCAGACATATTTTTCAATGAAGTACATGAATTTTCAACCAAGTATGACCTTTCCTATCACCAATTACTCATACTTGCATCAATGATCCAACTAAGTGGATTTACATATTTGAATCAACTACCGAACCAAGTGGGTGTAAAAATTTTGACGGAACTACACAACCAAGTGGGTTTACAAAATGGAATAAGTCCTTTCATGACTAAATATAAAATTTTACATCATAGATCTCAACATGAACTTTTCATCGAATGACTTTTTATAAACAGGACCAATGAATCTCAATCATGAGATCAGACCACAACACACACTTAGAATGCCAACAATGCATCCTTTCCCACAGGACAAGTGCTCCCCCTTATCTTGTGCACCTTAAACACTTTCAACAACAAATCATCAACGCATCTTTATCAAAAAATATTAGAGAATGAAACAGAAATGTGAGGACTGGAACATCACCAGAGATACCCAACAACACTGCAACTGTTCTGAAAATGCTGACCCAGAAAATTGTACCAGCAAAATCCCATATGCATTTTTATGTATATAAACTCACGTATATATGCAACTATCCTTTATGAAATCTGCATATCCAATTTAATCTTCTGAATTTAAGCAGATCTGATCTTTTGAGCAACAGAGACAACTCCCCGCTTTTGTCTGAGATATTCGAACACTTCCTTGGGAAGAGGTTTTATAAATATATCACCAACTTGTTCTTTACAGGGAACATACTCCAATTCGACCTTTTTTCCAAGCACTTATTCACGTAAGAAGTGATACTTGATAGGAATGTGCTTGGTCTTGGAATGCATAACATGATTCTTTGAGATAATGATGGCACTTGTATTATCACACATAATGGATATGGGAGGTGAAAATTTTATTTGAATTTCTTGTAAAGTCTGCATCATCCAAAGAAGTTGTGTGCAACATGATGCAGTAGCCACATATTCTGCTTCTGATGTAGATAAGGCAATAGATCTTTGCTTCTTGCTGAACCAAGATGCTAATCGGCGCCCCATATGGAGGGCACCACCACTAGTGCTCTTCTGATCATCAACATTTTCAGCCCAATATGCATCTGTGTAAGCATGAAGAGTGAGATGATCATTCTTTGGATATCATAGTCCAGAGTCTTGATTTCCTTATAGATATTTGAAAATTATTTTTACAGCTTGAAGGTGAGATTCTTTTGGATTAGCTTGGAATCATCAAACAATCCCAACTGCATGCATAATGGCTGGTCTTGTCCCTGTGAGATAAAGTAGACTTCCAATCATGGATCTATATTCTGGTTGATTCACCGTGGAAGAACCATCATGAGAATTGAGGTTACACCCAGTTATCATTGGTGTACTTATAGGTTTGATTCTTCCATCCCATACTTCTTTAGAATTGGCTTAAGATATTTTACTTGTGATAAGAATATGTCATTCGTTGCTTGTTGCACTTGTAAGCCAAGAAATAATGTTAGTTCCCCAAGTAAAGACATTTCAAATTCTTGCTGCATAATATAAGAAAATTTTTGACTCATGGACTCTTCATTACTTCCAAAAATGATGTCATCAACATATACAACCACAATCAATAGTTTATCATTTTTAGTTTTTGTGTATAAGTTTCTATTAGCAGATCCCTTTGAAAATCCTTATTGATGAAGATATTTGTTAAGATGATAATACCAAAAAGATTCATTTTGGACGTATAAATCCTTTTTAAGTTTACAAACAAGTTTTTCATCATTTCCCAAAATGAATCCTTTTTGGTTGTTCTTTATAAACTTCTTCTTCTAGATCATCATTGAGGAAATCAAATTTAACATCCATTTGATAAACTTTGATTTGTTGAAAGCTTGAAAAAGAAAGAAAAATTCTGATGGCTTCAAGTCTAGCTATAGGATCAAATGTTTCTTCTAAGTCTATACCTTCTTGTTGAGCATACCCTTTACAAACAAGTCTAGCTTTGTTTCTGATAAAATCTCCATTTTCTTTTAACTTGTTTTTGAATATCAATTTTGTTCCAATAGCATTTTTTATCACGAGGTCTTGGAACTAGTTCCCAAATATGATTATTTTCAATTTGATCAATTTTTTCATTCATGGCTTGAATCCAACATTCATCTTTGCTATCTTGATTGAAATTTTGTGGTTCAATCATGGATAAAAATTCTAGATAGCTAGTAAACCCTACAAGAGTTCTTCTTGTTTGGACATGTGATCCATTTTCTCCCGAAATTTGAGATTCTAGATGATTCTTTTGAACATCCCTGGATGGAGCATTTTAAGATAGATCTTCTTCTAATTCTTCATTGGGTTCACCTTCTATATTATCTCTATTAGATGCAGGAAGATACACATCATCATCATCTTCATTTGTTTTTTTCATTTCCCCTTTTGGAGCTAAGAGAGATTCATCAATTACAACGTCAATGCATTCAACAATCTTCTGAAGTCTTTTATTGTAGTATTTATATGCTTTACTTCTAGAAGAGTAACCAAGAAATATTCCTCCATCTACTCTATGTTCAAACTTGCCAAGTTTTCATCATTGTTCTTGATAAAACATTTGCTTTCAAAAACTTTAAAATGCTTTAAAGTGGTAAGATTACCATACCAGAGCTCATATGGAGTTTTATCACTATTTACATGAACATGTGCTTTGTTAAGAATATTTACTGCAGTATGTGCTACTTCTCCCAAAAATGTGTCAGGTGTTACTGAATCATCAAACATAGCCCGAGCCATCTGTTGAACTGTTCTATCCATTCTTTCTGCTACACCATTTTTTTGTGGCGTACCAGCTATAGAAAATTGTCTTTTTATGCCATGTTGTTCACAAAAATAAAGGAATTCATCTAATATATATTCACCTCCTTGATCAAATCTAAGACAATTGAATTTTACATCTAATTCATTTTCAACGAGTGCTTTGAAGATCTGAAATTTTTCGAATGCTTCATCTTTGTGTTTTAGCAACCCAATCCAACACATTCTAGAGAAATCATTAATAAACAGAATATAGTATTGTTTTCCATGGGCTGAAATTTTTCTCATAGGTCCACATAAATTAGTATGAATGATTTCAAGAGGCTTACTTGTTGATCCTTATTTGGGATTAAATTGCGCTCTGGTTTGCTTACTGAATGGGCAAGATTTGCATATGGTACTCTCAGGAAGAGTAATATTGGGAAGATCACGAACAAATTTGAGTCTGCTAGATTTGTTGGCTTGAGATAAGATCAAATGCCCCAATATTCTATGCCATAACCAATTTTCTGAAGATTTACCCAAGTAAAATTGTTCTTTACAACTTTTCAATACATACAAATTGCTTGGTGTTCTATTTCCTTTGATAATTGTTTTTCCTATATCAAGATCATGTACCACACATTCTTTTGAGCTAAATACAACTTCAGCTCCTTGATCACACATTTGACTTAAACTTAACAGGTTATGCTTTAATCCATCCACATACATAAGATTGTTAGCTTTCACCTTTTTCTTTAGAAAAATAGAACCTTTTGCCTTAATGACAGTAAGAGTATCATTTCCAAAAGTAAAATTCTTTTCTCTTTCTAGAGAATTGTATGCAAGAAGTTCATTTATGTCACCTGTCATTTGTTTTGAGCATCCACTATCAATGTAGCATTGATTTTCTACTCCTTCTGCAAATAAATCTATGCCACATTTCTCAACCTATAATTCCTTCTTTTTCCACACTTTGGAAGTTGAAGGTATATGCTCTTTTGGCTGAAGTTTTCTCTTGTATTCAGATTCTTCATGACCAAAGCTAATGAAATAAGCACATTCAATTTCTTTTGAAGAGGATAAAAGTTGTTATATGTATTATTCTTTATTCCAGTACCAATTCTTTTCTTTCTTGCTTTTATAGTCATGATTGTTTTGTATGCAACACATTGAATAGCTTTATGACCAAAATTATGACATGAGAAACATTGTCCATTGAAGAAGAAATTTATAGAATCATGGCACCTTATATTTGTGTTTACCTATTGGTTGATATTTCCTTGAAAGGTATTCATGTTAGTGTTATTTGTATTGAGGTGGTCATGCTTGACTTGTAAATTTTCTTTGTTTCCTTGCTGAGTGGTAGAATGTTGTAGGCTGGCCGTAGTTGCTTTTAGATAGTTTGGTGCTGAAGACATAAAAGATTCTCCAACATATCCAAGACCTGTTGTAATATTCCTAATTAGCGACAGCTAATTGGAATATTCAATTTTGTTTATTTTTCCTTCTATAGTTTGTAAATAAATAAAAAGTGAGTGAATAGGGTCTAACTCACTTAAGTGAAATAAGACATCCACCTAGTAGCACGATGTTGTGACTTAAGTGGGAGTCAAGGGGGACCTAACACCACGTAGAGGAGGAGAGCCTACGTACACTCTAGAAGTTTTTGCACGCTTCTTCACAAATAACGATGAGTATGTGGAGGAGAGAGAGGCTACATTGGTTTTTGAAGGGAAACCAACATTATAAAAGATGGAGGACCCTCCTCATTTCGTTCATTCTAGAGTTGATGATTTTTGAGTGAGACATTTGTCTTCTTGAGCACGCTAGCTGTTTAGCCCACTAGTACAAAATGGCTAATTTGTTACTAAAAAAACGACTAAAATTCGCATATAAACGACTATTTTTCGATCGGTGACCAATAGTAGCTAATTTACAGTATCTTATAACGCGACGAACTTTTGGTCGTTTTTAGATTAGTCATCAATTGGTTATCTCAATTTTGTTATCTAGTTGTATATTTGGTCATTAATTTGGTCATTGATTTATTCATTGATTTGGTCACTAATTTAGTCATTCATTTGGTCTTTCATTTTGTCACTGATTTAGTCATTCATTTGGTCTTTCATTTTGTCACTGATTTAGTCATTCATTTAGTCATTCATTTGGTCACTGATTTAGTCATTCATTTAGTCATTGATTTGGTCTTTGATTTAGTCATTAAATGTCACAATTAATGACCAAATACACAACAAAATATATTACTATATGATCACCGAAGAAAACCAATTAATGACCAAAGAACTATGACCAACATGTTGGTCGTGTTATAAGATACTGTAAATTAGCTACTAATAGTCATATATATGCAAATTTTAGTCATTGTTTGAAACCAATTAATGACCAAAGAAATGTGACTAAATTTTAGTCATGTTATAAGATACTGTAAATTAGCTACTAATAGTCGTATATATGCAAAATTTAGTCATAATTTGTAGTCACAAATTTATCATTTGCAATAGCCATTTATTCATTATATAAATGACTAATAATCATATACAGTAATTTTATTAATAATCATTCTAAATGACTAATTTAGTTGCATATTAATTTTATTTGTGTTCATTATTAATCGACATAAATTAATTTGTGTGATTTAAAAAATTTCATACAATGTGCATGTTCATCTAATATGAAAACACAAAGTTGCATATTTTAATTACAATACTAAACAACATCAAATGTAACTATAAATAATTTCAACCACCACCGGATGTGGTTGATTAATGACCATATGGGAACGTGGCACATCATGCACTTCCCGATGGATTTCGCCTGGGTAGCCCATGTGGCTCCCGGTACAGGCATTTACTATGTCCATTACTCACCACCCTGCGCGAGTTTTCATTATCTCGGTCGGCTCAACCAGCTCCTGGTTATGGCGGTTATTCTTGACATGGATTGTATTTGCAGAGGCTTGACTGGTGTGGCGGACGGCTGCAGATCTCCTCCTCCTTTGCACGCGATTTTCCCACCTGGATGTGTTGATGCCAGTGTCAAAACAAATACGAGGAGGCGCTGTTCGATCGATGCTTGTTTTGAGCCGGCTCCGAATTACCACTTCTCCAACAGTCCGTGGTGCAAATGTCATGGTCTTGCTCCAACTTCTTCTACTCCTCCCAGTGGTCTTGCTCCAGTTTCTTCTGCTCTGCCCAGTGGTCTCAGTGGTCTTGCTCTCGCTTCTTCTACTCCACCCAGTGGCGCCCAGGATTCACATTCCTCCCCTGTCAGTTTTGCGTGTTTTTCTGCGCCCAGCCCTGAATCGGTCACCATGTATTGCCTCCGTGAGCACATGAGAAGCAGAAGGGGCACAAGCCGTGGGCATTCCAATCAACGGTGCCCGCCTCCTATTCCTGCTACTGCATTTGATGTCGACTCTGTCTTTTCCCCGTCACTTTTCCCGCCCCTCCATCCTCCACTCATGAGTCTCCCCTCGTTGCTCCTCGTCCCCTTCGGCCCTCTATTCTTCAAACCTCTCAGCACGCTGAGCTCCGGTTTGATTGCACTTCCTACAATGCCACCCTTACAGCTTTTATTACTGTCACTCTTTGAGAAGAAGTTCCCAACATAGCTCCGCCCAGCTCCTCGACTTCGCCTGCTCCCCCTCTCAGCTCCAGCCTCCCTAGGGCTGCTCCAGCCTCCTTCGTTCCTCAGCACGAGTTCAACATGGATACAGAGCGCACAGGTGGTGGAAACGCTCCCAGCGAAGGCCAGGAGGATAGAAGCGATATGTTTGCTTGCAGAATTACCGAAGAGTCTCCCTCTCCTACTCATGGATAGCAGCTGCATCGTCACACAGGTTTTTTTGTTCTGTTTATGTAGAACTCATAAGCTTCTTAGCTATACGGCTTTGCTGAACAGGTAGTTCACTTCTTTCAGCTCTGGTGTTATTTTGCTTTTTGTAAACTTAAAACCGGTTTCCCTCTCATGGGCGGTTCAGACTTTATGGTTTGAAGGACTGGTTTCCCATTCTTGGCAGTCCAGACTTTGCTTGCCTTGCTTGAATATCAAGCCCAGCGCTCAGGCTTACCAAGCTGACGCTGGTGTAGTTTTGTATCATTACTTTTATACATAATAGAAATTAGTCATACTTAGAAAAAAAAACTATAAATAATTTCAACCACATAAATTATATTATATGAAATGTTAAAATATTACAATATGAGTTTCCAACTTTATATTAGTTTGACTACAATTTACACATGAAATGATGTTTCATCACTTCAAAACATTATCGTTGTGTTGTCAAGGAATTACAGGTGAATTCACGAACTCTGAAGACTTGACCATCAGTCTTTATATGTGTGTCTTATGTGAGATATTGGTTCTAAGGGTATCACCAAACCAGTTCTCCTCTCTCTTTTTGCATTTGCCGCTCCAATGTTATTGCTCTTCTCTTTTTTCAATTCATGTTTCTTACCATCAACACTGATTTCATTTTCTGAAAACAAAATAAAATACAATGCATTGTAAGAAATGAAAAATAATGAACACTATAATATAATATAAATTAGACTATAAATAATTTATACAACATATACCTTAACATCAACAATGTCAAAGCAATTTTCCTTCAACATCAATTTTTGCAAAATAAATGTCACGTTATTATTTCCCATTTCTCAACATGCTACATACGATAAATTGAAAATCACATAAAACCAAGAGCAAACCCTTTTCTAACCAAAATAAACAAACAAACAATGCCTCTAATCAAACTTCATTATAATATTAGCAAATGAAAAGAGAGCTAGTGGACCATTTTTGTTGTTTGACTTTGAATATTTTTGTTATAAAGTGCTCAAGCTTTAGGAACCAACAAATGTGAGCACGAGCTAAAAACTAACCAACCATTCACTAGTCAACATGACAGATCACAAATAAACCACAAAATTGATCAGGCATTAAAATTGTGAGCAGACTACCTTGAAATTTTCTTCTTGAGAAATACCTCAAAATCCCCTCGTTTCTAATAAGCTTCTTGGCTACGTACCTCCATCCTTGATTTCCCTTGTTATATCTTGAATAAAGAATATCCCTTCAACAACCAATTTTGTGAGAATCCTACCAAGTAACTCAAAATCCTTGTGCGCATCAATAGTAGCATCCTCCAATGAAAATAGTACAATCTCCAACCTAGAAACATCAAAATTATATATAGTTATAATGTTGAAGAGTGTAACTAGGTAGGTCTTCCTTGTAATGACTATGTAACTAGCATTTGCACCGAGAGGTGCAAAGTAACGTCGGGGAGTGGGGAAAATAATAATTAAGTGAAATATATGGAAATTTTAGTTCCTATATATATTTCAAAGAATGTAATAGGAGGTTAAAATTTAAAAGAAAGTTACACTAACATAAAGGAACACTAATATAATTGTCCTAGAATAATGGCATAGTAATGATGGTATCGAAGATCCTTCAATAGTCGCTCCAAGGAGATTGATCTAGCTCTTCAAATGATTCAAATAACTGTCGAAACTAAATATTCAAACCTGATCTAAATCCATCATCAAAAGGTTTTCAATGTGCTAGAAAGGGGTATTTAAAGGTTTTTAAAAAAAAACTTTCAGTTGCTACTACAAGACTGTTTTAAAGCTGGTCCAAAATTGCCTTCTAACAACTTTAAAAGATGTCATACAAACACCTTCAATAAACTGCTATACAAAAATACTCTATGAAGTAATCCATATAGAGAACACACCAATAGCCCAGAAGAGGGAAATGAAAAGTTTATCTGCAGTTACATTTTACTCTAAAAAATATTCATATCAAAATTTGTTAACATCAAACCAAAATTTTGTAATTTTCAAGATCCTAAGTTCAGCACCAACTACCCAATAGCCTAGCAAACTTGACAAGAAGACCCTGACTATTCTTGTACGCTATAAGAAAAGATGGTCAACAATGTCATGAGTTATAGCAAGCACCTACAATTGCTTCAGCATGTCTTATCTTTTTAACTGATCCATCATCTTGAATTTGTCTAGCATTCTCTCAATCATCAAAATTAGCATTGTCAAGCTTTAAAAATATAGCATTCACTCCAATATAGAAACAAAAATATGCATTCATAACTCAACTTACCCAGTATTCTGCTGGCCTCATTCTTAAGTTGTAAGTTGATGACATACTCATGCAGTAAGCTCCCGCGTCATGGACCACCATTCCTGCCCACTGAAAGAGGATGGCCACTCAAAGTTAAGCCACAAGGGTATACCTTCAAAGAAGCATCACAAAATAATTCTAGAAACAATTAAATATCATATTGGAAAATCAATTCCTTCTCATCATGCAAGTATATTAGGTGTGATAATTATTGTCCTGTAACTAACCACCATTTCTGGAGTTGGAAGTTCCATGTCCTTTCCTAAAAAGTCTACAGACTCGCAGATAGGCCCAACAAAATCAAAAGTTTGAATTTTTTCCTTTGGGGTAGGTGGAGAAATTAGCTCAATGTGTTGTGTATCAAGAAGAATATCAATTAGAAACATCTCAAAATCTCAAAATCATTTTATGATTCATATCACAACTTTCAGACTGTGTGCCTGTCATGAGAAAGAATGGTCTATTTAGTATCTGGGAATCTCAATACCAGTAATATTTCCTGTCAACAAGGAGACTACAAAAGTAGGACAAATTATCCCTTCTATATTCATTTGGAAATGATCATCCCTTCAATCATGCATCATCATAAAAAGTTGGGTTTGCCCCAAATCAAATTTATGTACTAACTTGGTAATCTCCATAAAGGCTAGGCCTAATAGGCTCTGCCATGCTGCCATCAATTACAATGAAGTTCTTGTTACCATTATAGCTCTTAAAATGATTCAAATAACTGTGGAAACTAAATATTCAAACCTGCTCTAAATCCATCATCAAAAGGTTTTCAATGTGCTAGAAAGGGGTATTTAAAGGTTTTTTTTTAAAAACTTTCAATTGCTGACACAAGACTGTTTTAAAGCTGGTCCAAAACTTCCTTCTAACAACTTTAAAAGATGTCATACAACCACCTTCAATAAAATGCTATACAAATACACTCTATGGAGTAATCCATATAGAGAACACACCAATATCCCAGTTACATTTTACTCTAAAAAATATTCATATCAAAATCTGTTAACATCAAAATCTGTTAATGTCAAACCAAAATTTTGTAATTTTCAAGATCCTAAGTTCAGCAACAACTACCCAACAGCCTAGAAAAATTGACAATAAGACCTTGACTGTTCTTGTACGCGATAAGACAAGATGGTCAACAATGTGATGAATTATAGCAAGCACCTACAATTGTTTCAGCATGTCTTATCTTTTTAAGTGATCAGGGAAATCTGATTTTCTCAAATGATAATTTTACATGTTTAGCTTGTATGCTTCTGGGTTCTATGATTACACCTCAGTTTTGGAGGGTGTTGTAACAGACTGGTGACAAGTTTTTGTAGTGTAACTCAAGGATTCTTGCATTTTATAATGTAACCTTATCCTGTTTTGACTCATCATTATACCTTTCTTACATTTTACAGTGTTGCTCTAGGAATCTTTCATTTTACAACCTAACTTTGTCCTGTGCTGGCTCATTATTATATCTTTTTCAGTTGGAAAAAGGGAATACTGATCACACCTGAAATGCTTGGTTAAATTCGAAGATTGTTTGCATATAAAAAGCATAAAATAACCTAATTCATTTGATGAGTGATTTAACATGATTTAAAAAATTACCTAACCTAGACCATAGGAGTCAAGGGGCTAAAGGGCCGGGTTATTCTAATGACCATATTCGCTAATCAGGTATAGGATTTTTAGAGGCAAAAGCTTCTGTGAAGATGGAACTAGTTGAATTCTAGCATAGAGCAGGTGGTTCTTATTACTAAATCGACAATATCATGCTTTCACATCAGTTCTTTTTCTCTATGTGAAAAGTTAACAAGAGAGGCTCTTTGGAAATGCATAGAAATAGATGAAAAATAACTTAATAAGTGAATTCTCATCTGATGTGTTATTGTGGCCTGCAATTGAAGAAGGTAGTATAGGACCTTGTTGTTAATGGGGATGGAAAGTCTTTCCCAAAGTCAAAAAATTTGGCAGCATTAACAACAACTTCAAGAGAGCCCAAGGTTTTCTCAGAATCCTTACTACAACATATGTAAAAGTTAAGTTAGTTTCAAGTTGCTAGGATATAATTATCTACAAATACATAAAATGTTAACACTTATGCTACAGAAAAGCTAAAATTCAATGCCTGAAATGGATCTGACTACAGATGTTTACTGAAATGGACTTTGATAAATATAGAGCTGAGCTTGAGCTGCAATATTGTTTTGTTCATCACTAAATACTTGTAATAGATGTCTATTTTTAATTAAGATCTGAGACTGAAACTTCAATCTAAAGGTTGATGTCAGCGAAGATGAGGGAAAAGAGGAAATTTATGGTGTTAGACGAGGACAGCATGAGGACTGCTTCTATAATAGGTCAAGTGATGCAGATGAGAATGAAAAAACTGTTCCAAATCTGCGAACACGTTTTGATCTCCAACAAAGGGGAATTGGAGTAAGTATTTAAATCTTACAAGAGTGTGTGACATTGTGATTCAAACATAGAGATTGTTCTGATTTTTCCATAAAATCAGCAAGAACTGAAATCGATGCTACACAACACGAAGGAAGGTGTTCAGTCGATGCAAATGGAATGGAATAAACAATTGTAGAATCTTGGTGAGCTTTGCACAAATAGTTGTTATTATTTGAACCACGCTTTTCTACATTCTTCAATTTTGACTGTATTTCTTTTCTGCACGGGAAATCATATGTATGGACTAGCACAGGCTGCAGCAAGCTACCACAAAGTTCTAGAGGAAAATCGACAACTATACAATTAAGTTCATGATCTGAAAGGTGTGCTTCCTATTCGTCTGTCATAGTGTTATAGTTTAACTGACATGTCTCAAAAATATTATAACGGAGTAGGAATTAGGAGTCCCTTTAAATTGTATATATCAAATCTGTTGCATCTTTATTCCCAATACAATGTGAATGAATAGTTTTATCTAATTCGATGTGGGGGGAACATATCCACGGCTTGTAGTAGGAACATAAAAGGCCAAAAAATGCTAGAAAAGGGCAGTTTACTGTGCATTTAAAGAAGCTTGTGCTCCCACTAATTGGGAAGTTGGAAATGAGGTTGGTTCAATAGAGTAGGAGATGGATGAATGAACTGGGTAAGATTGCTTCCATACAGGTTCAGATGTATGGACAACTTATCTATGCTCCATCTTCCTGTGATTGTGGGCTCTGTGTTTAAATTGAGTGTTCGACCTTGCCTCGAGCCTAGAAGATGAGAATTAGCAATTCTGGAAGAGAATATCAAATTATGTAATTTGATTTTACTCTGGCCTCTTCTTGCATGGTGTTGTGTTATCTTATTCTGCTCATAAAACATAAACTTAGAAGTTGAGGCAGGGCATACTTACTTGACCAAGCTGGTAGTGAAAGCACAACAGATGCCATTTGATAGGATAACAAATTTAGGCTGAGTCTATGTTTCTTATTCTTCTTAGGAAGCATAAGGGTGTATTGCATAGTCAGACCATTCTTGCCTGGCCAATCCAACTGTCAGAGTACATTGGATTCTATTGGGGAGGATGGTCAAATTATGATTGCAAATCCTGCAAAGAAAGGAAAGGATATACGTAAATCATTCACATTCAACAAAGTATTTGGAGCATATGCTACTCAAGGTTGGCTCTCTTTTTAGAGTGTTGAAAACCTTTTACATGATTTTAAGGTGAAATCTCTTAAATCATAACATTATTCATGTTGAATTGCAGAGGAAGTGTTTTTGGATACTAGGCCATTGATCAGATTTGTTCTGGATGGTTACAATGTTTGCATTTTTGCATATGGGAAAACAGGTTTTGGAAAGACATACACAATGGTAATAACAACCATCTTCTAGTTAGTCAATTGCAGTTTGAAGCACTGTCTTGCAAAACTAATAAGGTAATGAGTTCACTGCTGAAGAAATTCTTGCCTAGAAATACTTTGCTCTAATTTTTGTGCCTTGCTTGTTTAGACTGGTCCTAACTTCACATTTTTCTGGGGTGATCTTTGCTTCTAGAGCTGAACTGAATATGGACATCAGTCATCTTGTCAATTGTAGGAAAGGGGATTATGATTATATCCTCAGTCATATTTTCCATTGTACTTGCCGAATTCAGTGTATTGAAAGGGAATGATCTGCAAAGAATTTATGCTGCCTACAGTTGAGTGATTGCTTTTTTGGATCCCATTTTGATTTTATTTCATGGTCGAGCTGTTAGGTCGATTTGGAAGCTTTACAATCTAAAATGATCTTAGTTCCATCTTCAAAATTTCTCAACAACACAATATTATGAGGGCTATAATTTAATCGTTGCCATAATATGGTATATCTAATAACGACTGCTCACACAGACATTCTATGAGTTCTGATTATGTGTATTTTGCTTACTTGCAACAGTTGAAGCCTTGCCTCTTTATATCTAGTTAGTTTTGTATATGGTATTGTGTTCGGCTTTGAAATTATCATTGTCTATATCATTGGGCCTTCCTTTCGAAATTTCTTCTTAGATGGAGACTCTATTGTTCATTCAAGACTTCTCCCAACAATTATTCTTAAAACTAAGTAGGCCCTGCCAAGCCAAAAGATTTACATTTGTTCAAGATATTCCCCACTATGATTACTTAACTGCCTGGGCTAGGCACATTTGACACCTGCTGGTGAAGATATGTTATCGCACATTAAAAATATTCTATCACTCCAGCCTGAAATGTAACAAAATTGACAATTCAGCAGCACAAGAGTGCTTCACTTATTTTCAAATATTTGACAACTTAGCAGCACAAGAATCCAGAGGTTTGTGCCAGATAAATCTCACAAAATCAACCTGTAGGATGCTATAGAGCTTATTCTGCACACAACGATTTTTTCAATTTATGCAGAATTTGTTGAAGCTATGTTTTTTAATTCATTCTAAAATTATGGGTAAAACTGAAAAAACAGATTAGCTTATAACCTGTGATCAGTTTTTCTCATACTAACAAAAATTTGATCCCGTAGAGAAGGAAACTGCCTCGGCACCTCAACAGGCAGAAAATGTTTCACATAAGGGTTTTGAATGCTTGCAGCATATTAAGAAAAAATGGCCACATGAATATTTGAGAGGTTGGTTCTTATGCTTTGGCTCCAAAGGAAAGTCTAAAATGCCAAAGGGTCAACTGGTGGAAAGTTGAAAGAGAGAATTTATTTACCTATTAATGCCCTGTCTTGCTTTCAAAAAATTGGTCACAGAGCCCCCTCAACACTTGGTGATGTTCCTGCTGACTCCTAAGGTGATTACAGAGGAAAATTGGGGTTCTTGAATGACGTATTCTAGATATAAAAAAAAAAGAAAGGATACCTTTATATATGAGGTTTTTGTTCAAATGATTAAAATATACAATGAACAAGTTCGGGGTCTTCTTGTTTCAGACAGTTCCAATAAAAGACATCCTTCTTGATCATATGGAGTTGTCTTTCTTGTTTTTAAATCTTTGGATTTCAGTTTCTCATAATAAAATAATCCTTGACTCATAGCACATTGGAAATCCGCAACAATTCACAGCAGAATGGACTCAATGTGCCAGATGCAAATCTAATACCCATTGCATCTACATCTGCTGTGATGGAGTTAATCAACCTTGGACACAAGAACCGTGTTGTGGGAGCAACTACTCTGAATGATCGGAGCAGCCGTTCGCACAGGTTTTAAACACAATCTTCTGAGAATTTAAATAATACTGGTCTCTCTTGAAACCTATCTTCAAACAATAAAAACATTGTTTTGTTTGCAGTATTTTGACAGTGCATGTTCAAGGCAGAGATCTTACTTCTGGAACAATTCTTCGAGGGTTTCTTCATCTTGTTGACCTTGCTGGAAGTGAGAGAGTTGAAAAATCCGAGGCCACCAGAGATAGGTTAAAGGAGGCACGGCATATTAATAGATCACTTTCAGCTTTAGGAGACGTTATTTCTGCTCTTGCACAAAAGAGTTCTCATGTTCCTTACCGAAATAGCAAGCTCACACAACTGCTTCAGGATTCTTTAGGTAACAAATTCAATATTTTCCTTGATGAATAGTTATGGAAGGAAACTACCACTTTTCTCTAGTCTGGGGTGGTAATGATGTTGGACTTTTTTCTTAAGGTGGACAGGAAAAAACTCTAATGTTTGTGCACATAAGTCCTAAATTAGATGCACGTGGGGAGGCAATCAGCACTCTAAAATTTGCAAAGAAGGTCGCAACTGTTGAACTTGATGCTGCACGTTCCAACAAGGAAAGTGGTCAAGTTAGGGAGCTGTAAGAACAGGTTTCTGTTAGAATGATTCTTGAAAAATATGTTGCTTTCTGAATGATAGTCTTATTTGTTCTCCATGGATCAAAAGGACTAAAAACAAGGGATATTTTGGTCTGTTTGTTTGAGGACCTATGAGTAGTTGAAGAATATTTATAATGAATGTTGTCCTCTAGAGCACTCAAGAGTCAAAGGTTTCCTAATATTTGATGTTGCAGATTGCTAGCTTGAAGAATGCACTGGCAAAGAAGGTAGCAGAAGTTGAGCAGAGAATGAGGATTGGTGTCTCACCAATAACTAGGGATTCCAGGAACAATCCTGAAATACAAAAAATGAGGACTAGTTTCTCACCAATGCATCAACAAATGCAGCCATTTTGTGATTATATATGTAAACAATCCAATGATATTATTCGAAAAGTGATAGATATTTTTTTAGGCTTTTAAAAGCTTGCACAATATATAATTGGAACAAACTTTTATTACTAGAAATCAATCAATTACTTATACATACCACTAAAAGTGGAAAAATCTCTATAACCTTTGATCACCTTGAACATCAAGCACACTAAGAACCTTGAAAATGGAGTCTAATAACATCGCCAAAGATCTAAAATTGACAAAGCACAATTTAATGATTATTGATTAGTCAAAATTACCATGTGGGTCAACTACTCATGTCAAAATGATGGTATATTGGATTAGGTGTGGGTTGCACTTTCATTTGAAAGAGTGAACACAACGTGGATAAAGAACATTTACTACACTAGGAACCTTGACAATGGGGTTCTAATAACATGGCCAAAAATCCAAGAAACCTGACTAGGTTGGCCTTAGCCTAAAATAGTCAATATTGAAAAAGTACAATTTCTTGACACCTTTAAAGGGTTCATGGAAAATATATAACATACTCTATTCACATTGCAATTGAAAAGAACTCTCAAAACTATTTTGGATTTTTTAAAGGTAATATGGCTTGCCATCCATTGAAAGAAACATTAAAACACTCTCAAAATGATTCACTATAGGTTGTTTAACAGGTGACACTCACACAACATCTGGAATAAATAACCTAGGCACCTTAAAATAAAGTATTCTTTCAACTTTTGAGATGGCAGGTTGATAATTAGTGTTGCAACATTCTTTCACTAGATCCACTATTTTGCAACCAGTCAAAAGTTTACTCCCATTAATTTGTTGTTCAACCTATTTTACGCTCTTAATAGGACTAGAGCCTTTAGTGAGAGTTGATGGTTTAGCAGAACAAATCAAAGGAAGAATCTCATTTGCACCCTCACTTGTCAAGATATTTTTAACATATGAAAATCAATAATTTGCAACTGTTGTATTCAAATAAGCCACACATTGATTTTGTTGGACTTCCCAATAAGGATATGAAACATTTTCTCTAGTTGTGGACAAAAAATCACATTGCGCAGGTATGGTGCTAGTGAGATCCAACACTAAACTACCATTCCACTTACTATATATGTTGCTGCTTTAAAATATTGAAAGCACAAAGCCTTGATATGACTGGGACAGTTGAATTTCTAAAGAAAGGGTGTAAGGGAGAAGGAGAAAGCACTGGATTCAATGCATCAGGAGAAACACTAGGGGAAGAAGGCACAAGAAGAAAATTTATTTATGCTTCCTTTTGGATTGCATCTGGATCAATTGAAATGGGTTGCTTTGTATCTCTGGCATTTGGTTTTGCCTTTGATTTTGGCATTGATGGTAATCTTACCAAACAATGGAATGCATCTCATTTATGTTAGAGGCGAGTGCATATGTATGGAACAATCATCCCCAGTTGTAGCTTCAGGTTCTTATGTTGTTTATGCTTGAGCTGTTGAGTAAAATTACAATTAGTTTGATAACCAATTGGGACATGAAGGGAAATATGGGTGGTGGGCCATGGAGGTATGCTTGATCAGGGCACTTATTTTATGCTGAAGGAGCTAAGGATGTATCTAAATATTTATCATATTGTATGTATTTTCCACTTCATAGTTGCATTCACCATAATAGTCTTCATGTTGATAGGTCTTCTACTGAAAATACTGATCTTGATCAGTTTGTAAAAATGTCTTTTGTTTCCAATGAGGGGATGATAAAGTGGAAAATGTTGGCACTGAATCTAGAGATTTATATGTCTTAGATTAGTGATACATTCTCATTTGAAATTGGAGAAAATAATGTTCCCATTGGTGAGGGTATTTATGGCTTAGTCAATTTCACCCAATATGGTGAGATAGACAAAAAAGTTGGATGCTAGAAACCCTTTCAAACTAGCCAATCAAGTGAAGTGATTCAGAGAAAGGCTTCTAAAAGATGCCAAATTCTTTCCACCCATATATTATTTACAAAAATATTAGTAAATATCATATTATGTTTCTTATAATCTATGCTAAGATGAACTACCAGAGAAGTAGAGCAGAGCAGGTGGTGTCAATTGACCGAGTCCACCAATGAATAATTTAAATTTAAATTTGAGTGTTACCCTAATCCCTGAAATCGTATTTTTAAATTGTCTGAATTGAGTGAACAGATGAGTTAATTAGATCCGAGTTAGTACTAACCTTGAAGTGACAAGGCCTTCGGTCCTATCACTGCCATCCTGTTCATATTCTACCACCCAAAACACACCTGGAACCCTGTAATCAAGTAGTAGTGGTAGCAGAAGCCAGCAAAGAAAAGTAGTGCCTACTTTTGCTGTTCACACCCGATAAGTTTAACAGTCTTTATGGGGCAAGAGGTATGCAAGTTGAAAATTTTATTATTATGGATGCTCTACCCTGAGCACAAAGACCGTGCAGTATGAATAGAGATATATAGACCTGAAGCTGAACTCTCAAGCTTAGCAAGTTATCCAGCGTGTATATATATATATATATATATATATATATATCCAGTGCTCTTTCACTGTGTTTACACCAATCCCAATATGAGAAGGGTGAGCACTTTTTTAGAAAAAAAACCTCTTTTATTCTTTTTTTGAGGTCTGAGGGTTTGGCTGTTTTTCTTGGGTTTTGATTTAGTGGGGTTTTTTATAGCAAAGTTTGGTGTGAGAGCTTGGCTTTGGCTTAAATATTTGCTACCCATTTTTATGCACACGAGGGCTGTTCAGTGGCCTCAAAACCTTCTACCCCAAGTGGATTTCACCACTTATTTTCCAAATGATTAACCAGTCATCAAAGCCCAAGGAGAAGATTTTATTTTGAATTTTTTTTCTTCCCATGTTTTTAAGGTTGTGCAGGCTCAACTGTTGAAGTGGTCTCTCAACAACTATTTTTTGTTTGGTGTTCTTACTTGAAGAACAAGGCTGCAGAACTGTGCTAGAGAATGAAATATATGAATAACTGGCTTGCCTTCTCTCTGTCACCACACTTAGCAATTGATGTTTCAGCTTCTGCAGATCAGTCTACACAGCCACAACAATTATATTCAGTGCCCACTACTTTTAACTTCTTTTAGGCTGCTCAAATGCCCTGTTCTACTCTCACTTATCAGAGCTATGGAGTTAACAGTGAAACCGGGGGAAACTCATTCTCTGCACCAATGCCCATTGTCTCACATAAGGCTAGCTCTCCTCTAACATAAGGTAGGAATCCATGATAAGCCTACAGATCTGTCCTTCAAATGCTAAAAAAACAGAATTTCAAAATGATATTGTTTTTGTCTTTTAAGATTTGAAATGGAAAGCTAGGCAAGACCTAGTTCCTAATCCCTGGGCTACAGACTCTAGGCAACAAACAGAACTTTAAAATTGATGAAAAATATATGAGTCATCACAAAAAAACCACACAGAAAGTGTTATCAGTCAATAATATATCCAATAAATATGTAACAATGCTATCTCCTAATAGATGGAACATTTGAAGACAATGTGCTCCCCCAACTTGATCTCTTGTAAATCACATAGCTGAAAATTCCATTTGAGGTGTGTGATGCAGTGACCTATCTCAAACCAAAGCTAGTGGGAGCCCACTCTGAATGAAACAAGGGGAATCCCTTAGCTACATAAAGCACTCAAAATAATAAAATGGCATATTCAAGCTAATGCCCTCAAGGAGGGAAATCCAAGTGATTTGGATGTAGTTTGTAGATATGCTCTCTAATATCCTAGGTTAAGTCACATTTATATAGTAGGAGCTGACCTAGAGTGTCCAAATATTACCTAAAAAGGGCAAGTTGATTGATAGAAACAACCACTAACTGAAGCAATTAAGAAGAACCCACAACAACTACACCAAGGAGGGGTCTATTGAAGAAATAACCTGAACTCCACCTAGATGATAGATTGAGGAATTGCATGTTAGAAGCAGATGAAGCATCATGATAAAAGGTTTTAGAATCACTCTATCCTATCCCAATCAACCCAAAGCAAGGCAGGTCCCCAGACCTTGAATCCATAACGGGTCATGGCTCTAATGATCATGTCCAAAGAGGTGCATCTTGAATAAAATAGATAAAATATATTTGTTAAAATAAACCATTCTTTGGCTAGAATGATAAATTTGTGGAATGAGCATGGGGTGTCCATTGTCTCTAATGTATGGACCAATGTAAAAGGAAAGCCATTGATAAGTGTTTTGGTTGTGTCGGTTAGTGGTGCAATCTTCCTATCAACATATGATTATTCAGACAAATTCAAAACCGGCATTAACATTGCAGAACCATTACTTGCAATAATTGAAAAGACTGGGCCATACAATGTCATATAGGTCATCGCTGATAATGCTGCTAACTGTAAGGCAGCAGGAGCAATTATTGAGGATAAATACCCCAACATATTTTGGTCTAGGTGTTTGGTTCACACAATGAACCTTTTGATGAATGATATCATTAAAAAAAAACAACCTCAATTCAAATGGCTTGGTGATTTGTACAAGAGAGGTAAAAAATGATAAAATTTATTACAAATCATAGTAATACCCATGGGTTTTTCTATACTCACTCCAAATTGGAGTTGTTGAAGATAGAAAAGACTATATTTGCTAGCTATTACCTCACCTTCAGGCGCCTTTTGAAGGTAAGAGAGTCATTGGCTACAATGGTATCAAGCCCACACTGGCAGGTATTAAAGGACAGGGCAGCGACAATAGTTGATAGGCAAGGTTTCGAACATGTGGAGGAGACCGCCCTTGACCCTTTGTTTTGGGCACATGTGAGGGAAATTTTGAATTTCACCAAGCCCATTTATCACATGATTCGGTTTGCAGATAAAAATAAACCAGTGATTGGGGAGGTTTATGAGCAGATGGACAGCATGTTGGGCCAAATAAAATATGTTGTTAAGGATAATGATCCCAGCTTGTATGCTATGATTCATGACTGTATGTGTGCACGGTGGAATAAACTCAATGTTCCACTACATGCCTTGGCATATATCCTTATGCCAAAATATTACTCTCCATCTTGGTTGGGCCAACTTGCACCTGGAGGTGGGGTTAGGATCAAACCTCACACAGATCCAGAGGTACAAGAGGGGTACATGAAGGCATTAGACAAGTTGGTACCTGACAGGGAGGAGTGTGCTAGATTGCGCCTTGAATTAGGAAAATACTTCAGTTGCACTGCTAACTTTGGTTCTTTCCATGCAATGGAAGACAGAGACAGATTTGATGCTCTCACATGGCGGGTAGCATATGGCGGCATGGGACTTTTTCCAAAGTTGGAAAAAAAAGTTCTCTCACAGGTTGTGAACACTTCTTCTGCAGAGAGGTGTTGGAGCACCTACAACTTCATACATAAGGTGAGAAGAAACAGGCTGAATGAAAACTGAGTTGAAAGCTTGGTTTATGTGGCATTCTAAGTCACCTAATACGGGGATATAAGGATTCGAGGAATCAGATTCGGGTACGGTGACCCCCAGAACAGGATACTTTTGGGATACGATACGTTGTATATTATTTTATTAAAAATATATGTATATTAATATATTAAAAATTAGATATTTTTTACACAAATTCATACATAATTCATTGATTCAAACATAGATACATCATACTCATGAGTCATACATGATCATTGATCATTGATACATTGATACACCATACATGATACATTGATACAATTGTAAAATTTACTCAGAAAGACAATATTGAAGATAGTAAGATAGTGTAGTTTTCTCATTAAGTCATCAAAATCAAAATGTGTTACATAAGTACACTGCCAATGGCAAATAGAAATAGAAAATACAAAAAAACTACAGTCTACAAGACTACAAGCCTAAAGCCTCAATGAGTCAGAGACTTAGAGTCAATGAGTCATCAATCCTCATCATCATAATCAGCATCACTGTCCTCATCCTGATCATCATGCTCACCACTGCTCTCCTCTGCCTCTGATGCATCCTCCTCCTCTGCCATCTCTGCATCTGCTGGTGTGGAGGACGACACCTCTACTCCATCATCAAATGTGACAGGCTCTAGCACTGGTGCATTGAGATCCAAGTTGGCCAATTCCAACTCAACACTGTTGTCCAGACCCATATCATCAGGAAATACATCCCACATCTTTTTCTTTCCTTCAACCAATCCTCCCTCTAACTATAGATGAGACGAAGGTTGGTGTGCACATACACCATTGTCTCTGCCCTGGACTGCTCAAGCTTGCTCTTCTTCACACTATACAAATTCCCATATGTGCTCCAATTCCTCTCACAACAAGAGGATGAAGTCACCTGAGAGAGGAGCCTCATGGCTAACTGCTGTAGAGGAGGGCTTATTGCCCATGAGTTTCCAACCAAGAATAGGGCTTCTTAGCCCCCCTATCTCAAATCACATCATAGCCTGCAAATCACCCAATGCCAGTGGAAAAATCTGCAAAGGCATCCTCCACCTCATCAAGGGATGTCCTATCTTGAAAAATCCTCCGCAATGCATCTTTCCTCCCCTGTGAGATTTCACCATCCATGTGAAGAGGGAATCTGCGGGAAGGTCCACCATTCCGCCACTCATGGTTGTAGTATTTTGGGTTCAAGGAGTGAGCTAAACAATGTAAAGGTGTGCAATTATTGTCCCATATGCTGACAAGAATATCCTATATGACGGTGAAGAAGGCCTCAAGTGATGTCTCATACTCTGGGCACTGACTCTGTAAAACAATGGTCCTCACAGACTCAATCATGGAATCCCATCCCTCATAAACCTCTCCTAGGATGGGTTGGTCTGTATCTGCAAATCAGAGCAAGGAAATGATAGGCTCCATGATCTTAATAACTAGATCTACCTTCTCCCACCATATATCATCCAACACTGTGTCCTTCACCTTCTTTGAGGCTGTTTGATCCGTCTTTCTCCAAAAAGACCAAAACTATGAAATAACCATGGACCCAAAAGCGGTCTTGACCTCCCTCAACCTCTTCAACATGATGAATGAAGAGGAAAACCATGTATCTGCAATCTTCAACAATGATAGATTTTTGTACTCCTTGTAGATAGTGAGGGCATTTGTATGGTTTTGTACAAAGTTTCGGATATGTCGTGCATCCTCAATAATGGCTCCAATCCAAAGCACTTCAAAAGCAATAGATTTCAGTGCCAAGTTCAATGAATGGACAATGCAAGGTGTCCAAAATACTTGTGGATATTTTGCTTCCACAATCATGCCAGCGGCCTTGCAAACAGGTGCATTATCTGTAATGATTTGCACACAACAATCCACACCTACATTTTCAATAACTTTAATAAACAACTCACCCATATATTGTGCATCCTTGTACTGTCCAAGTGCATCCACTGATTTCAAGAAAAATGGACCATTCAAGGATGACACCATGAAGTTGATGAGTGTGTGGCGTGTTGGATCTGTCCATCCATCAGAAACAATGCTAACCCCAGATGTTGGCCATGCTGATTTAATAGGCTCAAGCATTTTGTCCACCTCTTTCTTTGCCTTTGTCAACAATGTGGTTCTGAGCTTCTCTGACCCAGGAGGCACATACCCTCATGGAGCCCCATGACTAAGAGCTCGACACATCTCAATAAATAGAGGTGACCGTGCAACATTAAAGGATATGAAGTTCTGATAGAAAAAAAATGAAATGGTGAGATCAAGCTCTTCCCTCTTCTCTTTTTGGAAAATCTTGTCCATTGGACCAACTGCAGTTGCCTTTCTCTTTGCTGATTCTCCCCTACTAAAAGTCTTAAAAGGGAACTTGTTGCTTCTTTTCCTTAAGAATGGAAGGGGGTCATCATTCTTGTTTTTTTTTAATTTTGTTGCTACATTTGCCTCACCAATACCCTGCTCTTTCTCCAATTCCTTCCTCTTTGGCGATTCAATTGTTGTACAACATTTAATGCCACAACCTGGAATACCCAACAAATGAACTTTCACACGGAAATATGTGCAAGTGAACTTGCCATGGCAAAAATTGCATTTCCATGAACAATTTCCTCCTCCTCCTTTTTTTGCTGCCCCTTCCTCTCTTGTCACATATTTCCACAATGGGTATTTGGGGTCAACAATTTGTTTTCCCTGCACAATTGAAGTTTTTTTTGCAGCCCCACTTCCAATGGATGGAATACTTGCAGACCCTGATGAAAGAGGGACAGGTGGGGCATCTCCAATGGGGACATTCTTCCCCTTTCTTTGCCCCTGTCTTGCTACCTTTGATTGAGCCATGAATAAGGTAAAAAATAAACAAAAATAACCAAATATATAAAACATATGCATATGCAAACACTAACATCAAACTAAATGCAAAATATAGAGGGTCAGTGCACTTACCGGATGCTCGAATCTCTTCAAAAGAACTCCCTTTCTCTTTGCTCACACTTGCTCCTTTGCTCACCCTAGCTCCTTCTCACTTCACAAAATGAAATGGGTGAGAAAGGATGAAGAAAAACCTCAATTTATAAAAGAAACAACACTTTTTTTCTAACCGGCAGGTCCGGTCGTATCCGGTTCACCGTATCCGTACAGGGTACGATCAGGATACGCTGTACCCAGTGAATTTGGGGTGAATTCGATATGAATTCGAATCTGATATGGGGATTCAGGATTCGGTGACCCTTTTGGAAGAATCTGGTTACTTAGTGTGAATTACAACTTGAGGTTGTTGAGCCATTACTGTGATCGAGCAAATGAGGATCAATCATACAGAGTCTGGGAGAACAACCCAGAGGATGATAATTTGGAGGATGGCACGATACATATGGAAGAATTGGAAGTAGAAATTTTTAGGGATGATGATGAAGCATCAGCACCACCACCACACACAGTGCCAGTCCCACCATCCAGTAGCAGTGCGGGTGCCAGCGCTAATGCCAGTTCCAGTTCTCAATATCAAACTATTGTTCCTTTGCAAATTCAGCCTCCACCTTCTAGTCATGGTCGTTGACGTGGTACTCCTGAGAGTACTAGCAGACCACCATTTCCTCGTGGCTCGCACAAATTAGACATTTCTCGTGGGTGTGGAAAGGGGCCAGCCAATAGATAAAATAGATTTGTTGTTTACTAGTCTTTTCTATTTTCTAGTAGTTTTTATCTTTTATAACTTTTGACAGTTGAATAGTTGAAACTTCACTCTTTCATATATTTAATTACAATTTAAGTTTGAAGTTTGAATTTGAAAGGTGAAACTTTGAAGTTGGCATTTATAAGTTTACAAGTCATTATGAATTATGAATATGATGCTTCATGAAAGTTATATGGTGATCAATCATCAGTGAATCAATGATGATAAATGTTATATATTGAATTTTGAAATCAATGAATCAATGATGATAAATGAGATATATCAATGATGATAAATGTTATATATTGAATTTTGAAATCAATGAATCAATGATGATAAATGAGATATATCAATGATGATAAATGTTATATATTGAAATCAATGAATCAATTATGATAAATGTTATATATCAATGATGATAAATGTATATTGAATTTTGAAATCAATGAATAAATGATGATAAATGTTAGATATTGAAATTTGAAATCAATGATGATAAATGTATATTGAATTTTGAAATCAATGAATCAATGATGATAAATTTTAGATATTGAAATTTGAAATCAATGATGATAAATGTTATATATTGAATTTTGAAAGCTTGAAACCTTTAGATTGATGATTCGCGAGACTCAAGAGTCAATATATTGTATGCTTCCAACTTGTGGATGTGGTTGATGAAGATTATAACTTCTAGATGATTGATGTTATATGATTCAATCTATGTTTTTATGTTTTTTATGTCTAATTCATCATTCTACATGTTTTTGTTGACATATATGCATCAAAATATAAAAAATATAATATAATATATATATATATATATAAACGCTCCCCGAAACGCTCCGGACCGGGAGCTTCTAAAAATGGCGCTCCCGCTCCCGCTCCCGCTCCTGCTCCCGCTTCCAAGTAACCTTGGTCCCGTGGTCATGCTATTCCTAGTGGCATCCCATGAAGCATGGAAGATAAGTTTTGCAAGTCAATTTGGGTGATAAAATTCCCAAATAGTCAGGTGACATCAAAATATAATCCAATTAATATCCACTCTAGCTCACTTATTCTCGAAGATACTTCAACAAAGCTTTTTCCACATCATTTAAGTTGCAACAAGGGAGTGACATTATCCACATCACCTTTCCATGTCACCAAAAATCTATGATAAATCCCCCCTGATTGCCATGTTTGTAAACCAATCCTTACAAGTACAAATCAAATCATAAAGGGATAAATAGGACAGCATTCAAGGATCATCCACACAACATGCATAGGAGAGGTCCAAGTGTACATAAGCAACCCAAAAACTGCCTCAAGAGATATGACCAATGCCTTAGAAAACATGAAGTGCCTCAAACAATATGAGAGGGCCTTGGGAAACATGAAGGTACCCAAAAATAAAAATGCAACCAACTCGTCCAGGACAAACTACCCTACTTATCCAAAAAAAATATTATGGTACCGCTACTAAAAAGAGGGGTAACATTGCCAACAAAAACCTTAAAATCAACCCCCCCTCCCCCCCCCCAAAAAAAAACAACAAAAAAATGATGATATTAGTAACAACCTAACTTGTTTACAAAGTTAAAATTACAACTTGTTTGAAATTGTGGCCTCAACAATTAAATACCATTGTAAACAAAGACCTTGAAATCAAACCTTGAGTCAAAAAGTGGCGTTACTGTGAGCACTTGCAAAAAGTGGTGTTACTGTGAGCACTTTCATTTTCACTTGAAGGTTAAAATTATGACTAGTTTGATATGGAGGGCATGATAGATGGGCCCACTACAATCCAAAACCTCAAATTTAAAACTTGAATCACAACACATCATTACCTCCAACACCATCTTTTGTGGGGTGCCTAAAGTTACAAAACTAAGGAAACAATTTTCTTTTAAATTGAAAAAAAAATTGGACCTTTCAAATTAAAAATTAAAAATAGAAATGATTTTGAATGTAAATATTAAATTTTTTTTTAATAAGTGGAGAATTTATTGTGGAGGAGAGCTTGATGACAGAAACCCTTATCGTCGCAACCCTCTATACTATTTTTTCTTCCATGATCCAGTTCGAACACCATTGTTGTTGCTCTGGATCGTCACCACCATGATGTTGTCCCTAATGCTTGGTCATTTTTCACTGAAATATTCATCCTGTGAATTTTTTTTCTATTGTTGGCCTAGATCTTACAAAGAGATTTGAAGGGGTTGGGGTGTAACAACTACATAATCTTCATTTCTCTAGTTTCGAGCCTCTCTTTTCTACGGTTGACCTAGATCTTGCGAACGAAGTTGAGGGGGGTGGGGTGTCGCAACTCTATAGTCATCTTATCCCCAATTCATGCCCTTTTTTTTCTGTTCCAGTGGAGGTAGGCTTTATGGGTGCAAGTTCATGGTGGTTCTTAAGTTGTCTTGGCTAGGTTTATCCTTTCATGGGTGTTTGATGTTGTTGTTGTTGCAATTGTTGTCATCTACCAATTGTTTCTGCCACAATTTTTATGGGGTTTCTTGGGGTTTCTGGGCAGAATGTGCCCAAGTTTCTTTTAATGGGCTGTTCAGGATTTCTTTATTACTTCTTCTAGGTTTTGGCAAGCCTATGTTCTTATCCTCTTAGTTTTCCTCAAACTTTTTCCTAGGATTTTATTTCTCTAGGGTTTTTTGGGGATTTTTGGGGGGCTATTTGGGGATCCTATGCCCGATTTTTTAAAGATGTTTCATTTCGATTGGAGGAATGTGAACTATGGAGCTTTGAGATCTTTTTTTTGGTAGGCCTTTTGGCTAATGTGATTGTTATGCCCTCGTGCATTTGTAAAATGTAATTTTTTCCATGTTTTCAAGTTGAATAAAATTATGATTTTTTCTTCAAAATAAATAAATGGAGAATTTATTAACAAAAAAATTATTCTATATATATATAAAAATAAAAAGCTAAAAAGTTAAAAGACTTGTATAAATTTCCTACTATTCTCTCTCTCTCTCTCTCTCTCTATATATATATATATATATATCTAAAAATTTAAAAGGCCTATATAAATTTCCTTTGGCCTAGCAAAGGACGCAATGAAAGCATCCCCTAATAAAATGGGATAGACTTGTTCTCCCCAAAAAAATGGCAGTTGGGGGTTCAGAAATATTGTTCTCTTCAGCAAAGCACTTGTAACCTAGAACCTTTGGTGGCTAATTCATAACACATCCCTCTAGGGGAAAACTCTCAAATCCAAATATCTCCCATCCTCCACATTCGTGGACTAGATCTACTCACCAAGGAAATCTAGAAAGGGATCAAATGTCTAGAATACTTCATACTAGCCTTCCCTCTCATTGGAGAATGGTCTACATCACAAATTGGTAATCGTGTAAGTGTGAAGCTAGGATTAGATCCATGCATGGGATTAGTTGATGCCTATAGATTATCAAACAAGCTCACTGAGCACTTAAATTAAAAGTGGTGTTATGTCCTCACAAATGCAAAAGAACAATCCCCCTTGGCATGGGGGCCTACAAGATGGAAAACTTTCACAAATTTTCACCTTGTAGGACAAGATGTTGTAGAATGGGAAACATGTTTCAATCCCCTCACTACAAATATCATCAAACTTTGGAAGGAGATCAATGTTAAGCTGTTATTGTCAAAAAATCCCAACAATGGGGACTTCACTAAAAATTGGGCTACGAGTCTCACATTGATTCCCTATTTCCTAGGGAAACACACTGTCGATGGAAACCTATACAAAAAATACAAGCATCCCTAAAATATAAAACTACACTTTGGCTAGCATTAAATAAAAAACTTTTAACTTGGGACAATCTCATGAATATGAACTAGGAAGGTCCTAGTTTATACTATTAATGTGAATATTCATCAAAGAGAATTGCACACTTAATTATCTCCTGTGCATACACAATGCAAGTAATCAACATGGTAGTGTCATAATTGCATACAAATGGCTCGTGGTCTTCCATAAGTTTGGCAAACAATCTCATGACATGGCTGGAAAATAAAGACAACTTCTTCCATGGGCATCCCCACTATTTTGGTAAACAATATTTGGTAGGCTAGGAACAAAGTTATCTTCAACACTCGAAACATCCTTCTAGAGATCACAATGGGTTTAGTGGTAAAATTATGCATGAAACATAAAGCTGATCACAAGCCATAGAGGAGGTGCATCCTAATCATGTGCCCTCTTACAGAGCAGCTTAAGGGCACCTAACACAATGTGGTGTTAGTTTGGTTTTATTTATCACTCAATCACATGATGTACCCATATGGTATCGCTCTTAGGCAAGGTGCAAACAACCATTCATAATTTATTGCATTGTGCACCTTGGTATAGTTTTCTTCATTAAAATTTGTTAAGAAAAATCAAGTAATGGTCCATGGGGGATTTGAGGCTTTCTATCTATTGAGGAAACAATAAAATCCAAATCGAGAATATCTACCTTCACTATAATCTTCAAGACATAAAGGACACTCTCTTCTCTTTTGAATGGATCTCTTTCACACATATGTTGCATGAACTCAATTCCACTGCTGATGGGCTCTCCAAAATTGTTGTGGAACTCCTGGAGGTTCCCTTCCTCATCTATGACCTCTCGAATGGTGTGGAACATGGACAAAAGGTCATACATGCTTAACGTGACATTTACATTTATACTTTGTCTTTAATTTTTTTGTTTTCCTTGTTGTTTTAATATGCCACAATCACAAATTTTGTAGATGATTTTCTGAAATTTTTGTGACTCTCCATATTGCACATATCTTAACAAACACCTAACGACCGTCGTGTGTCCCAATTCTATGCATTAAAATTTCCAAATAATCTAAAACACCATGAATATTTTCAATTGGCGCGAATTCTATTCCCTGGGTCTCGCAAGTTGGAAGACACTGAAAGGAAGCTTAAGGGCACTAAAGGGGAATATAAGCTAGCCCTATTAAAAGTCATTTCTCCTTTTATCCATTTAGACAGTTAGGTGGATAGTTGACCTCATATCCTGCCCACCTCCTTGAAAGTCAGCTCGTGGATAGATATATTTTTTATTGAAGGAAGATAGGTCTATCTACGTGGCTATCAGTGAGAGTGAACATTCAATAGGGCTGTTGGGTGGACAATTGGCTATAGTATATATCTTGCTTACCCAGATCTAAGGTGAGGAACTAATAGCCAGCCCAGCCAACCCAACGATTGTGCCACTACCGAATTGTGCTGCTACGCTTATGGCTTTCCTCATGAAATAAATAACCAATCCATTCAAGGCCTTTGTCAATGTCTCTATGACGAGATCATATGTTAAAGAGATCTATTCTCTTTGTTGTTCATGGCAGCAAGTAAATATTTATGGTGGCATCATATAGGAACAATTAGAATATGGCTCGCTAGTACTACTGGCTTGGTCTTGCTGGCTGGGAACATGCTATAGTTCGATCCTCCCAGGGGGGTTGGATAAACGGATAGAGACCTGACGAAAACAGATTACGTCGGAGGGATTTACTGGGGGGTGTGGGGGGGGGGGGTGAATGCAGGATTAGGGATTGAAAGTGCTTATGGGAACCAGTGACAGAATGATTGGTGGCAGGAATAAACTTAGTGGAGGAGCGCTAAGCTTCTCTTCTGAGGAAAGTAGTAGGAGGGACCCTAAACAAATAGAGGGGGTCGAATCCCTATGAAGGGCAAGACCTATCGAACGTATCAACTGGATCAACTACTGCTATCTGACTGTGGACCAATAGAATCACATCTATATACAACCACTTCATCTAAATTTAAGTAAAAAGGAATCAAATCCCTCCCTATCCTCGTTGTAGATGATCCCTCCAATCTTTGGGGCCATCACCCCCACTAACCAGCCTTTCATTCCATACTTACTCGTTATGCCTCTCGTATTGATTGATTCCCAACTCGGGGAGAATTCATTAAGGCCAGCCCAAGCCCAACAGGTCAGCATATTGACCCAGGAACTTCTCATCTATCGATCACCCCCGCAAGCAAATAATTCCTTTCATTTTCGTTACAGGAGAGAATGGAAAGGATCCAGACCATGAGGGAAATGAATTAACTACTTGACCGAGCAGTCTTGAACGATTATGAATTATAGGAGGGAGATGACATGTTTTAAATATTGATTCTTGTGCATTCATTTCACCAAGAAATCACTAGCTCTAATACACACAAGATATGAATACAAGAAAATAGAGGGGAGAAGATCCATCCCATCCCTATGACTACCTTTCATTCTTACTAACCAGATACATACTAACAACTACCCAGGGAAAATAAAATAATTTACCTTCTATAGTTAGGTGGTTAAAATGCCATGAAACCCTTGACCGTTAGCCATGATATGAGAATGCTTTTGGTTTCTCCCTCGACCTCAATCAGTGAGCAGCATCCATAATACTCAATGAAACAAAATTATACCAACGCCTTTCTCCATAATGATGGCGGTCTCTAATCTTCACCCACTTCATCAAACCGGGTGAAATCTGCGCAAATTTGTTACAGATTCGTGCAATCCATGTAAAAAATTTTGTGATGATAAGAGAAGAGAACAACCTCTCTTGCAATTCAATGTACAAACTTCAAAATATTTTTTCTTTTGGATGCTATAGACAAAAATCAGATAAATGTCTAGTAAGACAGACATTTAATATGGGGTTATGAAACCATTGTCTACATGACAAGGATATGTATATTCAAGTGGCTTGCAGAGCCAAATCTGGAAAATTTGCACCCATTTTTAGAATTTACAACATTCTTAGTAGTTAAAAGGTTTACGGTGTATCCCAGATGCTCTAGTGCTGAGGAGATTTTTTCCTAGTTGCAAGATTATTTGGGTTTGACAACGCTAATTGGAAAACTTGTAGCTGAAATTTAGTAAGTTGTAAGTTACATAAAATTCCCCACTTTGCAGAAAATGGATAAAAAGACCGCAACAATGACATTATAAACACAATTGAGCAGACTATGGCCAAAAACTACTTTACTTTCTCAGACATGGGTTCAAATCCCCCAAGGACGTGTATCCACATTGGCATGACCAACAATGCTAACACATTATAAACGAACAAAATACCACAACTCTTCCTGAACAGGAAATTGTATTTATCTTATTATAAAATATAACATGAATCCAAAAATTCCTAAATTTCATTAGTAGCAGGCATATCTGACCAACATGAGAATACACGTATTTTAATTTCTGTAACACTTTGAATGGAAATAAACCAGGCGGATTAGTAGAAATTATTAATTTATCTTCATAACAGAAAGATAAAACTATTAAAGTCTTAAACGAAGATCTTACCCATTGATTCACTGCAACTCCCAGTGTCATCAATCCAAAGATCGAGTTGAACCCTCCAGCCTGCCGCACTTTGGGCTATATGCCGCTGCTCTTTCCACTTAAGCCTTTCCCATATTTTATTTCTGAAATTACCCTAGAAAATGACCAAACGTTTGGGGAAATCCTCTCCCAGAATGTCTAAGTCTGAATCATAGGGTATGGAGAGAAAATACCTGGAATCCATCAATACCCTAAAAATTGGTTGAAATCGCCTCAATTCTGAAGAAAACCCAAAAAATTGTGCCCGAACCACTTATTACTGACGCCAAGGTATAGACGGCTGATAAAACTAGACAATACAACCCCATAACATTGTAAGAAAAGTACTCGGTTAAGATTCCTTTGAAAATATCAACGATCCGGTCATGGCGCCATCTAAAATTTGAATAAAAATGGGGGGTCTATCCATTCGATGGTTTATATTTCACTAAAAATAACCATGTTTCCCTTACAACCTCTAGAGCTTAGTTTGAGTGGCTGGGTAAAATATTGTCTACGTTTAGCTTTAGAGCTTAGTTTGAGTGGCTGGATAAAATATCATCTACGTTTAGCTTTGAGGTTGTGGTGAGCTTTGTGATTGTATTCTAACGTGTAGTTGTTAGGTCCCACAAGTTCTAAGGTTTATTTTCGGGAGGATTATGTATGTCTTTTTTTTATTAGCCCAAATAAATAATGTGTAAAATAAAAAGTATGTATATTGATAAAAGTTCTTTTATAACTCAGTGGTTTAGTAATGTATAAAATAAATATGATTTGTGTGTTAAATATTTGGAATAAAAAATACGTATATTAAAAATAATTTTAGATATAAAGAAGTGAAATTTATATAAATATAAATAATATTATTAAGAATCAATTTAAATGTACTTTTTTTTATTCTACTATACACTTCATCAAGAGATAACATCTCATCATGCAGTCTTTACATGTGTGTTATTTAGAGTAAATTTGATTTTGAAGTGAACACTTGTTCATGAGTAGTCTATGATACTTTTTCCCACTAGGCATAGAAATATTATGCAATTCGTGAAGGAGAAATAAGCATGGGTATCAGTAGTAAGGTTGTGCAAGGTCAACCAAAACACTTTTCATATGTATGGCCCTATGGGGGTGGTGGACTCGACAATAATCATGGACGCTCCATGCCAGGGTGGCAATACTATGGGGTGTGCACGACTCACTACTGTAGGTGCCCATGGGGGTTGTGGAGGACGTAAGCAAGGGGCTAGCAAGGGTGGGGATTCGATGGTTCAAAAGCAGAGTCGTCAAGGTGGAGGAGCCCGTGGTGGCAAGGGGAATCGTGGGTTTGATCGCTATGAGGTAAATGAGGGGTAGGGTATCTAACATTGTTGCTTGGAGAACTGTCATGCACTTATCAACAACTTGATGGAAAATATGGACACGAATGAGAGAATTTTAACACTGTAGATGGATTCAGAGACCCCTATAGTGAATGTAACATTTCAGTATCAAAATTGCAATTTTCCATTTATGGAGTTACACAATTAAAAATTACCGACATAGATGACTAATTCATATACTTGTTGTACTTGTTATTTGGTCATATTTTTATTCTTGGACTATAATAGTCATTTACATTCATCATTCTTAATTTTTTCACTTATTATCTAGTCATATATTTTAATCTTGGACTAAATTAGTCATTCAAGTTAGTCGCTTTTAGTTTAGTCACTTATTATCTAGTCATATATTTTATCCCAAGACTAAATTAGTCATTTAAGTTAGTCGCTTTTAGTTTAGTCACTTATCATCTAGTCATATATTTTATTCCTAGACTAAATTAGTCATTTAAGATAGTCGTTTTTAGTTCAATCACTTAAAATTGCTCAAATTTAGTAGTAATTCACTTGAAATAATTGCGGTGACTAACTTTTTTAGTCACCTGGTAATTAATTTCATCGTTTTTTACTAGTGGCCTGTCTACAGCACTGTTTAGTGCATTGACTGTCTCCAGTCGGAGATCTCGCCCTTAACCCCGGGGGACTTTGAGTGCCTACTGAGGCAAGGTTGGTTTTTCAACATTTTGTGAGTCGTTTTAATGGTTGGGTTTGTTGCGGAGCTGGAGCTTAGAGAGACTGTGCAGTCACTGGGAGACAGGACACAGTCCACTGTGGAGGAGCTTTGGATTGGGGTTTCTGTAGGTGATTTAGCCAGGATTTTGAGCAGAGGGTCAGCCTTTACCCATAGGAGGCTTTTGGCGAAGTTTGAGGCAGTATTTAAGCTGTTTCCATCTAGCCACTGCGCAGAGCCTTGGAGGCCAGCGTAATTCACTGGGGAGGCATTTTCTGGTGATTTTCGGGGTTGGCCATTTTTGGTATGGTTTCTGGATTTTGTCTGAGTTGTTGAGGAGAGGAGGTTTGCCAATTTTCAGCTTATTCCGACAAGGGGATCAGCCCCTAGTCTTCAGTCCATTCTAGTAGTAGCAGCTGCACGGTAGTTTTCCAATAGCTGGGACGCAGTTCATAGAGCATCCATTTTCGATATTCTCTGAGAGTGTTTTCTCACTTTCCTTGAGAAATATTAGCCTATTGTACTTCATTATATCTCTTAGATTAATAAAATGGATCAGCATTTCCTCTCTATGTTTTCTGGATGAGTTGTCGTAGTTGTCGTATTCTCTTTCTATGATATTATATGTCTGTTGCACTATTATTATTTTTTAGCATTCTAGTTCCATACCAATTGGTGCGTTTATCTTTCACTCTTAGACAGAGTCTAGAAAGGGACAGGTAGCCTCTGGATCTCGTCCTCTCTTCAGAGGCAGCATATCCGGTAAATGCCCTCCCAGTCTATCTTTGGTTGGATTTTTCCGTGTTTTAGAGATATCCCCGAAACGGGATATTACACCTGTCTTTATAATATAAGAACGTTTTACCTTGATAATTTCATCTAAGGTTTCAGATCCTTTAGCAAATCTAAGATTCAAATTCTTTACTTTCTCAATTTTTTTTCTTAGACTTACTATTTCACATTCTAATTTCTCATTGTGTTTCTCTTTTTCTTGTTGGGAAAGATACTGAGAGGGGGGGGTGAATCAGTATCTTTATCGGTCAATCAAATTTTTATTTTCTTTTCTCAAAAACCCATACGCTACTTTACAGAACAAAACTAGCATATGTACGCGGATATCCTTAAGGAAACTCGTGTATGCTCAGATCTCTTATTATGCAAATAATTCTTATCTTAGATTATTGCATCATTCATTTATTAGATGTTAGTAAGCAGTAAACATGTACAGTAAGAACAGAATAAATCAGCCCACATAAGCATCACACATGAACACCAGGATTTTAGGTGGAAACCCAATTCGGGAGAAAACCACCGCTGCCGTCGTCTCAGTCCTCAATATTTATTATAAATAAAACATCTTACAACTATGTACTAGCACAAACTCATACCAGCACACAGGCACCCACCTAAAGAAGGCTAAAACCTTCTTCTTTTTTACCAGCCTCTCCTAGAAGGGAGCTACAACCCCTTGCTCTCGTTTACCATCCTCTCTTGCAAGGGAGCCACTACCCCCTGCACTCGTTTACCAGCCTCTCCTGGAAGGGAGCTACAACCCCCTCACTGAAGGCTTCGATCTTCAGCACCTCTGCGGACCACGTTTCATCAATTTTCAAATTGGATCCAACCGCTTCAACACAACCCTTCACTTATTAACAATCATATCTTGCCCATTGCTTCCAACAGAACAGTGAAATCACTGTAACCAAAATATCAGAGATAACCCAGACTTCAGAATAGATATGCAGAATCAGATTCAACCTTGAGCAACTATAAGTTCAGATACCATACACGCCTTTAGTTAAACAGATCCGCGTATACACGCGCTTTTCAAGAAATGAACCCGCGTATACATCTGTGCATTTTTCAGAATAATTCTAACTGCCCATACACGCCTTTGTTTAAACAGATCCGCATATATACACGCTTTTCACGAAATTAACCTGCGTATAGATCTATAATAGATAAAATTTGTAGAACATACCAGATCTATGAACTTACCCAAATTTCTTCAATTTCTTCAACAGATTTGCGCCAGGTCTTCATTACTTCTTTTCAGATCATCCTAGAGATTCATCAGTTCCAGATCTAGAGATTTGAACCTTCATCATATTCATAGGTGCATCATAGATTCAAATCTATCAATTGAGAAGAGAGTTCAACCATATAGATAAACTTCATAGTGAAGTATTCATTAAAGCCCAGACATTTGCCCCACTTGCACAATGATCTTCTTCTCCTTATATACATTTAGCCTTTTTCAATACCATGAGCCAAAACCACACCACTTCCGATGGTATTCCTGGACAGGATCGAATAGGTAATCCAGCACTTAATACAATGGGTCAATGCCATGGTAATTCCCCCTAGTTTTATGAATTAGGAGCACAATAGGGCATACACGACTTGGCACGTACTTTTCCCCGTACATATGCTACTTCACCTCAACAAACCCGCGTATGCCTTCTGACATACCTTGTTCAACATTATTCTGGCACTTTTTGAATTTCTTTCTTCAGCTACTTCTGAATTGATCTGTAGATATATCAGATTTACATTGTTTTCATCAAGGACAACTTCATCAAGCAGGTTCCATCAAAGTCAATACATTGTGTCACATTGCCAACAATCTCCTCCTTAATTCATCAAGTAGGTTTCCATCAAGGACAACGCCATCAAGTATGATTCCATTAAGTACAATAGGTTTCCATCAAGAACAATTTCATCAAATAGGTTTCCATCAACTTTATCAAGTAGGTTGCCATCAAGGACAACACTCTTCATCATATTGCCAACAATCTCCCCTTTGGACTTGATGGCAACCATGATGGTGTTTGATCATTACAACAAATAGATTCATTGATAATAACCGTTATGCAAACATATGCAAACATCATGATAATAATAACCGTTATGCAAACATCATGATACTATCCCTCTATTCAAACACCATGTCAATCTCCCCCTTTGACATCAAGGGAAAAGGGTGGATCAAAAATCAAGACAAGAGATCTGATGTGCACTGAAGGTACCTTGCTCCCCCTGAATCCATGCTGAATCTTCAAATGATTTTTTGTTTTTTTCTCCAATGACTCTATGACCTTTCCTACCACCAAGGACTCAAACTTACATCAATGATGCAGCTAAGTGGATTTACATATGAGACTCAAATACCCAACCAAGTGGGTTTACACCTTTTGACTCAGCTACCCAACCAAGTGGGTTTACAAATTTGAACAATCCCTTTACATGACTGAAAATTACAATTTACATCATAGTTCATAGCCTTTTCATCAAATTACAAATATGACATTTTATAACCAATACCAATACCAGAAGACCTCAAGAGAGAGATCATATTTCAGAACCATCACAATGCCAACAATGCATTACATTCAGCAAGGCTAATGCTCCCCCTAAAGCTGTGCATCCAATGCATCCTTTCCATATGACAAAAACTTCTTTTTATCTTGTGTAGCCTGAACACGTTCAACAGCAAGAACATCAAGGCATATTCACCCAATAACAGAGAATGAAACAGAAATATAAGAGTTGAAACACCACCAGAGACACCAACTAGCATCAGAGAAACGAAACAACACCTCAGCTTGTGCTGAAGAAATGTTGACCCAGCAAAATTGTCAACAATCACCCATACGCGGTTTTCTTTGTATGAACTAGCGTATATACGCGAGTGTCTTTTAGGAAACCCGCGTATCCAATTTAATCTTCTGAATTTAAGCAGTTCTGATTTTTTGCATAGCAGAGACTACTCCCAGCTTCTGTCTGAGATATTCGAATGCTTCCCTAGGTAGAGTTTTGGTAAATATATCAACAACTTGTTCTTTGGAGGAAAGATACTCCAACTTCACCTTTTGTTCAAGCACTTGTTCTTGTAAGAAGTGATACTTGATGGGAATGTGCTTGGTCTTGGAATGCATAATAGGATTCTTTGAGATACTGATGCCACTTGTATTATCACACATAATGGAGATAGGAGGTGAACATTTAATTTGAAAGTCTTGTAAGGTTTGCATCATCCAAAGAAGTTGAGTGCAACATGATGTGGCAGCTACATATTCAACTTCTGCTGTAGATAAGGCAATAGAGTTTTGCTTCTTGCTGAACCAAGATACAAATCGAGGCCCCATATAGAATGCACCACCACTAGTACTTTTCCGATCATCAACATTTCCATCCCAATCTGCATCAGTGTAAGCATGAAGAGTAAGATTAGCATTCTTTGGATACCATAGTACAAAGTCTTGAGTTCCTTGTAGATAATTGAATATTATTTTGACAGCTTGAAGGTGAGACTCTTTTGGATTAGCTTGGAATCATCCAACAATCCCAACTGCATGCATAATGTCTGGTCTAGTCCCAGTGAGATAAAGTAGGCTTCCTATCATAGATCTGTATTCTGGTTGACTCACCGTGGGAGAATCATCATGAGAACTGAGATTACATCTAGATATCATTGGTTTACTTACAGGTTTTGACTCTTCCATGCCATACTTCTTCTGAATTTTCTTAAGGTATTTTGCTTGTGGTAAGAATATACCATCTGTAGTTTGATGCACTTGCAAACCAAGAAAGAATGTTAGTTCCCCAAGTAAAGACATTTCAAATTCTTGCTGCATGACCGAAGCAAATTTCCGACTCAGAGATTCTTCATTGATTCCAAAAATGACATCATCAGCATATACAACCACAATCAAGAGTTTATAATTTTCAATTTTTGTGTATAAGTTGCTATCAGCAGACCCCTTTGAAAATCCTTGTTGATGAAGATATTTTTCAAGAAGATAATACCATGCCCTTGGAGCTTGTTTGAGACCATATAGACCCTTTTTAAGTCTACAAACAATATTTTCATCATTTCCAAAAATGAATCCTTCTGGTTGTTCTATATAAACTTCTTCTTCTAGATCACCATCGAGAAATGCAGATTTAACATCCATTTGATAAACTTTGATTTGTTGAAAGCTTGAAAAGGCAAGAAACATTCTTATGGCTTCAAGTCTAGCTACAGGAGCAAAAGTTTCTTCAAATTCTATACCTTCTTGTTGAGTATACCCCTTGCAAACAAGTCTAGCCTTGTTTCTTACAACATCCCCATTCTCATTTAACTTGTTTTTGAATATCCATTTAGTTCCAATGACATTTTTATTATGAGGTCTTGGTACTAATTCCCAAGTGTGATTCTTTTCAATTTGATCAAGCTCTTCTTTCATGGCTTGAACCCAACATTCATCTTTGCTAGCTTGATTGACATTGTGAGATTCAATAGTAGATAGAAATGCTAGATAGCTAGAAGATCCCACAAGAGTCCTTCTTGTTTGTACACCTCATCCCTTATCTCCCAAAATTTGAGATTCTGGATGATTCTTTTGAACATATCTGGATGGAGCCTTTTCAGATAAATCATCTTCAGGTTCTTCATTGGGTTCATTGTCTATATCATTGCTATTTGATGTAGAAGGACATAAGTCACCATCGTCTTCATTTGTTGTTTGTTTTTCTTCCTTTGGGGCTGCAGGAGACTCATCAATAACAACATCAATACATTCAACAATGTTCCGAAGTCTTTTATTGTAACATTTATATGATCTACTCGTAGAGGAGTAACCAAGAAGTATTCCTTCATCTGCTCTAGGTTCAAACTTGCCAAGTTTTTCATCATTATTTTTGATAAAGAATTTACTTCCAAACACTCTAAAATGCTTCACAGATGGAGAATTACCATACCAAAGTTCATATGGAGTTTTGTCACTATTTACACGAACATGTGCCTTGTTGAGAATGTTTACTGCTGTATGTGCTGATTCTCCCCAAAATGTGTCAGGTGTTCCAGAATAATCAAGCATAGCTCTAGCCATTTGTTGAATATTTCTATTCATTATTTCTGCTACGCCATTTTGTTGTGGAGTTCCAGCTATAGAAAATTGTCTTTTTATGCCATGTTGTTCAAAAAATTCAAGGAATTCATTTGAAGTATATTCTCCTCCTCGATCAGATCTAAGACATTTGAGTTTTAGATCTACTTCATTTTCAACCAGAGCCTTGAAGATTTGAAATTTCTCAAATGCTTCATCTTTGTGCTTCAGCAACCCAATCCAACACATTCTAGAGAAATCATCAATAAATAAGATGTAATATTGTTCACCACGAGGTGAATTTTTCCTCATAGGTCCACATATGTCAGTATGAATGAGTTCAAGAGGCCTACTTGAGGATCCTTCCTTGGCATTAAATTGCACTCTGGTCTGCTTGCCGAATTGGCAAGATTTGCATATGATACTTTTAGGTAGAGTAATATTGGGAAGACCACGAACAACATTAAGTCTGCTTGATTTGTTGATTTGAGAGAAGCTTAGATGTCCCAACCTTCTATGCCATAGCCAGTTTTCTGAAGATTTACTCAAGTAACATTGTTCTTCAATACATATAGGTTGCTTGGAGTTCTTTTTCCTTTTATAATTTTTTTACCTGTATCAAGATCACGAACCACACATTCTTTTGAACTAAAGACAACTTCAGTTCCTTGATCACACATTTGATTTACACTTAATAGGTTATGTCTTAATCCATCCACATACATGACATCATTAGCCTTCACCTTTTCTTTTAGAAACACAAACCCTTTTCCTTTAATTACAGCAGGAGTATCATTTCCAAAAGTAAATTTCTTTTCCTTTTCTAGTGTACTATATGCACGAAGTTTGGTTTTGTCACCTGTCATGTGTCTTGAGCATCCGCTATCAATGTACCATTGATTTTCTTCACCTTCTGCAAATAACGCTATGCCACAATTTTCAACCTGTAATTCCTTCTTTTTCCATACTTTCGAACTTGAAGGAAAATGCTCTTTTGGCTGAACTTTGCTCCTGCATTCAGATTCTTCATGCCCAAATTTATTGCAATAAGTACATTCAACCTCATTTAGAAGAGGAGAAATTTTTTATAGGTATTCTTCTTTGTTTCAATATCAATCCTTTTCTTTCTCGCTTCTCTTGTCATGATGGTTTTATATGCAACACATTGAACAGCTTTGTGACCAAAATTGTGACATGAGAAACATTGTCCATTGAAGAAGAAATTTTTGCGATCATGAAATCTTCTACTTGAATTTACCTGTTGATTGGTGTTTCTTTGAAAGATATTCTTGTTAGTGTTCTTTGAATTGAGATGATCATGCTTTACCTGTAAAGATTCTTTATTCCCTTGCTGAGTGGCAGAATTTTGTAAACCAGTTGTAACTGCTTTTAGATAATTTGGTGTTGAAGCCTGAGAAGATTCCCCGATATATCCAAGACCTGTCTTTACAAGAGGAGAGCGTTGTACCTTGATAATCTCATTTAAGGTTTCTGATCCTTTAGTAAATCTAAGATTCAGAGTCTTTTCTTTCTCAAAATATTTTCTTAGACTTACCACTTCACATTCTAATTTCTCAATGTGTTTCTTTGCTTCTTCAAACTGCCTTTTCATAGTCTCTATGGTTATTTTCCTTTCTTCTAAGAGTATTTTACATTCTTCTAAGTGTATTTTGAGTTGATTGTTTTCTTCAAGAAAACCATTGTCCTCTAGAGAATTCACAAAATTATCATTTTCTTCTCTAGATTCAAATGCCATGAGAAGTCTAAGATCTTGTTCACATTCTTCCTCACTATCAGATAACCCATCACTATCTTCATGAGTATAGTAACTTTTTCTAGTGCTAGACCGGTTCTTATTCCTTCTTGCTACTTCTTTCCCTTTTGCAGATATTTCTCTATAAGGACACTTAGCAGCATAATGACCAACTCTTCCACAATCAAAACATTTGAAAGGAAGCTTACCTCTAAACCGTCCTGTGCCAAGTTGAAGTTTCTTTACAAAATTTACCTCATCTTCTTCTGAGATATATTCTGATCCTTCTGCTTCTTGCAATTCTTTCCCTTTTATAGAAGCTCTAAAGATGGCTTCTTTAACTTCAGCTGGTCCTCCTCTTCTCATTTCATATGCAATTAGTATCCCATGAAGTTGCACCATTGTAAGATTTTGAAGATCCTATTTTTCTTCAAGAGCAGAAACTTTTGACTCAAATTTTGTTGTTAGAGATCTTAAAATTTTCTCAACCAAAGTAGATTTGGTTATTGTTTCTCCCAGATTTCTCATACAATTTACAACATCATCAAGATGTAAAAAGAAACTGGCAATACTCTCATCATTATGCATCTTTAAATTTTCATATTCAATTCTGAGAGTTTGGAGTTTTGCACTTTTTACCTTTGCATCACCTTCATATCTTAGAATGATTTTGTCCCACATTTCCTTTGCTGTATTTAGCTGCATAACATTGAAAAATTCAAATTCAGTCAGACTTCCCGTTATAGCATTGACTTCCTTTGCATTTGATTCATAATTCTTCTTTTCAGTCGTATCTATTGGTATTGTATCTGGATATTGATATCCTTTTTGAACAATGGCCCATACATCTGTTCCCATAGACTGAATATAGGATCTCGTCTTTGTTTTCTAGAAGATCAAATTGCTTCCATTAAAGAGGGGAGGCTTGATAGATGTTGTTCCATCTTGATTGCTCATCTTGCTTGATTTTCCTTCTAGCGGCTAAGCTTTTTCAGAAGGACCTGATTTGATACCAATTGTTGGGAAAGATAATGAGAGGGGGGCGGGGGTGGGGTGAATCAGTATCTTTATATATCAATCAACTTTTTCTTTTCTTTTCTCAAAAACCCATACGCTACTTTACAGAACAAAACTAGCGTATGTACGCAGATATCCTTAAGGAAACTCGGGTATGCTCAGATCTCTTATTATGCAGATAATTCTTATCTTATATTATTGCATCATTCATTTATTAGATGTTAGTAAGCAGTAAACATGTACAATAAGAACATAATAAATCAACCCACATAATCATCACACATGAACACCAGGATTTTAGGTGGAAACCCAATTCGGGAGAAAACCACCGCTGCCGTCGTCTCAGTCTTCAATATTTATTATAAAGAAAACATCTTACAACTATGTACTGGCGCAGACTCATACCAGCACGCAGGCACCCACCTGCAGAAGGCCACAACCTTCTTCTCGTTTACCAGCCTCTCCTGGAAGGGAGCTACAACCCCCTGCTCTCGTTTACCAGCCTCTCCTGGAAGGGAGCCACTACCCCCTACACTCGTTTACCAGCCTCTCCTGGAAGGGAGCTACAACCCCCTCATTGAAGGCTTCTATCTTCAACACCTCTGCGGACTACATTTCATCTATTTTCAAACTGGATCCAACTGCTTCAACACAACCCTTCACTTATCAACAATCATACTTGCCCATTGCTTCCAACAGAACAGTGAAATCACTGTAATCAGAATATCATAGATAACCCAGACTTCATAATAGATATGCAGAATCACATTCAACCTTGAGCAACTATAAGTTCAGATACCATACGTGCCTTTAGTTAAACAGATCCACGTATACACGCGATTTTCACGAAATGAACCCGCGTATACATCTGTACATTTTTCAGAATAATTCTAACTGCCCATACGCGCCTTTTTTTAAACAGATCCACGTATATATGCGCTTTTCAAAAAATGAACCTGCGTATAGATCTATAAAAGATAAAATTTGCAGAACATACCAGATCTATGAACTTACCCAGATTTCTTCAATTTCTTCAACAAATTTGCGCCAGGTCTTCATTACTTCTTTTCATATCATCCTAGAGATTCATCATTTCCAGATCTAGAGATTTTGGACCTTCATCATATTCATAGGTGCATCATAGACTCAGATCTATCAATTGAGAACAGAGTTCAACCATACAGATAAAATTCAAAGTGAAGTATTCATTAAAGCCCAGACACTTTCGCTACTTGCACAATGATCTTCTTCTCCTTATATACATTTAGTCTTTGTCAATACCATGAGCCAAAACCACACCACTTCTGATGGTATTCCTGGACGGGATCAAATAGGTAATCGAGTGCTCAATACAATGGGTCAATACCATGGTAATTCCCCCTGGTTTTATGAATTAAGAGGGCAATAGGGCATACGCGGCTTTGCACATACCTTTCCGCGTACATATGCTACTTCGCCCCAACAAACCCGCATATGCCTTCTGACATACCTTGTTCAACATTATTCTGCAACTTTCTGAATTTCTTTCTTCTGCTACTTCTGAACTGATCTGTAGATATATCAGATTTACATTGTTTTCATCAAGGACAACTTCATCAAGCAGGTACCATCAAAGTCAATACATTGTGTCACATTGCCAACTATCTCCTCCTTAATTCATCAAGTAGGTTTCCATCAAGGACAGCGTCATCAAGTATGATTCCATTAAGTACAATAGGTTTCCATCAAGAACAACTTCATCAAATAGGTTGCCATCAACTTTATCAAGTAGGTTGCCATCAAGGACAACACTCTTCATCATATTTCCAACAATATCCCCCTTTGGACTTGATGGCAACCATGATGGTGTTTTATCATTACAACAAATAGATTCATTGATAATAACCGTTATGCAAACATATGCAAACTTCATGATAATAATAACCGTTATGCAAACATTATGATACTCTCCCTCTATTCAAACACCATGTTACTCTCCCCCTTTGACATCAAGGGAAAAGGGCGGATCAAAAATCAGGACAAGAGATCTAATGTGCACTGAAGGTACCTTGCTCCCCCTGAATCCATGCTGAATCTTCAAACGATTTTTTTTTGTTTTTTTCTCCAATGACTCTATGACCTTTCCTACCACCATGGACTCAAACTTACATCAATGATCCAGCTAAGTGGATTTACATATGAGACTCAAATACCCAACCAAGTGGGTTTACACCTTTTGACTCAACTACCCAACCAAGTGGGTTTACAAATTTAAACAATCCATTTACATGACTGAAAATTACAATTTACATCATAGGTCATAGCCTTTTCATCAAATTACAAATATGACATTTTATAACCAATACCAATACCAGAAGACCTCAAGAGAGAGATCATATTTCAGAACCATCATAATGCCAACGATGCATTACATTCAGCAAGGCTAATGCTCCCCCTGAAGCTGTGCATCCAATGCATCCTTTCCATATGAAAAAAACTTTTTCTTAGCTTGTGTAGCCTGAACACTTTCAACAGCAAGAACATCAAGGCATCTTCACCCAATAAAATAGAATGAAATAGAAATATAAGAGCTGAAACACCACCAGAGACACCAACTAGCATCAGAGAAACCAAACAGCACCACAGCTTGTGCTGAAGAAATGCTGACCCAGAAAAATTGTCAGCAATCACCCATACACGGTTTTCTTTGTATGAACTAGCATATATACGCGAGCGTCTTTCAGGAAACCCGCGTATCCAATTTAATATTCTGAATTTAAGCAGTTCTGATTTTCTGCATAGTAGATACTACTCCCAGCTTCTATCTGAGATATTTGAATGCTTCCCTAGGCAGACGTTTGGTAAATATATCAGCAACTTGTTCTTTGGAGGGAAGATACTCCAACTTCACCTTTTGTTCAAGCACTTGTTCTGGTAAGAAGTGATACTTGATGGGAATGTTCTTGGTCCTCGAATGCATAATAGGATTATTTGAGATACTGATGGCGCTTGTATTATCACACATAATGGAGATAGGAGGTGATCGTTTGATTGGAAAGTCTTGTAAGGTTTGCATCATCCAAAGAATTTGAGTGCAACATGATGTGGCAGCTACATATTCAACGTCTGCTGTAGATAAGGCAATATAGTTTTGCTTCTTGCTGACCCAAGATACTAATCGAGGCCCCATATAGAATGCACCACCACTAGTACTTTTCCGATCATCAACATTTCCAGCCCAGTCTGCATCAGTGTAAGCATGAAGAGAAAGATCAGCATTCTTTGGATACCATAGTCCAAAGTCTTGAGTTCCTTGTAGATAATTAAATATTCTTTTGACAGCTTGAAGGTGAGACTCTTTTGGATTAGCTTGGAATCGTCCAACAATCCCAACTGCATGCATAATGTCCAGTCTAGTCCCAGTGAGATAAAGTAGGCTTCCTATCATAGATCTGTATTCTGGTTCATTCACCGTGGGAGAATCATCATGAGAACTGAGATTACATCCGGTTATCATTGGTGTACTTACAGGTTTTCACTCTTCCATGCCATACTTCTTCATAATTTGCTTAAGGTATTTTGCTTGTGATAAGAATATACCATCTGTAGTTTGATGCACTTGCAAACCAAGAAAGAATGTTAGTTCCCCAAGTAAATACATTTCAAATTCTTGCTGCACGACCGAAGCAAATTTCTGACTCATAGGTTCTTCATTTCTTCCAAAAATGATATCATCAACATATACAACGACAATCAAAAGTTTATCATTTTCAATTTTTGTGTATAAGTTGCTATCAACAGACCCCTTTGAAAATCCTTGTTGATGAAGATATTTGTCAAGACGATAATACCATGCCCTTGGAGCTTGTTTGAGACCATATAGAGCCTTTTTAAGTCTACAAACAAGATTTTCATCATTCCCCAAAATGAATCCTTCTGGTTGTTCTATATAAACTTCTTCTTCTAGATCACCATTGAGAAATGCAGATTTAACATCCATTTGATAAACTTTGATTTGTTGAAAACTTGAAAAAGCAAGAAACATTCTTATGGCTTCAAGTCTAGCTACAGGAGCAAAAGTTTCTTCAAAGTCTATACCTTCTTGTTGAGTATACCTCTTGCAAACAAGTCTAGCTTTGTTTCTTACAACATCCCCATTCTCATTTAACTTGTTTTTGAATATCCATTTAGTTCCAATGACATTTTTGTTATGAGGTCTTGGTACTAATTCCCAAGTGTGATTCTTTTCAATTTGATCAATCTCTTCATTCATGGCTTGAACCCAACATTCATCTTTGCTAGCTTGATTGACATTGTGAGGTTCAATAGTAGATAGAAATGCCAGATAGCTAGAAGATCCCACAAGAGTCCTTCTTGTTTGTACACTTGATCCCTTATCTCCCAAAATTTGAGATTCTGGATGATTCTTTTGAACATATCTGGATGGAGCCTTTTCAGATAAATCATCTTCAGGTTCTTCATTGGGTTCACTGTCTATATCATTTCTATTTGATGTAGAAGGACATAAGTCACCATCGTCTTCATTTGTTGTTTGTTTTTCTTCCTTTGGGGCTGCAGGAGACTCATCAATAACAACATCAATACATTCAACAATCTTCCGAAGTTTTTTATTGTAACATTTATATGCTCTAATTGTAGAGGAGTAACCAAGAAGTATTCCTTCATCTTCTCTAGGTTCAAACTTGCCAAGTTTTTCATCATTATTTTTGATAAAGAATTTACTTCCAAACACTCTAAATGCTTCACAGATGGAGAATTACCATACCAGAGTTCATATGGAGTTTTGTCACTATTTACACGAACATGTGCCTTGTTGAGAATGTTTACTGCTGTATGTGCTGCTTCTCCCCAAAATGTGTCAGGTGTTCCATAATCATCAAGCATAGCTATAGCCATTTGTTGAACTGTTATATTCATTCTTTCTGCTACACCATTTTGTTGTGGAGTTCCAGCTACATAAAATTATCTTTTTATGCCATGTTGTTCACAAAATTCAAGGAATTCATTTAAAGTATATTCTCCTCCTCGATCAGATCTAAGACATTTGAGTTTTAGATCTACTTCATTTTCAACCAGAGCCTTGAAGATCTGAAATTTCTCAAATGCTTCATCTTTGTGCTTCAGCAACCCAATCCAACACATTCTATAGAAATCATCAATAAATAAGATGTAATATTCTTCACCACGAGGTGAATTTTTCCTCATAGGTCCACATATGTCAGTATGAATGAGTTCAAGAGACCTACTTGAGGATCCTTCCTTGGAATTAAATTTCACTCTGGTCTGCTTACCAAATTGGCAAGATTTTCATATGATACTTTCAGGTAGAGTAATATTGGGAAGACCACGAACAGCATTAAGTCTGCTTGATTTTTTGATTTGAGAGAAGCTTAGATGCCCCAACCTTCTATGTCATAGCCAGTTTTCTGAAGATTTATTCAAGTAGCATTTTTCTTTGCAGTTCTTCAATACATACAGGTTGCTTGGAATTCTTTTTCATTTTATAATTATTTTACCTGTATCAAGATCACGAACCACACATTCTTTTGAACTAAAGACAACTTCAGTTCCTTGATCACACATTTTACTTACACTTAACAGGTTATTTCTTAATCCATCCACATACATGACATCATTAGCCTTCACCTTTTCTTTTAGAAACACAAACCCTTTTCCTTTAATTACAGCATGAGTATCATTTCCAAAAGTAACTTTATTTTCCTTTACTAGTGTACTATATGCACGAAGTTTGGTTTTGTCACCTATCATGTGTCTTGAGCATCTGCTATCAATGTACCATTGATTTTCTTCACCTTCTGCAAATAACGCTATGCCACAATTTTCAACCTATAATTCCTTCTTTTTCCATACTTTCGAACTTGAAGGAAAATGCTCTTTTGGCTGGACTTTTCTCTTGCATTCAGATTCTTCATGCCTAAAGTTATTGCAATAAGTACATTCAACTTCATTTAGAAGAGGAGAAAAATGGTTATAGGTATTTTTCTTTGTTTCAATATCAATCCTTTTCTTTCTCGCTTCTCTTGTCATGATGGTTTTATATGCAACACATTGAACAGCTTTGTGACCAAAATTGTGACATGAGAAACATTTTCCATTGAAGAAGAAGTTTCTGCGATCATGAAATCTTCTACTTGAATTTACCTGTTGATTGGTGTTTCTTTGAAACATATTCCTGTTAGTGTTCTTTGAATTGAGATGATCATGCTTTACGTGTAAAGATTCTTTATACCCTTGCTAAGTGGCAGAATTTTGTCAACCAGCTGTAACTGCTTTTAGATAATTTGGTACTGAAGCCTGAGAAGATTCCCCGGTATATCCAAGACCTGTCTTAACAAGATGAGAGCATTGTACTTTGATAATCTCATTTAAGGTTTCAGATCCTTTCGCAAATCTAAGATTCAGAGTCTTTTCTTTCTCAAAATATTTTTTTAGACTTACCACTTCACATTCTAATTTCTCAATGTGTTTCTTTGCTTCTTCAAACTGCCCTTTCAGAGTCTCTATGGTTATTTTCCTTTCTTCTAAGAGTATTTTACATTCTTCTAAGTGTATTTTGAGTTGAATGTTTTCTTCAAGAAAATCATTGTCGTCTAGAGTATCCACAAAAGTATCATTTTCTTCTCTAGATTCAAATGCCATGAGAAGTCTAAGATCTTGTTCACATTCTTCCTCACTATCAGATAACCCATCACTATCTTCATGAGTATAGTAACTTTTTCTAGTGCTAGACCGGTTCTTATTCCTTCTTGTTACTTGTTTCCCTTTTGTAGATATTTCTTTATAAGGACACTTAGCAGCATAATGACCAACTCTTCCACAATCAAAACATTTGAAAGTAAGCTTACCTCTGAGCCGTCCTGTGCCAAGTTGAAGTTTCTTAACAAAATTTACCTCATCTTCTTTTGAGATATATCCTGATCCTTCTGCTTCTTGCAATTCTTTCCCTTTTATAGAAGCTCTAAAGATGGCTTCTTTGACTTCATATGGTCCTCCTCTTCTCATTTCATATGCAGTTAGTATCCCATGAAGTTGCACCACAGTAAGATTTTGAAGATCCTGTTTTTCTTCAAGAGCAGAAACTTTGACCCAAATTTTGTTGTTAGAGATCTTAAAATTTTCTCAACCAAAGTAGATTCAGTTATTGTTTCTCCCAGATTTCTCATACGATTTACAACATCATCAAGACATAAAAATAAACTGGCAATACTCTCATCATTATGCATCTTTAAATTTTCATATTCAATTTTGAGAGTTTGGAGTTTTTCACTTTTTACCTTTGCATCACCTTCATAACTTAGAATTATTTTTTCCCACATTTCCTTTGCTGTATTTAGCTGCATAACATTGACAAATTCAGATTCAGTTAGAATTCCCATTATAGCATTGACTGCCTTTTCATTTGATTCATAATTCTTCTTTTAAGTCGGATCTGTTGGTATTGTAGCTGGATATTGATATCCTTTTTGAACAATGGCCCATACATTTGTTCCCATAGACTGAAGATAGGATCTCATCCTTGTTTTCAAGAAGATTAAATTACTTCCATTAAAGAGGGGAGGCTTGATAGATGCTGTTCCATCTTGATTGCTCATCTTGCTTGATCTTCCTTCTAGTAGCTAAGCTTTTTCAGAAGGACCTGATTTGATACCAATTGTTGGGAAAGATACTGAGAGGGGAAATTGAATGAGTATCTTTATCCGTCAATCAAATTTTTCTTTTCTTTTCTCAAAAACCCATACGCTACTTTACAGATCAAAACTAGCGTATGTACGCGGATATCCTTAAGGAAACTCCGGTATGCTCAGATCTCTTATTATGTAGATAATTCTTATCTTAGATTATTGCATGATTCATTTATTAGATTTTAGTAAGAAGTAAACATATACAGTAAGAACAGAATAAATCAACCCACATAATCATCACACATGAACACGAGGATTTTAGGTGGAAACCCAATTCGGGAGAAAACCACCACTTCCGTTGTCTCAGTCTTCAATATTTATTATAAAGAAAACATCTTACAACTATGTACTGGCGCAGACTCATACCAGCACGTAGGCACCCACCTATAGAAGGCTACAACCTTCTTCTCATTTACCAGCCTCTCCTGGAAGGGAGCTACAACCCCCTGCTCTCGTTTACCAGCCTCTCCTGGAAGGGAGCCACTACCCCCTACACTCGTTTACCAGCTACCACTGGAAGGGAGCTACAACCCCCTCACTGAAGGCTTCGACCTTCAGCACCTCTGCGGACCACGTTTCATCAATTTTCATACTGGATCCAATAAACTGTACAACCCTTCACTTATCAACGATCATACCTTGCCCATTTAGCTGACAAAACGTGAAATCAACATAACCGAATATCAAGAGATAACCCGGACTTAGATAGATATACGGGAATCACATTCAACCTTGAGCAACTATAAGTTAGGATACCATACGTGCATTTGAGTTAAACGGGTCAGCGTATACGCTTCACACAAAATGGACAGCACTTCTCCATCCCCGCATTTTTGAGAACTCATTCCTAGCGCCCATACACTTCTCTTGCATTTGTGGGCGTATATCCTGGCCTTTTCTAAAATAGACCTACGTATAGATCTATAAAAGATAAACTTTGCAGAACATACCAGATCTATGAACTTACCCAGATTTCTTCAATTTCTTCAACAGATTTGCGCCAGGTCTTCATTACTTCTTTTCATATCATCCTAGAGATTCATCATTTCCAGATCTAGAGATTTTGGACCTTCATCATATTCATAGGTGCATCATAGATTCAGATCTATCAATTGAGAACAGAGTTCAACCATACAGATAAAATTCAGAGTGAAGTATTCATTAAAGCCCAGACACTTTCCCCACTTGCACAATGATCTTCTTCTCCTTACATACATTTAGTCTTTGTCAATACCACGAGCCAAAACCACACCACTTCTAATGGTATTCCTGGACGATATCAAATAGGTAATCCAGCGCTCAATACAATGGGTCAATACCATGGTAATTCCCCCTAGTTTTATGAATTAAGAGCGCAATAGGGAATACGGGACTTGGCACATAATTTTCCGCGTACATATGCTACTTCACCTCAACAAACGTGCGTATGCCTTCTGACATACCTTGTTCAACATTATTCTGGCACTTTCTGAATTTCTTTCTTCTGCTACTTCTGAACTGATCTTTAGATATATCAGATTTACATTGTTTTCATCAAGGACAACTTCATCAAGCAGGTTCCATCAAAGTCAATACATTGTGTCACATTTCCAACAATCTCCTCCTTAATTCATCAAGTAGGTTTCCATCAAGGACAACGTCATCAAGTATGATTCCATTAAGTACAATAGGTTTCCATCAAGAACAACTTCATCAAATAGGTTTCCATCAACTTTATCAAGTAGGTTGCCATCAAGGACAACACTCTTCATCATATTGCCAACATTTATTCAAGCTGATTTTTTAGAGTTTCTATGGATATTTTGTTTTCTTCCAAATATATTTTGAGCTGATTGATTTCTTCAAGAAAATCATTGTATTCTAGAGCATCCATAAAATTATCCTTTTCTTCCCTACACTCTTTTTCAAATGCCATGAGAAGTCTAAGATCTTGATCAGATTCTTCCTCACTGTCTAATAATCCATCACTATCTTCATAAGTATAATAAATTTTTCTAGTGCTAAGCCGATTCTTATTTATTCTTGCTACTTCATTTCCCTTTTCGTTTGTTTCTTTATGAGGACACTTAGTAGCATAATTACCAACTCTTCCACAAGAATTTTTTTTTAAAGGAAGCTTACCTCTAAACCTTCCGGTGCCAAGTTGGAGCTTCTTTAAAAAATTTATCTCATCTTCTTCTGAAACATACCATGATCCTTCTATTTAATGTACTTCTTTTTGTTGGGCTGCTAGTTTTTCATTATTATTATCACTTTTTAACACCTATTTCATCCATTTCTATCATTCTTTTTCACATCATTTATCATGGTTTACCATATAACTCCATTTTATAATTATTTATGCTCTTATGGATAAATATTATTTATTCTCCTTTTTTTTTAATAAATTGATGATTATTATGCATGATTTTATCAATGATGGTTTATTAATAGGTTTATTGTAATATCACTCACCATTTTAGCCTCCAAGATATTCTCCAAATTGCAAATTTGATCTCCAGATCATCATTAAATGTTCCAACTCATAAATTCTTTGGAATAAGAAGTGATAGTTTTGCATTGGACGTTGTGGGCAAATGGAGAAGAATCTAGAAAATCTGAAACATGGGTTTTGTCCAGAATGGAACGAATTAACTTTAATGGAATGTATTTGGCACAAAATTGGTTCTTGTTAAGAGAAATGGAAGGTTCTCCGAAGACGATTTTCCCAGATTTGATGTTGCAGCCATTTTCCAAATTATCTCAGTGGAAATACCAAATTCAACTTGTTCCTGTTGAATGATTGATGGAGAGATATTTCAGATATGATCTTGCTGATCAACTAGTTGTGAACAATCCAATTTTTTTATGGGAATAATTTTTTAATCATATCTGTTGTAACTTCTCTCTTCTCTATGTATATTTAAATGAAAAACAGAGATCAAAGAGGAGAGAATTATGAAAGGAAATATAGATTTATTTATGAGAATAATAATGGACAAAACGTAGCTCTAAAAAGACAGAATTATATTGAAATGCTACTCAATTTCGATGATTAATGTCTAATTGAAGTTGTTGTGCTCTCACATTATCTAAAGTAACTTAGCAGTGCTCGCTGGCAGCTAAGGGCCCGACCTCTAGTGGAGTAGCTTCTTCTTTGTATTATGCTTCTGATGTTTTGAGTATTTAATTGGTTTGATAATTTCATGTTTCTGTCAATCTATTTTATTCACCTGCTTATTATTTCCTGTTATTGAGATAATATATATTCTGCTTATAATTTTTATTGCTATCATTTAATCACAGCATGAGTTATTTAGACAGTGCATTGCATTGATTTAATCATCTGTAAGAGTTTGGTTATTGCTATTGAGCTCTCAGATTGATATCATTTCTATTTGGATTCCTTTGTAGAGATTGAGTATGATTTGGATTGAATCAGCTAAGAAGAGATGAGTTACTACTACTGTGCTCTCGGCTGATGCTATTATTAATTAAAATTGCTTGTGTGAGATTTAATTATGATTTTAGTAAAGGTTTGAGTCTTGAATATTAGATGTATTATTTCCTTTAAAACAGCTTCAGATTTATGATTGCATCTATTTAGTCTTTTACTAAATCTAATAGATTATCTCACATCATTACTCTTTGGATTTATAGCTTGCACATATTGTGTATGCTCTTGAAACAAAAAGACCTACCCAGGTTCATAATTAACATGAGATGATTAGGAGTTTTAAAACACACCTTTTAGCACGCAACATTTTGGCACTGTTTTTGGGGACAGTGTTTCCATTTTACAGAGAGTGATGTATGTTTAATATTTGTTGCTACGAACGAATTGGAAATTAAAAACCTACGTAACGAGCAAGTAAACTGCTTGCTATTCGGCCCGCTTTTTAGCACAATTGCGTAGAAGTTGAAGTAGGTGTTTTATGTTTGTCTGCTGTGAAATAATTGGGTATTAAAAATGGAAGGTAAGAACCTTCATAACGAGCAAGTAAAGTGCTTGCTCCTTCACCCACTTTTCATCAAAATTGTGTAGGAATTTAAGTAGGAATTTTAGAGGTATAATTTTTGAAAAAAATCTTGTAATTCCACTCGAGTGGTGATGTAAGCATCGCCCATTTCACTAACCAATTGATAGGAACATTTGAAGGAGAATACTCAAAGAAACACATGAATAAAATCTTCTATTATGGTAAGAAATGGCTCACATTGCAACTTTTGAATTCCCTATCAAAGATCTAGGAGGTGTGACACAAATGCACATAAATTCCCCGGTCATCTCTACCAAATTTTCTTGGTTTGAAAAATTAAAATCGAGATACATTATTATTTGATTTTGAAATAATTTGTAGAGTATATGATTATTGTACTAATGATCGAAGGTTGAAAGTGTTTCCTCTTACTCTAAAAGGAGCAGCTCTCTGATGGTTCATGAACCTTGATGGGAATTGCATCCAAACATGGGAGGACATGAAGAACGTATTCTTGAAGGAGTACCAAGACTATTACAAGGCCGACGAAGATATTTTCAATATGATACAAGGAGAATATGAAATCTTGGAGGACTATGTGGAGTGATCTCAATACAACCTTCAAAAATCAAAGCATAAGTATTTGGAAAAAGAGATCTTAAAAACACCCCTACTCAAAGGAATCAAGGATGAATTTTTAGAACTCTTAAGTATAATAGGAAAAGGTAATGTTTTTCAGTTATCATATGATGATGTTTGTGAATTGTGCATAAGGTATTCAAGAGGAATTTCCAAGGCTGATAATAATTCTAGAGAAGTTTCTTCTTTCTTTTCCAAATTTACTAAGAACAAGAGACATAAGAGTTGAAATCAATGTTTTATTTCAAAATTTTAAATATGATTTTATTAGCTCTCTAAATTCACAATTGAATGTTTTATAGGTTTAGAAAAATCAAGAATTTTATGAAGTGTTTTTCCCTCATTATAGAAAGGATCATCCCATAGATAGTTGTTCTTCCTTATCTAGGATGGAAGTAGCATATCAAAGAGATGGGGATGCTACAACAAGGTAAAAACCATGGAAATTGTGGCCTACAGGTATGGTTTAAAACACTTCCTCTCCATTCTCTTACTTGCATAATCCATTATGGAATACTCATATGTTAGGGCAGCCACACCAATCTCAATATAACCACCACCAATATTTTCTACAAGTTTGGCATGGTTCATCTTATGATTGCATGACTACTCTCCCTCATCTTGTAGCACAAACACATCTTCTAGATCTTCCACAACATCTTGTTTGCCTATCAAAATCATCCACTCAACCCAATCAACTACATCATCAAAATGCTCCATTCCCTACACAATTTCCTTTTCAACTCATTCCACACCCTCACCATAATAAACCAGTACAACATGCTTACAATGTTGAACTGAAACATTTACCCACCCTTCCCACCCATTCTATCTAGCATGAACCATTGGAGAAAACTTATACTGAGATTCAGAATGTATCAAATCCAAAAATTGTAGTGGTTATGAGAAAAAATGAAGTTTCTTCTAGCCTACATCAACAAGTTGTTTTAAACACTCAAGAACTTCATGATATGATGGCTATGGGAAAACAAGAAAGTAAGGGAAACATTGAAGATTGGTTTCACTCTATTTTCTTGCAGCATCACTCCATACTTCAATAGTTTTTGGCACCATCTTTTCAAGAGAGGTTGGCTTCTCATACCCTTCTATTTATTAACATGCATTTTTCAAATTTGGGTATGTGCATAAACGAGGCCATATTTCAAAAATGGTTCCACTAGAAGTACCATGGGGACCAAATGGTTTCACGCAATGGGGACCATTGCTTCTTAAGGAGGGAGGAATGATCCAAATGGAAAATGGCATCAACCCATGGTATTCATCTACCCATGTTATCCATCCACCCATGGAATTTACCCATGGTATTGTAAATGGCATCGACCCATGGTATTCATCCACCCATGATATTTATTCGCCCATGGTATTGTAAGTGACCCATGGTATGTATCCACCCATGGTATTCATCTACACATGGAATTTACCCATGGTATTGTAAGTGGTACCTACCCATGGTATTGGCCTATGGTATCTACACATGGTTTTGTAACTCAAAAAAGGCTATAAATAACAAGCCTCAGTTTGTAAAAGGACAGATTGTCCACCACAATGTAGCTTCTACAATTATTCTCTGTTTTAATAAAACAAGTTTCTTTGTGGTTTTATTTTCTTTGTGTTGTCTTTTTTTTCTAGCATTCTAATTTTGCAGATCTTGTAAGATCCATTTCAATTTTCTTAGATCTTGGGGGCCTCCCTCCAAGATCTGGATCTTTATTAAAACAGAGAATAATTGTAGAAGCTACATTGTGGCAGAAAATCTATCCTTTTACAAACTGAGGCTTGTTATTTATAGCCTTTTGGGAACACATCTATATGTAGATGCCTAGCCTCCCATCTCGGTACACTGCAATACCATGGGTGGATACATACCATGGGTCACTTACAATACCATGGGCGAATACATATCATGGGTGGATGAATACCATGGGTCGATGCCATTTACAATACCATGGGTAAATTCCATGGGTGGATGGATAACATGGGTAGATGAATACCATGGGTTGATGCCATTTTCCATTTGGATCATCTTATGCATAAGGATATTCAATTTTCAAAGAAGAGTAGGTTAGTATAGAAAATAAATAAATAAGGACATAAATAAATACATTTTTATTATTATTTAAAAAAAAAAAATGTTTTTGTTGCAACAGGCTGTGGAAATCAACATCGGTGATAAATATTTTAATTTATTTCTGTATATAGATGTATTATATTGAAAATAATAGTTCTATAAATATTCATATTCTTTTTTATCACCAATATGGAAAAATTTCTTGAATATCATATTTTTTTGGCTCACGGGCTTGATGAAATTTCAGGAACAGAATTGGGACAGTCATGTTTTGAGGGACCAAAAGTAAATATTTTAAAAACCTGTTTCTATCCTAATTATCCCTTGATGTATACTTTCCAACCCAATTGGAATCACTCCATTTGGATTTGAAATGAAAAATTATAACCAAAACATTGACAGGGCGTCTAGTAGGAAGCTCAGGAATAGAGTTGGGATAGCAACTTTTTGGAGGCCTAAATTACTACATTCTTAAAACCTATTTCTAGCCTAAGTAGCTCTTGATTTCTACTTTCCAACCCAATTTTTATCGCTCCATTTGGATTTGAAACAAAAAAGTTAGAACCAAAACATTGACAAGGTGTTTAGTAGGCAGCTCAGCAACACAGTCAAGACAGTCATGTTTTGAGGGACCAAAAGTGAATATTTTACTTGTTTCTATCCTAAGTATCCCTTGATGTATACTTTCCAACCCAATTTGAATCACTCCATTTGGATTTGAAAAGAAAAATTTATAACCAAAATATTGACAGGGCGTCTAGCAGGGAGCTCAAGAACAGAGTTGGGATAACAAGTTTTGGAGGCCTAAATGACTATATTTGTAAAACCTGTTTCTATCCTAAGTAGACCGTGATATCTACTTTCCAACCCAGTTTTAATCATTTCATTTGGAGTTGAAGAAAAAATTTTATAACCACAATATTGACAGGGCGTCTAGTAGGCACCTTAGTAATAGAGTTGGGACATCGAGTTTTTGGAGGCCTAAATGACTATATTTTTAAAACCTGTTTCTATGGTATATTCCTCTATGAATCTAGTTTACAATTCAATTTTCATCACTCAATTTCGATATCGTATGAGGAAAATATGACCCAAATACTGACTATCTATCCTAAATCAACACTCTTAAAACTCTGTTTTTCCAGTTGTTCATTAAAGTATTTGACCCATTAATTCTTATTGTCTTCAAATCCTAATTCTATTAAAGATAAATAAATTAATATACTTTAATTTCCAATTTGAATCAGCTTAATCCATCATCAAATGAAAAATTTATGCTTGAAATATCAACTATTTTTCTGAGTTGGAAAATCGAAAATGACTTTATTATGCAGGTTGTTATAAGAAAATTTGACATACCATTACATGGAATTTTTAAACCTTGATTCTATTGGAGAAATCTATCTGAATCCAATTTCATTTTTCTTTGAAATCACTCAAATCGGATGCAAAACAAAGAAGTTATGATTAAAACACTATTGTTTAGTATGGCCGACCACTGCTCTCCCGCAGGTGACAAATAAAATTTGTTTTATTTTTCTATGGATTTGTTCTACAAAGTAACTAATTGTTTTTTTTGCATATTTATTGGATTAGGGGAGCCCGATCACCTCTCTTTCTCCATGATTTGATGTTTTATTTCAAGTAGACACTCGTTTTTTGCAGGTCTTAGGAGAATAAAGAAGGTTAATTTATGGACGAGCGATTCTTGAAAGAAATTTTAATGAAACAAGGGCATTTCATCCAATTAATTACCTAATGGATTCATAATAGAAAAAATGAAGAATTGATTCCCATTCTAAGATGCATGGCATTGCGGCCAAAACATTTTTCCAATAGATCATTTCTTTTTCCATTGACAGATTGATATTCCCTTAGAAAATAACATTATAGCTGTTGTAACTTAACTTATTTATTTATATACTATTTTAAAATAAAGTGTTGATTCTTTTCTGATTTCTCTTATGTTTTTGTATTTTAGTTGTTGATTCCTTCAAATTTCCGTTTCTGCTCCATTGACAATTAAACAATGAGGACCCCACCATGCAAGTTTCAATTGCAAAAGGAAATCCTTTGGCAGCTTCACTTCTATAAAAAGTTATTTCTTTTTAAACTGTAAATATGATTGCTTTTCTCTATTTTTCTATAAATACAATTTCTTTTTCTTATTTTTCTCTATTGTTTTTCTTTCTTTTTATGATTGTCTTTCTGTTGTTTAGAGCAGTAGGGATGATTGTCTGCCAGTGTTTTTCCTCTCCCTATTTTCTTTGTTGTTCCCTATAGGAAACAACTGTTGTTCCCTATATGGAACAACACTTTTTTGTATGTATTTTATTCCACTATTCCCTATAAGGAACGACACGTTTTCGTGTGTATTTATAAGTGTTTTTCCCTGTAGGGAACAACAATTTTATTCTACTATTCCCTATAAGGAACAACACGTTTTCATTTGTATTTAAAAGTGTTGTTCCCTACAGGAAACAATTGTTGTTCCCTATAGGGAACAACACTTTTTTGTGTGTATTTTCTTTTTTGTTGTTCCCTATAAGGAACATCACTTTTTCATGTGTATTTTCTTCTGTTGTTCCCTATAAGGAACAACACTTTTTCGTGTGTATTTTATTTTGCTGTTCCCTACAGGGAACAACTGCTGTTCCCTATAGGGAACAACACTTTTTCGTGTGTATTTTCTTTTTTTCTATTCCCTATAAGAAACAACAATTTTTCATCTGTATTTTCTTATGTTCTTACCTATAAGGAACAACACTTTTTCATGTGTATTTTCTTTGGTTGTTCCCTACAGGGAAAAGCTGTTGTTCCCTATAGGGAACAACACTTTTTCATGTGTATTTTATTTTGTTGTTCCCTATAGGGAACAACACTTTTTCATGTGTATTTTCTTTTTGTTGTTCCCTATAAGGAACAACACTTTTTTGTGTGTATTTTCTTCTACTGTTCCCTATAAGGAACAACACTTTTTCATGTGTGTTTTCTTTTGTTGTTCCATGTAGGGAACAACACTTTTTTAGTGTGGATTTTCTTTTGTTGTTCCTTATAGGGGACAACACTTTTTCATGTGTGATTTATTTTGCTGTTCCCTATAGGGAACAACTGTTGTTATTTCAGAGGAACAACATTTTATGAGTATTTTCGAGAACAACACTTTCTTCCCCTTACACGATCATTCCTAGCCATCCCAGCCCATTTACCTAATTCCCTTGCATGGCATGAAGTCCAATAATTTTATGAGGACAAGAATTATGGAGTCTATTGAGGCGGGTGAATACCCTTAACATTATAATTTTTAACATGATAGCTTCTGGATGAGAGATTCTTTTTAAGAAAAGGGACACAGTTATTTATATACTACTTTACTGCATTATTTTCTGTTGTACATGATACAGATTGATCATATTAATACCATGTCGGTTCCACCCTTCCTGGTTATAATCTTCTATGTCTATAATAAATGAGATTATGGGTATATTTTTTGTTTCTATTGACGTTTTCAACTTCTTCCACATCCCTACTCTTAAGGAGTACTGAGCCTCCCTCTTTTTATTATAAAATTGTGTAATCACAGCAAAATTTTGTTTGCAGATGGAGGATAGGGGGTCTCATTACGATCCAGCCTACCATGTTCATAAGGTTGTAACGAAGTGAAATTCCCATTATGGATACCACACCAGGGTTATGATCCATTGGATAGCCAAAATATCCTTGCAATAGAAGGTGTCATAATGAGTCGGCCTGATGAATTTTGCTACATCCCAGTGAATGGCAATGTGGTTATCTAGTTACCACGCCAGCACACTGATCTCTTCTGTAGAACAACACTGGAACTCTCCATTTATAAATTGAGGATCCTGGCTCATACGGGTTAAAAAGAAACCCTGCTGAGGCTATGGACGCCTGCTGGCAGCAGAGGATCTGCTTATGGTATTGAAGTTATATCTTATCATCAATTATTACTATAATAACATTTTATTATTCTTTTTTTATCGGAGAAGTTATTTCCTTGAGTTTTTCTTGTTTTGAACCTTTACACATGCGAAATTGTTTTCCGATCAATCGCATCATTCTCAGCTAGAATACTATCAGAAAAACATCTTTTTAGCATATTGCTGTCCTTTTCTTTTTCATAACTTATCATCAATCCAAAGCGTCCTATCTCTTATTCATAACTATATTTACACAATCTGCTCTCATTATAACCATACCTCTTGCCATCTTATCATTGATATGTGTACTCTGCTTTATTTATTATCGTATTGATCATTCCCTTGCCTTACCGTCGGCACAACACCTTTCATATTCTTTATGGTCATGGAATCCCTTTTCCAATTGGAGGGGGGAATGTATGCATTATGGGATAACATGCGATATAATTACTGAAATCTGCCATAACTTGATGATTTGACAAAATATTAGTACTACATTTATATAAAAGTTTTTTCTGATTAATGCATCTTATGCGTTGCTATTCAAAACTAAAAATGTGGATTCAAGAACTTTGCATGCAAAATAGTAACTTGTTATAGGAGAAAAAAAAGTATGGAGAGGAATTATACTCGCAGCAAGGCCACATTATTTCCCCTAACGACAAAGGCTCACGCAATTCACGAATGCGCAGAATTGTTTAGACATGATATGCTTGCATGGCTTCCACATTTTGCATCACTTTCAGTATCTTCTCAGCCGATGTCAACTTCAACAAATCCCAGTCCATACATGACATTCCACATTTTTCTTTCGGAGGTAAAACTTGAGGTAAAATAGCATACTTTTCTTATTTATTGCGAATTTAGGAGAATTTTATGCAAAATCCATTGGGCATTATTTATCATCATTCATTCCACATCTTTACCACTTCCCATTCTTCAAAGACAAAATATTTCAGTTTGAGGGAGTGTTCCTTTCATTTACTTATTTATTATGACCATCTTGTTCATTCTCAACACCTCCCTTCTTCAATGTTGTTTTACACCAAGCATAGATTTCAACAGATTGTAGCAACCACTACTATTCATTTTATAGCATTGCATGAGGGCATGCTAATTCTTCAATTTGGGGGAGGCATTTCTACACATGATGGATGTTTTCTACTTTCTTTCTAATTTAAGGGATATAATTTCATTTTTATATAGTGCAGAAATTGATTTGCATATATCTTTAAAACTGTGAACTGAATTCTTGTGATTTCTAGATAACAAAGAGGTATCATTAAAATACATAAACCCAGATAATTTCACACTAAACTAGTTCATAAAATTTTGAAAATCATGCACTATCACCTACAACCATTTTGTTTATATCTCATGATCCATGCATCAAAACGATTTGATTTTTGGATCATAGAAGCATTAATATAGTAGAAATCTAGTTTTTGAGAAAATGGTTAATGAAGTTTGCTGTTACTTATATCATATTTTGCTGCAACTCCATATACATATATTTGAATGTCAAATGTAAAAAAATTTACACCTTCATCAACATTGCTAAAATTGAATATTCATTATTTGAGGAAGAATTCATTTGTTCCATCCATTTCATGAGTTGCGGTGAACAATTTTTGTATTATTGCTTGGTTAATAACGAGACTTTGGGTTGCATCAAGACATGCAGTATATTTAGTTTGGAGGCATGATGGGCTACTAGTTTTTCATTATTATTATCACTTTTTAACACCCATTTCATCTATTTCTATCATTCTTTATCACGCCATTTATCATGGTTTATCATATAATTCCATTTTATAATTATTTATTCTCTTATGGATAAATATTACTTATTCTCCTTTATTTTTAATAAATTGATGATTATTATACATGATTTTATCAATGATGGTTTATTAATAAATTTTTTGTAACATCACTCACCATTTTAGCTTGCAAGATATTCTTCAGATTACAGATTTGATCTGTAGCTCATCATTAAATATTCCAACTCAGAAATTCGTTGGAATAAGAAGTGACAGTTTTTCATTGGACGTTTTGGGCAAATGGAGAAGAATCTAGAAAATCCGAAACATGGGTTTTGTCCAAAATAGACCGTATTAAATTTATTAATGAGAAGTTTCCCCAAATTCGGTTCATATAAAGAGAAATGTAAGGTTATCTAACGACGATTTTCCCAGATTTTTTGTTACGACCATTTTCCAAATTATCTCAGTAGCAATACCAAATTCGACTTGTTCTTATTGAATGATTGATGGAAAGATATTTCAGATATGATCTTGCTGATCAATTGGTTATGAACAATCCAATTTTGTTATGGGAAACATTTTTTAATCATATTTGTTGTAACTTCTCTCTGCTCTATGTGTATTTAAATGAAAAATGGAGATCAAAGAGGAGAGAGTTATGAAAGGGAATATAGATTTATTTATCAGAATAATTATGGACAGAACGTAGCTCTCAAAAGACAGAATTATACTGTAATGCTACTCAAGTTCGATGATTAATATCTAATTGAAGTTTCTGTTCTCTCGCATTATCTGAAGTAACTTAGCAGTGCTCGTTGGCGGCTAAGGGCCTGGCCTATAAGATTCCCAATTTTGCAGCTAATGGGAATATGGCATTTTTAATTGCAGTTTGCTTAAATCATGAATAAAAGTGTAAAGGAGGAACTATAAAACTCCTAATCACCAAAATAAATCAATGCCCAATGTGAACATGGACAAATCTGGGGCATTTCAATAAAATACACTTATGTGTGAAATGGAATGAATAAGGTTGATTAGGTCAACAGGACGAAAATAGAGCAATGTCTAGATGCATTGAACCTCCTTCTTGAACAATGCAGTTTTAGATGGAGACCCTTCATGTGAAAAGGGTTAACTCATTGGAGGTGGTTTAGGGTTTTCAAAGCCATAATGTTATAAAATGAAGAGGAAGGCCACAAGGAAAGGCAGTTGAAGATAATTTGATTTTGAGCTTGCTTAGGCAACTCAAACTCTCTTGGTTGTTTAGCTAGAGAGGGAGGAATCTCCTGTTTAGGAATTCCTCCTCCTTCATTGAGGAGCTCTTGAAGGAGTATGTTCTGAAATGCCTCACATCTAGGCTTGAGGCCAAGTTTCCTCATCCATCACAACATTATTGCTGCAACATCATAATTCTATGTTGCAGGGTGTTGTAGTGAGGGGCTTTTAACACCACTTCCAGATCCAGTTTTGCAGAAAAGGGGGCATTCCTTTCTCTGTAATATTAGTGAGGAAGCCTTGAGCTTCATATTTATATCTTGGCATTAGGCCAAAGGTCCTTCTAACATCATCTGTGTATTATACTTCAGAAACTATGTCATTTTTCCAGTGCATTGTTGCAGCAGGGTTTCTACCCTAGTTTGGTGCTTGTTTCCTTGAGGAAGGGCCAACCCTTCTTCTGGAAAGTTTGTATTGCAGCCATCTTTAGTAATTTTGTACATTTCAGCTCATATAATTATATTTTCAGTGATTCTACATTTTTCATATCCATATTCTGTAGATATGATACTTGTATTTGTTCTTTCATGAAATCCCCTTGCTCGGTGATCTATTTGATGTATAAAAGGAGCTGAATCTCTATTTTTCTCTATTATCTATTATAATAAACTTTGGATCTGATTTTTTAGACATATTTTGTCTAATTTCTTCAGAAATTATGTTCTGCATGCTTTAGCCATTTTCTGCATACTCAAATTCATGGGAAATCGACATTTTTAAGCATATTCGGGGATGGAGGAGCTATTTAACATAGCTATAATGACTTGTTTGAGCTGAAATTTGGATCACAGGTCCCTCACAAGCTGATATAAAATAAAATCCTGCCATTTCCCTTAATTTTATGCATATTTTTGAATACATCTATTTTAGGGTCAAAATCACTGTTTTTCCCCACTTTTTGGATCCTAAATTCAGATATGAGTTAATGTTGTATTTTAAATCAGTTTCTAAGTGTATATTAACACATTTTATGCATTTATAGCTCTCTTTACTTTTATTATAGCATTTTACTTTGCTTCAGCCCCTCATTGGCCCTTCTCTTGAAGATAACTAGGTATGGGAGATCTGTTTAACCCACCTAGTCTTATTTTTTTCAAGTAAAATATTGGATTTAGTTTTTATATTGTCTAATATAAAGGATACAAGAGTTATTTTCATGTTATAAAGAATATTTTTCTAAAAATGCGTTTTTAAGTGCATAATTCATGAGTTTTTCCTAAATAGGAATATTACAGTGATATTAGAACATGATCTTTGGCATAGCCTGTGAGATCAAGCTATTAGGGAATTAAAGAGAAGAGAAAAATATTAGAATGATGGAGAGGATGATTTTACTCTCATCAGTGTTCAGATCTAAGAATAGCCTCTCCAAAGAGGTAAATCAGAAGAGAGAAAGAAGATGCACCGAGACTCCTAGTGGGTTTCGAGAAAAAGAAAGATGCAGTGAGACCTGTATAAGGTTTCAAGAAGAAGAAGGAAGCCCTAGCACTTCCTATCAACAAAGCAGAAGACCAGAGAATCCTAGATCTCCTCATAGATCTACTATGCCCACTTTCTTTGAAGAAGGTGAAAGGTATAACAATGAAGAAGAGCGATACAAAGAAACTCGTAAAGGATTTCAAGATGAAGAGGAAGAACTATACACTTCTTGTCATCACAAAGCAGGCAGAATGACTGGGGAAGAGATCTCATTGCTTCTTTTTCAAACATTGAAGAGTATTGAAGAAAATCTCAAGGAGTTTGATGAGGAGAGGAAAAAGATGAGCTACAAAGAGACATCTCCCAAGGAAACAAAGGAGGATGTCAATCTTGTCACTTTGGGCAAGAGATCTCCATTTTCACCTTCTACTGCTAAGGTACTTGCATATAGAGAAGAGGCACTTGCATCTTTACAAGGTAGTCTTGAGCTCTTAACATATGGAGTCCCATGCATGAATGAGGATATGCATGGGGAGGAGAAGGAAGATACCTGTGCTGGTATGCTTGAAGAAAGGAGGCCATAATCCTTGCTAGCAGTTGGAGGCATCATTGATCCAGGTGGAGGAACTCTTGTTTTCTGTCAAGATATTCCCACATATTAGTTGATCCAAGGTATGCATGAAATTTCAACACATTTTGTTTCAAGATTAATGCATAGCCAAGGATTAAATAAAAATGATGATTTGAAGCGAAGACATGTCACAACGCAGAGGACCCTTGATCTAATCAAGGATGAGATTGGAAACAATCCCTACACATCATTGTTGAGCTGCATTCAATATCTTTGGTTGAGATGTAGGGTCCCAAGAAAGAGGATTAGTACTATCATATTTTCAATGGCTGATTGTGAGATCAGTAATGAAACTTGCTTTGAGACAATACATGCATTACTTTGCAAATCTATAGCGCTGTCAATTAATGACTGTGACAAAGAGGCTTCAGCTCTCTTGGAGAATTCTAGAAGCAACTTCAACCTTGAAGCAGTGAAGTAGATGATGATGAAGAGTAGACATCTTGAGATGAGAATAATTTTCTCCCCTCTAGATGATACTCTCTCAATGAGCATGCTATAGCTCAAAGAGAGACTTCTACTTACTACAGATTCAAAGCCTCACTGGTTTTGGAAGGCCATAGATGGAAGAAAGGTCTCATTAAGAGATCTCAACAAATATTCATTTCAATAATTCATGAGATGCAAGGTTCTTCATTTCTTCAAAGGAGATGGTATTCTACAAAGGGAGGATGCCATGATTATGCAGCACATCACTCATCTTCCATATTGGAGTGAGTGGATGAGGATGATGAGCAAGAGATCACATGATCACCTGCAGACATATATGGGTCTGCAAGCTTGGCTACACTGTTTTCCCTTGGGAGAATCTTATCACACTCCAAAGGAGCCTATTTCTCTAATATATGCCTTGAAGAATGGTCATGAAATGAATAAGGAGGCATGGCAACATTGCTTGCATTGGGGTAAGCATGATCACTACCCAAAGATTCTAATTCTCTCATCTCATGCTTTATGCATCATTAATAGAGTGTATGAAAAGGAAGCATGGTTGATGTGCTTGTTAAAAGGAGATTTTGGACATCACATGTTAAATCTCATGTCCATGAATTCACCCTTGTTTGAAATATGTCTCATTTATCCACATGTATTTATGTTGGAGGTATGTTTCATGCATGAACTATCGCTTGGGAGGAGGAATGAGTCCCACATGATGTGGTATGAGGGAGCTTGATTTTACTATGTTGATGAGACATTTCACATGTCCATCATTGTGTTATTGCTCCATGATCCACATGTTGATAAGGCAAGAAGGCTGCAAAATTCCTTCTTGCTATGGCTTCTTTTGGGTGAGTGTGGTTACTACACAACAGCTCATCATTTTCTGAATGATGCCTTGGATTTCAATGATATGTTGCAGCAAGAGAAGGCATGTATAATTTTGTTTCACTTAAGAGAGTATGGCCACCACATGACATCCCCTATGTCTATGTGTTTTGCATTGTGTAAAATTTGGCATATTGATCTCATGATGTGCATTGATGATGGTACTTTGTATTGGAATGATGTGACATATCATATGTCCATTAGTATGGTTTGGTTTCATGATGCACATGAGGAGGAAAGAAGGCAGCAATACCTCTTGTTGCTTTGGTTTCTTTTAAATGAGTATGGTGACAACCCCATAGCTCAAAATTTTCTGATTCATGCCTTATGTATCAAATATAAATTGCAGCAAAGAAAGGCATGTGTATCATCTTTGGGGAAGCTTGGCTTGCTCATCTTACATGGAGGAGATGGAGGATGGAAGCAAAGGGCCTTGCTCCAGTGGTTATTATTAGGAGAATATGGTTTGACATCTTTGTTTACCAATATTACTCCTTCCCTTCTTCTTTTGCATAACGCTGGAATGATGAATTTTGGATCCAACAAGGCCAACAGGTCTAAGAAGGAAAGCATAACGATGCTTAATCAAGTTCATAAAACATGGATGGAGGAATCTTCTTGCATGATGAAGCTTTTCCTTTATGGAAGGAGCTACTTTATCTTATGTCTCTCATGTGTTTACGATGGTGATGGACATCATGTAATTTTCATTTTTTACTTCATGATAAGAAGAGGACATCTAACCTTACAGTTGGAAGTCATCTCATGCATTTGTAGAAGACAACTTTGGAACCAAACATACATAAACTATTGCAACAAATGGAGGAAGCCTTCCTTATTTGGATTCCATTTGGAGGGGAGTAGATTATTTGCATCAACAATAAGATTTGCTTGAGGGCAAGCAACATTTTTCCGGGCGAGACTGTAATATTTCCAATTTTGCAACTAATGGGAATATTGCATTTTTAATTTCAATTTTCTTAACTCATGATTAAAAGTGTAAAGGAGGAACTATAAAATTCCTAATCAGAAAAATAAGTCAATGCCCAATGTGAACATGGAAAAATCTGGGCCATTTCAATAAAATACACTCAGGTGTGAAAATGAGTGAAGAAGGTTGACTAGGTTAACAGGACCAAATCATAGCAGTGTCTAGATGCATTGAACCTCCTTATTGATCAGCGTAGTTTTAGATGGAGACCCTTCATGTGAAAAGGGTCTAATAATTGGAGGTGGTTTAGGGTTTTCAAAGCCCTAATATTATAAAATGAAGAGGAAGGCCACAAGGAAAGGTAGTTGAAGATAATTCGATTTTGAGCTTGCTTAGGCAACTCAAACTCTCTTAGTTGTTTAGCTAGAGAGAGAGGAATCTCCTATTTAGGAATTCATCCTCCTGCATTAAGGAGATATTGAAGGAGTATGTTATGAAATGCCTCACATCTAGGCTTGAGGCCAAGCTTCCTGCTCCATCACAAAATTATTGCTGCAGCAGGATAATTCTATGTTGCAGGGTATGGCAGTGAGGGGTTTTCAACACCACTTCCAAATCTAGTTTTGCAGAAAAGGGAGAATTCCTTTTTCTGGAAGATTAGTGAGGAAGCCTTGAGATTCATACTCAAATATTTGCATCAATCCAAAGGACCTTCCAACACCATCTGCACAGTATACTTCAAAAAATGCGTCATATTTCTAGTGCATTGCTGCAGTAGGGTTTCTACCCTAGTTTGGTGCTTGTTTCCTTGAGGAAGGGCCATCACTTCTTCTGGAAAGTTTTTATTGCAGACATATTATATAATTTTGTACATTTCAGCTCATATAATCAGAGTTTCAGTGATTCTAATTTTTTCACATCCATATTTTGCAAATCTAATACTTGTATCTATTCTTTCATGAAATCCCCTTGCTAGGTGATCAATTTGATGTATAAAAGGAGTTGAATCTCTATTTTTCTCCATTATATGTTATAATAAAATTCAGATATTATTTTTCAGACATATTTTGTCTAACGTATTAAATAATTACGCTCTTCATGCTTCAGCCATTTTCTACATACTCAAAGTCATGGGAAATCAACATTTTTAAGCATATCCGGGGATGGAGGAACTATTTAACATAGCTAGAATGCTTTGTTTGAGCTGAAATTTGGAGCATAGGTCCCTCACAACCTAATATAAAATAAAATCCCTCTAGTTCCCTTAGTGCTACACATATTTCTGAATACATCTATTTTAGGGTCAAAATCACTACTTTTCCCCACTTTTTGGATCCTAAATTCAGATCTGAGTTGCTGTTGTACTTGAAATCAGTTCCTGAGTGTCTATCAGCACATTTCATGCATTAATGTATCTTTTCACTTTCATTAGAGCATTTTACTTTGCTGCAGCCCCTCATTGGGCCTTCTCTTAAAGATAGCTAGGTGTGGGAGATTTGTTTAACCCACCTAGTCTTATTTGTTTCAGCTCAAATATTGGATTTAGTTTGTATATTGTCTGATGTAAAGGATCCAAGATTTATTTTCCTATTCTAAAGCATATTTTTCTGAAAATATGTTTTTAAGTGCATAATTCATGACCTGTTCCTAAATAGGAATATTACACTGCCTCTCGTGGAGTAATTGCTTCTTTGTATTATGCTTATGATGTTTCAAGAATTTAATTGGTTTGATAATTTCCTATTTCTATGAATCTATTTTATTCAGCTGTTTATTATTTCTTGTTACTGAGATAATATATATTCTGCTTATAATTTGTATTGCTATCATTTGATCACAGCGTGAGTTATTTAGACAATGCATTGCATTGATTTAATCACTTGTAAGAGTTTGTTTTTTACGATTGAACTCTCAGATTGATATCATTTCTATTTGGATTGATTTGTAGGGATTGAGTATGATTTGGATTGAATCAGCTAAGAAGAGATGAGTTACTGCTATTGTGCTCTCAGCTGATGCTATTATTAATTAAAATTGCTTGTGTGAGATTTAATTATGATTTAAGTAGAGGTTTGAGTCTTGAATATTATATGTATTATTTCTTTTAAAAGTTACAGCTTGAAATTTATGATTCAATCTGTTTAGTCTTGTACTGAATATAATAGTTTATCTCACATCATTACTCTTTGGATTTATAACTTTCACATATTGTGTACACTCTTGAAACAAAAAGACTTACCCAGGTTGATAATTAATGTGAGGCGATTAGGAGTTTTAAAAGAAGCCTTTTAGCACCCAACACTTTTCCTTTTGTAGAAGCTCTAAAGATGACTTCTTTGACTTTAGATGATCCTCCTTTTCTCATTTCACATGCAGTTAGAATGCCATGAAGTTAAACAATAGTATGATTTTTAAGATCCTGCTTCTCTTCAGTAGCAGACACTTTTGACTCAAATTTTGAAGTTAGAGTTCTTAAAACTTTTTCAACCAGAGTATTGTCAATTATTTTTTCATCCAAATTTCTCAAACGATTTACAATATCACCTAGATATAAAAATAAAGTGGCAATGCTCTCCTCATTATGCATTCTTAGATTTTCGTATTGAATTCTGAGAGTTTGGAGTTTAGTGCTTTTTACCTTTGTATCACCTTCATAGCTTAGAATGATTTTGTCCCATATTTCCTTTGTTGTATTCAACTACATGACCTTGACAAATTCTGATTCAGTCAGACACCCCAATAGTGCATTGACCGTCTTTGCATTTGTTTCATAGTTCTTTCTTGCTGTTGCATCTATTGGAACTGAGGCTAGATATTGATAACCTCCTTCAACAATAGCCCATACATCTACTCCAAGAGACTGGATATAGGATCTTCTACATGTTTTCCAGAAGTTTAAATTGTTTCTGTTGAAGAGTGGAGGCCTGATAGATGTTATCCCATATCGATTTCTCATCTTGGTTGATCTTCCTTCTAGCGACTAATATTCTTCAGAAGGACATGCTCTGATACCAATTGTTGGGAAAAATACTGAGAGGGGGGGTGAATCAGTATTTAGAACTCATATCTGTAAATTAAAATTTTGGTTTTGCAGAATTACATATGCGAATTTTATGAACCGAACTCATGTATACACATGGATACGCTGAAAGAAACCAGCGTATACTGATATAAATTTCTAGTTTAGAAAGCTTCTCAGAAATAATATTTAACTCAAATTTACCAATTATGCATCAGGTTAGGTAATCAGTAAATATGTGTAGTAATAGCAGTATAAAACATCACACAAGTGGAACACACATGAACACCAATATTTAACGTGGAAAACCAATTTGAGAGAAAACCACCGTTGCTATCGTCTCTTTATTCAATATTTATTATATGGAAACCTATTCACAACATTGTATTGATGCAAAATCATATCAGTACGCAGGCTTCTACCTACAGAAGGTTGCAACCTTCACTTGTTTATCAGCTGCTATTGGAAGGGAGCTCCAACCCCCTTTCTTCTCATTTACTAGACACTCCTGGAAGGGAGCTTCAACCTATAGAACATAACACTAGCTTCTACTGGCAGGAAGATTCTACTTCCATATTGAAGGCTTCAACCCTCAGACCCACTGCAGACCACATTTCATCAATTTTCGTACTGGATCAAATAGCATCAACACGACCCTTTATCAAGAATCATAAACTTTTCCCAATCCTTTAATTAGAATAGTGAAAAACATTGTAACCAGAACTTCATAAATAACCCAGACTTCAGAATAGATATGCAGATACAAAATCAACCTTGAACAGTCATTAATTCAAATAGCAACACTAATTTTCTTCACTCAAGCCGCGTACATACGCGCTTTTGTGCACATCAACCTGCGTATGCCTCAACGCCTACTTTTTTCATAACCTAAAATGAATACACTACTTCACTTTGTTAAAGCTGCGTGTATATGCACTTTATTTATACCAACCCGTGTATACTTCTGTGTATACTATCCTTCAAAATGTGATCAGTCTCAGATTTAGATCTAAGTCTTTCAGTCAGACATTTTCTCAGCAGTGAAGAACCTTTAGACAGTCAATCAACCTTAAGCATGTTTCTTCAATCACTTATGATATTTTTTCATGATCACCTTAGTAGCATACTCAGTATTCAAACAACCCAGAACTTCAAGAACACTTCATTGACAGACAAAAAACAAAAACCAGGAATCACAGTAGTAACATCTGCAATAACCTTCAGAAAACCCTAACTTCCATACGCACTTTTCATGAAGCGAACCCGCGTATATACACGCTTTTACTGAGACCAACTAGTGTATAGATCTATAAAAGTAAACTTTTTAGAACAGACCAGATCTATAAAACCTACCCAGATTTCTTCATTTTCTTCAGTAGACTTGCGCTAGTTCTTCATCATTTCATCAGTAGATCATACTAGAGCTTCATCATCTTCAGATCTAGAGATCTTGAACCATCATTATATCCATGGTTGCATCCTAGAATCAGATCTATCAATTAAAACAAATTTCATCCATGCAGATATTCCTTAGAGAAATTTATTCATTAACAACCCTTACTCATGCACAACTTGCACTATGATCTTCTTCTCCTTATATAGATTTAGCTTTTACCAATACCATGAGTCAAAGCCACTCAATTGTTGATGGTAATCCTAGACAAAATCAAATAGATAATACAACGCTAAATACTATGGGCTAATACCATGGTAAAGCCCCCTGATATTATAATTTTGGAGCAAAAACATGCATACGTGACTTAGGACGTACTTCTCTGCGTACATACATGACTTGGCCTTTAAAAACCCGCGTATACATTGTGACATATTAAAAATAACCAATCTGCTGTACAAAACTTCTGAGAGACTGATGATATTCTTCATACAGATAGTTTCTTCTTCCTTTTCCTGAGAGTTGTCATCAAGGAAAATCAATTTAGTATTATAGAACACAAGAAACATATTGCTAACAATTGATAGTCTCAAACTATCTCTGTAGACTATTTATATAAATCAAGTACATTGGATTTTAGATCTTCAATACATCATGCCATCATAAATTCTATCTTGCACTTCATGATCCCAAATTCTAGGTCTCTATGCAAAAAAAAAAAAAAAAACCTAAGTCCAAGAAGGCCTCCACTAGGTCACCTAGGGTTTCACAAATTCATAGGATGGATTTGGTGCCCTGCAAACTTTGTTTTTCCTATATGAAGAAAATACATTCAAAGAAGGGGACAATTCATTTTGTCCAATATTAAGCAAAGAGATCATTCAATGAAGGTTTTTAGCCTAAAGCATGAACCTTGCAAGGGGATGATTGCCGTTTGCTCACATTTCTACAAGAGGGTCAAAAAGCCATCAGATTAGCAATGAGGTAAGGTAAAGAGAAAAATCATCATAAGAAGACCATTCATAGAAAGAATAAAGAAGCAAGCATATGTTTGATGAAAATAGGGTTTTATGATTATCTTTGACCAAGCAGGAATCAGTACTAGGGTTACAAGGGAAAAGACCTCCTCCACTCCTTGAAGTGCACATTGAAGGACTTTCGGAATAATTGATGAGTTTTGAGAAGTTTCAGAGAACTTAGAAGACAACACTATATACTTTTTCCTAAGCGGCCCTAAAACCTAACAATTTGGGAAAGTTGACAAAACTGGTCAAAGAGTGCTAACATAACCTCCTTCATAACAACAGAGGTTTTTAGAGGATTTCAAGCTAACCTCTAAGAATGGGCAAAGAGGAATTGAATCCCCATCATCAAAGGTTGAAAGGATAAAGAGTATAGGTACAAAAGGTAAATATTATGGTCACAAAAGATGAGGTTCCAAAGGGTAAAATTAGATAGCTAAAGGGATCTAAGAAGCCAGACCCAAACACTAGTACTCCACTACACCAAATGAGGGACGATGTGAAGAGTATCAGTAAAAGGGTCAAAAATATCAGTTCAAGGGTCTAATTTTTCAAAGCAATAGTCAGAAGTAGTTTCTAATTTTCAAAGAGGGCAAATATGGGTTAAAATTACCCGAAGAGGTGATTATGGTAAGCACAGGTTCACTGTTGATAAAATGAGTTGTCCAAGTTCAAAAGACACAGTGAGAAAAGGAGGAAATTGTGTAGGCACCTGCAAGCACAGAAGTGGCTAGTAAAAGCACAAAAGTGGTTTAGAATTCTCACATCCCTCATTGAACATACATCATTTGAAAAAATGATCAAAGGAACAAATAGGACTGTTACAAAGTTGCCTACATGAAAGTTGATGAGGATAAGCAGACCAAATGTCTTTCACAATGATGGCCCACATGGAGACTAAAAGGACTATTGATGTTTAGTGTTAGGGTTTTCATATTGAGATGTTGTTTCACTGTTTTGAAGAGGAAATCTGACAGAATTGTCAGTCAAAGAAAATATGTCTTAAGATCACAAAAATCTGTTGTTTTCAAGTGATAAGCATCATAAAGAGTTTCATTTTTCAAGGTGGTTTGAAGGAATTTGCTTAAAACTTGATGAAGTTTTTGTGAGCACAAGGGAGACATATAGGGGCTTATATCAAACAATAGAAACATTTGATGCCAAAACTTCCACCTATAGGACCAAAAAGACAAAGGATAGTGAAAGAAATAAAGAGGGAAATAAACCTTATAAAATGGGTTTTTGGCATTAAAATTATTTTTCAAAAAGAGTATGAAGTCTCCTCGAACTCTTCCACACGTCATTTACCCCTGCAAAAAAGGAGCAAACCATTGGAAAGGATTTCTGAAGGTTTCTGAGAAAATTTGAATTTTTTTTGGCGCTGCACACCGACGCCTGCACTATGCACCTGGCCCTCGGTGCTGTGCACAGAGGAGGCAACGATAGTGTTATTTAATATTGTGTTCCACACTGGGAGCCCGACGCTACACACAGGCCCAGAATGGCCCGACTGCCCACCAAATCAACCCAGTGTTGTGCTCCGACTGCCCCAGCTGGCCATTTCTCCAACCCAATGCTACACTCCGACAGGCCAACCCAACCTAAATGTGTAATCGGGCAAGCGCTACATACAGGCAGGGTTTGTCCCAAATTGCTCAAAAAGGGCCAAAATCAATGTTTTCACCGTCCAAATCTCCCACGATCAAAGAAACAAGGTTGGTGCTTTCCTCTTCTTCAACCCCCAAGTGATTTTTTCCTTTCATAGTCAAAGAAGAATTTCAAAACCCTAAGAGTTGGTCAAACCCTAAATCTTCATGGAAATCAAATTTTTGACCTCCTAAGTTAGGGTTTGCAAATTTGAAAGGATTTTCATAAGGTGCAAATATTCTCAGTGCCATTAGACCTGCTTCTAAAAATTTGAACCCACTTCTTAAAAGCATAATCTTAACCTTCACTTGCACAAGTTTTCCCACACATCACTCACTCGCCTCCACTCCTCCATCAATTCACCCTATGCCTTCTACATAAGAAAACCTACCTTCTCCTAAAGTGACAATGAAAAGAAAGAAAATAATGAGACAGATACTAAGCTAATGAAGAACAAGGAGACATCAGAAATGAAGGAAAAGAAGATAATGAGGTAAATGATGAGAACAATGGGGAAAAAATAGAGTCTAAAGGGAAATATTAGCAGAGTGATGATGAAAACCAAGAGGGTAATGAAGAGAACAATGAATATAACAGCCAACAAGAAAGTTCATATGAAAACCATGATGAAAGGTACTTGTGCATGACAGTGAACGCAATAATGGTGCAGACAATGATAACATGACTGAAGATGACGATAAGTGAAGAAACAAATGGAGATCATGAGGAAGTGAAAGATCAAAAACAGGAAATTGATGAGGCTGCAATAGAATTTGAAGATGAAGACAGTAACCAAGGAAATGGCACCAATGAAACACTCAATAATGAGAAAAGAAATAGTCTTGACAATCATGACAACTGTCATGACTGTTATGAAAAAAATCAAACTTCTAAATGTTCAAGAAGCTAACAGTGACAGTGCAGGAAATTGATCGAAATAAAACCTTAGTGAAGGACAGAGCCAAAGAGAAGCAAGCAAATAAGGTGATGGTATGTTTTGCTAGACCTAAGTGAGCAGCAGGTAAAGGTGGGACAAAATTTAGAAGTGTGGACATCAATGAGGGTGATGGCAGGACCAGAAACAAAGAATTCATTAAAAATTAAGCACTAAAAAGAAGTAAAGACCAAAAAAAACTTGGAGACATAACTCAAGATTTTTTACAGGCTTCTCAAAACCCTTGAAGGACATCTCCACAAACTTTGAGGCAAATTGGACAACTTTTTTTTTCCAAATTTTGACCCCTCGGAGCACAACACCCTAGGCGCTATGCACCAAAATTGGTGCATCCTCAGCTCTCAAAGTTTTCATTTTTGGATTTATCACATTTCCAACAGTCTGCTCACCAATTTTAAGATCATTTGGAGCATTTTTTTCCCCTCGAAAGGTCAAAAAACATCAAAAACTTGACCTTTCCGCCTCATTTTCAGACTAGGCGCTACGCACAAAGTAGTGTTGGGAGATTTGATCTTTGGATAGGAGAATAGCATCCACTCAGCACAACTCAAATATTTTTGAAAATTAGACTCACCGAGCTTTCAAATGGACCATCACGGACCCAAATCTGGTGTCGGGAAGGGGTCCAAAACTCAGTTGCAAGAGACCCTATTTTCTACTGAAGTGGCGCTACACATAGAGGCTACCTAGTGTGTTTTGGACAAAAAGTCAACAAAACACATTCATTTATTACAAATAGATATTTTTGAGTTTTTTGAGGAAAATTAAGCTAGAATTAGGTGCAGATATTTATTTTACCATTTATTTCTTGGGATATTATGTGCCTTAGGCCTTGCATGGTCCCTTGGCCATAAATGATATTTATGACTATATTTGACATTTTCCTACCACATTTAGGGTTTTATTCCTCATTTGATCCATAAATATAGCATAAGGCCCCTATGTATTTTGCTGGTATTTGATGATCTTGAAGAGCAATATACATGGTTTCATGAGCCTGGAGAAGAAATTGGTTTTGTGAAGTGGATGAATGGCTTGTTTGCTTGGATGATGTAGAAGCTTGTTTGCAGGATTCCATACCTCGGTGAATGGTGATGTTTTCCTAATTTTTATATTGTTTCCTTTGTTATCATTATTTTTCATGTTTCATAACTGCTATTAAACAGAAAATTAAAGGTTGAGACATGTTCTTTGAGGCACCTCAGTCATCCTGTTTGTTATGGCCTTTATGTTTTCTCTTCTGGCCATCTTAAGGAATTTTTTATTGCTCCTTAGGTCCACCAAAATATTTTTTTTTTTTCATGTATGGTTAGTATTATAGCTTACAAGTAAGATTCATGGTATGCCCTTCTTATTTTAAATTTTCAAAACCCAAACTTGAAACCTTTCTGTGAAATATTGATTGTTAGGTTAAGTTAAAGAGGTCTCGTTCGATCTTTCCCTTTGTCCATGCTTGAAAACATTTTTTAGAGTTCCCAATAGCTTGAAATATGATTTTTAGGAGTTCCCTCTTCATAAATAAATTTATTTTTTTAAATCTTGTATTTTTTCCCAAAATCTGAAGGTGAATTTCTAAAGTTAGGAGTTCTAATGCTTTTATGTTTCACTGGAATGTTCATCTTATATGTTTATCAGTTTGAGTATACTTCATTGAGATCAATGGTTTACACCACCTCATCAGTTATGCTTCAGACTATATATGTGTAAGACCTCTTAGTTTTTTCCCCAACTTGATGTTCATTACACCATCGTACATCACTTTAAGGATCCATTGACCTTGCCAAATCAGCCCTGCAATGCACTCAGTTTCATCATTTGGACACTCTTTTCCTTCATTTGACTCCATATCCCAGTGGATTTGACATCCTCTCACTCCTCTTATTATATTTTACCATCTTACCCATCCAAAATAATAAAAAAACCTACCCCTAATAACTAGCTTAAAATCAAAACCCTAGAGCAAATAGAACACATCCTTTGCACCCAATAGAGAGATCCCTCTCTGAGTCTAGGAAGGCTAGGTCCTCAGACTCCAAAGCTTGGTTCCATGTTACCCTGTCATTTGGTCTACCAATCTGCCAAATCATAGGACACTAACATTCTGGCGATCACTGTGGGACCTTCTGAGTGTATAGCTCCTTGAAAACCTCTTAAAACTCTTTAGACCCTCATTTTTTACTTAGAAAACTAGTGAATCTTCCACCTCATCGCCACACTAACATTCTGGTCATCACGGTGGGACATTTTGAGTATATATTTGCTTAGAAAAATCCTATAGACTCATTTGAACCTTCTATTGAGCTTAGAAAGTTGACTGATAGTATCTAGTGGCTTGTCTGCTACCCCATCACCACACTAACACAATGGTGATCATGATGGACCTTCTGAGTTATTGACAAACTAAGTAAACCTTAGAACTTTAGATACCCTCATCAAATCATCAAGAACACACACTATCAGCCAAAGAGTAGACTCTATTTTCTTTATCATTCTAGAAAAATGATGACTCAGTTACAAGACACTCTCAAAAACATTAAGAGATTCAGAAAACCCCAAAACTCCCTCAGATTCATTTTTTGTTACTTATTGGTAGTGGATCACAATAAATTTTACCTTCAAAAAAGCTAAAAATTTCCACCTGGTGACTCCACTAGCCTCTAGTAGGCCTAGTACTTTATTAGCATTCATTTGACTTCCTAGAGTTGTTTCAAACTAATCATAAGAAACTTGTGAACCATTCATATATTGTAATAAGTACCATACATAAGAGAGGTCAGCCTTAAGGAGAAGTCCTAAAAAATTCTAGCCTCTTTGAATTTTGAAGTTTGAAATCTGGCTTCACATTGGATCAGTACCAGATCTCATCCGGACCCAAACCCTCCCAACATAGTTGATGATGCAAAGAAGATTTTGTGGCAGACTTCTAGATCTGGAAACTTAACCACTATTAGGATCATCCATAGAACAAGCTTTGTACCTGAAAATCTCACAGCTTTGCAATATCCTCAGTTTCACTTGCACCATACCAAGAACCTCTTTAGAAACAGGTCTCAAACTGATATTGACCAAACTAAACTTGAACCTTTAGATTTGCACCATATTTTGAGTAGAGAAACCTCTCCTTCCACACCACTTGACTTTCAGCTTCTCCATCACTTCAAATCTTTTCATACCAAGTCTACTCAAAATCAGTTTGTTTGTCTAAGTACTTCCACCACATCCATCCATACCACCATTGTGAAAACCACTCCACATCATCCTACATCCCCTATCACAAACCCACCTCCTGTAAATCCTCCATTAGCTCCCATCATAGCAACTTGGTATGCACCTTTGGTCTTACCCCAACCCCTAGTGCATTTTCTAAATCAATATCACTCTAAGATCCCTCATTTCACCTAGGTTGAATCCATCACTTCCCAACAACATGTAGATAGAATCAATGATGCTTTTGATTACATGGAGATAGAGGAAGAAACCATTAAAATGAGAATATTTGCACAAAGCCTAGGAGGAGAGGCCAAAAAATGGTTCAAAGCATTAACTCCTCATTCAATACATGACCTCCCTTCCCTCTACCAAACATTTATAAACAAATGGGAAATCAAGAAAAACCCCCTCCAAATCCTATCTGAATATAATAATCTCAAAAGGAATGTAGGGGAGAGTGTGCAATACTATTGCACTAGGTTTAACAGTGTTTACAACTCCCTCCCACCTCACATGAAACCTCCACTAGGCCTAGCACTAGTGAAATTCCCCGAAGGTTTTGATCCTGGCATGAATTTCCAATTAAGAGAAAGAGACTCTGAAACCTTAGAAGAAATGCAAAAGGCAGCTATTAGTGTAGAGGTAAACCTAATTGAAAAGCGAGTTAGGTTGAAATGAGAAAGGAGGGTAACCTACAAGGACGAAACCATGCCCTCAACCTCCTCTTCTGATACTAAAATAGACAGCATAATGAGAACTGTAGAAAGAATGAAAGGACCCCTCCTAGGGAAAACCAAGCTAATACCCAAAACAGAAATAGACCTCAAAATTTTAGAAGAGACACTCCTCAAAACAAATCAAGGGAAAGTGATCAACAAATCAAACCTCCCTTTCAACAAAATAGTGTGGATGAAGATGAAGGAGAAATTCTAGAATGTGAATAAAGCCATATAAATCTAATAGGTTCTAACAATGAAGAGGATCTTTTTATCACTAAAGAGGAACAAGGTTTCTTCTCCTTAGATCAAACTGATACAAACATTGAAGAATCTGAAGACTACCACTTGGGGTTTGAAAATTCCATCATGGAAATCCATAAGCAATATGACCTTAGCAGCAAAAAGTACCTAGATTCAACCAAGAAAGACCAAATAGAGGCTGCTGCCCAGAAATTACCTGAAAACACCCCTAAGAAAACAACAAAAAATGTCAACACGATAGTTAAGAAAGCTGAAGAAAACAAAGGGAAAATTGGCCAACCAAAGAATGACCTTAGTTGTCCTAGTACGTCCACCAGTGACCCTAAAAAAATATTCTGAAAAGAACTTCAAATCAAGATCAATAGATCAAGAATGTAGAGAAGATCATAGTTGATAAAATTGATGTTAATATGTCCAAAGCATTAGTGTCTTTCAGTTTTGAAGGATAGATTGCCAAATTTAAGAAAAATATGCCCCTCATTGAACTGGTCACTAAACCCATATATAGATCTCAAATTTTGAAGGTACTAAACATAGAAAATGATGCTGACACCTTACACTTGGTTGATGACACACCTAAGTTGTTGTTTAGGCCCAAAATAGAAGGAAAATATCATGAAGGAGTCATTACACTTTCCTATATTAGCCTAAACATACATGAAAAAATCTTACATAATGCCATGCTAGATTCCGGTGCCTCTCACAATCTCATGCCCAAAGTTGTGATGGAGAGATTAGGCCTAGAAATAACTAAAACTTAGAAAGACCCGTACTCCTTCGATTCTAGTAGGGTCAAATTTTTGGGCCTCATCAAGGACCTTTGTGTTAACCTAGCACAAGTTCCTGCAAAGGATCTATTGATGGACATAGTTGTGGCAGATATTTCTCCCAAGTATGGCATGCTTTTATCTAGATCTTGGGGATCCAAGCTTCAGGGGAACCTTCAAATAGATATGTCCTATGCATCCATCCCTATTTTCAACCAGACCAGAATATTATATCGAGAATCAAATATGAAATATATGGTTAGCAGTCAGGATAGACTAGCCAACACTCCTCTCTACTCTATTCACTCAGATCTTGATTCTTTCATACTATATAATGAGGAAGAAAATTTTGAGCAGGTATATGAAGTTGAAACACATCAAGAAACACTACAAAAATAAAATCATTCTTTACATAGATAACTCAGTATTCAGACCTTTAGAAATCTTGAACAAACAAATCGTGACAAAATCAAACTTGACTGTCTATAGACTAACAATGAAACCTTAAAACCAATGGTCAGTTTGACATGTAGATCAGGTTTCCCAAAGGGAGGAAAAACATCAGAACCCCAACCCTTCCCTTTTACCTATTCAAAAATGCTAATATTCCCTCATAGAACAAAAATCCTAGGTGATCATAAATAAAGAAACCTTATGTTCTTACCTTATTTGGACACCTCATTATCAGAGAGTCTTGTTCCTCCTGAAAAGTTGTTGACCCTCACTAATGTGACCATCAATCCTAAAGGGATGTCTGTTGAAACTGATATAGAGGGATACAATATAGGCAGTCTAAGAAGAACCAAGGTGATTAACTTATCCAAAGCCTTGCCATTACACAAAAAAATCAAATACTTGAGGTTATGCAATAAATTTCAGGATGATGTTGTTTATAGAAGTAAAATCTCAAAACCTAATGACATAGACATTGCTCCGAAGAGACCTCTTTCCAAGAAGAACTATGAAACCTTTGGACAAATCCTATTGTTAACTAAGAAAACCAAAGGATGCAGACTCTGTATGGACTTTAGAAACTTAGGCAAACTATCCATGGAATACAAACACCCTTTTCCAAAAATAAGTTATCCTATGCCAAAAATAGAAATTTCTAACAAGGTGACATTGATTGGTAGTGTTTCAGGTTTTCATGAGATGATACCTCTTCAAATCAATCAACACAAAGAAATTTTCAAAGTTCCTTAGGATGACTACATGGTTGACCAAATTTTTCCTAGAATAAGGAAAGATAAAGACACCTTCCAAGAGGCCACAACCCCTATTGCCAAAATTTTCACTATGATTTACATTGATGACTTTGTCATTAGTTTAGGAGCTGATGAAGATGGAATTTTTCACCTAGAGAGTTTCTTTCACAGAAACAAGGTTTGGGAACAAAAATCAAAGAGGGAATGTAAAGGCGAACTTGGCATATTTGAAAATTCTTGGCAGAAATCTTGCACCATGCCCCCAAAGTGGGTTGGTAGATGATCCTGGGGAAGAAAGGGTAATCAAATACGATGGCCATCTAGATACTTAGTTATAATTTCTCATTCATTGTACACATCACTATTTGGTGAAAAGATGTTGAGATAAATCACAAAAAAAATACAAAGAAGTAAATGGAAAAGAGGGAAGATTTGAAAAGAGGTAGAGCCCCATACCCAAGAAATAGAATTATTGAAAGAGTGTAAGTCTAAATACCACTACTAGTGCTTAAAGGAGTCTTGTTTCATTCATCTAGCCTAATCATGGTTGAAGCATGTTTTAAATGTATTTTTCGATAAGTTGGTGAAAGATAATGGGTTAAATTATTCAAGCTTGACTTGTCAAAAAGATATATTAGGTAGAAATATATTGGTTCCACATGCCTAAAACAAAACCAAAGAGAAAAATAGGGATGAGTAACAAACAATGTATCCTAGCCCTGGTTTTTCTAGTCTTGTTTTGTACAAAAATAACATTTGTGTGCATTTTGTTTTTATGCCACAAACCCATGGTAAATCAGATTGTCTAATTTTGATTTAGCCATGTCTTCAATTTCATGTCTGTAGCCTAGTGAATAAATCCTGCCAAACAGTTTAACCTTGACAATCGAATAGTATAGGTAGAGAATCAGAGGAGTTCATTAGCCTAATATGAGCTCCAGGAAGACATAAGGTAGAAATAGATAGTTTATTTTTCTTTGAAAAAACAAAAAATGTGTCAAGGTTGCTAGTCCAAATGCACCTGAAGAAGAAAAAATGTTAGGCAAGTAGGGTGGCTAGGTAGAGATGGATTTAAGCCAATCATGTCTTTTAGACTATTGAGATCATAATCTTTGAGCAAGCATTAGCAAGAGAAAGATGTAAAATCTTCCCAATGGATGAGGCACTAGTATTCATAAAGCCAGAAATATGAAGTTCTGGACACCTCCTGAAAAGGAGTTTCACTCCCCAAGTGGAGCCACTGTTAGTCATCAGTAAATTTTTCCTTCATAGATGACTAAATGCTTCCCTAGATTTCTAGAAACAAAGTTCATGAACATTGTGAGTTCTAGAAATCTCACTACCTTCGTCATCCTTAAAGATAATTTTTCACTATTTCATCTTTCCACCATTTCTAGCATTGCTTACCAGTCCCAGAAAAACCATTAGTGGCTTATGTCACTCTTGCTATATATATCCTTTCACCTCTGACCAAAACCCTCTGTCTTGTTTTTCCTAAAAACCCCCCACTGCTACTTAAACCCACCAAACAAACACCCTTGTTGTGTCTCCCAAAGTACTCTCAAACACTGATAGTATCAAACTATATTTTTAGACTCTTTAGATAAATCAAGTACATTGGATTTTAGATCTTCAATACATCAGTCCATCATAAAATCTATCTTGCACTTGATGATCCCAAATTCTAGGTCTCAGTCCAAAAAATAAAAAACCAAGTCCCGGAAGGCCTCGACTAGGTTACCTAGGGTTTCACAAAGTCATAGGATGGATTTAGTTCCCTACAAACTCTATTTTTCCTATATGAGGAAAATACATTCAAATAAGGGGACAAGTCATTTTTTCCTAGATTAACCAAATAGATCATTCAAGGAAGGTTTTTAGCCTAAAGCATGAATCGTGTAAGGGGACTGCTGCCCTTTTCTCACATTTCTGCAAGAGGGTCAAAAATCCATCAGATTAGCAATGAGGTAAGGTAAAGAGAAAAATCATCATAAGAAGACCATTCAAGGCAAGAAGAAAGTAGCAAGCATATGTTTGATGAAAATCAGGGTTTTATGATTGTTTTTGACCAAGAAGGAATCAATACTAGGGTTACAAGGACAAAGGCCTCCTCTACTCCTTGAAGTGCACATTGAAGGACTTTAGGAATAATTGATGAGTTTCTAGAAGTTTTAGAGAACTTACAAGAGAACACTATATGCTTTTTCCGAAGCATCCCTAAAACCTAACATTTTGGTAAAGTTGAAAAAACTAGTCAAAGAGTGCTAACAGAACCTTCTTCATAACAGCAGAGGGTTTTAGATGATTTCAAGCTGACCTCTAAGAATGGGCAAAGAGGCATTGACCCCCCATCATAAAAGGTTGAAGGGATAAAGAGTATAGGTACAAAAGGAAAATAGTATGGTCACAAAAGATGAGGTTCCAGAGGGTAAAATAATACAACTAAAGGGATCTAAGAAGGAAGAACCAAACACCAGTATTCCACTACACCGAAGGAGGGACAATGACGAAGAGTATTAGGAAAAGGGTCAAAATTATCAGTTCAAGGGTCTGATTTTTCAAAGAAACAGCCAGAAGCAGTTTCAAATTATCAAAGAGGGCATGAAAGGGTTAAAATTACCCCAGGAGGTTATTATGGTAAGCGCAGGTTCACTGTTGATAAAATGAGTTGTCCAAGTTTAAAAGAGACAGTGAACAAAGGAGGAAATTATGTAGGCACCTGCAAGCACAAAAGTGGCTAGTAAAAGCACAAAAATAGTGTAGAAATATCACCTCCCTCATTGAACATACATCATTCGGAAAACTAATCAAAGGAACAAATAAGACTATTACAAAGTTGCCTACAGGAAAGTTGATGAGGATTAGCTGACAAAATTTCTTTCACAATGATGGCCCACATGGAGACTAGAAGGACTGTTGATGTTTCGTGTTAGGGTTTTCATATTGAGATGTTTTTTCACTATTTTAAAGAGGAAATATGACAGAATTGTCAGTCAAAGAAAATATGTCTTAAGATCACAAAAATCTTTTGTTTGCAAGTGATAAGCATCATAAAGAGTTTCATTTTTCAAGGTGGTTTGAAGGCACTTTCTTAAAACTTGATGAAGGTTTTGTGAGCACAAGGGAGACATCTAGGGGCTTCTAGAAAAGAATAGAAACATTTTATGCCAAGAATGCCACCTACAGGACCAAAAAGCCAAAGGACAGTGAGAGAAATAAAGAGGGAAATAAAACTTATAAAATCGGTTTTTGGCATCAAAATTGCTTTTCAAAAAAGAGTATGAAGTATCCTCAACCCCTTCCACACCTAATTTACCCCTGCAAAAAAGAAGTAAACCATTGGAATGGTTTTTTTAGGGTTTGTGTGAAAATTTGAATTTTTTTTAGCACTGCGCACAGAGGAGGCAGAGGTAGTGTTATTTAACACTACGTTGCACACCGGGAGCCCGATGCTATGCACCTATATGGGCGCTACCCACAGGCCTAGAACGGCCCGACTGCCAATGAAACCAACTTGACATTGCACTCCAACTGGCCTAGCTAGCCATTTCTCCGACCTGGTGCTACGCTCTGACAGGCCAACCCAACTTGAGCATGCAGTCGGGGAGGCGCTACGCACAGGTATGGTTTGTCCCAAATTGCTCAAAAACGGCCAAAATCAATGTTTTTTGCCTCCAAATCTCCCATAGTCAAAGAAACAAGGTTGGTGGTCGCCTTTTCTTCAACCTCCAAGTGATTTTTTCCTTTCATAGTCAAAGAAGAATTAAAAAACCCTAAGAGTGGGACAAACCCTAAATCTTCATGGAAATCAAATTTTTTACCTCCTATGTTAGGGTTTTAAAATTTGAAAGGATTGTCATAAGGTACAAAGACTCTCAATACCATCAGATATACTTCTAAAAATTTGAACCCGTTCCTTAAAAGCATCATATTAACCTTCACTTGCACAAGTTTTCCCACACATCACTCACTTGCCTCCACTCCTCCATCACTTCACCCTATGCCTTCTACATAAGAAACCCCACCTTCTCCTAAAGCGACAATGAAAAGAAAGAAAACACTTAGAGAGAGACTAAGCTAAATGAAGAACAAGGAGACAACAAAAATGAAGCAAAAGAAGATAATGAGGTAAATGATGAGAACAGTGGGGAAAAAACAAAGTCTAAAGTGAAAGATCAGCAGAGTTATGATGAAAACCAAGAGGGTAATGAAGAGAACAATGAATATAAGATCCAACAGGAAATTTCACATGACAACCATGACGAAAGGTACTTGTGCATGACAGTGAGCACAATAATGGTGTAGACAATGATAGCATGACTGAAGATGATGATAAGTGAAGAAGAAAATGGAGATCATGAGGAAGTGAAAGATCAAATACAAGAAATCGATGAGGCAGCAACAGAATTTGAAGATGAAGGCAGTAACCAAGGAAATGGCACCAATTTAACACTCAATAATGAGCAAAGAAATAGTATTGATAGTCATGACAGCTGAGCTGTCATGACTGTCATACAACAAATCAAACTTCTAAATGTTCAAGAAACTTGCAGCGAAAGTGCAAGAAATTGACCAAAATAAAACCTTAGTGAAGGACAGAGCGAAAGAGAAGAAAGTAAATAAGGTGATGGTAAATTTTGGTAGACTTAAGTGAGCGGCAGGCAAAGGTGGGACAAAAGTTAGAAGTATGGACACCAATGAAGGTGATGGTAGTTCCAGAAATAAAGAATTCATTAAACATTAAGCACTCAAAATAAGTAAAGATCAAGAAAAACTTGGAGACATAACTCAATATTTTTTATAGGCTTCTCAAAACCCTTGAAGGACCTCTCCACAAAGTTTGAGGCAAATTGGATAACTTTTTTTTTTTTTTCCAAATTTTGACCCCTCGGAGCGTAGCACCCTAGGCACTACACACAACATATATGAATCCTCAGCTCTCCAAGATTTCATTTTTCAATTTCTCACATCACCAATAGTCAGGTCACCAAATTTTAGATCATTCGGAGCATTTTTACCCCCTCAAAAGGTAAAAAAACATAAGCAATTTGACCTTTCTACCTCATTTTCAGACCAAGCACTGTGCACAAAACATTGTTTGCAGATTTTATTTTTGGATAGGAAAGTGGCATTCACTCATAATAGCTCAAGAATTTCTGGAAGGTAGACTCACCAAGATTCCCAACGGGCCATCACAGAGCCAAATCCGGTGTCGGGAAGGGGTCCAAAACTCAGCTGCAAGAGACCCTATTTTCTGCTAAAGTGGCGTTACGAACAGAGGCTGCCTAGTGTGTTTTGGACCAAAAGTAAACAAAACACACTCATTTATTACAAATAGATATTCTTGAGTTTTTTGAGGCAAATTAAGCTAGAATTAGGTGCAAATAGTTATTTTAGCATTTATTTCTTGGGATATTATGTGCCTTAGGCCTTGCATGGTCTCTTGGCCATAAATGATATTTATGACTATATTTGACATTTTCCTACCACATTTAGGGTTTTAGTCCTCATTTTATCCATAAATATACATGGTTTTAGTCCTATGTATTTTTTTGGCATTTGATGATCTTGAAGAGCAATATACATGGTTTCATGAGCTTGGAGAAGAAATTGGTTTTGTGAAGTGGATGAATGGCTTGTTTGCTTGGATGATGGAGAAGCTTGTTCGTAGGATTCCACAGCTTGGTGAATGATGATGTTTTCCTAATTTTTCTATTTTTTCCTTTTTTATCATTATGTTTCATGTTTCTTAGCTGCTATTAAACATAAAAGTATAGTTTGAGACATGTTTTTTGAGGCACCTCAATCCTCTTGTTTGTTATAGCCTTTATGTTTTCTCTTTTGGCCATCTTAAGGAATTCTTTACTGCACCTTAGGTCCACTAAAAATTTCTTTTTGTTTCATGTATGGTTATTATGGTAGCTTACAAGTAATATTCATGGTATGCCCTACTTATTTGAAGTTTTTGAAACCCTATCTTGAAACCTTTTTGTGAAATATTGATTGTTAGGTTAAGTCAAAGAGGTCTCATTCGATATTGACCTTTGTCCATGCTTGCAAACTTATTTCAGAGTTCCCAATAGCTTGAGATATGATTTTTAGGAGTTCCCTCTTCATAAGTTAAGTTATTTTTTTAAATCTTGTATGTTTTCCCAAAATCTGAAGGTGAATTTCTAAAGTTAAGAGTTCTAATGATTCTATGTTTCACTAGAATGTTCATCTTATTGTTTATTAGTTTGATTATTGTTCGTAGAGGTCATTGGTTTGCCCTACCTTATGAGTTATGCTTCAGACTATATATGTGTAAGACCTCTTATTTTTTTCCCCAATTTTATGTTCATTACACCATCATACATCACCTTAAGGATCCATTGACCTTGCCAAATAAAACCTACAATACAGTATGTTTCATCATTTAGATAATATTGACCTTCATTTGACTCCATAGCCCAATGGATTTGACGTTCGCTCACTCCTCTTATTACATTTTACTACCCATCCAATACAATAAAAAACCCTACCCCTAATAACTAGCCTAAAATTAAAAACCTAGAGAAAATAAAACACATCCTTTGCACTTAATAAAGAGATCCCTCTCTGAGTGCAGGAAGGCTAGGTCCTCAGACTCTAAAGCTTGGTTCCATGTTCCCCTGTCATTAGGTCTATGAATCTGCCAAATCATGAGACAGTAATAGGACCAAGGTCTAGCGTGATCCAATCCTCTGGCAGATAAATCAGTACCTACGGGAGAAGGAGAAAGCTTTCGAGCAGATCAAGGCTAAATTACCCACCTTGGTTCCTACAAAATATTTTGCACGATTAAGGACTAGCAACACACTCCAAGATGTGATTGAGGAGCTCCACCATAAGAAGAATGCCATCGGAGAATGCTTGAAGACTTGGGTTGCCGTAGCCCTCCAGCTGTCACAGGATGTTGATGTTGTTGTTAAGTGCCTAAACAAGACACTAGAGAGTGTCACTGCTGTGACAGAAGGACCAAAATCATAGAAGCTTGTAGATATTGTGCAAAGCACTAAGGCTCAGAGTTAAGAAGTGTTGCCCCACTAGTCGCAACGTCAATGCCCTGTGCACGCAACTGGAGACTCCACCACCACAGTGACTCAGGATGAATCACAAGATTATGTTGGGGGATTGTTGGAACAGGGTCCTCCAAAGGCTGTGAATTGGGACAATTTTGAGTATTTTTGTATATTTTTGGTATATTTTAGTCTAGTGCAAGGGTTTTGGGGTGGGTCAAAGCTCTAAAAGCATTATAATGGGTCAAAGGGTAGACCTAGAGTCCGCAAATTATGGTTCGCGAATCACAGGAAAGATTAGGCTAGATTGTTATAAATAGAAGGACATTTTGAGTAGAATAGGAAAGTGTTAAGATTGGTGTGAATTATGAATTAGTAGATCTATTTTGGGTTATTGGGGAAAGGACTCTTACTAGCTGTGTGCACAAAGATCCTCAGTCCTGTTATGTGTGGACCCTGTTACTGTGCGCACAGGTTAGGTTTAGGGTATTTTAAAAGGATCTAAAGGATTAATGAAAGCAGAAGGTTTTTGGAATATCTGAATCTCTTAATGAAAATCTATGATATCTGTTATGCTATGCATGGTTCTGTGTTAAGCTGCGAGACTAACTATGTTATCTGCTGATGGTGCGTTGACACCTGATCTGGTTCTTTCTGTTATACTTTATAGATATTTCTGATAGTTTCATTATTGTTCTCTAAATTTATGCTCTGTTGTTTACTGTGATTATAATTGGTATTTGTGCAAGTGGATGCGAGGTGATATATAGATCTTGGTTTTGTGATATACGATCTGGCAATTGAGAAGTTGAATGCAACTTTTCTTGACTCACCTACCCTCTCCGAGGGTGCAGAAACTTGGATCTAGCACCCTTCCATACTGCTTTAGGTGAGACCTTGGCCTATGCAAGCAGGTCACTGCTGAAAGGGTCAGTAGTATAGGGGTTTTATGGCAAACCTTAACCTTCGAACCTGGGTCAGGACCCCTTGAGCCAACATACCCTTCTTGTACTTTATGTTCAAATGAAACTATTGTAGATATGTGGACCAATTTTGATGGCAATCATTCTGCAACATCCCCTGTGTCTGTATGAACTGCAGGGGTCGGTGGTCTATGTGGATGATTGTTTCCTTCCCCAAACTATAATGCTTCCATTGTCGATAAGCCTGCATAATGGAATACATTTCTCTTTCATACGTGGGATACTTGTGAACTGTGTCGGACAATGTCTCACTGTGATATGCCACTAGATTCCCATGTTGAGTAGGAATTGCCCCAATAACATAGTTAGAGGCATCTATCTCAATCTCAAATGGTTGTTTCAAGTCCGAAAATGTGAGCATGAGGGAAAAACAGAGGCGATGTTTCAATTACATGAACGCCTTTTATTGAGATTCCGACCAAAAGAATTTTTCTCTCGCTCCTCCCTTGGTGACTTGACCAAAGGGCCAAGTTATATGAAATAATCCCAACACGAACCTGCGGTAGAAATTGGCAAGACCCAGAAAGCTGCGAAGCTCTGTTATAGTGGTTGGGGATGGCCAGTCTCGAATGACTTGGATCTCGGTTGGATCCACATGCATCCTCCATTTGATCAATAATGTATCCCAAATTTTGAACTTGGATCTTACCAAAAGTGCACTTCTCCAAATTGGCACACAACTTGTGTTGTCATAGTGTTTGGAGGACTTGTCGGATGTGGTGGAGGTGTTCTTCCCAATTCTGGTTGAAGATTAAAATGTCATCCAAGTACACTACTACAAATGAGTTGGTGAATGGCCTCAAGATGTTTTCCATCAACCTCATGAAGGTTGAGAGAGCATTCGTCAACCCGAAAGTCTTGACCAACCATTCAAAAAGGCCCTCCTTAGCTTTGAAGGCAATATTTCACACATCGAAGGGTTTGATGGGTACCTAGTGATACCCAGACTTCAAGTCGATCTTACTGAAATATTTTTCCCCTTTGAGTTGTTCTAGAAGGTCATCAATCCATGGCATCGGGTACATATTTTGGACAATGGTCTTGTCCAGTGCTCGATAGTAAAAAAAAAGTCTCAAAGTCCCATCCTTCTTCTGTACTAAGATGATTGAGCTCGAATAGGGCAATGAACTTGGTCGGATGTGACCTTTCTATAGGAGCTCCTGAATTTGCCTCTTGATTTCATGGTTCTCCAAAACAGAGCGCCAATAGATCAGTCTGTTGGGTAGTGGTGCACCTGGGGTTAGATCAATGCAGTGCTTGACCTGACAGTGTAGAGGCACCCTTGTGGGTGAGGTGAAAATGTCCCCATACTCCTCCACAACATTTTCCATTTGTTGTTGTCATGCAGAGGAGCCATGTCTGGAGGTTGTGGCCATAGTCTTCTTCTTTCCTTAGGGGCGGATCATCAGGAAAACAAATTTCCTAGTTTAGCAAATGAGCTTACTGCAATTTTTTGCATTAACCGAGATAGTGGTAGGCAGTGGTATCTCTGGTATCCTGTACAACTTATTTCCGAAGGTAACAATAACAACATGAAGCCGTGACTCATACACAACATCTCGCTTCCATAAGTATGGTTGGCCTAGTAATACATCAGAAACATCAATAGCAGTAATGTCACATAATACCTCATCCATGAAGGGCTTGATGCTATAGGGAAGGTGACACTATTGGCTGACATGGAGATGTCGTCCTTGGTGAAGCCACATGATGGTGTATGGTTGTGGGTGCATTGTGGTCGACAAGCCCAACTGCTTCACAACATCTACTGAAATGAGGTTCTTTTGGCTCCCATTTTCGACAATGAATTGTAGTAGGGAACCCCTTACCCACATCTAGGAGTGGAAGAGACGTTCTGCCTCCCCTGGATCCTCTAGTTACTCCTTCTGGATCTTCGCAGTGGAAACAGAGGCGTTGGGCTCTACATCAATAATCTGTTTCCATTTGTCATTCCCCTTGTCAGGGTCTAATTCAGAGTCAGAGCATGCATTTGATTTAGAAGCCCTCATCTCAGCCACAAGTGACTGCTTGGGCCGACACTCACTTGTGTTGTGAATGGAGCTCTTATGGAACTCACACCAGTTTCCCATGTCCTTCTTTGGCTTCACGGTGTTGTTCTTTTCTTGTGGCTTTGGTAGGTTTTTTTGGGCTGACATGCCTTGGCTTTGTCCTTTTTTCTACAGTTTTGGGGCACCTTTCCCTTACTTTTGATTCGCAGATCCAAATTCTCACTTCTTCTGCTTGAATTTCTGCTCAATATTGGCAGCATATCGGTATGTCATACCAAGTGATAAGATGTTGAGGAACTCCATTTCCTCCTGAATGTGTTTGTGTAGACAGCTGTAATACTTTAGCACCAAATTTTTCTCCCAATATTTGATACCCAATTTTGTGCACAAGGTATGGAACAAATTCATCAGTTCATGCACATCTTGATCCCTTTGTTGCCCCAGCGTGGTCCATTGTATGTACTTGTCCTCATATCTCCCCACGGGATAGTATTGTTCCTTGAAGGCATCTTGGAAATAATTCCAAGTGGGTACAACTAAGAATAGAGAGGGTTTTGTCTCATCCTTTTTCTTACAGTAGGTTTCCCACTAGTCCTTGACATGGGGGGTAGCTTTGAGGAGTGAAAAAATAATCTTCTCCCAGTCGGAAAAGTCATGGACCGAGAAATATACTTCTAATAGATTCAACCATATATCTATGACATCTGTATCTATTTGACCCTCAAATATTGGAACGTCAAAGTTTACTTCTACCTTAAATGGAGTCGCGCCTCCAGAGTGGTTGTTGGATTGAGATGTGCCGCCAGTGGGTAGTCGTTGAAGGATCTGGGCAAAATTATCCATCATCGCGTTCCTTTGTTTTTCGAGGGCCTCGTCAAGAAATATTTTGATAGGATATCCTGCTCCCTCATATTTATGTTCTTCCCCCATGCGAGGTCGTCGAGGTTTGCAAGGCTGATCTTGCAAAGGTTCAATCATATCGAGCCCCAACTGCTTATACCCCGACCTCGTTGAGGACATGCAAAGAGGTCAAAAAAAAGCAAACTGCTCTGATACCATTGATCCAGATTTATGCAGGAACACAACAGAATACACATGTAACAATAAATACAATTATGCAGTGGAAATAACATCTCATTTCATTAATATCAAAGAACTGAAATTTTCTTATACAACAAAATAGAAATAAACTAGCTAGGGTGTTGGTAGCTTCTCTCTGAGAAGAGATGTTGTGGCTATAGGCCTATGAACTAAGTTAAAATGAGGCTAGAGGGCCTATTTATTATTTAGGAACAATGGAAAACCCTAAACATCCATAACCCTAACCCTAGGAGATGAAGCGCCAAAACTATGGGCCCCGTTTGGGTAAAATGGTATTTCAACTTCCCGGGGACGTAACTTTGGCATACGATCTTCATTTCATGTGAGAAATAGCTCATTAGAAAGATCTATTCGAGGAGTAAAACATTTGGTTTTCCCAAAAAAATGTTGTTTAGGGCCTCAAAACGGCTCTGGAGGTTTAGGACCCTAAAAACGATTAAAAATAGTAAGTTGTGCCGAAACTAAAAAAATGAAAGAGACAATGGTGGGGTACGAAGTGGAATAGGTGGGTGGACACCAATATCCATCTCGATCATTTTTCTTCATTTTTGGCTGCATTTAGACTTGCAGACCCTGACCTCATTTTTTGTTTTGAATTTCTAACCTATCACCTATCCCTTATTTCTCCTATTGGTTCAGATTAGGTTGTTGAACCAATCAATTTTGTATGTAGCTACCGATAAGCCAAGATTAAATGGTTTGTAAAATCTTCATTTTCTAACCTATTAGTAGAAAATTCAAAATTGTACAATCATGCTTAGACTGTATACTTGCACAAAACTCTTTTCAATAGTAGTGCACTTTGATTTGAAACACTTTTAGAAATATTTATTTTTTGTGTGGGCCTTTATTTTTCCTTTTTCAAATACCCTCTTTTCTTCTTCCTTTATTTCTTTTTATATTTCTTTAGCAAATACTTTTGAATATTTGAAACCTATGTACAACATGAAATTTTTTCAAAAAGGAAATACACAATTACCAAGAACCCAAAAACCTATCTCTGATATTGAAATCATTTTCTTTTTTTCTTTTGTCAAAAATCTTCTTCATATCCTCTTGCACGACCTAAATTCAGTTGTACACCTCTTCTTTGGACTTTTATAGCTGAATGGTCTAGCTTATTCTTCTTTGTAAATTATTTTCTTCATCCTAAACTTATAGAATGAGTTTCATGGCTGACACGCCTAATTATGTTGGGAAAACTGCATCCATTCCATAGAGTAATTGGTATCGTGACATGCTAATAAATTTCTTAGTTCTTAGTCTTTCAACCCAATGCATGCACCAATTTGTTATGCCAGGATTTCTTGTTGTCTTCTAGCAACTTCTTGATGATGTTGACCAGGCTCTCATTGGGGAAATCAGCTAGCCCATTACCTTGAGGGTAATAAGCTATTGAATGCCCCAAAGAAATGTGATATATGTGGCAAAAATCCACCATCCTTTTGGACTTAAAAGCAACAACGTTATCTATGAGGATTTTTCTAAGACAACCAAATCTGGACAGGTTGTTGGCTTCAAGGAATTTGATAATCATTGAATCGGTAGCAGTTCTATAAGGAATGACATCTATCCATTTGGTAAAATAGTCTATAGTAATGAGGATCCATTTATGCTAGGTAAAGGAGGAAGAGTATATTTATCCAATGAAGTCTAAACCCCATTGCTAGAAAGGTGCTTCAATGGAGATTGGTTGTAAAGGCAGAGGCATCAACATTATTTTTCCCTCAAAAATTTGGCATTTATGATAGGTAGCTACCATTTTGTGGATATATGGGAAGAGAGTAGGCTAATAGAAACCATCCCCAAGAATCTTGTTAGCAGTGGTTTTCTAGTAGAGATGGCCACCACCATCCCCTTCGTGGAATTATTTCATGACCCTATCTTCCACTTCTTGAAGCCAAAATTTAAGCAATATTCCCCCATAATATTTACAGTACAAAATTTTTTCTAAGATGCAGAATTTTGCAGCTTTAAAAGTTGGCATTATGATGAAATATGTTGTCCTTAATGGAAAAATACTGGATGAAGTTGTCCTTGATGGAAACCTATTTGATGATTTTCCTTTTGATAGCAACCTATTTTTTAAAGATGAAAATATGATGTTTATACAGGTCAGTTCAGATGTGACAGAGAAAGGAATTCAACTAAGTGCCAGAGAAATGAAATAGGAAATATTTCTCGATGTATATGCAGGTTTGAGGAAGGCAACCCATGTATACATCCAAAATTAGTATATACACATTTTTTATGAACAAAATTTATTTATACACGTGGTTATGAAGAATCCAAGTCATGTATACCTTTTGCACTCTAAAATTATGATACCAGGGGGTATTACCATGGTATTAGCCCACAATATTGAGTGTTGTGTCGTCTATTTGATTCCATCCAAGAATACCATCTGCAGTTGTATGGCTTTGGCTCATGGTATCAGTAAAGGCTAAATATTTATAAGGAGAAGAATATCATAGTGCAAGGGTGTGCATGTGTAAGCGTTGTTACTGAATACTTATCTTTGAAGTATATATGCATGGGATGAATTATGTTCTATTGGTAGATTTGAATTTATGATGCACCCTTGGATATAATAATGGATCAAGATCTCTAGACCTGAAAATGAATATGTACTTGCATGATCTAATTATGATATGTTTGGATTTGTGACCTGGCACATGTTTCTTGAAGTGAAGCAAAGAAATCTGGGTAAGTTTATAGATCCTTACATAATAAAAAAAACCTTCTCACTATTGGAGAATCCACTTCTCAAAACATCCTTTCAGCTTCTTCAATAAAGAGCTCATTCTTTCACTGAGAGCCTAAAATTGCTCTGATACTACATTGGAAATTTTGGTATGCTCTAATGCTATGTCGAGAACATACATGAAACAGAAAAGCAAAAAAAATTTACACAATATTCGAAATTAAAAATTACACACAGATAGAGAGCGAAAACACAGAAGAGATGAACTGAATTCTTCTTTTCATTCATCTCAATAAACATATGTAAATACATTCCATTTATAGAAAATTCGAGGATCCTGTAACTTAATGCTAAATCAATGTTGGATCAGACAGTTAACAAACAAACATCATTTAGCTTTGTTCTGTTGTTTTCTACATGAAACAATGTACCAAACACAAAAATACGGACTTGAAATATTATGGGTTTCAACTTTGAAAACACATCGTATCCGCACCATTCATTGCAAATCACATTCAATGATTTTAACTTTTAACTGAGCGCATACGGGAAAAACTTGAAAACTTGTGTTTGCGATGTCTGATGGCACGATCGCATTGCAACTTAAATCTTTTAACTTGAGGGAGCTATCCATTGAGCTTTGTGATATGCAAATGTGATTACATCACAACTTAAACAAAACAACTTGCGGGTGCTATCATCTTGAGCTTGTGACGTACGATTTCTATTGCCCTGCAACTTAAATGAAATAAATTGCGGATGCCAAAAAGGTAAGTTGGAAAATATGCGAAGTGCGAAATGTGGGTGGCGAAAAGGTAAAACATAAAAAGAGCGAAGTGTGAAATGCGGGCACGCTAAAAGGTAAATGATAAAACATGCGAAGTGCAATATTTAAGTTTTGCAATGTGTGATGACGATGTCACATCACAACATCGCAATGAGTGGTGCAGGGAAAAAAAGTTAAATGTTATAATGTGCAAAGGGTAGTATGGGATGCACAAAGCGTTGTGATGTGTGAAAGAAAAAAAGGTAAGGAATAAGGCAGAAACAAAGGTTTGAGAGTAGATTTGGGAATGCAGCAAGGTATTACGGGTCCCACCAAATATTATCCATGGAAACTTAACTTTTGGGAAAGCTTAAGAGGTAAAGGTTAAAACTTGCGGGCTGCAATATGTGGGACAAAGGTAATTATATGATGAGAAAGAGAATTAAAAGTAGAGTTTGACTCAAGCATGCTATTTCTTGATTTTGCATGAAGACGTCTGTAAATTTCGATCTTATGCTTCATCCTTCCCTGTAATAAAATTCAATTTAAGTGTGGTTGCTGCCAATCTTAATTATGGTAGTGTTTGGGAGTATTTCCAACACATTGTTGCTTTTCTATGGTTCCATTGATGAGTTCCTAAAGGTATTCTAGCTGGTTGCATTAGGGTTTAAGGTTTCTTTATTTTCCATTGTGATTATAAGAGTTTAAACTAACTTCATACAAAAATATTTCTAATGGATTCTTTTTTTAGAATTTTTTTTATCTATTCATCCTAAGATTTGGGGAAATCATTGATTTCTTCGCTACTTCCTATAGGATACATTCCATGGAAAGAGTGATGTTGTTGGGTTATTCTCATGTCTTTCTTCAATGACGGAAGTCACCGCTCCAAACCCCTTAGATTACATTGACAATTGTCAAAGGAATTGTTAAAGGAATTTATAGGTATAAATTGCGAAGAAGCCCTGAAGCTATAATTATCTTAAGTATTTTATTTACTGTTATAATGCATGTTCTGAATTTGGCTCCCCTTTTCCTGGAAGGTTGCAATGGAAAAAGGGCATAATATCTTAGCTCCTCTAGAAGTGAGGTTTATAAACCCTCGTACTATTTTCCCTATTATTGATTTATATATATCATGAATAGATTATCATTTTGTTTACACATTTAACTTGTAGGTATGTCGACTTTGTTATAGTAGAAAGCATTCTTTCTATTGACTTCATTTCAGGTTATAAATATATCACTCTTCCTGCTAGGTTACTTACTATGAATAAATGACACCCATAAAGGCACAAAAATGCTACTACACTCTGCATACACTTTTTACTCCCATGCTAAGCCTGTTAATGACGTAAATGTTAGGGTTAGAGATGAAATTTTTCTAGAACGAATATCTACGAACGTCCTCCTTTCTTGATTATATAACTTGGGGATTTGAGTACTATTTTATTATAGCTTCCATGGTCACTCGCATAACATTCCTTTTATGTTTTCTTGTTCATTGTACTATAAACATTTCGTTAAAATTTAAGGCCTTCCAACCTTTATAGTTCTAAGATGATCAAAGGTCTTTGTTCGACTGGAATTGGAATGTGTATCTATATTTTATATTCATGCAATGTTTTACAATTTCATTCTATATTTATTAAAAACACTCTGCATCGAACTTTTTCTTCATGGATTAAACTTTATACCCTTAAAGGGTATTTATTTATTTGATAATTTTTTTATATATAATGTTTTTATTACAATTTTTAACTGATTTTTCAGTAACAATATATAAAAATTTCTTTATTTATGCATATATCGAAAGGTAGAATCTCATGTTGTGTCTTTTGGGTGTAAAAAACAATCTTTTGTCCTTAATAACTATTGGTTCAACAATGTTTTTCCTTGTTTCTTTTCTTTTCTCATATTTCCTTTCAGTTAGGTAGTATCTTTATTTTTCAAGAATGTAGTATTTTGGTAGCATTTAATATATATATATATATATATATATATATATATTCTAGAGAAAAAATGTGGTTACCTGTAATGGGAAATCACTCTTCCTAGTCCTATATTCGCACCACTCATGTTCCAACCTACAAAATTAAAGAAAAAAGATAAGCCAAATCCTCTACTTAAGTGGTTAGTAAATAAAAATAAATCTTATCCAATATGTAGGAAATTTTCAAGAGTGAAGGTAGCTCTGAAGCCTCCCTTTTAGTAAAAAAAAAAGGAAATCATAATGAAATTTTTAGTTGTTCATAATGTGCGGCAGATATATCTAAATAATAATGTGATTTGGCATGTTTGTTTCTTCGATACCCACGAGGATATCCCAAAAAAATAAATAAAGAAAAATTAAATTCAGATACATCTTGAAGGTGGCATGAAATCTGTATAGAATGTTATCATAGTAAGAATTAATGTAAATAGTAAAGAAAGAAAGAAAGAAAACAATGAACAAGACCAACAAAACAACAATGGAGTTGTCATTTTGTGGTGTGGAATTTAGTGCAATGGTGTGTCAAATTCCATTTCCTTTAATGGGATAGTTGTTACCTACAAAGAATCCCATAGAAAAAAAATGTTAGAAATCATGCAAGAAATAAAAATGGTATGTTAAGGGCTGAGAAAAAAAATATAGATAATACACCTAGAATAATTAAAACAAACATAACTCAAGGAGAGATGAACTAGACAAAGAGAAATGCAAAAAAGTCGTCATTATTAGCTGCTAGTGGTAGAGATACAATATGAATAATGAAGAAACTTGGAGAGAACCAACACGAGCAATGGTACTCTCTAGCTCCAAACATGGAATTCCTTTCTCCAATACCTTGTAAGCACCTCTCTCTCTCTCAAAGAATAATGTCGAAAAACTCTAAAACTATTGAAGCCTTCTAGCAAAGAAATGCTAATTGCTTGGGAAATATTTTGGCAACATGAAAATGCACTAGTTTAATATTATACTATTTCGCTCCCCTTCCCCTTGAATTTATATAGTTTAAATACATTCATACCTCCCCCTTGGATCACTAATGAGATACATAATTGGGGAAGGACATGCAAATTCCTTTTGGGGCTCCATATCTCCCAATTAAGACTAGTGAGGATAAAAAATGACTACATGATAATGTAAAATCAGAGGAAGAAAACCCATTTAATGTAGTGTGGTCCATGGAATGTTTCCTTGGCACTTTGGTGAATCTACACGACTATGGAATAAATATTTGTGTGGCTATGCTAAAATCTTGTTTCAGGGTGCTCGCATGGTTTGATTTTTTATATGAGCCTTTGGAGAACATTTCTATTTTTTGACTTCATGATTTTTATAACAGAAATTGATGCACCTATATATGCTATTTATGACTCTAAGTGCGATATGAGTTGTATAATTATGTATGCGAGTTTTCTACAGTAACACACATATTATAATTTTGTGAATATGACTTGATATTCTTCTTATAGAAGGTGTTACATCCTATAATGTTCTTCAGAGGATGTATTGTATATGATTCCTAATTTCCCAACATATATCATTCTATTTTTCTACATTTTCAAGATTGAAGGTTTTGATTATTAGAACCGTATAGCTTTCCTTATGATCGATAGATATGTGGAAAATTTTAGACTTCTTTCTCCATCCTTCAACCATTGAATGCTATATTTTTCTTTCTAGAGGATTTCCTCTTACTTCAACATTTCCTCAAGTTGGAGTGTATAATGGATTATTGATGTTCAAGTTCCTCAGATCCATCTTTTATTATTCAAATGTGCTGGATAATAACCATCTCCTACTCTAATGCTATTTTTTTCTTTATGATGCTACCAAAGTATTTAGCATTACACTCGATTTTATTTTTGATATGTTTTAGTTCTATAGTTAATGTGATACATGATGGTTCTATGAAAATTGTCTAAAATTATCCATCACTTCTCCACATTAGGGAGGAAATACATATGCCTTAACAAAAATTCATCCACTCTGCATGACCTATTTCTAGGAGTATTGATCCATTTTTACGAGATTTCACTACGTCAATGGTTCAATCTATGATAGGGGAGGATGGGAAGTTAAATATTTATGCCTAAAATAAAGAGGGAATCCACCAGAAGGAATTTTTTAAGTCTCGAAAATATTTGAGAAGCACCTCTTCACTTATTATTCTAAGTGAATGAATCATTATTTGTGTTTAGATCTATAATTTTTGATTCATCGATAAATTAATCATAACGAGTGCCCTCTTAATTAAGCATTCTTAACCCTAATCTCTTCTCATTAATATTATTTATCATATTGAGATACCCACCCAATATCCATAGGTTCTCCATTATAAAATTGTAAAATTTGTGGAGATTATGAAGGAAAAAATTCTTGTTGATCGGAGTACTGGGTCCTCATAGATTTAATATAAAGTTGGAATTGACTTATCCAATGGGATGAAATTATGTAGTCATGATTCCATGCAACAAAAATGGATCCAAAAGTCTAACTAATGATGGGTTCCATATAACAATATTTCCTTTTAATTTTCCTTAATAATCAAGGGGTATATATTCACAAATTCTCCACACCTACTTTAATAACTTACTAAGAGACAAAAAATAACATTTGGTTTCTTGGATCATCATAATGTCTTAGTTATTTTTATGTATATTATTTTTTAGGATACTTTGTTCTGATTTCCCATTGAGACGACTTATGTTCCAAGATATGAATTTCATTGATGAATTTGTGAAAGGGATAAAATATAACATCCATTTGTGAATCTCTTCCAATGTTCACAAAACAATATCATAGCGGTTAAAGTAATTGATTATTTACTTTATGAAATTTCTCTTTTGGTTATTTTGGGATGTTCATTTTATCCTTTGGAGCATTTATTTTAATCCCATGAGAAAAATAGGAAGATATGAAGAACGGGATGTTACGTTGTTCTTGGGTGTCATGAAGAATGGAATCTTAGTTCTTGAGATATTCTATGGTTATGATTTGTAACTACTCCTCTGGGATGATTGTTGGATCTATGTTTCTCCATTCATCTGTGACGGTTTACAAATCAAAATTATACAACTCATTTTCATATATTTCCTTTTGATCGGATAACTTTAGGTTGTATTTAGCCATCTCCAATCTTCCTAGTTGTATTTACTAATTGGTTTTCGCTATGCACTCTATGTTTTCTAGTGATTTTTCTACCTTATTTTCCCACTTTCTACTATATTTGGCCATTTCTCTCCACATTTTATCTCATCTTCTTCCAATATTTAAAGTATCGTGTACCTATTGTTTCCCTTTCTGGTTGCAAAAGGTAGATCTCTTATTCCAGTTTAGCAATATTCCTTCTATTGGTAATCCTGGTAAACTTATCTTGGTCCAAAGGTTGAATTTCTTGTGCAACTTGTTGAATTTATTTTATGGGAACTCCCATAATAAATGGCCACATTCATGCCATTTTTAGCATCTGAATACCATTTTCTCATAATATATTAGTTGTTTCCATATTCATCTTCGTTGCTAAATTAAATATTAGTTAGAAGGGGCTTGGAAATGTCTATGTAAGGGCAAGGGAATGCATAAAAAGTATGGCACCCTTTCTTAGTTGTGTCCCGGATCATAACAAAATGCTCTATAGAGTTTCCAATGCTTTCAAGGATGTCGTGATCTTAGAATTCCTAGGGAAGAGGATAGAAGTAGATCCAAATTGGTGGTGAGGGGAAGTATTATTTATCTATATTAAATTGTTGAATCTATGGCTTCACAAACATATCAACTAAATTCATAGAGTATGGGCCTCACTAGAATATTTGATCTTTGTCTTCAATCTTATTGAATATGGCCATAAAATAACCCTTCAAACTCAGCTTTAGATCATGATCCACTTTGAATGCCCATTTCTTCCATATCCAATTGAGCAAGGTTCTTTTCAAGGGCCATGAACCCACAATTTACATATAACAACACACTCTAGAATGAATTCAATTGTTTCCCTTATTTTTTTCATGGGCATTTTCAATAAAAATATTTTATTTTCTGTGGAAGACAAGGACTACTACTTTTTGGATTATTTTCTAAATCAACTTTACATGAAGGGGTTGATATATTTGTCGTTCACTACAAATGGATTTTGGGATATGTGGAATTTCTAGATTCAAAGGGGGCAATAGCTTCACCTTCCATGGTGTAACATTTCTTAACATTTCTATATTTAAGGGGGTGCCACAATGAAAATTTTGGGATATGTAGAATTGCTAGATTTAAGGGGGGCCAATTAATTCACCTTCCATGGTGTAACATTTTTTAAAATTGCTAGATTTAAAGGGGGCGGACAATGAAAAAATGAAAAATCCTAGAAGCTAAGCAATTGCAAAGTCCTAATGGTGTAGAAATCCTTTCTTGGCCATAAAATGTTCTATGATCTTTTTTCAAATATTTTATCCAAAGCATATTTACCATATATTATCATGTTATTTAATATATAATAACAATTTTTCATATATATATATATATATATATATATATATATAAACCTCAAAGAAAATTAAAAGACTATAATATTAAAAAAAAAATTATATATATTTTTTATTTATAATTAAATAAAATATTTTAAAATTTCCGAGGTAGTAGAAATATCCATTATATTTCGAAATATATATCTTAGACATTCATGGAAATTCATCAAGAGGAACGGGAAATGCATCAGATACCAATGTTGTAATATATTTTTTTTCTAATGAAGATCTAAAAAATAATACAACAAAACGGTGTTCTTTAAATTTCCATTTATTTAACGAAAAGTTATGATACATCATTCAATATATATAGATCGGAAGTCGTAAACATGGACCATCCTTTTAGTCACACTGAGCAGCTACAACTTGTGCCGTAGTTCCTAATGGATTCTTCATTTGAGTTAAAAACTTGGAAAAGAACTCAATCATTAGGAATCAAAACGTGTAAAATACTTTAAAACATTAAGAATTAAAACGTACAAAAGAATTTAAAACATTAAGATTTTTTACGTCGGGTGTCACATAATGACGGGTCTCAACCATAGTTACCAAATTCGTAATCAGATTCTATTTGATAAGGAAAGAATTTGGTCACTTCGAATTCAATACGAAACATTTTAGGAAGTATAACTAGTGGATACCACTTTTTGGTGTTTTATTTTCGCCACATAAGTTATTTTTGCTTTTATTTTCCATTTTCCACTTCCATTTTCATCTATAAAACATTTGAATCAATCAAATTAGGTAACTGTGTCATTTATTTTTAATGACTTAAATTTTGATAAAGTCTTTCTTTAAAATTAAAATTTTAGTAGTAATTACAGATGTTGCAACTTCCCATAATAGCTCCATGGTTTTCATATGTGCGGAAGATAAAATTTCAGTATGCAAACTATATTATTATTCAAAGAGATTACACACATTTATACATGAATTAGTCTCAAGATAGGAAAACCATCTTGGATGCACAATAATGTGGTTGAGATAATATCTTAACCACACACTAAACTAGGATTATATATAGTTCTAGCTACCTCCTATAATGTAGGAACAAACTCCTTATATAGAGAGTTACAACCACACACAAGTAGGAATTACATATTCCAACACCCTCCATTAATGACTATTTGTGGTGATATCGATTCAAAAAATCTAGTTGTGGTCAATCATAAACAATGTGTCTGCCACTTAGATATACCACAGACAAGCAAATCTCATGTGTGGAACCACCAACAAATTTGTCTACGACTCAAATCCACCACAAACAGGTGAATCCCATGTCCAGAACCAACAAGAAATGTGTCTGCTACTCAGATCCACCACAAACGGGCGAATCCCATGTGCAGAACTGGCAATAATGTCTGTGACTCAGATCCACCACAAATGAGCGAATCCCATGTACAAAACTGCCAAAAAGAGAGATCAACGCCTTTCTAAGCCAAATATCCACACCCAAATAACAGTCCCTAACAATCGCGCTGATTGTGCCTTTCAACGCAGCTATCAGATAGAAAAAATGCGCCAACCCTCGTGTGCTCAGAAACAACAATATCTGAGACCTGTGAGTGAGGTGTTTACTACCGTCCACCTACTCCTGGGAGCATTTCAGCTCCTGTGAGAATTCAAGCTCCTGTGTACACCCGAGGCACCTGTAGCCACGAAGACTCCTGTAGCTGTGAAGGCTTTGTATGTGGTTTCTAGCTCACCACAAACCGTCACTTTAAAGTGACAAAAGATGGTTTCTGGTTGACCATAAACCTGCAATTACAAATTAGTTTTGAGATTACCACGAAATTTACGCATGCCTTTACAAGGCTTACATTTCATAGTCCAACTCTTGGAGTTTCCAAGTACATTCAATGACCACTACAACAACCACCTAGACTTGCTTACCATTGAACTCTGTGACTCATCATCAAGATTCTATTCCAAAAAACTCACAAAAAACACACACAAAATTGATTGTCCATCCTCCTCCAATCTCTGATGTAGATCCAACCACTATCCTTTGAAGCAATTTTCACCGTCAATGTCTTCATCATATCCGGTAGTAAATCATTCTTACAAATAAATTTGTCTATTGTTGGAATGGCCGATTCCAACAAATACTCACACTCTTCACAATAGTTGGCCAAACTAAATGTCACAATGATACAACATTAAATTCTTTTAACCAGATTTACATAAATGCATTTACATGTTAAGTTGATCGGGCTATGTATTCAAGAAGACAATTCGTTTCATCAAAGGAAATATGTTGGAACTTTTAGTTTCAGCTTCACCCTGTATAGAAACAAAATCATGTCATGGAAGCTCACCACACTTCCCTCGGCTCACTTCACTATTGCGCCACAAGACCATGCTAGAAGTGTGTTCAACCTTCAACCAGGTCAATCCTAAACAAAGGAAGTTGGAAGCCTCCCAACAACTTTGCATGCTTCTACACCTCTTCTGACACCTACAAAAGACCCAAAAAACTACCAACCTCTTTTCTATACAAGGCCACCTTCACAACACCAATAACTAACATAACTGGCACTAGCACCAAGTGGACACTCCAGTGCTTTCTCGCTTGAATATTTCTATCATAGATTTTGTACTTTTGAGTTATGGATATAATGGTCTTGAATCTCCATGCTTTACCTGTCATTAGTTAGAGTCATGAATTCTAACAAAATGACTACATATTCAGGTCACGAATCTCAATCTGTATATAAACTTCTAAGACACAATCCCTTCAAAACAATATGAAAATAAAAATGAAAGCACAAAATATATGACTATGATTTTATGCATCAAGGCCTAAGCACCAACCATAGCTGCAATATCTTAAGTGCACAATCATTCAACCTGGGTCTAAATCTATGCTCACTAACACCACAAAGTAAATACTCCCTATTTCTAAATGGCAACATTGCCATCAAATTCACCTCAGGTTCCCAACACCATTGACTCCTTTCTTGGAACCAAGTACTCTAATACCTGTGCTGACATCATATTGAAACCGGTATTTGAGGACTCGGCCCTTCTCAGTGGCCTCATCCACCCTCTCCCCATGTAACAATGGATCCACGAAGTGATCCAGAAATAAAATGATCCACAAAAGCATTTGATACCAGCAACCCAAATGGTCTCAATACCCCTCTACCAGCAGCTCCTCCACCAACATTGGCACTGATAAATCCAGTAGCAACGATGCAATTCTTCTTCATCATCATTACTAGAGACCGACCACTTCTCGCTTCACCACACAAAACAAACAGATCTGGGCGTCCTTATAGGATCAAAATTAGAGGTCTTCAATAAATGATGAGAAGCAATCAAATGCTACTGCCACAAAATCTGAAAAGATGCAGCAGCCACAAGTATAGTCGACATGCCCTCATTATCTTTCCAAAGTTATCTCAAGGCCATCGCATGCGAGAGATGCACATTAAATAAAATACAGTGGCGCTTTAACACGACCACTACAAATGCATACTCAGCTACATCATGCGCTATGGTTGGCAATAATGGAAATATTTTACATCCTCTGCACCAAATGTTCAAGATCCTCTTCAAGATTTTTTCACGACACTGATATCTCAACCCCTCCTTTACTTTTTCTGAACACAATTCTTTCTGAATCCTCTTCACTTACAAAATCTATATTTTTATTAATAAAGTCGATGATGTCCTCTTTTGATCTATCTCCCTCGTATTTCACAATCTTGCTAGTTGCAGAGATGATATATAATGTTGGATACCCCTTTATGTTAAAGTTCTTGATAGAAATGTCATTAATAGTGGCATCCATCTTAACTATCACCACATCACTTTCATTTTCATAGGAAATGGCCACCTCTTCCAAAAATGCAAGCCAATTTCTTGCAATGTCCACACCAAGGCGCATAGAACTCCAAAAGTACATTTTTGTCAGAATCACTAACTATTTCTTGGAGTGTATCTACCACAAAAAAATTTACAGGATCATCATTCTTTTCAGGGATGGGCTCAGATTTCTTGTACTGTTGCAATATGCCAACAAATATTTATTTCAACACAGATGATATCTATTTTACTTCCAGCATCTTCTTAAGATACTTTCGATCTTCTGCATCTTGAATGAGGATCAATGGCACGCAATCCTCCTAAAATCTCGTCGACTCCAGACCAACAATAAAATAAGCACGCTCGATTCAGAGAATTGCAGCCTCCATGACCAATAAAACGCTGATGAGCATCAAGGATATTGTAGCTCGACACCAATAGCTCTCCAGGCTTGGACTTCATAGCCTCTACACAGACTCAGCCTTGCCGGAAATCGAGAAATGGAAGAACACATTTTCCAGGCAAGAAGCATGATGGAGAATGGGGAGAATAGTTGCCATGGATCCTCTCAGATACTTGGTGTCCTCATTATCATCCTTGCTCTCTGCATCATCTTTATGGAGAACATATCCTCTCCATCCCCCACTTCCATGTTTAGGTCGCCACCTCGATCCCACTCGGCTTCCTTCTTCACGCCTTTTTCGACCCAAGTGGATTCACGTTCAGTAATGACCACAAAAAACTGATGTAGTCCTCGAATTCAGCCTAGAAGACAAACCACTATAGCATTGATAAATCCACCATTATAGGATGATATACACACGCTGCTCCAAAATGGCGGTCTCTAAGAAAGAATCGACCTTCGCAGTCGGCTCGCTCAGCAACAACCCTTGCACTCATGAAACACATTCACCGTGCCTCCACGCTAATGTCAATGAACAACTGAATAATAAATAGCCTTGTTGTTGGAAAAACAAGAAACATGCAAAGTCAGCAAATCACCATAGCCTCATAACCCAGCTCAATGGACAAACAAGAAATTAATAAAACTATATAATACATTCATTTATTTTCCTATGCGCAGGAAGGGCCAAAGGCTCTTACGGGCTCTGATACCAAGATAAAATTTCAGTATGAAAACTATATCATTAATCAAAGAGATTACACACATTTATACATGAATTAGTATCAAGATAGGAAAACTATCTTGGATGTACAATAATGTGGTTGAGAGAATATCTCAACCACACACTAAACTAGGAATATATATAGTTCTAGCTACCTCCTATAATATAGGAACAGACTCCTTATTTAGAGAGTTACAACCACAGAGAAGTAGGAATTACATATTCTAACACAGGATGGCTGGGTGAAATAAAAAATTGGTTGGGTAATCCTCATTGTAAAATAATGGTGAAACTCTTATTTTTCCCCTGAAAATGTTCATGAAGGTGCTTGATCAATGTTGGCGAAACTAGGTGAGTCATGGAGAAAATCCCACATTTTAAGCATATTCTTTGGGTAGTTTTCGATTTTGAAGGATTTCTCCCATATTTAGTGATCGAACAGATGAATTCGGCTTGTATCATTTCTTTAATATTTTCGTAAATAGATTTCAATATTTTTAGTTAATTTGTTACAAAAACTCTTGTATAAACATGTGGCATTTGAAGGAGGAGGACATCTACTATGTTATGTTAAGTTTGATGATTTTTGCAATTTAGTAAAGAGAGTTGATTCAAAGTTTGATATATATATAATGTACTTAATGGATATTGTTTTGATCTTAATGGAGTATTTTAATTTTGTTGTGCTCATTACTCATTCAGATTATAAATTAAATGTCTTATGTGTGTTTAAGGGTTCAATGTTTTCTTGCAAATTATCAAGTCTCATGTGTGTTTTTCATGTCAATTTAGTGAGAAATTTAACAGAAAAACAAGAGTTGAACAACAACAAATAATATATAGAACATCACCTTATATAACATTAACACAGGTATTTGATGAAGGAGTTTAGCCCTCCTTGGCTACATCTCATTGGTCTAGTTTCCATGACTTGGGCCTTTATATTATGCTCAAATTATAAAATTTACCTATTTACAATGCTGTTTTTCTCCTGTAATGTACTCCAGTGAGTCTAAAATGGCTCAAAATGGTCAGCTAGCCTCTTTTTGAGCCTGAATTGGTTGAAAATTGCAAAAGTTATAGCCTCTTAAAGTTTTCCCACTATTTTTTTCCCTAAACTAGTTAACTATAACTCCAAAAATCCCACTTAAAAATTTTTGGAGCCCCTTGAAAGTAGAGAAAAACCAAGTGAAAATCAATAAGGTTAAGTCGCAAAGTTGCAGAATTCGTTTTTTAGAAAATTGCGACTCTGCGACCTTGTGACCCTGTGACCTAAGCGTCGCAAGGTCGCTGAGTCACGAAGCCAAACTTTTAAATAAAACTGCGACCTAGTGACCTTGCTACCCCGCGACCCCAGGTCGCTAGGTCGCAAGGTCACTAAGTCGCAAATCTCAAATTTTAATGAAAACTGCGACCTTGCGACCTTGCGACCTCGCGACCCCAGGTCGCCAGGTCGCGGACCCCCTAAGTCACGAAACTTGCGACCTAGCGACCCCGCATTAATTTCCCGCACGTGCGACCTTTTATATAAAGGAGGTCGCTAGGTCGCATTTTTCACATTCAGCGAATTGAAAAAAAAACGCCTCTGACAGCTCGACTGGCGCGATTTTCCCAGGTAAGTTGCCATTTGCCTCCTGCTTTTTCCATTATGAGCATTTCTTACCAAACCCATGTCTTCTTAGGCCTTTAAATTGCCCCTTGTATGAGTTTTTTCATTTTTGTTTCAATTTAAGATTGTTTATGACCCTGCTTTCACCACAAGTGCCCAAACTCACCACACTTCTTGTTCAAACTCTCATGGCCTTGTCCCTTGCTCCTAAAGCCATTCCTTAACTCTACCTGGACCCAGCTAGCTTATAATTTTTTAGTAGAAGGGAGAAAACCTTACTGCTGCGCGGGCGCAAAACCCCCCGGCAATCCCTAGCGCGACCTGCGACCCAGCGACCTAGTCGCGAGGTCGCAAGGTCACATTTTCTTCGAATTTTCGGAATTTGCGACCCAGCGACCCAGCGACCTAGTCGCAAGGTCGCAAGGTCGCATTTCCTAATTTTTCGGAGAGTTGCGACCCAACGACCCAGCGACCTGGTCGCGAGGTCGCAAGGTCACGTTTTCCTCTGTTTTTGTAATTTGTGACCCCGCGACCCTGCGACCTAGTCGCAAGGTCGCAAGGTCGCATCTAGGTCTCTTCTTGCAATCTGTGACCCTGCGACCCAGTAAACCAGTGACCCAGTTTTACATGTGTCTCAGCTAAAATTCATTGCTAAACTATAATTGGTTTTATATCATCATGTCGTTCTTATCTTGGGATTCCTTTATGAATTTAATAGGTGAACTTCAAGGAGACATAGAATGCATACCTGTTCTATCAGATTCTAGTGACATGGCACCCCCGCTATCCCAGAAGAAGGACAAGCAAGTGGTGGAAGAAGTTGAGGAGTTTGACATGGTATCCCCACCTCCGATATACAGGGATACGCTATGTACGTTTGCAAAAGAAGACAATATGCGATGGTACCAAGTGTATCATGAGTTCGCCATACCGAAAGAGGAATTCCCAGAAGATCTCCCAGACCGGGAAATATACTTGGCAGTCAAAAGGTCCAAACTACATCTTGCAGGGGCGCATCCAGCCATATTTCCATGCCCAGAGGTCATAAACTGGATCATACAGAAAACGGATCCCAAGAAGTTCGTGATCCGAGACAGTGAAGGGCGAGCGTTTGCTACGCTCGTAGGCTCGGATGCGCACCTTTATTACTCGTTGTCATGCCCAGAAGAGTACTTCACACCAGAATGGGCTATTGCTCACGCAGTTCCTGTAGTTGATACTATTAGACAATGGTGGGAGGAGCCCGAGAAATTTAAAGTCAAGAAAGACCAATAATATCCGGTGGCTAGCCTGAGAAAGGTTTATAAATTAGTTGCCGCCATGCTTTGTAGACTTTACGGGCACTCTGATTGCTCCACTTTTAGTGGTAGTTGGGCTACTATCATGGAGCATGTAACAGCACATGGCACCCATTTCAACTAGGCCGGCATATTGATGACTTCGATGCAGACACACTTATCCGCGGCATTGGCCCCAGATGATGGCATGCCTTCCGAATTTTACATGGCCTCTTACCTACTGGATGCTGTATGTGCAAGGTTACAATTTGAAGGATGGGCACACAACTGGGATTCCACGCAGACTCGTGCAATTCATCTGCAAATCAAGGTGTTTTGGGAGTCCAGGTATAAACAGGATATAGATCAGATCTCCCAAGTATTTATCCCCGCTCTATATAGAAAACTATTTGGCCAAGATGCCCCCTACATGTCTTGGCGAGCCAGAGAGACTCTAATCCAAGTGGCACATTGGTTCCCTTTCGCCGGATATACTTTCATCCGAGTCTTTGGATCTTTCAGTGCACCACATGCTATGCCTCGCTTTGTTACAAACAAAATGCTCATTCAGGAGGTATGCTTCCAAATGTCTCAAGGCTTCTCCAGCGTCCTCTCTAAAGGCAAAAAGAAGCCGTGGCCCCCGCTACCCCTCACCATCGGCGCGTGCACGGTTAAAGACTTCAAAGAAGTAGCAGCGGAGGGAGAAGGGATGAAAAGCTATCAACTTGGGGCGCTAGAACACCGAACATACAACCCGGAGAGAATAGTTTCTGAACACTGCAAGAAAGCTAAATTCAAGTGGACTTATCAGCATATTGAGCGCTCGACAGAAGACGAAAGAAGGAACTGGTATAACGCTGAGAGAAAATTTGCTCCGAAGGTAGACTTGGGCGAAGAGGATCTGGATGATCAGAGATTGGAAGACAGAAGTCGTCAGTTGGTAGGTGCCTCTTCCTCTTTACCCAAGAAGTATCGGACCAGCACAGGGATCACTACATCTATCCAACAGAAAGAAGCAGAAGCAAAAGCCCAACAAGAAAGGGAAAAGAAGATGAAGGAGGATGAGGAAGAACGCCAGAAGAGTGCGACAGCAACACAGAAGAAGAAGCAGGCCAAGGAGGCCAGGAAAGAAAAAGAGGAGAAGGAGGCACAGGCCGCAGCAGAACGGGCACTCAAGGCAAAACTGGACAAAGAAGAAGCTGAGCGCCAACAGAAGGCCAAACAGGCTCCTGCAGCTGAACGCCAGAGGAAGGCCGAAATAGAAGCAGCAGCAGAAACTGAACGCCGGCGGAAGGAAGAAGAAGAAAAGAATAGAGAAGAAAAAGAGGATGGAATGATAGAAGACATCGAGATGATTCCCCTCGAAATACCTCTGGGCAGTACCAAGCTCTCTGATGTTAGTTCCCCCCAGGGGAAAGAAGAGGAAGTATTCAACCTCACTAGACTTACATTCGATCAATTCTCTTTCAAGATCAGGCAAGAGAAAAGAAGAGCTCTGGCGCAAAGCCCATCCGCCAAATCCACAGTGGCAACAGGTAAAGACATAGTCCTTGATACCAGGACTAATCCTGTAATGATAGCATCGGTGAGCATTGCTTTCGTCGCAGCCACGGAAGAGAACGTAACCAGAATGAGCAGAGAAATAGTCTCTCTACAAAATAGACTGCAAGCAGCTGAGCAGCACGAGAAAAGAGCAGAACAGGAGAAATCAGAGTTGAGAGCAGAAGTTCAACAACTCCGAAACTAGACTCCACTGGTAAATGAAGTCCCACTCGCCATTTCTAAATAATGTGAAGTGTTAGAAGCAACCATGAGGCAGGTGTATGGAGAAATGTTCACCATCAAACAAACAGTCGCCCCACTGGTAAGAGCACGAGCAGAAACCAAGCAAAAGCACGAGCAGCTCAGGGAGGCCTCACAGGCCTTAGACATAATGATGGGCTGGACAGTACAATACCCTCAAGCACCTGAGAATTTGCCCAGGAGGGATTGGATGCATACACAGGATGCTAAGGTTCAGCTTCGTATGGCAATGCAGTCTAAGGACAAACTATCTAAGGACCTGGACAAAGTAATGTCTTCATACAACCACCTGATCAGCGGCATCGACTCGATGCACACTTTGCACCACATTCCGTCGCTTGGGGCATTGGAAGAAGAGAAATCCTGGGAAAAGTGAATCAGGAGATCCAGTCATTTTTGCAGCCTATCAAGCAAGCCGCTGCTGCTCCCGAGCCCGCAGCATCTCAAGAACATCTGGGTCAGTTTATTGCCACTCCGGTTCGGATTTATACCAAACTTGCCTCTCTTTCCAACAAGATCTCACTGAAAAGGGAAACCCTAGTGTGAAATGCTCTGGAATGCATGCATCGCTTGAAAGAGGAGGTCCCTCTTGTTTCCCCCATAACGGTAGAGTACCAAACATGGCAAGATTTTCTCAAGGAACAGCAGGTTGACGCCCCCGACCTCAACATTGCACGTCCATCTCCGCAGCCCGGTAGCAGCAAGTCATGAGCAGCAGTTAGAGGCAAGTCGCAGGTCGCACTGTCTATCCAGGTCACAAGTTGCACATACCAGACAGGTCGCAGGTTGCAACCTCTTCAAGGTCGCAAGGCAACTCAACAGGCAGTCAGGCGAAAAGTCGGGAAGCCCAAAGGGAAAGTTTTGTGCTATAAAACTCCCTACGGGGAAAGTGTAAAGGGCTTTTATTTTTTGGAAACTCAAGAGCTACATGGCATTGTATTGAAAGATTATACTCTTGTGCATATGAATACAGATTCTTGTTAAAACACCCTATGGTTATGATGTGTTTTGCTATGCGAACACTGTGTGTATTCCTTGTACAGTTTCAGAAAATCCTATGATTAATGAAGCTGCACTCTTCATGTCATCATTTATGCGTCACGGCTATCTGTGTTGTATCAATGACGTTCAATTTATCATCTGCTCTATTAATGAATGTTAATGAACTATTTTGTTAGCATTTCGTTTTATCTTTCAGAAAGTAAAGGGATATCTCATCATAAAGAACTATTTCTTTTGTGGTCAGACTACCTTATAAGCATTACCCCCAAAGATGTGTTGCTAATGAAATCTCCTGAGGTGTACATGCTTTATTTATGATCTTGCTACGCATAGTGTTTGATTCGTGTTTAATGCATCAATCTTGTATTCTGTATCATGTGAATAAGTGTATGTCTGTAGGTTCGATCAGGTTCTTTTGAGACCGAAGGGAAGGCGTCTTAAGTGGTAGCCAGACCCACACCACGGACAGGATCCCTACTCCAAACGGTTCAAGGTGTAATTGGGACTTTCTACCGGGGAGATCCCCTACTGTTGGCTGGACAAATTTTCTCGTCAACAGATTTGGCGCTAGAAGGAGGGCCGAATGGCAGCCTCCCAGCATACAACGAACTTTCCATCACAAGCTCCCCATGGGGAGGTCATAAAAAATGAACCTATCCCTCCTCCTCTGGAAGATATCCCAGGGGGGGAGACTCGATATTACGAAATCACCAGAGCGCAGTTGAGAGCCTTGCGCCCAGCTGCCCGCGATTTATCAGAAATTTACGGTTTACCCAAATCATGGAATTCCTTGCCCACACTAGAACCCCTGCTGAGAACATCACGTGTAATGGTGCCCTTGCGAGTACCATACCCGAGCTCGTGAATCTCATGTTGGAAGACCTCGGCACTGCTGTTGAGGAAAATGACCCGATTCTCCAAGAGGGCAAAGAATTTGGTGACACCGAACCTTTCCCCGACTCCCAGCCTAACCAGACTTGGCAAAACAACAACTAGGCACATCCCCCACCTGGGGATGGTGAAGAAGACAGAGGTCGAGGAAATGTAGATGGGGGAAATAGGGCTCGCAGAAATGAAGGAGAAAGGAATAGAGCTTGCAGAAATGAAGAAGAAGGAAATAGAGGCCGAGGGGCTGGAGGTAGAGGAGATAGAGGCCGAGGCCAAGGAAACCAAGTTCGCAACCGTCACCCAAACCCAATTAGGCCTCCTGTCCACAATTTGGGATATCTTAGAGACTTTCTTTACCGTGGAAGACACCAAGACGAACACTCTCGTCATGAGTCAGAAGCATCGGTCTTAGGTTCGGGAGGTGAATCTGAGCCTGATTTTAGGCACCACCAGCGAGCTAGGAGAGTGCAACCCCTAGCCTGGATGGCTCAATCCCCATTAAATATTTTGGGCCCACTCCATGATCTGCCTAGGCATCCGGAGAAACACCTCCCCAAGTTTGATCCTGAGAAAGGCACCTTAGCTGAAGATCATATCAGCAGCTTCTATTTGTCTCTGCAAATCATGAGAGTCTAGTCCGATGATGTCGCATGTCGACTGTTCCCCCATACTCTCGAAAAAAAAGTAGCCACATGGTACCGCTCTCTCCCCAGTGCCTCTATCACTTCGTGGGACCAATTCCGTCGCGTATTCTTGCAGAAGTTTTCAGAAGATAAAACTCCTTCCATGCTTCTTACGGAATTGAGCACCATCAAGTGTCATAAAAAGGAGAAGGTTAAGGACTTCAACTAGCGCTTCGCTACCATACTGCAGAATTTTCCCCCAAACCTGGCGTTGGATGACTCAATCACCATTGACTACTATAGCAAGGCTCTCCCTAGGGACATTGTCGTTTTCGTCAAACATGAAGCCCGCGCTACCCTTGCGGCTAATTATGAGGCTACTCTCGCAGTAGAGAAAGACATGCTTTCGATTGGAGCCATCGATCACGAAGGGAGAGATGATCACAAGCCTAACACAAAAAGGGGTCAGTCCTCCACTCCTAAAACCACCGATAGGGATAAAGATGCGTTTTATTTCGAAAGCATGGCAAAAACCCTCAACCTCTTAACAAATGAAGTCACTGACCTAAGAAGAAAGGGCACAGAATCCACAACTAGCACTAAACCACCCAAAACCTTTTTCAGAAAAAGAAATCCCAACACTAACAGACCTCCGTCTAACCCGAATACTGCTCTCAATGTGGAGGAAATAGGGAAAGATAACTTCTGTTCTTTCCACCAAGCTGCCCACTCTGAAAAAACGTGCCCTGAATGGATTGGCATCATGACAGCAGTAGTTAACTAGCTTTTAGATGACCAAACCCCAAGGGATGTGACGGAGGATGATATTTCAGATCACGATGAGGATCTTCCCTCGAACGAAGAACCACGATCCTCTGTCCTTGCGTTTGACATAATCTGAGGTGGGGATAGCCTTACCTCCATTGATATCAACATGGAATACACTCCCAAAGACTAGCCCGTGCGGAATTATAGTCTAAGGAGCAAAGGACCGGTTCCCGAGAAATCTTATGAAGACAAGAAAAGGCCTTTCCTAAGGAAAATTTTGCCCCCAGGAAACGGAAAACAATCTGCTCCGGAGAAGCCCACCAACAACATTACCCGAGCAAGTCAAAAGGGAAAGCTCCTGACAGAATCTCCAAAAACCTCTACCGAGCCTAGCCCTCTACCAGAGTCTAGCTATAACATTGTTGAGGATATGAAAAAAACAAGAGCAAACATCTCTCTCTACGAGCTGGCCCGCATTACTAACCAAAGAGAACTCATTCTAAAGGCTTTCGCAAATACTTCAGCTACAAAAACTGTGAGCAACACGTCTGCGCAAGCCGGTCCAGATGTACAGTCTATAGTAAACGCCATCAATACCAACTCAAGAGGATCCATGCCTCCTTTCCTTCTGTCCTTCGAGATTTTTAACTTCAACGTCTACAACTGTCTAGTCGACTCCGGTGCCTCTACAAACATCATGCCCCTATCTGTTTGTAAGAAGCTGAACATTCGCCCGGAGAAAACTGACGCGAAGATCATACAACTCGACAGATCACAGGTGCCAGCCATAGGAGAGTTGAACAATGTCATCATCCGCCTGTCGTCAGACTCTAGGGTCCACCAATGCATTGACATTCTGGTTGTCGACATCCCTGAAGCATACGGCCTATTACTTAGCAGGGACTGGTCCAGCAAGTTGCAAGGCTATTTCGCCACCGACTGGTCCCACTTGTGGCTTCCTTACAAGGGGCGGAATAATCAAATCAGGGTCGAAAGTGAACCATATATGAAACACACCGTGACTGATTTGGATGCCGTTAATGAACCCATCAGATTTTCCCAGGAGGAGCTTGGCATGTGTTTTCTGGAAGCCATATTCGGATGTTACCAACCCCCTCAGTCTTCCGTAGGCCCCGAGGTCCAATCTGAACTAGCACTTGTCGCGGAGGAGCAAGTTACCCCTGTCTCACCACAAGCAGAAACCCCTCCACAACCTATTATCCTGAAGGAGCCGAAAAGTGACATGTGGACCTTGTATTATGACGGTTCCAAGACCCATGATGGATCTGGTGCAGGTTGCATATTGCTTGACCCTCACAAGAATAAATTCTTAATCTCATGCCGGCTAGAGTTCCAGTGCACCAACAACACTGCCGAGTACGAGGCTTTAATCTTCGGACTTAAGAAGGCGCTGGATTTGAAGGTAAAATGCTTACAGGTCATTGGAGATTCCAAGATTATCACTCGCCAGGTACGCAACACTATTCATTGTTTATCTCCACATTTAAAGGCGTATCAACAAGAGGTATGGAGATTGATTTCTGCTTTTGATGCATTTGGAATTAAATCTATTCTTAGAATGCACAATGCAGCGGCTGATACTCTGGCTAATGCTGCTGCTAGATTTACCCCCTTGAGGGACGGTTTTTCTATTGAATTTATATATAGACCCTCTGTGCCAGACAACATTACTAATTTACGCGTTTTTAACGATGATCAACAGATCTTGGACTTTATGTTAAATGCTGAAGTATTCAAGGACGCGGCGATAGACGAGGAGGAGCATGAGCATTCTTTGCAGAAAGAGCATGATGAAAGCAAAGAGAACATCATGCCCAAGTGTTGAGGAGGTAAATCCCCTCTGCGGACAGAGGCGATCCCTACTAGCCCAGCAGGGGTCTAGCAACAATCAAACAATGTTATGACGCAAGTTCCTAGTTACGAATGAAAGACTAGAGATAGAAGCCTACCTGGATTCCAATGCTATGATCTGAAGAAGAATCGTCCCCGTTCCTCAGCCTCGGCAGATCACAATCCTTCCACGATCTCCACGGATGAACACCTGCACATGGAAGAAACGAACAGATACAAGCATAAAATCGGGCATGCGTAACTAAAAATCAGTCAGAAAGGATGTTACTCACATTAACATGATGGAAAACAGAGTGGAACCATAATCATAATCATCTATTAAATAACAAACGAAGAGAGATTACAACCAAGTTCTGACGTCGCGGTCTCCTTCGGATGGGTCTCCAGTCGTCCACGTCTCGCAAAGCTCGCCAGGGAAAGGGAAAACCTCTCCAGAGTCTCTCGACAATAGTCTCCTTACTTGAGTCGGCCTTAAGGGAAAAAGAGGGCTCTTTACAGCACAAAGGCTCTTGGGAATATGGAGATTCAAAGCTTAGGCACTTCAAGACTAGCTTGCCATGGGATTGAGCAGGCATTTATAGATGGGGAAGGAGGGAGTTGGGATCCCTATTATTATGGGATTGGCCCTATCAACAAGGAAGGTTCCATGGGAGGTGGCAAAACCACTTCCCCTCCATAGAACTCCCGCAGCCAAACTTCCCAACTCAAGATAGGCAATGGTTTGTGAGTTTGTTGGAACTCAACTTCCGCCATCCTTATTTAAAAAACAGTCCCTAAATTGGGTGGCGTGACTACGGCTCTATGACAGAGCGCCAGTTGGCGCGACCTCTTTGCAGGATTTTCCCCATTGGCGCGAGTACTGAACTGCCTGCCCGCGCCAATGCCAAAAGGGATGTTTTTCATGATTTTTGCAAGGAGATGTCTCAAGGGAAAATAAAACTCATGCTTAGAGGAATGCATTGATGATGTTTTCAAGGCATGACAATGTTCACAGGTCACGAAATGGGTCCTCCATTGTGCGGGACGGGGAATGGTAGGGACGGTGACAAATTACTGTGTAACAGATGCCCCCTAAAGCATGAGGTCCGAGAGAGAGAGGGGTGAAATGCTTTACGAGAACATGTTCAACTAAAGGCCCGCCGTCGGAAAACCTGCGCAGAAAGATACAACTGATATCTCAAGTACATGATGTATATGTGGCATGGACGCAGCCATCCGAAACAGAGTATGCTATAATCCGGATCCAGGGTATGGGCGCAGCCATCCAACTAAGATCAAACAAATAGACTCGGGTATGGTCGCAGCCATCCAATCAGTGAGTCATGTACATAATGATAATAATCCACAATCGCAGCCTGGATTACAACAGACACAATCCAGGGTCTTGCGCTCCATCTCGACCCAACAAAGTACAAGTTCAAGCATGTGAATGTGTGAGCTGAAGTCGAACATGCAAGAACATCGTCTGATTACCAGCCAATGATGAAAGCTGTTAACGGACGCGAGAGAGACCACCAATAATGACAATGGTCCTCAAGGTACTACAGGTACAATCTACGGCATGCGAATAAATGAGTTGACGTCGAACACCCGCAGAATCACTCGATCGGAGGCCAATGATGTAAACCTCTCGTCGAATGCGACGAACCTGCCATTGAGGCATGCAGGCTCCAAGGTACCATAAGGAGTCTCTAGACCAACTTCTTGGATAATGAGCTGAAGTCGACAGGAAGTGACCTTGATCGAAGGTGGGCCATAATGTTTCCCACATCATCGACATGAGACAAAGGAACATGATGTTTTGTTGTGAATCAAGATCGTATGAGAAACAGAGGAAGGTTGATATTTGCAGAGGTCAACTTCTCTTGAACATATAAATGGCACGACAGTGGACTTGGCAGTATTTGACATCAACGGATCAGAGGTCATGGTGACGAGGCAGTGAGCAGATGAGAGGTCAAAAGGGATTACCCAAACCCACGGAGGCAAAGTGAAACAACGAGATGAGATGTCCCCAACCCGACACGAATGCAGACAAGTGCCATGTTCAAGAGCGACATACTGCCGACGACAACGACGATGGTTCCATTTTTCCCCCACCATTTTTGGCGAGTACCCCAATTATTTTTAATAACAAGCTTGAAGGGGATAGCATATGCTTGCGATATAAGTCCGCCCTTCGGGCGAATCCATCCTAGTGCATTTAACGAGTCCTAGGAAGGAGAAACTCGGAGAACGTCATTTCGACGGAATCCAATGTCATCAGGGTTTAACGAGTCTGACAAAGGAAGAACTCGACGTCTTTTCATGTTTAGAGAGTTTGAAAAGACAGCTGAAAAGAAAACTCCACGGGTCCCTTTTCGTAAATAGTTTCCCAGATCCGAAAAGGTAGAAAACAATATCCGGGAAAACCTCCTAGTCGCGATAGGCTAGGGTATTCCTTTTTCGTAATCAATCCATCCCAGCCCGAAAAAGGGTTAAACTTATATTGGGTGAATGTCGATTCGTGTCCATTTTAACGAGATCGAAACGACAAGGGCCTCGGCAATCTTTTCATGTTTAGATAGTCAGAAAAGAGCTGAAAGATGACTCCAAAGTGACTTTTTCGTGTATTTACCGAGTCCGAAAAAGTATAAAATACAACTCGTTTCCATCGTTTAAGTCGCAAAAACCTGCTGCTGTACATACCAAGCAAGCGTAAAATCCATTTTCGACATAACATATGCAAATATTTGATAAAAATAACTTTTAAAACTCATTTAACGTCGAAAAAGTTATAAATATGTCAAATTGGTAAAAATAAAATTACCTTTACTATTTACCTTGGTGGAAAGCAACAGTGGTCCATTTGGAGCAGAAAATTCTGACGGTGATTGCGACAAATCCAGTCGACCATTCAGCTTCTCGTCTGTCACACGTAAGAGGCGCTCTTTTGCTCTTCATTCTCATTCATTTTTTAGCAAATTTCCCTTAAAAATCAGCTCTGTGTGGCCACTTTTAAAATTTTAGGGCTGCGCCCATTGGCGCAGGTATCGGGCACGGACCCGCGCCAATGAGCTCTTTTTTTACAAAGGGCTCGCGCCACGTGGTGCGACTGTTCACAAAACAGCCGCGCCAGCGGCCGAACCTCAAAATTCGCCTAAAATTTCGACATTTAGACCAAATTGCATGGAGTTTAAAGCTCATCAAAGATCTAACTAAGGTTTTTTTGACCATATGAATGCAGGTAATCACTCAAAATGGAAATCGAATCGAAAGAACGAGAGCACGGAGAAGAGGATGAACAAGCCATGCAAAGTCAAGCTTGCATGAATGCACTTAGAGACTGTGGATTGAAAAAGTTCTTCCTCACACCATGTTTACAAGCTCAGCCCGAGCTCCTCCAGTATTTAATCAGTATCTGGGACGAGCATGAACAAGTGTTCAGGTTACGAGACCAGGTGTTAGAACTGGAGGTCACCGATGTTTATTTCATCACTGGATTGTCCCGCAGAGGTCCAATCCCCGTATTGACTAGAAGTAGACCATCTGGGGAGAAGATGGAAGAAGTAATGGCACGGGTGTGCCGAGGGGCACAAACAGGATTAGGAAGCAAGAAAGTGGATATCCACACTATCCCTGATCCAGCACTGAGAGTAGTTCTCCATACCATTACGCGGGCTGCTGGGTCGCAGGCTCCACACGAGGCCACGAAGACCCAACTCCTGCTGGCCTCAGAATGCATGGGTCCCTTACTGTTCAACTGGGCAGAAGCAGTAACAATCAACATGAAAAGGCAGCTCACAAAGTGCAAACATGGGAAACTGAAACAGTTCGGTTATGGTTCCATCTTGGTATCGTTCATTCTGGAACGCTTACCAATCTTCCAGGGCCAAGGGGCCACAGTGGCAAGTCTGATACCACGAGAGCCAAGAATGGTTCGCTGGGCAGCATTGATGCCCAGATCTGGAGGTGGCCAACAGATGTCCTGGAGGCCAGAGTTCTTTAGGTGGTTACGGCGCCAGCTGATTGTCGTGGAAGACTGGCCCTATTCAGGAACTGACTTTACCGAGGACCCAGATCTCCCACTGCCAGAAGGAGATGACTGGGACGAGGAGTTGGGTAAGACCTCATATTTTTGATTTTATGTTTATATGGTTTTTTTCAATACACATTCGTCTTAACACAATCATATATGCATGCAGATGTGGGACCTGAGAGACCAGCTGGGATGTCTCCAATCTCCCGGAGGACACAACTCGCCCCTGAGATCCAGGGAGAAGGCACCGGAGGAGATGAACTGATCCAGAACCTCGAGGGGATTGCCCACGGGATTCCAGACTATGCCCGGCTAGCAGACGTACCAATGGCATACCAGCGCCACACGGTGGGAGTTCCGAATCGGATCCACCGAATCCTGAGGCGCTTAGTGCGTGCAGTCATGTGCTATCATGAGCACCATGTGGATTAGTCTATAGGATTTATGCCACACCTATTTTTTGAGAGACATACCGTCTCCGGATGTACTAAGACGATTATGTATATTTTTTGAGTTTGGCGACGCACACTATGCAAACATTTCGACACACACACACACACACACACACACACACATATATATATATATATATATATACATATGACTATTTTGGATGGATATTTTACATGTGATGATGTTTTCTATATGTCATGCAAATGTCTAACACAAATGTGATCTAATGTATCAGTTACATAACAAACGACCCAATGCGAAATGTATTCACACAATGTATCTAATCACACATTTTATTTTTATGCAAGCTTAAAAGCACACATGAACACACACATGCAAACTATCCTTGAAATTAAATTTTATTTTTAAACAAGCTTAAAAGCACACCTGCCAATGGATATGCAAACTATGCTTGAAAACAGGGACAATGGGCATGCCCCCCAGCATGGTGTCTCAATTCGAGGTGCATGCCCCCCAAGCTTCAATCCATTGAAAATGGAGTGAAGGTTCAAAACAAAAAAAAATCGAATTGAACATGCTCATGTTTCATTATTTTAACGAGGTTGACACACTTAAAGGAACTGTCCTCATGGCAGCTTGTTTCATGGTTTTAGGAGCTCGACACAAGTGGAGGAACTATGCTCCGACACCTTGCTTCATTTTTTAAACGAGCTTGAAACAAGAAAATGAACTTTGCTCTGACAGGTTTGATTTCATTTTTTAAGGAGCTTGACGCAAGGGAACGAACCATGCTCCGACCGACTTACATCAAAACGAACAAGAAGGCGGTGCTTCCAAGAGCTCCACTCCCAATGGAAGGAAAACATCCTAGAAGTCAGGACCCAATGCCCCCAGTACACTATGTATGATGGCATCATCACTGAGTACAGGCACGGGGTAGGTAGCCACATAGTTGACCTGCGGTGGGGCAGATACAAGAGGGGGATAAAAACTAGGAGGGGGTGATGGTGGACCAGTTGCCACATTGGGACCAAAGAACGAAAGCTGATCAATGGTCACGATCCGTCCTTCATGTGGAAATCACATCACGCGAAAGAGGGAGGAGACAAGCGCTCCCATGGCATAGGTGTAATCGCGCCCCAGGAGAAAATTGAAATCCAAGGGGCCTGGAACGACCATCATGTCCATATGGACGGTTTTACCTCCCAAAGTAACCAGTAACCTTGGAAGGATCCCCAATGGTTGACTCATCCTTCTATTGAATGTCAACAGATTCTGCGTAACGGGCGCAAGCAGCGGCAAACCGAAGGCTTGCCAGGTAGTTGAAGACAGAATACTAACAGATGCACCTTCGTCTATAATGGTGCTGGGTACGATCAGACCAAGAGCCTCTACTGTGATCTCGAAAGGCACATAAGACAGAAGGCGGAATCCTGCAAATTGGTTCCAATCAATGGAAGCGACCAAACTACTCGGAGGGCCTACCATCGAAATGCGAAGGTCTTCCCTTGATGTTATGGAAGAAGGAGCATCCTCCATAACCTCCATCTCGAAGGCGGGAGGGATATCCTCCGGAGCCTCTATCACGGGAAGCGGAGGAGCAACTTCTTGAGGTACGGGGACAGGAGAATCTTTCTCCGCATCCGAGGAATCTGAAGAAACAAGAAGAACCTGAGGGATGTGAGGTCCACTCTCAACGGAAAAGACCTGGTGCACCACGGAGGGGGCCAGTTCAACCAATCCTACGACCAATGGTTGGTCAGGGACGGATTCATGAATTTTAATTTCTGGGGGAGTGAGATCGACCAAGGATGACTCTTGACCAATCATGACATTAGTAGACGGAAGACTCAAAGAAAGCTGCTTATAACCAGCCGGGAGGCGTGGTGTAGAAACAGTCGGGTTGTCCAAGATTCGCTTGGCTTCATCCACATAAGGACAAAGGTGAATAGCATGGTGCCCTTCACACAACTTATAGGGATTGGTGATCTTACCCTGCTTCTTAGGAGCTTTACCAGCACCAGTCGAAGATGTGCCCCCAAACCTGCTCCCGGAAGTCAAAGACAATGGTGGACGACCGTTGGACCATGCTTCAAGCACCTTGGGAATGCCAGGGCAGCCTCGAAGCAGATGGTCTCCCGTGCACAACATGCACGGGAACTTGAATTTCCGTGGAGGGTCGGAGGGCCTATCAAGAAGAGTTTCCTCAGAAACCGTAGCTGCACTTTTAGCCTCTCGCTTATCAGACTTCTTCTTCTTTGTATTCTTATTCTTCTTCTTAGCCACCTGGTTACTCGAATCCAGACTTTCACCAGGCGAAGTAGAAGAGGAGGACGCAGAAATAGGCGAAGAAGGGGAGAGGTCCACCTTTGAATCAACATGATGTTGTTCAGGCGGAGGAACTGATTGAACAGTAGCGGAGTTATTCGGGACAACAGAGGCTGAGAACAACCAAACAGGCAACCCAACAGTTAGCCCAGGAAGGGATAACGTCGCCATGTAAGGAGCACCAACATTTCCAAAAGGAGGAAAATGACCAGGAGTCTCTTCTGAGGGGATTCCTTGGTTGGTAAACTCTGAAAAAGTTGCCATCAACTCAAAACCACACACGGGCTGAAAACGAGTTAAGACAAATGATCAAACGGTCAACAGGCAATTTCTAAACGGGTGTGTAATCGTGGGCGATTAATTTTACCACATTGGAAAGTAAGAAAATCTACCGTTTCATGTTTTAAGAGTCGAGAAACGATAAAAAGATGACTCTATCTCTTTCAGAGTTGACACAAGCGTGAAAGGACAAGCGCTTGACAATCTTTTCAAGTTTAGGGAGTTAGAAAAGACCAAATGACTGCTCAGGAAATAATAGGCACAAAGGGTGTACCAAATATCTGTGAACTGCAATATACACCTCGGTTTCAATAATGAAACAGAAATCGACCAAGGACTTTCCGTACGTGCAGGTAGTCTCCCCGAATGCTGTGTTCGGTGTATCACGGGTATAGGGCGGCAGACTCGGCTTCCTGTGGATAAAGGATTGAAAACCTATAGGGGTCTCCCTTTATATACTCAACGGTACGGGGAGCACAAGTCCGTACTAGCGCTGTCTAAAGCCTACAGGCGAACGACATCTGCTAGGTTTAACGACGCCGGAACACGTCTCTGGCATAGACCTTCTAAATATGTTTCGTTAAGTTCCAATGCTGCCTTAGGTTAATTGAATAAATTTTACAGTTGATCTTCAATTAAGTTTCAATTTTTAGGCCCTGTCATATGTAGTGTCTCGAAAGACTCCTAAATGCAAAGCTATATGCCACAGTGCAACATTTCGTTCGATGAAAACTAGTTAGAGAAGAGTTGAGAGCTTTACACAAACGAAATGAACGGAAGACAAACAATGAGGTCTCTAATGCAACTAATGAAATTGAAAAATTTTTCATTCAAAACACTAATCACTAGCGATATGGAAAAGATCACAATTTGCACTAATTAACAAAAGCAAAAGAGATTTTTTTATTTATTTTCAATGTCTGATAGCTAATATGCACTAAACAAACTTGAAAAAAAATGGAACAACCTGAGAAACGATATTCAAGAGAGCGAAACAAACAAATTTCACTCAACAACACAAGCAATCAGATCCCCAAATCGACCAAAGTCTCTCAAAACAAAGAAAAGACTCAAAAGCTTCCAATGGACCGTGTGATCTAGGTCCAAGGCAAGACCAAACGAATTTCGAATGAAGGAATGAACAATCACCCAAAAATCGCAACAAAAAAATGAACAACTACTTAGAGGATGCGGAGAATCAATCAGATAGTTGACAGGACAATCAAAACACCAAAACTCCCAAGGAGGGCTCGATACACTAAGCCACTAGATGCCCTAGGGCTTAAAACGTGAAATCGGTAGATAAACGCAAACAACCAAAGGACAGAGGTGAATTCCCAGTCAAACAGGACTCCAACACACTCAGGCAGTCGGAAAATCAAGAAGAAAAACACTGATCAAATCCAGAGAGCTCAAAAATGAGGAAACTCAAAAAACTTACAGGGGTGGCGCGACTGTAAGTGTGAAACTGGCGCCAGGAAGCAATTGGCGCGGGCTGGACAAAGGCAACATGCGCCAATTGGCGCGACTGTCGGGTTAAAAACCGCGCCAGTCGAGTTTCTCAAGCAAAATTAAAAACAAGCTACTCCAGAAGCAGACCAATGCAAGCTAAGCAAACCAAGAAGCAAAAACAATGAAAGAATCCAACCCAGAAGGTTCATCAAGCAAGGAAAAACATAAAACAATCAAGGCGAGACAACACAAACGAGACAGTGAAATCCGGACGATCTCCCCAGCGGAGTCGCCAAATTGTTGAGGAGGTAAATCCCCTCTGCGGACAGAGGCGATCCCTACTAGCCCAGCAGGGGTCTAGCAACAATCAAACAATGTTATGATGCAAGTTCCTAGTTACGAATGAAAGACTAGAGATAGAAGCCTACCTGGATTCCAACGCTATGATCTGAAGAAGAAGCGTCCCGTTCCTCAGCCTCGGCAGATCACAATCCCTCCACAATCTCCGCGGATGAACACCTGCACATGGAAGAAACGAACAGATACAAGCATAAAATCCGGCATGCGTAACTAAACATCAGTTAGAAAGGATGTTACTCATATTAACATGATGGAAAACAGAGTGGAACCATAATCATAATCATCTATTAAATAACAAACGAAGAGAGATTACAACCAAGTTCTGACGTCGCGGTCTCCTTCGGATGGGTCTCCAGTCGTCCACGTCTCGCAAAGCTCACCAAGGAAAGGGAAAACCTCTCCGGAGTCTCTCGACGATGGTCTCCTTACTTGAGTCGGCCTTAAGGGAAAAAGAGGGCTCTTTACAGCACAAAGGCTCTTGGGAATATGGAGATTCAAAGCTTAGGCACTTCAAGACTAGCTTGCCATGGGATTGAGCAGGCTTTTATAGATGGGGAAGGAGGGAGTTGGGATCCCTATTATTATGGGATTGACCCTATCAACAAGGAAGGTTCCATGGGAGGTGGCAAAACCATTTCCCCTCCATAGAACTCCCGCAACCAAACTTCCCAACTCAAGATAGGAAATGGTTTCTGAGTTTGTTGGAACTCAACTTCCGCCATCCTTATTTAAAAAACAGTCCCTAAATTGGGTGGCGCGACTACTGCTCTATGACAGAGCGCCAGTTGGCGCGACCCCTTTGCAGGATTTTCCTCATTGGCGCGAGTATTAGTATGCCTTTGGCCTTGATACAAAGGGATGTTTTTCATGATTTTTGCAAGGAGATGTCTCAAGGGGAAATGAAGCTCATGCTTAGAGGAATGCATTGATGATGTTTTCAAGGCATGACAATGTTCACAGGTCACGAAATGGGTCCTCCATTGTGCGGGACGGGGAATGGTAGGGACGGTGACAAATTACTGTGTAACACCAAGGGGGTGGTGTCATTAGAAAAGCTTTTTGATCTGCAAAGGCGATTCCGCGGGTCCCCGAACACCAAAGTGCAAAGTTCTGTATTGGCACATCGGCAAGTGAACTTGGGATCAGATGAGAACCCAAAGTTCGTTAACCTCGGCAGAGACTGTAGTGATGAGGAGACACGGGCCTTCACCCAATTATTCCGGAAGTACCGAGACATATTTGCTTGGACATATGACGATTTACGTACGTACGACACTCGGATCATTTAGCACGTGATACCCGTGAAGGAAGGCGTTAAGTCCTTCCAACAGAAACTCAGAAAAGTGCATCCAGCTTTGGAGCCAATGATTCTAAAAGAACTTAAGAAGCTCTTGGATGCACGCATTATTTTCAAAGTTTGTCACTCCACGTGGGTGTCAAATTTGGTACCCGTACGAAAGAAGTCTGGCGAGATCCGCTTGTGCGTAGATTTCCGTAATCTAAATCGGGCCTCAAACAGAGACAATTACCCGGTGCCACCCATGGAATAGATATTACAAGCTATGTCTGGATCTGAAATGTTCTCCCTATTAGATGGCTTCTCTGGTCATAACCAGGTGCTGGTAGCTGAACCAGACAGATTGAAAACCACCTTCCAGACAAAATGGGGAACCTTTGCTTTCAGGCGCATGCCCTTTTGGTTGATCAATGCAGGGGCAACTTTCCAACCAGCCATGGATATAGCTTTCCGTGGTTTGATAGGGCAGAGCATGGTGGTCTATTTAGACGACGTCACTATGTTTTCAAAACGCAGGGGCGATCATTTACGCCACCTCAAGAAAATCTTTGAGAGGTGTAGAAGGTACGGGATATCGCTCAACCCTAAAAAGAGTGTTTTCGCTGTGGCAGAGGGAAACTTGCTAGGCCACATTATAACTAAGCAAGGAATTGTAGTTGATCCAGAACTGGCGAAAGCCATTGCTCAGATTCCTCCCCCGAGCAACAAGAAAGCGATGCAATATTTCCTGGGGAAAATCAATTTTGTCCATAAATTCATCTCGGATTTCACCCAGATAATTAGGCCACTACAGGGAATGATTAAAAAGAATTCTATGTTCCAATGGAATCCACTGGAAAGGGAGGCCTTTGAAAAAATCAAACAGGCGATAGCTGAAACTCCTTCTCTCCAAAGTCCAGATTTCGGTAAAGGCTTTATCTTGTACACTTTTGCTTCAGATTCCTCACTTGCAGCTGTCCTTACATAGAAAGATGGAAACAATGATGAACGGCCCATTTCTTTCATGAGCACCGGTTTGCAAGAAGCTGAGTTGAACTACCTAGAAATTGAAAAGCAAGCCTATGCAGTCTACAAAGAGTTCAAGCATTTTAGGCCCTACATCTTGAAAAATCATGTCACGGTTTTTGTCCCACACCCAGCTGTCTGCTCACTTTTCGTGTAGCAGGAGCTGGGCGAAAGGTGAGGCAACTGGGTTGCGTGCTTGCAAGAATATGATTTAGAATTTAAACCAGCGCACATCGTTAAAGGACAGGGCTTATGCCAAATGGCCACGGAAGCTACAAGTTCCCATGGAATTGAAGAAGAATGTTGGGAACAAGAAATTGAAATGTATCAGAGCGACCATGTGCCTCAGCAAAGTAGCTCTTCTTGGTATTCTGACATTTCAAGATATTTGGCCCAAGGTACCATGGACCCTGCTCTTAATGCCCGGCAGAAACGCGCAATAAGACTCAAAGCCGCATCTCACCAACTGATCCGAGGTAAGTTGTTCAAGAAACATCACGATGGGGTCGTGTTACGCTGCTTGGAAAATGATGAAGCGCAGAAAATCTTGACCGAGTTCCATGAGGGACCAGCTGGAGGTCATTTTCCCGGAGATACTACCGCCCATAAGATAATGCGCGCATGATACTATTGGCCCACTCTTTTTAGAGATGCGCATGCATATGTTCGGAAATGCATCCAGTGCCAGAAGTTCGCAAACCGAGAAGCACGGCCAGCCGCCCCCTTACTCTCAGTAGCAGTGGAGGAGCCTTTCCAACAGTGGGGTTTGGATGTAATTGGTCAAAACACACGTCACTCTTCTAAACAACACCGGTATATCCTTACAGCTACTGATTATTTCACCAGGTGGGTCGAAGCAACACCTTTACGCCGAATCAATGATCAGGAGGTAATAGAATTCCTCACGCATTCCATCATCACTAGGTTTGGCGTTCCAACTTCTTTGGTTTTCGATAATGCGACCTACTTCTCATATTTTAAATTATATGATTTTGTGCTGGAAAATGGTATTGTTCTGAAACATTATGCAAATTATTATCCCCAGGGAAATGGATTAGCTGAGTCAACTAATAAGAATCTTATTCATATCATTAAAAAGACCCTGCTGTCCCACCAGCGTAACTGGCACAATGCCCTTCATAATGCACTTTGGGCTGACTGTATTACTCCCAAGTCCTCCCTAGGCACCTCTCCATATTTTCTCGTGTATGGAAAAGAAGTTTTTCTTCCTCCCCACCTATCTCTCCCTACCCTTCAGCTGTCCCAAGAATGTCATGGTACCCCATGCCCTACCCTGCAGACTCGAATCGACACCTTGCTGAAGTTGGAGGAAGAAAGGCAAAAAACCCGGGAAAATTTCGCCATCCACCAGAGCCGAATCAAGAGATGGTTTGATAGAAAATCCGTAGGGAATAAAATTTTTGAGGTAGGAGACCTGGTCCTAAAGTGGGACAAAGCTCATGAGGAAAAGGGAAAGCATTCCAAGTTCCAAGCACTATGGACATGCCCTTTCCAAATTAAGGAAAATTAGGATCCCGCACTTTTAGATTGAAAACCCTTGAGGGACGAGTCGAGGTCCTCCTGGTAAACAGGCATGACCTCAAACACTATTTCACTTAGCAGCCCTTAGAGGGCTATCTTGTCCTTTTACCATAGTTCTTGTCTCGCCTTTGTAAAAATAAATAAATAAATAAATAAATAAATAAATAAAATAAAATAAAATAAAAGTTTAAGGAAGGATTTGTTAGAGCCACGCATTTGGCACACTGCAACAGGTTCTATGCTAATGGAAGGCCTTTGCCTATAAACTCAAAGGCGGTAAAATCTTGCTTGTTCTTTGCACCTGAAGGTAGCATATCATCGAGCTCATGTCATCAAGCGGGAAGCTTACCTCTCCAGCCTGAGAGGGTATCTGCAAAAGAAAATACGGTGTAATGGTAACCAGACCAGAAGGGAAAAGAAGTACTCTATGCTATGACAGGGTATCTGGGAAAAACCAAAGTCCTCATACCAGACCAGGAACAACCTCTCTGCAAGCAAAATAAGTCAGGATCCCTCATCCGCCCAGGCTAAATCGCCATCTCAAATAAGTGCCACGAGCACATCTAAATAAGTGCCTCAGGCACATTCAAAATAAGTGCAAAAGAACACTAATAAAGGGTAAAGGATTGAGAAAGGCTTCCTGCGTAGGGAGGTGATGTAAAGACTCCACTGGGGTATTGACCAGGCTCGCTGGCAGTGGAGAAATGTTCACGATTCCTAGGCAGTGACTCCGCCGGGACCGAGAGGTTCGCTGGCAGCGGAGTAACACGACAAGGACAAAATAATCATACCAGACTCTAAAGCTGCTTGGAGTTTTCCAAACCTCCCAATCTGGAAACCGGAAGGAATGAATTCTAGTTAAACAGTACCCGAACAGGCCAGCAGATTGAGTAGACCAGCAAGGTGCCAAAGGGCTAGGCAGTATCAACCGTAAGGTAAAGGAAAACAGCCAGCAGAGGCCCCTCCCTCCCCCCACCAAGACTAACCATCGGCAGAGACTCTAAGTTTGTCCAGTGAATCGCCATTTGTTGTAGTTTCTACAACACCCTCCAAAAATCCAACTTAAAATTTTTTGGAGCCCCTTGAAACTAGAGAAAAACCAAGTGAAAATCAATAAGGTTAAGTCACAAAGTCGCAGAATTCGTTTTTTAGAAAATTCCGACTCTGCGACCTTGTGACCCCACGACCTAAGGGTCGCAAGGTCACAAGGTCGCTGAATCGCGAAGCCCAACTTATAAAGAAAACTGCGACCTAGCGACCTTGCGACCCCGGGACCCCAGGTCGCCAGGTCGCAAGGTCGCTAAGTCGCAAATCTCAAATTTTAATGAAAACTGCGACCTCGCGACCTTGCGACCCCGCGACCCCAGGTCGCCAGGTCGCAAGGTCGTGAGGTCACGGACCCCCTAAGTCACGAAACTTGCGACCTAGCGACCCCGCATTAATTTCCCGCACGTGCGACCTTTTATATAAAGGAGGTCGCTAGGTCGCATTTTTCACATTCAGCGAATTGAAAAAAAAACGCCTCTGACAGCTCGACTGGCCCGATTTTCCCGGGCAAGTTGCCATTTCCCTCCTGTTTTTTCCATTATGAGCATTTCTTACCAAACCCATGTCTTCTTAGGCCTTTAAATTGCCCCTTGTATGAGTTTTTGCATTTTTGTTTCAATGTAAGATTGTTTATGACCCTGCTTTCACCACAACTACCCAAACTCACCACACTTCTGGTTCAAACTCTCATGGCCTTGTCGCTTGCTCCTAAAGCCATTCCTCAACTCTACCTGGACCCAGCTAGCTTATAATTTTTCAGTAGAAGGGAGAAAACCTTACTGCTGCGCGCGCGCAAAACCCCCCGGCAAGCCCTAGCGCGACCTGCGACCCAGCGACCTAGTCGCGAGGTCATAAGGTCGCATTTTCTTCGAATTCTCGGAATTTGCGACCCAGCGACCTAGTCGCAAGGTCGCAAGGTCGCATTTCCTAATTTTTCGGAGAGTTGCGACCCAGCGACCCAACGACCTGGTCATGAGGTCGCAAGGTCGCGTTTTCCTCTGTTTTTGTAATTTGCGACCCCGCGACCCTGCGACCTAGTCACAAGGTTGCAAGGTCACACCTAGGTCTTTTCTTGCAATCCGCGACCCTGCGACCCAGTAAACCAGTGACCCAGTTTTACATGTGTCTCAGCTAAAATTCATTGCTAAACTGTAATTGGTTTTATATCATCATGTCGTTCTTATCTTGGGATTCCTTTATGAATTTAACAGGTGAACTTCAAGGAGACATAGAGTGCATAACTTTTTTATCAGATTCTAGTGACATGGCACCCTCGCTGTCCCAGAAGAAGGACAAGCAAGTGGTGGAAGAAGTTGAGGATTTTGACATGGTATCCCCACCCCCGATATACAGGGATACGCTATGTACGTTTGCAAAAGAAGACAGTATGCGATGGTACCAATACCAGAAGAGGAATTCCCAGAAGATCTCCTAGACCGGGAAATATACTTGGCAGTCAAAAGGTCCAAACTACATCTTGCAGCGGTGCATCCAGCCATATTTCCATGCCCAGAGGTCATAGACTGGATCATACAGAAAACGGATCCCAAGAAGTTCGTGATCCGAGACAGTGAAGGCCGGGCGTTTGCTATGCTCGTAGGCTCGGATGCGCACCTTTATTACTCGTTGTCGCGCCCAGAAGAGTACTTCACACCAGAATGGGCTATTGCTCACGCAGTTCCTGTAGTTGATACTATTAGACAATGGTGGGAGGAGCCCGAGAAATTTAAAGTCAAGAAAGACCAAGAATATCCGGTGGCTAGCCTGAGAAAGGTTTATAAATTAGTTGTCGCCATGCTTTGCAGGCTTTACAGGCGCTCTGATTACTCCACTTTCAGCGGCAGTTGGGCTACTATCATGGAGCATGTAACGGCACATGGCACCTGTTTCAACTGGGCCGGCATATTGATGACTTCGATGCAGACAAACTTATTCGCGACATTGGCCCCAGATGATGGCATGCCTTCCAAATTTTACATCGCCTCTTACCTACTGGATGTTGTCTACGCAAGGTTACACTTTGAAGGATGGGCACACAACTGGGATTCCGCGCAGACTCGTGCAATTCATCTGCAAATCAAGGTGTTTTGGGAGTCCAAGTATAAATAGGATATAGAGCAGATCTCCCAAGTATTTATCCCCGCTCTATATAGAAAACTATTTGGCCAAGATGCCCCCTGCATGTCTTGGCGAGCCAGAGAGACTCTAGTCCAAGTGGCACATTGGTTCCCTTTCGCCGGATATACTTTCATCCGAGTCTTTGGATCTTTCAGGGCACCACATGCTATGCCTCGCTTTGTTACAGACAAAATTCTCATTCAGGAGGTATGCTTCCAAATGTCTCAAGGCTTCTCCAGCGTCCTGTCTAAAAGCAAAAAGAAGCCATGGCCCCCGCTACCCCTCACCATTGGCGCATGCATGGTTAAATACTTCAAAGAAGTAGCAGCGGAGGGAGAAGCGATGAAAAGCTATCAACTTGGGCACTAGAACACCGAACATACGACCCGGAGTGAATAGTTCCTGAACACTGCAAGAAAGCTAAATTCAAGTGGACTTATCAGCATATTGAGCGCCCGGCAGAAGACGAAAGAAGGAACTGGTATAATTCTGAGAGACAATTTGCTCCGGAGGTAGACTTGGGCCAAGAGGATCTGGATGATCAGAGCCTGGAAGACAGAAGCCGTCAGTTGGTAGGTGCCTCTTCCTCTTTAACCAAGAAGTCTCGGACCAGCACAGGGATCACTACATCTATCCAACAGAAAGAAGCAGAAGCAAAAGCCCAACAAGAAAGGGAAAAGAAGATAAAGGAGGATGAGGAAAAATGCCAGAAGAGTGTGACGGCAACACAGAAGAAGAAGCAGGCCAAGGAGGCCAGGAAAGAAAAAGAGGATAAGGAGGCACAGGCCGCAGCAGAACGGGCACTCAAGGCAGAACTGGACAAAGCAGAAGTTGAGCGCCAACCGAAGGCCGAATAGGCTGCTGCAGCTGAATGCCAGAGGAAGGCCGAAATAGAAGTAGCAGCAAAAACTGAACGCCTGCGGAAGGAAGAAGAAGAAAAGAATAGAGAATAAAAAGAGGATGAAATGATAGAAGACATCGAGATGATTCCCCTCGAAATACCTCTAGGTAGTACCAAGCTCTCTGATGTTAGTTCCCCCCAAAGGAAAGAAGAGGAAGTATTCGACCTCACTAGACTTACATTCGATCAATTCTCTTTCAAGATCAGGCAAGAGAAAAGAAGAGCTCTGTCGCAAAGCCCATCCGCCAAATCCACAGTGGCAACAGGTAAAGACATAGTCCTTGATACCAGGACTAATCCTGTAATGATAGCATCGGCGGGCAGTGCTTTCGCCGCAGCCACGGAAGAGAACGTAACCAGAATGAGCAGAGAAATAGTCTCTCTACAAAATAGACTGCAAGCAACTGAGCAGCGCGAGAAAAGAGCAGAACAGGAGAAATCAGTGTTGAGAGAAGAAGTTCAACAACTCCGAAAGCAGACTCCACCGGTAAATGAAGTCCCACTGGCCATTTCTAAAGAATGTGAAGTGTTAGAAGCAACCATGAGGCAGGTGTATGGAGAAATGTTCACCATCAAACAAACAGTCGCCCCACTAGTAAGAGCACGAGCAGAAACCAAGCAAAAGCATGAGCAGCTCAGGGAGGCCTCACAGGCCTTAGACAGAATGATGGGTTGGACAGTACAATACCCTCAGGCACCTGAGAATTTGCCCAGGAGGGATTGGATGCATACACAGGATGCTAAGGTTCAGCTCCGTATGGCAATGCAGTCTAAGGAAAAACTATATAAGGACCTGGACAAAGTAATGTCTTCATACAACCACCTGATCAGCGACATCGACTCGATGCACACTTTGCACCACATTCCGTCGCTTGGGGCATTGGAAGAAGAGAAAGCCTGGGAACAAGTGAATCAGGAGATCCAGTCATTTCTGCAGCCTATCAAGCAAGCCGTTGCTGCTCCCAAGCCTGCAACATCTCAAGAACATCTGGGTCAGTTTATTGCCACTCTGGTTCGGATTTATACCAAACTTGCCTCTCTTTCCAACCAGATCTCACTGAAAAGGGAAGCCCTAGTGCCAAATGCTTTGGAATGCATGCATCGGTTGAAAGAGGAGGTCCCTCTTGTTTCCCCCATAGCGGCAGAGTACCAGACATGGCAAGATTTTCTTAAGGAATAGCAGGTTGACACCCCCGACCTCAACATTGCGCGTCCATCTCCGTAGCCCGGTAGCAGCAAGTCATGAGCAGCAGTTAGAGGTAGGTCGCAGGTCGCACCGCCCAGGCAAGTCGCATGTCGCACTGTCTATCCAGGTCACAAGTCGCAAATACCAGACAGGTCACAGGTCGCAACCTCTTCAAGGTCGCGAGGCAACCCAACAGGCAGGCAGGCGAAAAGTCGGGAAGCCCAAAGGGCAAGTTTTGTGCTACAAAACTCCCTACGGGGAAAGTGTAAAGGGCTTTTATTTTTTGGAAACTCAAGAGCTACATGGCATTGTATTGAAAGGTTATACTCTTATGCATATGAATACAGATTCTTGTTAAAACACCCTATGGTTATGATGTGTTTTGCTGTGCGAACACTGTGTGTATTCCTTGTACAGTTTCAGAACATCCTATGATTAATGAAGTTGCACTCTTCATGTCATCATTTATGCGTCATGGCTATCTGTGTTGTATCAATGATGTTCAATTTATCATCTGCTCTATTAATGAATGTTAATGAACTATTTTGTTAGCATTTCGTTTTATCTTTCAGAAAGTAAAGGGATATCTCATCATAAATAACTATTTCTTTTGTGGTCAGACTACCTTATAAGCATTACCCCCAAATATGTGTTGCTAATGAAATATCCTGAGGTGTACATGCTTTATTTATTATCTTGCTACACATAGTGTTTGATTCGTGTTTAATGCATCAATCCTGTATTCTGTATCATGTGAATAAGTATATGTCCGCAGGTTCGATCAGGTTCTTTTGAGACCGAAGGGAAGGCGTCTTAAGCGGTAGCCGGACCCACACCCCGGACGGGATCGCTACTCCAAACGGTTGAAGGTCTAATTGGGACTTTCTACCGGGGAGATCCCCTACTGTTGGCCGAACAAATTTTCTCGTCAACAAGCTGGAATTTTCCGCCAAATCTGGAGGTCTGCCAAGTTAATCCGCATTTATATTTAAGTGGTAGTTAGTACACTAATTAAGCACACTTAACGCAATAATTGTGCTCTTAAGTTAATCTGCATTAACTTTCATATTAGCACATATTAATATGGGTTGACTATTAAATATACGTGGCTAAAGGTCTTAACCATTCGCATTAATGTGGAGCTTCGCCAATGGTTTGGCACATAGGTTCTATGGAAAGGGTGTTGGCCCCCGCCTTACTCTTGCCATGAACTTTGGTTAAAAATAAATATAATCCAATGCCTATACATGTTAAGAATCATGCGGTAGGCGAGATGGTAGACCATGGCTTTCTATGTCGGGAGGTCACGGGGTCAAACCCTGGCACCTCCGCCTGGACATTGCAGCAAACATTTTACAACATATTTTCACCTTGTGGGGGGGGGGGGGGGGGGGTGGAGCACATGGCAGCCTTAGGCAACACCATGTGTCCTCAGCTGGTTGGCCCCCAAACAAACCAATAACACTTCGACACATCACCCCAAATACGAACTAGTGCCATGCTGCAACTTCGCAGCTTACCATTCATCTGAAAATTGCCAAAAAATTGACCTGCACTGTCAGCATTCCATGTCAACGGTATGGATAAATAAGTGAGCATATCACTATCATTTTTTTTAAAATTTACCTGTTTATAAAAGAAGATAGAAGTATTTTCTGAGAGTATATGACGACCATTTTTCATGAAATGAAGTGCGCCAAATTTAGAATGGCGAGGAATACGTGGTTATTCAAGTTCCGAGCGAATTTGAGAACTTTTATTTTTTACCATAAAACTAAGCCCCTGATCATTCCTCCCCATTAGAATATTTTGGACCCGAAAAGATGATATTCAATTGCTGAACAAGTGAGGGTACAATTCCCTCACCTTCTCAATTTCAATCCATTTTTCCTTTGAAGGATTTGTTCCTTTAAGCCCCACTTGAAGATAGTCCACACTTCCTCTTTTTTATGTCCTTGTCCTCCTATCAAGTATGGTGTCTTGTTGTAGCTCATCAAAGAAATCTGGAGAAAAATATTCAATAGATGGCAGCCGAACATTCTCTCCTTGATATTAAATCAAAGGATGCTCATACAATCTCAAATTTTCAACATTAACAATTGAATAAATTTTCATCTATGAATGGAAATCAAGCTTGAAGGCATTGTTACCAATCTTTTCTAGAATTCTGAAAGGACCATAACAGTTTGGTTTCATATTTTTACGTTCTCCTTAAAGCCTTTCCTTGCTAACGTGAAGCCAAACTTCATCAAGAACTTGAAACTTGCAATCCACCATATGTTTTTCATGCCTAGCCTTGTAGTTGCCTTGACTTTTCTCTAGTTTCTCTTGCACTGTTTAATGAATCAATTGAATTTTCTCAATTAATTTCTTTGCTTTATCTATGTCACTATTTCCATCTATGGATACATCTTTCCCAAAGACGAAATTCAATGGCGACTTTTGAAAGTAACCAAGACATGCCTCAAATGGCTATTTTTGAGTAGAAGAATGTTTGGCATGATTGTAAGCATGATGAATGTAATGCAAATGTTCTTCCCACAACTTAGGATGTTTGTTGAATTATCCTATAAGAATATGACTGACTTTTCTATTAAACACCCTAGTCTAACCATCTATTTGTGGATGAATGGTTGTACTCCTCTTCAACTTAGTGTCCATCTAGTCCCACAAACTTGACGAAAAATTCCCACCAAATCGAGAATCTCGATCACTTACAATAGATGTAGGAAACTGAAAGAAAAGATTATTATTATTATTATTATTATTATTATTATTATTCAATTGTAAATTTATTTTTACATAGCATAGAAATACACATTTTTCTGAACCTATCCACAACTACAAACAAATAATCATGACCTCATTTCGACAAAGGAATACCTCCTACAAAATCCTTTGAGATTCTTTCCCATGGACGTGAAGGAACTAGAAGTGGTGTGTACAATCGTAGCTTCGTATTACTAGGCTTACTGACTGCACATAAAGAAAAACCTTTAATAAAACGTGACACACTTTCAATAATACAAGACAAATTACAATGCCTTTGAATATTTTCCATTTTTTTTCTTACACCAAAATGTCCCACAATAATTTAAGTGTGTGCTTCGCTTATGACATTCACTCTCTCCCCTTGTGGAATACAAAGCTAGCCCAAATGATACAATAAGTTATTGTGAACATGATAATCTAATTCCTCAACTTGGAAACCTTGACTCAAGTTTTCATAAACATATTGAATGTCGTTGTCAAAAGCATATTGTTCAATGTAGCTTTCATGAAAAGAAAAGTATTCTTCAGCAAATTAGTTGCATTAGTAATAAGCATAGAAATAATATGAGTAACATTGTTGTCTATACCTTTCTGATACATGATGACCAAGTGGAATTGTTGAAAGAATCCCATCCATCGAAAGTTCCTTGACTACTGCAATTTGGTTTGTGATTTCAAGTATTGCAACGTTTGGTGATAGGTGTGAATGATGTTTTCCTTTCCCATAAAATAATGTTTCCATTTCTTCACACTTTGTACTAACAGATACATCTCCTTGTCATATGTAGGATAATTTATCACTGCACCATTAAACATTTTTGAATGGAATTAAATAGGCTTACCATGTTGTAAGAGGACTGGGCCCATGGCATATTCACTTGTATATTTCTGAATCTCATAGGGCTATCTCAAGTCTAGTAATGCTAATATTGGAGCTGAACTAATGTTTTGCTTCAAGGCATAAAATTATTTTGCTGATTGCCTCTCCACTGGAAGACTTTCTTAACACCTCTCAATGCATGTAACGGAGCTGCAAAAGAGGAAAAACTAGAAATGAATTTCCTCCAATACTGTGTTGCTCCTAGAAAAATCGTTACCTCCATCAGTAACTTGGGTGTAGGCCAATTCACAATGACCTCAACTTTTGATGGGTCTATCTTCAGCTCACCTCCTCCAACAATGTGTCCCAATACACTAATTTTTTTTTTTTGAAATTCACACTTCAACGTCCTTAAAAACAATTGTTCTTTTCTCAAGACATCAAGCACCTTGTTTACATGCATGACATGTTCTTCTCATGATTTTTTGAATATCGAAATATCTTTTAAGTAGATAATGACAAACTAATCCACAAATGGTCTTAATACATCACTCATAACTTTCGTGAAAGTAGTTGAAGCATTTCAAAGACCAAAATGCATAACAAGCCACTCAAGCAATCCTTGTTTAGTTTTAAATGTGGTCTTCCATATCTCTTCTTCAACTATTATAACTTTATGATAACCACTTCTTAAATATAACTTAGTGAAATAATTTGCACACCTCAATTTATGTAGAAAATTATCAGTGCTTGGGAGCAGATAATGATTCTTTATTGTGATTTTGTTGAGTGCTCTGAAATCCACACACATGTGCCATGTACGATCCTTCAGAGATTATGTTTGCTTGAGACCCACTATAAAATAGTGTGTCAATTTTTGTATCTTTTGAGATCACTCTTACATAAAACAACTCTATTCTTGCTCCATCATTTAGAGTGTTATTGTGACAATTTGGGGAACTATTACTTGTTATGGCTTATTTTCCCTTTGTGACCATGGCTGTAATTTCAGTCTCATCTCTTGAATAAGATCCAAGATCTTACTATGTGGTAGAAATTATATTTTGTTTCCCCTTATTATTGAATTTCTTAGGCCTAAATTCTGGATGAAGTTTCCAACACAAAGACAAACCATAAATCTCAAGCACAGTTAGAATCAAGCACAAGGACAGAGGTATGATTAATCTCATGTCCAATGTCATTATTGCAAAAAGTATGGTCATTATACAAACGAATGTAGAAAGAAGAAAAATGACACAGGTAGTAAACCAAGTGTAAAATTTACAGAAGAAAAGCAGAACCATGAACATATGTTTTTAGCTTGTAATGTATCACAAGAAAAACAAGAAGTTATATGGTTCTTAGATTCAGGGTGTAGTAACCATATGACTGGAAACATATCAATATTTTCCAATCAAGATGAAAGTGTAAAATCTGGAGTGACATTGGGGACTAATAGCAAAGTCGATGTCATGGGAAAAGGGAGAGTAAATGTTCTGACTAAGAAGGGAGAGAAGAGCTCTGTGCCAAATTTCTATTATCTCCATGGCTTTAAATGTAACCTTCTAAGCATTGGACATCTTGTGAAAAAGGCTGCAATGTGTTTTTTAAAGATGATGTTTACACAATCATGGATAAACCTCCAAGTAGACAACTCATTTCAAAAGTGCATATGACAAGCAATAGAATGTTTCCTCTTAAGATGAGATCAGACTTGAAGGAAGGGGGTGTTGTAGCAGCTGCCACATGGGAAATCTTTCAAGAAGAAGTAAAATATGAGAACTGGTTAGGGCATTTGAGATTTTTTCATCTCAATTTCAAAGGTTTGAAATTGTTGCATAGAAAAGGAATGATAGAGGGATTACCACTCATAGAGAAACTAGATAGCCTATGTGAAGGCTTCATCTTGGGAAAATAACACAGAGAATCATTTCCAGCAGAAAAGTCAATAAGGGCAAAGGCACCTTTGGATATTGTCCACTCAGATTTATATGGACCAATGTAATTTCCATCATTAGGTGGCAATCATTATATCCTGACATTTATAGATGATTGCACAAGGAAGACATGGGTCTATTTTATAAAAAAGAAAAGTGAAGTGTTTGAATAACTCTACCACTACAAATCTGTTATTGAGAAGCAAAGTGGGCACTAAATAAAAGTGTTGAGAACTTATAGAGGAGGAGAATATATCTCCAAAGACTTCCTCCATTTCTGCAAGGAGCATGTAATTCATAAGAAATTTACTGCAAGGTATACACCTCAGCAAAACAATGTTGTAGAAAGAAAGAATAGGACCATCATGGACATGGAAAGAAGTATGTTAAAGGCATAGAATTTTCCAAGTGATTATTGGGCAGAAGTTGTCTCTTGTGCAACATATATTTTAAATATATGTCCAACCAAAAGTGTTATGAATAAAGTTCCACAAGAAGCATGGAGTGGAACAAAGAAATGATTCACTCAAATGAGAGTTTTTGGATGTGTGGCATATTCACATGTCCCAGATCAGTTAAGGAAGAAGTTGGACAGCAAGGGGGGTAAATGTATATTTCTTGGATACAGTGATGAATCCAATGATTACAAGCTCTATAACTCATCAACCAAGAAAGTAATAATCAACAGAGATGTTCAATTCATAGAAGAAGAAGCTTGGGATGAAATTTTAGAGAATACAGTAAATGTGAAGACATGTATGTCTCATGAAGAGAAAGAGGAGTTGAATGCATCAAGCAACTCCTCATCGATGGCTCTTCCTCCACCTACACAAGCTCAATAGAGCACACCACAAGAAAGCAATATAACATCATTGAGAAACAAAGGAAGTTCTTCTTCAAGTACACCACATGGATAAGCAACTCCCTCGAGTTCAACTGCAACTCCAAGCACATCTTCAAAAAATACAAGAAGACTAAGATTCCGAAATTTAAGTGAAATTTATGAGCAAGAAGAAGTTGATAATAGTGTTGGTTTGAATTCTTTATTTGCATTATTTTGTCAGACAGATGACCCAATCCATTTTGAAGATGCAGTAAAAGAAGAGAAATGGGTTGAAGCAGTGAATGAAGAAATAGGAGCAATAGAAAGAAATGACACATGGGATTTAGTGGACCTCCCACAAGGAAAAAAATTTATTGGAGTGAAATGGGTCTATAAGACCAAGAGAAACATTGAAGGTAAGATAGAAAGGCACAAACAAAGGCTATTTTTCAAAGGCTACAAGGAGCAGAAAGGAAGAGACTATGAGGAAACCTTTGCACCAGTTGTAAGGATGGAGACAGTGTAGACAAGGTTGTCTATAGCAGCACAAAAAAAAATGGAAATTTTATCAAATGGATGTGAATTCAACATTATTGAATGGAGTTCTGAAAGAGGATGTGTATGTTGAACAACCTCCCGACTATGAAATAGAAGGCGTACAACACAAGGTGTGTAAGGTGTGGAAAGATCTTTATGCGCTGAAGCAATCATCACGAGCATGATACAAAAATATTGATGCTTTCCTGATGGACAATGGGTTTGGCAACTGTGATTGTGAACCCACACTCTACATAAAAGAAAATTATGGTAAAATTCTTATTGTTTTTCTGTATGTAGATGATTTTATTTTTACATCTAATGATGTTTCTGTCATTGTTGATTTCAAAGAAGTCACGAAAATTATGTTTGAAATGGCTGACTTGGGTTTGTTAAGATATTTTTTAGGCATAGAAGTAAGGCAAACAAAAAAGGGAATTTTATCTCCCAAGCAAAGTATGTTGCATAGATTTTAAAAAGGTTCAATATGTAGAACATCAAACCATCATCAGCTCCAACTATCATGGGGTTGAAGTTGAGCAAGGAAGATTGCAGCAAGAATGTCAATCCGACATTGTACAAAAACATGATTGGCAGTCTAATGTATTTGACTACAAATAGGCTTGATATGATGTATGTAGTAAGTTTTAGATCCATATTCATGGAGACACCCAAGGAGACACATTGGTAAGCAACCAATAGAATATTGACATATGTAAATGAAATGAAGGAGTATGGTGTTCTATACTCTGCAACTAATGATTTTAAGATGATTGGTTACACTAATAGCGATTGGGCTGGAAGTGTTGATGACAGAAAGAGCACATTAGGGTACGTTTTTCATTTGGGATCAGTAGTCATTTCATGGGATTCCAAGAAGAAAACAATAGTTTCATTATCAACAACATATGTTGAATATGTAGGAGCAACAACAACAACATGTCAAGTAATTTGGATGAGAAGGATGCTGAGGGATTTATGTCATGAACAAGACAAAGGAACCACAATTTTTTGTGAGAACAACTCAGCAATTGCATTTTTAAAGAATTATGTCTTCCATAAGAGAAAAAATTATATTGATTCCAAATACCATTTCATAAGAGAATTAGTTAACAATGGTGAAGTTGTGTTGCAGCATTGGAGGTCATAGGAATAGTTTGCAGATATCCTCACAAATCCATTGAGACATAAAAGTTTTTTTTACCTCAGAAAATGGTTGGGAATGGTTGATGGTTGGAGTTGTGATTAAGGGGGAGCGTTGGAAATACTCCCAACCACCTCCATTAAAAATACTGGAAGAAACCACACTTAAATAATTTATTTTGCAGGGAAGGACAAAGCATAGGATCCAAATCTGCAAGCATCTTCACGCAAAATAAAGAAATAGAGTACCTGATCCACACTCCACGTTCAATTCTCTTTCGCATCGTATACTTACCTTTTGCTCAAATATTGCAGCCCACAACTTTTGAGATTTACCTCTTAAGCTTTCGCTGAAGCTTAAGTTTCCACCGATGCAATTTGGTGGGACCCATCACACCTTGCCGCATTAACAAATCTTCTTACAAACCTTTGCTTCCACCTTATTCCTTAACTTTTCACTTTTCGTACTTCCCAGCGCGTTGCGAGTCACATACCGCACTTCACACATTATATCATTTAACTTTTTCACCGTGCACCAAACCTTGCGATGTTGCGATGTGACATCGTCATCGCACATCAGAAATCTTAAATATCGCACTTCGAATGTTTTATCATTTACCCTTTAGTGCACCTGCATTTCGCACTTCGCACCTTTTAAGTTTTACCTTTTTTCCGCCCGCATTTCGAACTTAGAATATTTTCCAACTTACCTTTTTAGCACTCGCAAGCTATTTCATTTAAGTTGCAATGCGATCGCAATCGCACGTCGCAAGCTTAGGAGGATAACGCTCACAAGTTTTTCTGCTGAAGTTGCGATGCGATCATAATCGCATATCGCAAAGCTCAACGGATAGCGCTGCAAGTTAAAATATTTAAGTTGTGATGTAATCGTGCCATCACACATCGCAATCGCAAGTTTTTAAGTTTCCCCATATGCACCCAGTTAAAAGTTAAAATCGTGAAAATGAGATTTGCGATGAAAGGCACGGATGCAATGTGGTTTCGAAGCCGAAACCCATAAAATTTCAAGTCTGTTTTTTGTGTTTTGTAGGTTGTTTCCCATAGAAAACCGCGGAATAGAGTTGAGGGATGTTTGGTTGTTAACTGTCTGATCCAGCATTGATTTAGTATTAAGTTACGGGTTCTGCCATTTTAGTATAAAAGGAATGTATTTACATATGTTTATGGAGATGAATGAAAATAAGATGTTAGTTCCTCTCCTGTGTGTTTTCACTCTCTATCTTTGTGTAATTTTTAACTACGCATTCTATGTAAATTTTTTTATGCTTCTCCGTTTCGTGTTTGTTCTCGACATAACATCAAAGCATACCAGAATTTCAAATACAATGGAAGAGAGAATATAGTAAGGTATGATGCAAAAAACCAAAGCTCCAAACCTCCATCGATTCAAATGCACAATGAGATAGTGCCACCAGGATGGGGGTAGGTTGTTACCCTAATTTCTTGGCCGAGAAATCTAAGTTTTCCTTTGCCAAAATATAATACTGACTATCAACATTTTTGAATTCCACATAGGAGATGGAACTACTCTACCACGTGTTAATTATCATCTGAAATGTGTTGAGGTTCCATAGAGTTAGGTTAAGGTGTATATATAAGCCTCCATAAACCTTCATAATGTGAATATCAATGACGAGAAACAAACACTTTACATAAAACATATACGCAATATATGATTAAATATCAATTGTCGTGGAAGCTTGAAAATAAACTATATGCATTCACGATACACTATGAAGTGGAGGCAAAAGGGTCAATACCTATGATGCCATATTAACCCATGTGTTGTAATGAGTCCAAAAGGTAACATATAATCATAAGATAGATAGAATTTATATGGTTAATTGTTAAAATATGAATATATTATACAAGTAGAAGAAAAGTAGCTTTATATATGTAAGTAGCCACCATTGTGAAGGTAATACAAGAAAGCAAGTTGATTTCCATCCGGTGTCTTTAAACCCTACATTATAAACAAACTCACAAACGAAGAATTTTTTAGAGCAACCTGTATAAGTAAACAAGAAAATAGAGAACTGAGCACACAATTTTTTGATAGTTATTTTATTGTTACTCTGGTATGTTATAATTTTTAATGATAAAATTACTTTGATTTTTAATGAAATAAGTTTTGAAATTTTCATTAAAAAAACCATATTTTTTTAAATTAATTTTAAAAAAATAATTCCAAGAAAAATCCATTTCATAATAGAAAAATTCAAACATTATAACTTGGAAATTTTTGGAAACCTTGTCTACATAGTTTTATTTTATAGTTTTGTTAGATGAACTTGATTCTATGGTAGAGTTGAGGTTCTGTCAATAATTTGCTAGAAATTGTAATTACTTTTACATTCGAGAGTTGGCTAAATTTTAGAGAGTCAATTAACTAAATCAAATCTAGTCAAGTTGAATAAATTAAAGTTAAGTTGCAATTTGGAAAAAGTAAAATTTAAAGTGTATGTTCATGTGAATTTATTTTAGGAAAGTCACTCCTCGAAAAAAAATTAAATATGCCATTTTTTTTAAATATACCATTTTATTCGAGTCAAAATTTTAAATACATCATTTTAATCAAGTTCTATGTGGTCAGTAACATAGCCGTAGGACATGTTATTATGTTTGTGTGAAATTTTGTATTTATCCCCCTCTACTTTTCCAACAAATTAGTATCCCAGCTGAGGTCACAAATATAGAGACTGTAGCTGTAGCTGCAGCTTGCAAAGCCCCGTGATAAAAAAGTGGCGAAAGTTTCACACCCGTCTTTGAACGATAAATCGTAGCTTCTTGATACTTTCGGAAGAAAGTAAAGACCGCAGTCCTAAACTCATCAGCGGAATATTGAAAGTGTTTTGGTTGAAGCACAGTCTGCAGCCGCATCCGCTCAACAGTTGCCACCACTTCGAATCGAATAAAATAAATAGTCAAAGACACAGCTCGGTAGAAGTCAAAAGGTTTTAAAACAAAAGTTTGGAAAACTTGTTTTATTTTGAAAAGGGCTTAGACCAAATTTCTTTTGAAAAAGATTTTATTGAGAGTGGTCACTGATAGTCATTATATTAAAGTCATTCAAAGTTATATTTTTAAAGCCAGTGGATTTAAAAGGCAACTGTAAAACCTTTAGTAAAATGGGGATGGTATGTGATTAAAGTTTTGTTTTCCTATACTTAAAAATAAAAATAAAAATAAAATAAAACTAAAACTAAAGGGCATGTGTTTTTAAGGTCGCTTAAAAGATAGAAAATAGTTCATATGTGAAAAGTTTCAAAAAGTTTATATAAGGGTTTGCATGGGTTAATAAAGGGATTTTTTGAAGTTTTATTTTTATGAAAAAAGTTTCTATGGTATAAAAAAATTGTGGGAGATATTTTTAAAAGATATTAAAAAAAAATGGTTTTATTGATAATAAATTTAGGATTTTGTAAAATTATGTTGGTTTGTAAAAATATTTTTTGTGTTTTGTGAAGCATGATAGTGTGTTTTGGGTAAAGATTGTGTTTTATGGGGCACATATTAAAAATCATATTTTTTTCAAGGGCAATATGGAATATAGTTTCATGTAATTAGGAAATTGACTATAAGACAAAGGAAAGACAATAGTCACGAGCCACAAAACTCAATTGAAGAAGATTAAAAAAATAAATCGAAAAGAAGAGGAAAATATTCTTGCCCTGTTTAGAGAGGTTCAGGGCGCAGCTGAGGAACTGAGAAGTCTAGCAGAAGACAAAGAAGAAATCGAGGTTACTTGGTGTAGTGTGTATCTGCTACCACCTCCTATGTTTATGGATGCCCTAGTTTTGAGTTTTATTCAACAAGCAATGGATGAAACAATTATGTGCAACGTAGAAAAAACTACAACTTCTAAGGAAGCATGGAAGAAGAAATTGGTGCAAAGGGGAGTGACATGAAACAATAGGTTATGTCACAAGTAGAGAATTTAGTTGTAGATCTAAGAGTAGATGAGAAAGACTCTGAGAGGAAAAAAGAGGTTGGAGAATCCAACTCAAAAGTGGATGATGACCATGAAGAATATAAAAGTGAAACTCATAATGAAGACATGCATATGGATGAAGAAGATGCAACAAAGATTACAAAAAGAGAAGGTGAATTCTCTTTGTGCGAAATAAAGCAAGAGCATGTAAATGTTCAATGAATACACTACAACGTGGATGGTGCAAATGATGGTGAATCCTACTGTGACAAAACACATATAGATGACGGCTGCAAAGAAAGATGTGCATTGGTGAATCCAACCGCAGCTGATGGATATGGTGAACTTGAAATTGTCAATGAAATTATCAATGAGCACATGCATGCTCAGATATTCCACCATAGTGAGGATGAACATTATTGTAATGGTATGTGTGGTTTCTTTCTTGAAACAGGGATTGATTGTGGCAATATGGTAAGAGTAATGTTTGATGAAGAATTGAAGGTTGAATATGTAACTATAGTAGCAAATAGTTAGAACCGCTCATGAATCAGTATGTGATTTAGGAGCAGTAGATGAAGAACATGATAAAGTAATTGAAGAGTTTTTTATGAGAATATCCACTAACAGTGGAAGAAACCTCCATGCAACGAAAATTAAGGTAGAGAAGGGATAGGTGGAGAAGGAAGCTCTCACTAAAGAGCATAATAGATATGTTTTTAACATTGTTTTTGAATATGTAGGTGTTCAGAATAGCATGACCGAAAAAGTTGAAAAAAAGGTTGCTAATAACTTAGATGCATATTTAAATCTCATTGAAGAATGGATTCAAAAGTGAATTGAACAAATTGATGGGCATCTTAAATCAAGAGCTGGAATAAAAGAATTGAATGAAATGGTGAATGATGATATTAAGTGTGTAGATTACAAGAAAAAAGTAGGAGTACGAAAGTGAAGAGAAGGATATGAAAATTTCCGAAAACAAGAAAAAATGCATTAAAACAATTGTCTAACAATGGAGTGAAGAGGACATAAGATTTTTCTATCAAGAAATATTGCGGAAAGAAAATTGGTAATATGAAGCACACGAAGGAAAGGGAAGACAAAAGATTGAAGATGGAAAGTTGTGACAACAATCCATAGTTGAACGAATCATTGAGTAGCAAGTTGTAGAAGACAGGATCAGATTGTTTTTCAGCACAAATTCAAGACGAGTCAAAGAAGCATTGTAGCAACAACAGATAAAGAAATATGGAGCCTACAGTAAGAACACAACAAATAATGAAGCAATTTCGAGGATACAAAAGTTGGAATAAAAGGAAAAATAAAATGAAAAATTGTAAAAGTTTTGAGCCATTGTAAGCCTAGTTAAGACATATAGCAGAGACATGTTTGAGTGATAATTGGGTCAATTTCTATTGTAAGCCTAGCATGAATAGTTAAGTCATGTTAAGTCATGTTGATTCATGTTTAGCCATGTTTGAGTTATGTTGATTCATACGGTCGTAATTAAGGGCGGGCGTTAGAAATTGTAATCCTGCATGCTAGAGTTGGCTAGATTTTGGAGAGTCGGTTAACACAGTCAACTCAAGTGAGTTCGAGTTAAGTTATAGTTTGAGAAAGGTTGAATTTAGAGTGTGTGTGCGCATGTGGAGTTATTTTAGACGAGTCATTAGGAGAAAAAAATTCGAATACCTTTCACCAATTCATTGTAATCAAGTCAAATTGAATCTTGTTTTATGTGATGAATAGAAGAGACACAACACATGTCAGTGAAATTTTGTGTTTCTCCTCTCTATCTTTCCAACACATTTATACTTACCATTTGTGGTTTTGAGCACCTAGTATTAGTGACTCATGGTATTGAGCTCATAGTATTGCATGTATTTAAAGTAGTTAAAAGACTTATATATTGTCCATTATATTGAACCATGGTTAAGGTGTAAAAGCTCAGATAGTTGGCTGGCCAAAAACAATAATAAATCTATTATTAATTGGTGATTTATTAGGATATGATTTATCAGGGTATACTTGGTTTTAAATATTTCTATCTTATTTATTATATTTATTTCTCATGAACTTTATCAAGCTCTACAAAGTTTTATAACCGTAAATTATCAGTCTATGAATTTTTCAGAAGTCAAGGTATATAAAACAGATGATCGCGAATTGTATCGTTTTCTACTTATTTTCAACTCATCCGCATGTAAACCTGCATTGTAATTTTTAACTTTGTCCAAAACTGAATTGTAATTTTTAACAGTGTCGATGAATTTAGCCCAAATTAAATTTATTATGTGGAACTTCACTGATATTTTCCCCACTGTCATTGCCAGCATAGTTATTACACAGATCGTACAGTACCACGCTAACGTTAGTCAAAAAAGAGTTTTCGGGGATTGACTTATGACGCACGGGAAAGAAATGAGTATATATATTTCTTATTTATTTAACCTATCCTTGTATATATTTATTTGATCATTAACCTATCGTTTCCCGACCGTCACTAGGGATCCAGAAAGTGGAGGACCAGTTCATGGATATTTTATACCGTCCGTCAGTAGGGACAGAGAAAGTGGAGGACCAGTTCATCGATATTTTATACCGTCCATTTGTCACTTGTAGCGTCTAATAGACTGTGATTCTGGATGAACGTACACAGAATATATAATATGGTTTTAAAAGAAGTATGAACAAACACCGAACAGTCAATCGTTTAAATGCACCGATAGATTCAAACAACAGGAATATTTAAATGCATCTTTAGACATGATAGCAGAAATTAAAAAGCTGAGTCGACTTACCATTTGAATAAATTAGAAAAAGAATACGTATGGATCTGCATTTCCTAGTCCAAAAAAAATCAAGAAAAAGAAAGGAATTCATACATTATCATAATCTACTCATAATGGGAGAGTGAGAATACAGACATGCAATATATGGGAGAGTGGGAACCTGTAGGACAGGGCATGCATGCAACATTAGAATGTGCTCACTTAAAAGACAAATAAACGAATAACTTTTCCATTTTGCTGCTTGACCTTACTTTTGCCATTTTGTTGTTCGAGCTATATATAGTTAATTTTAATATATATATATATATGTATGTATGTATGTATGTTTGTTTGGAAATTGTGAATAAAGAGTATAGGTTGTTGTTAAAAGGATTTTAGAACCTCAGTAAGTTTAAATTACACAAATTTTTAATATAATTATATTTTGGATATATTTTGGGGATTTTCAAACTTAAATTATTTTACAATGAAACTCATTAAAAAGGAGATACTATTATTTAATTTAAATTAATTTATTAGTAATTTTAACTAATTAATTTTTTATTATTTATTAAGAAAAAATTAAAAAAAAACAAATATATGTTACAAATATAATAAAAATAAATAAATAATTATATGTAACATCATAATGTAAATATAATGAACTTGTCAAGTCACTCAACAAAAAACTTTTGAAGAAAGTATATGTATCATGTCGTTGAACAAATCAATTTTGTAGTTTTGTTATATATATTTTATATATATATCTTAATTTTTAATATTGATTGTGGAAATAATTATTTATATATATTTATAAAAGTAAATGATGGTAGAAGGATTTTGTTTTATATGGATATTAATAGTTATTGGTTACATCAATAAGGAGAAGGTTTATGGAATAATCAATTTTATGTATTATAGGAAATTCTAATGATAAGGAAAAGCCAATAAGTGAAGAGAATGTTATCATTCTAGATATAACAAAGAAGAAAACCTGATAAGCATTTACGAGGAGTAAGGAAAAATAAATAAACTTTTCATACATATAGTTCATATTTATCAAATTTTTTAGACACATGATATTCGAAACAAAATACAGTTGTATATTAATTGATTTCAATGAATGATGTACAATGTGTACATATAAATACATACAAGAATTTGTTGTTTAAGTTTCTGGGTCTTCTTGGACTCTAATAACAACTCACCATATTAAAAACTTACCCAATTTTTAATATTGAGGATTAGATGTCTAACAATCCCCCTTAAATCTGAAGGGATGTATCCAAATTCTTATGTTGAAGTTCATCTATCTGGAATTGGGATTCGAGTTGTAGAAACCAGATTTTCTCTTCTATATTTTGCAAAAAAAATTTAATGTGAAAAAGCATGTCCTTCTCATTTGGACACTATTATGAATAGTAGATGACATTAGACTACTTAAAAACTCTAAAAATCATTGACTCATGTTATTTTCTCCATCTTCCTATAAGATGAAACTTGCAATCAACTTCTAGAAATGTGTCAGCTACCACCGAAAATGCACCTGTTTACAACGAAAATTTCAACAGATAAAAACTCACCAATGGCAGGTGCTTAAGGAAATAAATGTTCACCAAGGTCGATTAGGTGCATCCACCCCCTATGTTACCAACCATCTTAGAAACAAAATATTATTTTCTTGGTCTAATTTATATCCTTTCGAAGCCAATTTTTAAAGTGAAAATTGGAAATAATAAAAAGAGTCCTCTAAATTTGCATCGACCAGGGTAATGAGCTAACTCATATTATAGCAAAGAAAACTAAAAAGAAGATAAATTATGATCCAAAACCTCAAATTCAACACAAGGTTCCAGTTCTCCAGTTTCGTCACAAGCCCAAAATGAATTGAAAATTTTGATTCTTTTTCCATCAAGGTCCGCAATTTCAATGTAGCCACCAACTTAACCAACTAATATATCACTTGCAGACATGCCATTTTAGCATTGTCTCACTACACATAATCATTCTTTATGGTCACAACTGAAACTTCGTCCAAAACTGATATGAATAATCTTCCAAACAAGTAATAATGTTGATAAAAAAAACTCGGGTTGTACGACTTACTACCATGAAAAATGGTGAACGACACGATGTCAAATTCCTAATCAATAACGTGTTTGGTTAATTGCTTCCATCAACTTAGCATTGAAATGAAATATCACCTATTCCAAAATAGCCAAAATACAGTCTTTTGAGCAATCATTATAGGATGAATGCGACTTTTGGAATTAAATGTTTTTGAATAAAATTACAGACTCAAAATGTTACAAAGATAAGAGAAATCAGAAAAAAATAGATGCACATTATCACTCTAAATTCTTAGAAATCAACCAATGAAAGGACTTGGAGAAAGTGTGAGAGGGAAGTGAGTGACTTCATAAAAGTGATTCCAGAAGATAGATTTTTTTTGTGCTACATTCGACAACCTATGGGGTTTATACTTTTAATTCAGGCAGTTTTATACTAGCTGGGGTCTAATCGTTCTTCAAGCCTGTGAATAATATAATGCAGAATCTGCAGAAATAAGTGTAGTGTGTGTAGTTTCGAGATCAAAATACTATTATGTGACTCCTCCCACGTTTTCATCAAACTCCCAATGTTTTCACTAAATTGTCCAACACATCGAAGTGTCGACCAACACACAGGCCCTTGTAATTTCTTAGCCTAAGGCATTCGTAGCCTATGAATCTCTTTTTCAACAGCCGTGATGAAGCAATGCCCAAAAAAAAAAAAAAAAAACTCTCACAAATTGCTTGACAAGGGATTGCTTGACACAATTTGTTTAGGAAGCATCACACTCAAACCAAATGAAGTGACTACCCCAATCCACATCCAGGAAATATGGCTTTGAAGGAATCCCAACACACACAATAACGTAATACAACTTGAATGTTAGAAATATCACAGACATAATATTCCATGGATAGAGAAAAGACATCATACCGCAGAGAGACAGCCAACAACGCTAACATACCAGACTATTGGAAAAACAATGGAGGAGAAACTATTAGATATATTATGAGGAAAATTATGAATCATAGCTCAAATATGAAAACCATGAACAATTGTTAAATCAAAATCTGGGAACTATTGATGTGGATTGCATTCGCACTGCACGAGGAACTAGTTCTTGGTCAATCAATACTAATTCGACCAATGAATGTCTGGTCCTTTATTTCAAGTCCTTTATATCACTCGATGATAAATCTTTGGAGCCATTTTAATTCTCCAATGCCTCTTGCTAATACTCATATACAGATGCTTTTTTGTCCTCCAATCCTCACACATCGATCGTATGCAAGTTTTGACTGAACATTGAACAAATCACAGAAACATAATTCTCTACTCCAACTATAACTCCCTCTAAAATGAATTCATACATGCTTGACCTCTACATAAATTTCTCCTTCAACAATTTTGTACAATATGAATAGGAGCACCAAATTCTGAGAAAACAAATAATGGTGAATGCCTAGAATGGCCACAGTACCAATGGCTCAACTTAATCTACAAATAGATAAACCTCTGCTCGAGGATTCAATGGAATCCAGTAGTGGATTTTATCTTGAACGTTATTCAATGTTAGCGTAAATAACAAAGACGACAATGAAAAGACATTGTTGATGCCATCTTCTTCTTGGAGACTAACAAGTACTCTGAAAAGAATTGAAAAACTGAAAAGAAGTGGAGCAGGGAGTTGCTCTTCACAATATTACGAATAGATTAAATAGATTACATTGGAAACATCATCAATAAATAACTGGAGATAAACTCGACTTAAACTAGACTGACTGAAACTAAACTGGGACACTTGGACTGATGGGTTCGACACGTAGCAGGTGGTTGATATTACATTCTTTAACACTCCCCTTTAATTTCAACCACACAAAAAAAATTAATTAAGATACCTGCTGGTCTATGTCTCATCGACGCTTACAAAAAAATTTGACTTCAACTAGATTTGGTTTTCTTCTTCTCTTCTTCCAAATTCTATAGCCTCTAAATTGTTTCAGATTTTTCTCTTTGCTGTATTCTTGAGAAGTATGTTTCTTCATTTACTGTTGCAGGACTTTTATTTTTCCAAGCTGTCTAAGCATGTTCTGGACATCTTCAAGAAATGTGGGCTACTGCCACATATTGTCTTTTGTAGTGCACTTTTCATCATCAATCTGCTGCAGCATAGGATTAGAATAATCTCTTATCTCTTCAAAACTCCAATGCCTAAAAATTTCATTGACATGTTTGTCATGCCTATCATCTTCATCATTCATATCTACATCTTCTGTGTAGATCTCATCCAGACATGGTGTTGCAAACCATGTTTCAATAAACTTTAGCTATTCTTCATAATCAATCTTTGTACTTGCACACTGAAAATCATTGATAGAAATAAAAATATTTTCAGAATGACATTGGTTCTGCTCATTTTTCTCTTCAATGAGAGCTTTCTCCTGATGTTTTTCTTCTTTCTCTGTCTCTCTTTCCTTCTGCTTTGTAGCGGAAACTTTATCTTGTTGTGCTTCCTTCTCTACTTCAGCATCTTTCTTTGTTTCTGCTTTCTCTTTGCAGACTTCTTTCTTTGTTTTTTTCTCTTCTTCTTTCTCTGTTCTTCCTTCTGCTCTACAATGAGAGCTTTCTGCTGTTGTGCTTCCTTTGCTGCATCTTCCTCTATCTCTGTCTCTGTCTTTTCATCACTAACCTGTGCTTCAGCAAAAAATTTGTCTTACACTGACTTGAGTGGGATTATATTACCAAATAACATCATGTCCATATCATATTTTTGTTGCATCATCTGCAACCAATCATCATTAGCCAAAATTTCATTATCAAAGTTTACATCAGCCATATCAATCATTGGATTTACCATTTCATCAGCAAGCTCTATTGCTGGTATCATTAAAACTTCTACAGCAATCTCTATTGTTGGAATCTTTAGATCTTCGTCAGCAAGCTTTGTTGCTAGATTCTCTTCATCCACTTGTGGCCATGCACAGTGGGGTTCACGAGCATATTCATGTTGCTTCTCTGCTTCATCTACACTTTCTTTGTAGACATCAGCCACCTGTGACTGCACATAGTGGGATTCAACAAACTCTTCATTTCGTTGTATTTTTGCTGCTACAGATCCACCTTCATCTTCATCTTCAAAGCTCCCCTTTTCTTAAATGCTCCCCTTTGTACAAAAACATATCTCAAGGGTATCCCATGTCTCCTTAGCTGTCTTGGCATATGAAATCAAGGGAAGTATACTTTTATCGACAGATTCTTTTATGAATCTTAATGCATAGGCATATTTTTGCCTTCTTATTTCCAAATCTAAAAAGATCTCGAACATCTTTTGTTTTTCTTTTAGCCTCTTGGATTTTCCCATGATCTCGTTGCTTGGCTTCCACAAACAAACGAGTCTACATATTCATTAAATACCTTGTTTCTTCAAAAAAAAATTTTCTCTTTAATGAGTCTTATGCAACCTCGCTTCTGCTTCTATTTTCAAAAAATTATCTTCCTCAAAAAAATTTCCTTCTCAATATTCACTTTCACATAGTTCTTTCCACATCACTATTTAAGTTTCCTCTTCGATTTTTTTTTATTTTTTTTATTTTTTAATTTCACCATATGCTCTTTGAAACCCTCATTATAAAACCTTTGAAAATGTTTAAGTTGTTTTTTTTTATATAAAAAAAAACTTTAAAAAAAACTTCTTTATATTAAACGTAAAAGTGATTCTATGCAAAAGGGCTTTTACTTTAAAACTTGAATCAATTTTTAAAAATCGATTTTCAAATCCTTACCTAAGGCTTTGACTTTCAATATAATCGATTTCTTTATATACATTTCTTCATACCTTTTTTTTGAAAATCGATTTGAAAAACCTTAATACAAACGCTTCACACCTTCATGCATAACAGACTTGACATTGACTTTAACTTTAATGCATCTGCGTTATTTCTTCCGCTTGCAGACTGGCGTGGTCCCAAGGGGAATAGTCACGCCTATTTCAAAACAACGCAAGGCATGAAACTGGCACGGGTATGGTGTGTATTCTCACGCCAATCCCTTTCTTTTGGCGTGCTGGCATGAGTATCGGCTTCACAGTCGTGCCAATCAACTGCTCCTCTCTTCTTCTCCTTCGTGGCTCTGTTGCTGCTCTCTAGGGAGGCTTATGCAAGCTGGCTCTGATACCATGAAAAGAATTGAAAAACTAAAAATAATTTGAGCATAGAGTTGCACTTCACAATATTACGAATATATTAAATATATTACATTGGAAACATCAGCAATAAATAACTGGATATAAACTCGACTTAAACTGGACTGACTGAAACTAAACTGGGACACTTCGACCGACAGATTCGACACCTAGTAGGTGGTTGAGATTACATTCTTTAACAACTGAAAAAAAATTGGAGCAGAGAGTTGCTCTTCTCAAGATTACGAAATGGTTAAATACACTACATTGGAAACATCAGCAATAAATAACTAGAGATAAACGCGACTAAAATAGACTGAATGAAACTAAACTGGGACCCTTGGACTGACGCATTCGTCATGTAGCAGGTGGTTGAGATTACATTCTTTAGCATACTCATTTTTCAAACAGTCAAAGTGGGATTCAACGGTGAGAAGAATAATATGTAGTCATTACTAATCTCCAATGTATACTGATTTTAAGTTATATAAAATCATTCATCACATATATATATAGCATGGAATTTAAATAATTCAACACACAATGTAGATAGTCATCTATGTTCCACGCACTCAGACGTCGACAATAAGTTTGGGCATATCATGATTCCATCATTGTGCAATACCATTCTCACTACGGTGTTGTTAACTTCAAACACCCCTAACATTTCCAACTACAAACGAGACGCTACAATCATCGAATTCATCGAACAGAACGCGACACTTACACTAACATCTCCTCTACACCTCAAAATATTTGAAACATAAACATTATGCCAATATATTTTCACATGAACAATATGAACATGGATTTTATGAATAACACTAATGTTATTTCATTTCTCAATCAATTCTCTATAAGAAGGCCACACCATAATTGTTCATTCTATCAGATGGAGCATACTAACCACACTGTTATTCAACAAAGAAGTTCACCAACTATGATATCATTGTTAGACACACGATATTGGATATACAATACAACTGTATATTAATTGATCTCAAGGAATGGTGTACAATGTCTACATATAGATACATACAAAAAATTGTTGTTTTAGTTTTTGGGTCTTATTAAACTCTAATAACCACTCACTATAATACAAAATAACCCAATTCTTAATCTTAGAGATTAGTTGTCTAACAAAATTCATTTGAACAAAGGTGAAGAATTCTAAAATTTGTAAATTTGGTTTGACTTTCTCATTAATCCATCAATTTGATTAGAGATATTGGAGAGGTCATTTTCAAAATTTAAAAGGACTATTTCGATTCATATATTACAGATAAGTATAACTAGTTGTAGTGGAATTAGTTGATTATTTTGACATCACAACATAATTGAATCGTAGGAAAGGGGAGTGTGATTTAACTCGTATTAGCAGTAATAAGGACAGGTAGATTACAATATGTATATTGACAATCCCTTGCCCTAGCCACATTGTAAATATCCATTGATCACTTGTAAAAGTAAAGTGGTTCATTACATTTATGTGAAATTATATATATTTGGGAGTCTCTTTTCTTAAAATGGTATTGAGTTTTAAATTTTTTGTTTTTTAAATTATGTTAATAGTTAACTTTTTTAATTGTGAATAGCTGGATGTATTTTTTAATAGAGCTTTGACAATTTTAAGTTAATATGCGTGTCTATATTTGAATAGAGTTTTGAAAATTTTAATTTAATTATTAATATTTATTTAATGTATGATACAAATTCAATTCTGACATAACATTCTAGAATATTCATAATAGTAATATAAGTTACAAGTTTAAATATATCTTCAAATTAGGTATGCTCTTTTTTCCCTTTTAATTAAAGTGATTGAGTAAAAAAAATGTTGTATAAACCAGAGACACATCAAGTGACTTATGATTTTTTGAGTATGTGGTATTGATAATCCATCATAATTTAACTAAGCCTATTAATAGATTAAGAATCTCCATAGTGAAGTGGGAGTAAATTACCATGATTGAGAATTTTGTTTAATTCTTTTTAAATATATATGTTTTTTATTTATATATTATTTTTTAATTATTTAATAATAATAATGATAATAATTATAATAAAAAATTTAAAATAAAGTTATGAAATAGTGAGTTTTTATTATTTTTTCCATTTCAATTTTTAACAACTTACAATATATTGATATATATTATGTAGTAAGTGCTTTAATGCTTTCATGTGATTGCATTTTAAAGTTAGATACTTGAACTTTACATCTTAAGGGTAGTGGACCCCAAAGGATAATTATTTTGTGAATGTAATTAAACATTTAATTGAGGCAATGAATAAATTATTGTGGTGCAGATTGACCAAAAATGAGATAATGAGATCACTTGCTAAATCTGTGAGGATGGATGAGGCAAATATTTCCCCACAACCTTTCAAAAATCCTTGAAAGACAGTAAGTTTTAAATTTAGATTTTTGAGGAAAAATCTGAATTTCCCCAATGATGAGGAAAGTAGTTGGGAAGAGGTAAAATGCTGGAAAAGTTGAGGAAAAGCATAAAACAGCTTTAAAGAATCCCTAAATTGGGAAGCCTAAGCAAACAGGAAGAAAAGCATCCTGAGATTCTGGACGCAGAATTAGAAACATGCTTTGGGGAACAATAGCTTAAATAAGCTGCTCTTGTACAGATTAGGGGGGAATCTGCTGCAGGAGGTGATTTTAGCTCGGGGGTGAGTTTTGGGAGACAGAAGAACTCTAAGGTTGGGAGGTTGGTCTACTGCACGAGTGGTATGTATCTGAGAAAAATTGTCTTCTTGTTTATTATGGTGTGAATTGGCTACATATAAAAACAAGAATTGTCTCTAAGTTATTACATTTTATTAGTCTACATTTAACAGAATGAAATCACCAGGCAGTAACCTGATCACTCTGTATAGTTGTAGAGGAAAATCCTGTAAAGTAGAATTCCACAGAATGTTTAAACCTAGGGTTGGTTTAAATCTGGGGAAACCTTGTTCTTTCAGGAAACATTGTGAAATTGTTTTAATCTGCTTCTGTTTCCTAGCATAATTTTTATTACAGCTACCATAGAGAGAAATGGAATTCACTATAGTATACCAGAACAATAGTAGGATATGAGTTAAAACTTATACTGTCTATGAAAGAACAGAGGGAGAGACTCAATAGACTGACCTCAGGTTCAGCCAAATACTCCATTATAATTCCAGGAAATTAAATGTTCTAAGACAACAATGTAGTACATAAGCCCCCTTACTCTAGTGGAAGAAAGGAGTAGATAATTATAAAAAAAAAAAAAACAAAATTTATCAGAGACAATGGCCTCATGGAACTATTCTAACATCATAGTACTGAGAATGAATGCATAGAGTGCAAAATTTATGAGTAAGCAGTTGAGAAGCATAGGAGAAAAGAGTAAATTAATTTCAACAGTATACACAGTAGCATTTATGTAACCCCTATTTCCCTTGACTATGAGGAAAAAGGAAATGAATTCAAATTTCATTACCAGCTCTTCAGAACCAGCTACCATCAGACACATAGGTAGATAAGAGCTGTAACTAGATACAAGAAAGTGAGAAGAAACTGGAGAGTAGAATTATGCTTTTATAACTTTGGAAAATAGGAAAACATAATCTCTAGACTTTCATACATATTAACCATCTGTTTATAAATGAGAATGGTCTCATAAAATTCCAGCAAGCTTTTCATATGTCTAGACAGATAGGTATAAAACAAGTTCAATGTAACCAGGAGCAGAAGCAACTGTAGTTATGATACAAGCACCAAAGTGGAGATTTCTAACCACAGAAAAGAGTGAACGAAGTACATCAGAAGAATAGATAAACATCATATATAACTACCTGTAAATTCTGATGTATGCAATTAAGAAATCTGGAATGTCATTAGCATTACCAGAAAAAAAATATGGTTCAGACAAGTCAATTAAACAAAGCCAAATTCCATGGTATGAAATCATATGCACTATTCATACAGTCCATGTACATTTAAAACTGTGGCAGGGTATATTAAAATCGACCTAAGACAATAGGGAGTACATATCTGTCCAAAATTTTCGAAATACAGGCTGAGCCTATGAGGCTGGGGTATATAACTCACAACCCCTATCTCAACAGAAGAAATTTAGATGAGTGCCATCCAAGCATGACAACGATAACAAGAAGAAAACAAAAACCCCGACTCGGAGAGAGTTTCGTTCCTCAAGCAACATTGCGCAACATCACAAGAGAAGCAATGTTTCGATGCCCACGAGACAACGCATCAGGAGAGGGGAAGTAACCCCATAAGTATACCAACCTGGACGGCCAAGAGACCGATGTTAGCATCCATACGATTGAAAGGGTTACTATCTACCGTCATAAGTACGCAAGAGCCCTCCGGATTACCTGTAGAAAACAAATTCGACCCAAAATGCGAGTTAGTCAGTGCGCCATCGTGGAGATATAAGTGAATGAATAAAATAAGTTCGGTATTAAAACCATTACCTATGGAACGAAAATCTCAGACGCGTCGAGCCCTGAAATCGAACATTGAACAGAGAGGGATTAATACAAATTACCCTCGAGTATAACACGACGAAATCAAAAATTATATGCGGAGATGGCACGAATAAGAACCCACCTCATAAAGCTTCAGGGAATAGGAGACATCCGCCTCAGGAGAGGCGACGCATACTACACAAGAGGTATAAAACAAATCAGTCTCAATTTATAATATAACCAGAGAAGGGTCGACGATAATCCTGAAGATAGAAACCAACCCTTGCGCTGGACGTATACCTTGAACATCGAAAAAACAAACCAGATGCATTCACCTTACTAATGATTGAATATATATATTCAGAGCAGGCGTATGGCAATTACAAACTACTTCTGAATCATTCAACCTGCAATAGAAATAAAATGCGAGTGGAGGAAATTACCTGACAGCGTGTTGATGAACTAGAGGCATCATACTTCTTCTCTGCGACGGAGAATCGTAACCCTCGGCAGAAGTGGAATGGTGCAGACGCAGAGGAGCACTATAAACTGATGAACGTAGAAAACCGACTTAACTCTACCCTCAGAGCTTATATAAGTCTTCGATAAACCACCTGAACCCTAACTGGAATCGATCGCCATCGTCCACTTGGCAGAATCGGAGAAGTTAAGCCACGGATCGATGGGTAGCCATGGAGAGTTAATACCGTCGTATAAAATTTATGAGTGCAGATGCGAATTGAATTCCATATGTCCTGTGCAAGTATCGGCATGGGTGTTGTACACCACGTAGGCTGAGCATGCCAGCGACATGGAATCACAATGTAAGCAAACGAAAGGGCATAAAAACCATACAACATTCATTTAATTATCACAATGCCTGACGTGGACAAAAATCTCACCGCGATGATGCACAGAGAAACCCAAATCTGGAGTGATGATACGCCCTACGTGCAGATTAATCCCAATGCCAGTACGATATATTAAATCGATTTAAAATCTGAGGTACCATGATGGGTGATCATATCAACCCAGGCATATATACATGTTAATGCCAAACGCATGGAAAAAGTCCATTCATAATAATATGCACTTCGAATTATATGAAAATCGATAACCCCAAAGGCTATAACCATATACATAGCGTAAACATCGTAACGATGGCTAGTAGAAGGGTCGAAGGTGCTCTTGGGAAATGACTCATACAAATCATTTTATATAATATATGTTCATAGTCCATATGGGTTACGTGTAAATTCAATAATTTCATAAATGGGATATGTGATCATTAAGCTAAAGGAGAGTGGTGAGGTTATACGAGACCTGTGTAAAGAATAGAGTCTCATAGAACATCTCCCTAATTGGAATAAAAAAAACAACATCAGGTGAGAGATAGTGGTAGAGGGTGTTATTGCAACATGATGTGATGAAAACTATCATAGTGAAAAGATTGAAATGTCTTAACAAACCTAGGCTCAAAAGCTTGCATTCGCGAAGATTTTTTTTTTTTTGGGTGAAATTGGAGGTGTGACAAAATGGTATCGGAGCCCAATTTATAAAACTGGGCTGGTGACATTGTGCTCACGATTGCTGTGTACTCACTGTGTAATTTTAATTGTCGTAGCAACAGTTTTATTTTTGTTGTTTTGTTTTATCTGTTCACTGACCTGTGCTATGTAGTGTACAGTGAGGTGATAGAATGGAAGAAGGTGGCGAAATATTTGTTGATCTGCGTGGTGAACCAGATCCCAATGCGGCCATGATGGCTATGTTGTGAAATTTGCAACAAGAATTGGCTGAAATAAAAGGCCAGAATGATCGATTGTCATTAGCCAGTGAGGAGCAGGAAAAGCTCATCAGGGAATTAACCTCACGGAACAGCCAAGAAGGCGAAGGTTCCAGAAAGAATAAAATTGATGAATCTGATGAGGAAGATGCCATTCGACATCAGAATAAGCAGAAAAAGGAATTACAAGGAGAATTCCGAAAAATCAAACCTCCCTCCTATGACGGGGAGAAGGAGGAAGATGCGGAAGCCTGGTTGCTGAATATGATTAAGTATTTCCAGGTTTATGAATATGAAAGCAATTTGTAGGCCAGATTAGCTGTCTACCAGCTACAAGGTAAGGCTACCTTGTGGTGGGAGCAGACAAAGATGGTGCATGCCATAGATGAAAAGACAGTTACCTGGGAGGATTTCCAGGCTAAATTTAAGAATCGCTACTTGAATGAGCGGTACTATGATGACAAAGCAAAAGAATTTCATGAGTTTAGATTGGGACAACTCACTATTGATGAGTTTGTTACTAAATTTACCAATCTATTAAGATATGTACCTTACATAAGGGAAGAAAAGGAAAAGGTACAGAGGTTTCTGAATTGTTTGCCTATGGTATACAAACAGAAAATTGAGTTTGAAAATCCAAAAACAATGGACGAAGCTGTTAGAAAATCTAGATTGTGTTACCAACAGTTCAAAGGAAAAACTGATCAAGGAAAAAGTTGGGTAAGTAAGAATGAAGTCAAAGGGAGAAAACAGAAACCAGCCTATCTGAAGAATTTTGGCAGAGATCATTAGCGGAAAAGGTTTAGTAAACCCAAAGAAAGTCAAACTGCACAGTCTCAGGTGGCTTCGAAACCAATAGATGGAGACAGTAAAAAGGAGGGAACAGTCAGAATGAAAGAGCCCTTGAAATGTTGGGGCTGTGGAGAAGCCCATCTTTTGAGGGTCTGCCCTCATCGAAATATTCATAGGCTCATGAGAGATCGGGAAGCGACAACAGTAAATGATATAGCCAGAAACATACCAACTATCAGTGCAGCCCTGGAAAATCGGCAAGCAGAACATCAAGCAACCATGGTGGAAATGGAGGGTAAGATTTCTGACCTACCAGTTTCTGTTCTGATTGATCCAGGTGCTTCTTTGAGTTACGTTAGTCCAAATATTGTAGAAAAATGTAACTTAAAAACTGAAAAAATTCCACAGTCATGGTTAGTACAGCTGGCCACTGCAATAAAAAGAAAGGTAACACATAAACTTCCCAGAACAGAAATCCAATTAAATGAGTTTCGAACAGAAGTGAATTTGAACATTCTACCCTTAGGGTCATATGATCTATTGATAGGAATGGATTGGCTGGAAAAGAATAAAGCTTTGATGAATTGTTGGGATAAGACCTTGCATTGTGTAGATGAGGAAGGGAAAAAGTTTATTCTCAAAGGGAAACCAAAACCTATTTCTGTAAGACAAATTTCAGCATTGCAATTAAAAAGAACAGCTAGAAAATGATACCAAGTTTATGCAGTGCATGTAGAAGAAATAGAACAGAAAACTGAAGAAGAATTACTGGATGCTGTACCAGTAATAAGAGAATTCAAGGAAGTTTTTCCAAAGGAAATCCCTCATCTTCCCCCCAAAAGAGACATTGACTTCTCAATCGATCCGGTGCCAGGAGCAACACCTGTTTCACGAGCACCTTATCGAATGAGTCCTCCTGAACTTATAGAAATGAAAATGCAATTGCAAGAACTGCTAGATAAAGGGTATATCAGAACGAGTGTGTCTCCGTGGGGAGCACCAGTGCTGTTCGTGAAAAAGAAAGATGGAACTTTCAGAATGTGCATTGATTATAGGCAACTGAATAAGTTGACCATTAAAAATAGATATCCTTTGCCTAGAATTGATGATCTTTTTGATCAAGTGAGAGGAGCTTTAGTATTCTCAAAAATTAACTTAAGAACTGGTTACCACCAGCTCAGAATTAAAGAGGAAGACATTAGCAAAATAGCCTTTCGAACCAGGTATGGCCACTACAAATTTGTAGTTCTACCTTTTGGTTTGACAAACGCCCCTGCCACATTCATGTGCCTAATGAACAGTGTGTTAAACAAGTATTTGGATAAATTTTTCCTTGTGTTCATAGATGATATTTTAGTTTACTTGAACAGTGAGGAGGAACACAAAGAACACCTGAGGATAGTATTGCAAACTCTAAAGGAAAATCAGCTATACGCTAAATTTAGCAAATGTGAGTTCTATAAGGACAAGATCCAATACTTGGGTCATATTATTTCTGAACAAGGCCTTGCTGTTGATCCAAAGAAGATAAAGGCTATAAAAGAATGGCCAGTACCCGCTGATGTTTCAACAGTTAGATCATTCATGGGGATTGCCGGCTATTATCGCAGATTTGTGGAGAGATTTTCTGCCATAGCACATCCCATCACTTCCTTACAGAGAAAAGGTGTCAAGTTTGAATGGACTGAAAAATGCCAAAACAGGTTCGACCAATTAAAACTGAAACTTACCACAGCCCCTATACTGAAGATTGCAGATCCTGATAAGGAATTTGTGGTATGTACGAATGCATGTAGAGAAGGATTGGGAGGAGTTCTTTTGCAGGAAAATTCAGTGATTGCTTATGAATCCAGGAAACTGAAGATACATGAACATAATTATAGTGCCTATGATTTAGAGCTAGCAGCTGTTATTCATGCTTTGAAAATGTGGTGGCACTATCTTCTTGGAAAAAAATTTACATTGATGACTGATCATATTAGTCTCAAATATTTCTTTTCCCAAACTGAGTTGAATGCCAGACAAGCCAGATGGCTGTCCTTTTTAAGCGAGTTTGACATGGATATAAAACATATTAGAGGGAAGGAGGATAAATTTGTTGATGCATTGAGAAGAAATGCTTGTTAGCATATCAATAATATTGGAAGTAGTGCTCAGATAGATGTAAAAGATTTGGTGAATAAGGCAGCAAACCAAGACCCAAATTATGAAACACTTTTGGTGAAATTACAGAAAAAGGAGAAAACTGATTTTACCCGAAACCAAAAAGGGCTGATTTGTTATAAGAACAGATTGTATATTCCCAATGTAGAGTCTCTAAAAAGAGAAATTCTGGATGAGTACCACAAACAACCTTATGCAGGACATCCAGGGTATCAGAAAATGTTAACAAACCTAAAAAAGAAGTTGTTCTGGCCAAGAATGAAGAGAGAGGTAGCAGAATATTTAAGTAGATGCATGGAATGTCAAATAGTTAAGGTTGAACATTAGCATCCTGTCGGCCTTCTGAACCCTTTTCCCATTGCAGAATGGATGTGGGACACCGTTTCCATGGACTTCATTACAGGACTACCCAAAACCAAATAACAGCATGATTCTATAATGGTAGTAGTAGACACTTTAACCAAAGCTGCTCACTTTATACCAGTGAAATCCACCTTTGGAACATCTCAAGTAGCGAATGTGTTCCTGAAGGAGATAGTAAGGCTCCATGGGGTTCCTAAGGTGATTGTTTCGGATAGGGATGCTAAGTTTACAGCAGCCTTTTGGAGGGGATTATTTGGAGGAATGGGCACTAAATTGAATTTTAGCACCGCCTACCACCCTCAGACTGATGGTCAAACGGAAAGAACTAATCAAATTTTGGCGGACATGCTGAGAATGTATGTGATGGATAGACCCTCAAAGTGGGAATATTTCTTACATTTAGCTGAATTTTCCTATAATAACAGCTATCAATCCTCCATCAAAATGAGTCCGTTTGAAGCACTGTATGGAAGGAAGTGTTGTACTCCTTTGAGCTGGAGTCGGCCAGAAGACAAACTAATGTTGGGACCTGATGCTTTACAAGAAATGGAAGGAATTGTCAAGCAGATACAAAAGAATATCAAGACCGCACAAGATCGCCAGAAGAGTTATGAAGATAAGAAAAGAGTGCATAGAGAATTTAAAGTTGGGGAGCGTGTATATTTGCGTATTAAACCAAAAAAGAGCACCCTTTATGCTGGGAGTTGTGAAAAATTGGCCCCTAGATACTGTGGTCCCTTTGAAGTATTAGAAAGGGTGGGACCAGTGGCTTACAAGCTAGCCTTACCACCCCATGTTAGAGTTCATGATGTATTTCATGTTTCATTGCTAAAAAGATATGTGCATGATGCGTCTCACATAGTTGATTGGAATGTTGTACAGGTGGAACCAGAAGGGGAGTTTCTGCCAGAACCGCTTCAAATATTGGAGCGGGAATAAATTGAATTGAGAAGCAGGACGGTAGCAAGAGTAAAGGTGCAGTGGAAGCACTTTACTGCTGAAGAAGCTACCTGGGAACGAGAGACTGAAATGATGGAAAAATATCCATTTTTATTTGCAAAATAAACTCTAGTAGTTGAATAATAACACCGAGGACGGTGTTTATTTTTAGAGGGGGAATATGTAACACCCCCAATTCATGTGATTGCATTTTAAAGTTAGATACTTGAACTTTACATCCTAAGGGGAGTGGACCCCAAAGGATAATTATTTTGTGAATGTAATTAAACATTTAATTGAGGAAATTAATAAATTATTGTGGTGCAGATTGACCAAAAATGAGATAATGAGATCACCTGCTAAATCTGTGAGGATGGATGAGGCAAATATTTCCCCACAACCTTTCAAAAATCCTTGAAAGATAGTAAGTTTTAAATTTATATTTTTGAGGAAAAATCTGAATTTCCCCAATGATGAGGAAAGTAGTTGGGAAGAGGTAAAAAGCTGGAAAAGCTGAGGAAAAGTATAAAACAGCTTTAAAGAATCCCTAAATTGGGAAGCCTAGGAAAATAGGAAGAAAAAGCATCCTGAGATTCTCGACGCAGAATTAGAAACATGCTTTGGGGAACAATAGCTTAAATAAGCTGCTCTTGTACAGATTAGGGGTTAATCTGCTGCAGGAGGTGATCTTAGCTCGGGGGTGAGTTCTGGGAGACAGAAGAACTCTAAGGTTGGGAGGTTGGTCTACTGCACGAGTGGTATGTCTCTGAGAAAAATTGTCTTCTTGTTTATTATGGTATGAATTGGCTACATATAAAAACAAAAATTGTCTCTAAGTTATTACATTTTATTAGTCTACATTTAACAGAATGAAATCAACAGGCAGTAACCTGATCACTCTGTATAGTTGTAGAGGAAAATCCTGTAAAGTAGAATTCCACAGAATGTTTAAACCTAGGGTTGGTTTAAATCTGAGGAAACCTTGTTCTTTCAAGAAACATTGTGAAATTGTTTTAATCTGCTTCTGTTTCCTAGCATAATTTTTATTACAGCTACCATAGAGATAAATGGAATTCACTATAGTATACCAAAACAATAGCAGGATATGAGTTAAAACTTATACTGTCTATGAAAGAACAAAGGGAGAGACTCAATAGACTGACCTCAGGTTCAGCCAAATACTCCATTATAATTCCAGGAAATTAAATGTTCTAAGACAACAATGTAGTACATAAGCCCCCTTACTCTAGTGGAAGAAAGGAGTAGATAATTATAAAAAAAAAACAAAAAAACAAAATTTATCAGAGACAATGGCCTCATCGAACTATTCTAACATCATAGTACAGAGAATGAATACATAGAGTGCAGAATTTATGAGTAAGCAGTTGAGAAGCATAGGAGCAAAGAGTAAATTAATTTCAACACTATACAAAGTAGCATTTATGTAACCCCTATTTCCCTTGACTATGAGGAAAAAGGAAATGAATTCAAATTTCATTACCAGCTCTTCAGAACCAGCTACCATCAGACACATAGGTAGATAAGAGCTGTAACTAGATACAAGAAAGTGAGAAGAAACTGGAGAGTAGAATTATGCCTTTATAACTTTGGAAAATAGGAAAACATAATCTCTAGACTTTCATACATATTAACCATCTGTTTATAAATGAGAATGGTCTCATAAAATTCTAGCAAGCTTTTCATATGTCTAGACAGATAGGTATAAAACAAGTTCAATGTAACCAGGAGCAGAAGCAACTGTAGTTATGATACAAGCACCAAAGTGGAGATTTCTAACCACAGAAAAGAGTGAACGAAGTACATCAGAAGAATAGATAAACATCATATATAACTACCTGTAAATTCTGATGTATGCAATTAAGAAATCTGGAATGTCATTAGCATTACCAGAAAACTAATATGGTTCAGACAAGTCAATTAAACAAAGCCAAATGCCATGGTATGAAATCATATGCACTATTCATACAGTCCATGTACATTTAAAACTGCGGCAGGGTATATTAAAATCGACCTAAGACAATAGGGAGTACATATCTGTCCAAAATTTTCGAAATACAGGCTGAGCCTATCAGGCTGGGGTATATAAATCACAACCCCTATCTCAACAGAACAAAGTTAGACGAGTTCCATCCAAGCATGACAACGATAACAAGAAGAAAACAAAAACCCCGACTCGGAGAGAGTTTCGTTCCTCAAGCAACATTGCGCAACATCACAAGAGAAGCAATGTTTCGACGCCCACGAGACAATGCATCAGGAGAGGGGAAGTAACCCCATAAGTATATCGACTTGGACGGCCAAGAGACCGATGTTAGCATCCATACGATTGAAAGGGTTACTATCTACCGTCATAAGTACGCAAGAGCCCTCTGGATTACCTGTAGAAAACCAATTCGACCCAAAATGCGAGTTAGTCAGTGCGCCATTGTGGAGATATAAGTGAATGAATAAAATAAGTTCGGTATTAAAACCATTACCTGTGGAACGAAAATCTCAGACGCGTCGAGCCCTGAAATTGAGCATTGAACAGAGAGGGATTAATACAAATTACCCTCGAGTATAACACGACGAAATCAAAAATTATATGCGGAGATGGCACGAATAAGAACCCACCTCATAAAGCTCCAGGGAACAGGAGACGTCCGCCTGAGGAGAGGCGACGCATACTACACAAGAGGTATAAAACAAATTAGTCTCAATTTATAATATAACCAGAGAAGGGTCGACGATAATCCTGAAGATAGAAACCAACCCTTGCGCTGAACGTATACCTTGAACATCAAAAAAAAAACCAGATGCATTCACCTTACTAATGATTGAATATATATATTCAGAGTAGGCGTATGGCAATTAAAAACTACTTCTGAATCATTCAACCTGCAATAGAAATAAAATGCGAGTGGAGGAAATTACCTGACAGCGTGTTGATGAACTAGAGGTGTCATACTTCTTCTCTGCGACGGAGAATCGAAACCCTCAGCAGAAGTGGAATGGTGCAGACGCAGAGGAGCACTATAAACTGATGAACGCGGAAAACTGACTTAACTCTACCCTCAGAGCTTATATAAGTCTTCGATAAACCACCTGAACCCTAACTGGAATCGATCGCCATCGTCCACTTGGCAGAATCGGAGAAGTTAAGCCATGGATCGATGGGTAGCCATGGAGAGTTAATACCGTCATATAAAATTTATGAGTGCAGATGTGATTTGAATTCCATATGTCCTGTGCAAGTATCGGCATGGGTGTTGTACACCACGTAGGCTGAGCATGCCAGCGACGTGGACTCACAATGTAAGCAAACGAAAGGGCATAAAAACCATACAACATTCATTTAATTATCACAACGCCTGACGTGGACAAAAATCTCACCGCGATGATGCACAGAGAAACCCAAATCTGGAGTGATGATACGCCCTACGTGCAGATTAATCCCAATTCCAGTACCATATATTAAATCGATTTAAAATCTGAGGTACCATGATGGGTGATCATATCAACCCAGGCGTATATACATGTTAATGCCAAACGCATGGAAAAAGTCCATTCATAATAATATGCACTTCGAATTATATGAAAATCGATAACCCCAAAGGCTATAACCATATACATAGCGTAAACATCGTAACAATGGCTAGTAGAAGGGTCGAAAGTGCTCTTGGGCAACGAATCATACAAATCATTTTATATAATATATGTTCATAGTCCATATGGGTTACATGTAAATTCAATAATTTCATAAATGGGATATGTTATCATTTAGCTAAAGGAGAATGGTGAGGTTATACGAGACCTGTGTAAAGAATAGAGTCTCAGAGAACATCTCCCTAATTGGAATAAAAAAAACAACATCAGGTGAGAGATAGTGGTAGAGGGTGTTATTGCAACATGATGTGATGAAAACTATCATAGTGAAAAGATTGAAATGTCTTAATAAACCTAGGCTCAAAAGCTTGCATTCGCGAAGAATTTTTTTTTTTGGGTGAAATTGGAGGTGTGACAATATATATATATATCTATGTGTGTGTAATAAAAAAAAAAAAAATCTGAGCTAGTGCATGCTCCTTACTTTAAATGTAGTTAAATTAAAGTAAAAATAGTAAATGCAAATTAGTTTTAAGGTTTAGAGTTTAAATGTAATCAAATTAAAGTAAAAACACTATATTAAAGTTAGTGTTAAGGTTTAGAAATTGGTGAATTGAGATATTTTGTCATTTGTAATTCATCATTGTCTAAATTTATGAAAATGACAATACTAATAGTTTTTTGATTGGTTGAAACATATGAAAATATTAATTATTCGTAGTTGAATATTACATAATAGAAACAAAAAAATATAGAAAATTATATTTTTAATTTAAAAACGAAATAAATAATAATTATGATAATATAATAATTAAAGTAAACATTTTTTTTTGTTGATCATCACAAAGTTATATATGTACTATAGCATTAATATAACACATTGCTAACGTGTCGTGCTATCATTATCATTATAACTTAACCTATATTATAATAAGCATCTTTGATTTGAGGGCTTTAAAAACAAGGGATCTATCATGGATATGTACATAGAGTCTTAAAATTGAAAATAATGATATTATTAGTGTCTTTACATCAGAAATTTTTTATGTAACAAAGACAAAAAAAATTGTATTAATTTGGAAGAATTTTACTTTATGTATATATTAGTAAAATTTGATCTTTATTTTTAAACATTGTGGTTCCATATTAGAGGTTTTTCATGTTATTAATATTAATTTGAAATAAGCCCACGTGGTGTAGAACAGTCGGTGATGGAGTGCACTGTTAAGGCACTCCGTTCTGTAAGGTCACCGGTTCGAAACCCGTGGGTGGCATGGGAGGAGAAAAAATGGAAAAAAAATTAGGATTAGTCTGAACAAGAAAAAAAAAAAATATTAATTTGAAATATTTTTACTTTAGGTATATATTAGTGAAATTTGATATTTATTTTTAAATAAGGTAGCCATATATTAGAGGTTTTTCATGTTATTATTAGCTTGAAGGTAATTTCTGTTAAAATTTTAATTTTCGATTGATGAAAATGTTTTAAAGCAAAAATGAATTTAATATCCTCAAGTACAACTATTGTAACCAAATTGTGTAATAATGATGTAACACCGGTATTTAATGATTATTTATTAAAAGGCATTTTTAATTACACACTAAAGTATTTAATTTTTATTTGGCAGATTAACAAGTATGTTAACCAAAAATTGTCAACTAAAGCTTCTTACTTTTGAAGTAAAGTTTTAATTATAGTATGATACCATGAATATGATGGTAAAAGTTTCCAAGACTCCAAAGTAGTTGAATAAGCAGTTACTAGCAGTTACCATTCCTCTTGGGAATACAAATAAAATCCTAGAGAAGGAAAGGAGTTTTGTACAGGTGAAGAGGAACAAATAGGAAGCTAGAATGAGAGAGCATCTAGAGGTGGTGGAAATCGAATGGAAATTTGCTACCTGATTAGGAGAAGAGACATGACATGAGTCCTTAGGTCTACCTCCTTGGAAATACTATTGTGATTTCCTACTTTGGTGAGGAGAACAGGGGGAGTAGAGGACGTCATTTCCTTGCTCAATGTTGGGCGGAAGCCATTAGAATTTATAGAAAGTGAGATAAGTAAATTTGAATGGAAAATAATCTTGGATATTTACTTATGAAATTTATGCTCAGGTATAGAAACAAAAATTTTAAATGGTGTGTTTATCTATAAAAATAATTTACAGAAGTAGAAAAATCTGTAGATAGTAGATTAATGAAATTTTCCTTGCTTACTATGTAATTCGAAGTTCTTGTAGAGGGGAATTGAAAAGAATCACTAGATAAAACCCTTGGTAGAAACATAAATTATATCAGGTTTGACAGTTAAATCTTAGGAAGGAAAATCCCAAGAGAAACGTTGTTTGTCCTTGAGGCAGAGCTAACTAATAAACGCATAGAGGGAAAATTCCCATAGAGAGGTCCAGTCATCCATTTAGAATGAATCTAGAAGCAGATGAAAACAACATAAACTATTAAACTATTAAAATCTTAAGTAAATCAGAAGTTATTGTATGAAAGAAAGATGCTGAAAGAACTAATATTACCTACTCATAACATGATTACAATCTTATTCCATGAATTATTTGCAAAGAAATATTATGCATTTACAGAGAATGAATCTTCCAATATAGCTAAGTGATAAAAAAGAAGGAATGATAGATATATATAGTAAAAATCTAAATATAATTTCCTTAAAAAATAATCTGGTAAATATTAAAATGGAAGACCCAGAGAGAAACGCAAATTATAGACAAAATAGCATAAGGAAGAAACCTGAAACATGCATCCAAAGTAACAAATTTTATATTATAAATAGAAACGAGGATTGTCACAAGAAAAGTAGGATTCAATAATTACCTTGATAAAGTCTAGAAACCATAGAACGAAGGGTTTGTAGAATTGGAATAACATAGAAATTTATAAATAAGTAAACAAGTACATATGAACCTCATGGTTCAAAGTTCAAACACAAAACCTCGGTGTTTTTATACCACACCCTCTCTCGAATGGATTCAACAGAAGACAAATTTCTCGGCTATGCAGAAGTAATATATATATATATATATATATATATATATATATATATATATATTTATATATATATATATTGTAAAAAGTAACGATAAACCCATGGAGGTAATTTTCGTAGTGGTGTGATAATAAAGACATAGAGGCCACTATAATCGTAACATTATCAGTGTTAAACTACTCTCGCCCTCAACAGGGAAAAAAGGAGAAGTAAACCCTCAACGAGCCGATATATATATAAACCCTCGAACCAGAGAAACAATGTTTGAGAATGAGCTAAATAAACAGTTGAGGAATTAACAAGGTCACCTGAATGAAAATGGAGAACTTTTCAGTAAGTATTTGCTACAGGAGAAGGTGAATGTGCCAATGAAAAATGAGTGTGAATTCAATACCTACATGGAAAAAATAACAGACGAGTTAAGAAGACATAAACAAAATAGTGTTAACGCAAGAGTTACTAGGCCCAGGAAATAAATTGTATAACATTACCTTGGGTCGAGCATAGGCTATGTGCCCTCGGACCTACAAACAAATTATAAACCTAGGTATGAGATTATGCAAAGCAACAACAAATATTGTGAAAATACTAGGTTATGAATTTAGATGGAAGAAAACAAGAATACCCAGATAATCCAAATAAGGAAAATTTACTCGAGACACAAATTGAAGAAGAACTCCTTCGGCTAAATACCAACGCAGAGAGCTTGGGGTACACCTAGGCGTCATGGCCACATTGTGGTCGACATTATTGTTGGGCACCAAATCTGGCTACCTTTCTAACCATTTTTATCATCCCTTTTGACCCTTTTGTGTTTAATTACCTATATTTGATATGTCAAACTTATGAGGTAAATACCCCTAACCTGTCCAACTGGAATATTTTAGATAATCAAGTAAAGTCACAGAGTCTTACCTATTTGTGGCACTAAGATATGTGCTTGACTGTAGTTTGGAGATCAGGAACCCTCGCTCCAGTGGTTTGCAAAAGATTTGGTAACGGTCAACTATAGGGAGATCGCGCAGTTGGAGTCACGATTTTCTGGGCCTATTCTTGCCCCCTTGTTCTATCTTGAACATATGATGTTTGTGCTATTCCAACTGATGTGTATTTTTGAATGCACATTCCAAGGAGATCTGTTATTCTCTTGTGTTGTGTATAAAATGAATATTGTTCCTGTAATTGGGGGTTCCCGAGAGGATATTGTAATCACATCTTACAGATTAATAAAATACTTATGGTTTTGTTTTTCTAAGCATCTTCGTGACTAACGAAGCCCTGATCAAAGAGCTAGGCCCACTCTTTTGATCAGGTACTGTGTCTCTGAGTGTGTGGATTGTTTGTTTGTTATGGTTGCTATTATTGTTCTTTACTATTAAGATTTTTTTTTAAGTTCAGTATTTGATTTCATTTCACGGCAATATTTTGAATCTTAATTATAAACCCTTGGTTGAGACAGATTATGTGTTTATTCCTGCATATACCTTGCGCTTTGCCTTGAAAGGATACGCTCCAAGATTAATAAAATTAATATCGGATTAGGGTGGATAAATCATTCTGACTTGGACACCAACATTTTGGCGCCATTTTCGGGGAGGCTAACAAGGTGCAAGCAATGATTCGAACCAAACAGAGGGTCAATCTCTCGTTCTGGGAAGAGATTGAGTTTTCTCACTCTGCTTCAGGTCCTGAGCATAGGTTTTGATTTTGGTTTGTGTATTTATACTTTTGTTTTAGATTTAGGGCCATCTTCTTGTCCTGGGGAGGGAGGAGTCTTTTGATGTCCTGCTGCAGGCCCTAAGTGGAGTTATTTCTTTTTAACTTTCGTATGTTTTCTTGTGGGGAACCCTTAGCTTTACCCTAGTGTTGTACGGTACAACAACCCTCTCCATTTCAAAATTTTAAAATAAATTTTACTTTAGAAATAGGTCCCCTTTCCTTTTAGATAGAAATAAAAGACTTTGAAGAAATCTAATTATTTTAAATAAAATAATAAAAAGATTCATTGTTTAAAAATCATATATCACATATTTCATACCAGAAATGCACGTGACCTTGAATATTTCCGATCCGATTAAAATTAAGTCTTATATCGCATCGTCACAAAGAATAGAAGTATTCATGTTAAAAATTCCGTTGTGATCGTAATCGCAAATCGGTAAAGTCTAATGGTTTCACATTTGTTTTGAAAAACGCTGATGCGATAGAACTTATCGCAATCGTATTTCGGAGGAAAAACATCACATCTACTTATTCTGCAAAAATCCAATGCGATGGACCCCACCATCATCGCAATCACATATTAGCAAGAATTCACGTACAACTTAATGCTTTTGGAAATGTCCGATGCAATATACTATCCATGCAATCGCAAATCAACGAAAAATATGACATGTCATTTGATTCCCTTTCAAAACCTCTAATGCGATGGATAGTTATTCTTTGGTTATCACTGTTTACACCACGCATATATTATTTATTAATTGCAATCGAAAAATTCAAAAGGAAAGTTTTATGTTAACATTTCAATATCGTCAATCTCCATTTGTTTGATCACCATTAATTATAAAAATCAAACGAATTATGGTGATCGATTCCAATATGAATGTGTGAATGTGACTCTCATGAAGGGCATTTAAGTTTAATACGGGGTTAATCAATTAGAGATCATTGATAAAATATTTTCACACAGTTGTTCTTTTAACTCCATTTCTTCTCGTGTCTGAAAGGTTTTTCTCATTTCTAGAGCCATAGAACATCAAACCCTCTCGTTCGTCTTGCAAGTGAAACGATACTAGACGAGAAAATGTCTAAGAAATTTAGGAAATCAAGAATTGCTGCTGCTGCAAAGACTACTGCCACTACCACGGTGCCAAAAGAAAAACCAGCCAAAATCAAGTTGGTTACAGATACGACATGCCAAGGTCTCGGGAAGCTTTCATGGGAAGATGTTTATAACTTGCTTGAAGCATAAAAACCTACTGTTATAGTGGCAAAGGCAACAATACCGGATGAAGACTCAGATTCTGATGTTGAATGTTCTCTCAAAGTACTTGCAAATTATTTTCTGCATAGAATCATAGCTCAGGAAAATATGTTATCATATTATGATATAATATGATGGGTGATAGAAAATACCACCATCACAAACAGAACATTTGTCTCAGCTACGAGAACATGTTTTGGGTCTTTTAGAGCAGAATATTTCAAAGCAATGTACCATTTTCAAAGCAAAAGATCTATAACAAATCGTTCATTAAAGATTTCGCTGCAAGCAATGAAGTTCAATCGGACGCAATTAGGGAATGGAGACAAGCTCTAGAGAAACATAAAAATGAAGCATCGGGTATGTACTCCGTGGAGTCTCTTGCACCCCCGTATTGCTATACTACTGCAATGATGTGTAGACTTTTTGGGAATGATAATTCTACAATGTTTTCAATTGAAATGGTACCCCTTATTCATTCTACTATAAATTCTGAGATTATGGATTGGTCAGTTATCCTTTCTGATAAGATCGCTAACAGAATTCTGGAATATAGAAAGGATAAAAATAATGGAAATACACCCCCATTTCATTTATGAGCCTATATCTTAGATGCTCTATGTTTTAATTCTGAATTCCCTATTCTGGGTTGGAAATGGACTTCACAGGAACCTATCCTGATTCACATTTACCATAAAATTTTGTGGAAGGCTCATTTCAAAAATCATGTATATAGGATTTGTCATGGCTTTATGTTACCTGTCTATGAGATAATTTTTAACCAATTTCCTCCCCGACTCTCTCAAAAGGCAAAGAAAGATATATCCCTAATTGGCAATTGGTTTGGAGAAGAAAGGTTTACCTATATCAGAGTTTTTCGAAGAATTGTTGAACCCCATATCTTACCTCTATATGTCCCCGATAAACTGTTAGTCGAAGAAATTTCTTACCAGTTGACAGAAAGAGGGATGTCAAGATGTTTAAAGAATGCCAAGAAAGTGATGTAGCCTGCCTTTCCCTTTCATTGTGGAATCTATACTCTTAATGATTTTAAACACACTGAAAAATAAACCCTTAGGATAAGAAATTTTAAGCTTGCAACTGTTCCAAGCAGACAGTATGACCCAAATAAAGTAGCTTTCGATTTCACAACTTTGGTTCAAATTGCTAGATTTGAACATGAACATGATGACTTCAATGATTTATTTGTTTCTATTGAGAAATTTTTCCAAGTTTATGACTTGGCTAAATCCAAGTTTCAGACACAGGATATGAATAAATTTATGCAATTTAGAAGTCAGAGATTGCTAAACGCTCCCCTTGACCAGCTAAGGATACCTTTCCAAGAAGCTAAAAGTATAGAAACAGAACAAAAGAAAAAGAAAGACACAGCCAGCAAGACAGAAAAATAAGTGTCTACCAGCAAAGCTGATATATATACTGCGAAGGAAAGTACAGCTGGAAAACTTAATATTCAGACAGAAAAGGAGAATACAGTTACCAAAACTGATACGCAATCTGAAGAAACAAATACAAGTAATAAGCTATATGAACAACTTGAAAGAGAAACAACCACAGAAAAATTGGTAAATTCTGCTGAAATTATTGTTACTCCCCAATTGCTAAGACAATATGAACAATTTGAATAGCAAATTGGAGGAAAAAATAATCCTCAAGTTGATAATTTGAATAATCAGGATATGGAGATTATCCCTGAACATCCATCAGAAGAAATTGTGTTGAAATTGGAAGAAATCCCTCCTCTAGATGTCTTTTATAGTCCTAAGCATAGGGCTATTGTCAGGAAACAAAGGAAAATAAGGAGGACAGATCAAGAATCACTTTCATCCCTACAAGATAAATTTATGAATATTGTCTAGAAGAATACTGAGGTGAATCCTTCAGCGTATCTTACCAAACTGTCACAATATGTAAGTGCCTACAGTGCAGCTACTATAGATAAAGCTGCCGAATTCAATCAAATGATAAAGCAAAAAGACATACAAATAGCATTGCTAGAGGAGAAAAAAACAGGTGATCAACAAAATATATTGTAGTTGGAGTAGCAGTTGGAAGAAGAAAGACTCAGAGCCAAACAATTGGAAGAACAACTGAGTATTGAAAATAAGAAGCTTGATCATCAAGCCTTAAATAAACAACAACAGTTGTCTCAAGAGGTGTCTAAACTACAAACCTTGATGCAAAATGAGAAAACTACCAAAGCAGGGCAAGAAAAAATATTTCAAGCCAGATTGGATAAATTTAAAGATTATCCTAAAATTGATCAATTTAGAACAGAAGCTCTGGAAACAAGTAAATTATTGTCTCAGAAGTTGGATGACTTATGTTCAAAAATTGCATAAGAAGAGCCTTTATTTGAAATAACATCTTCCCTTATTGATGAATTAGTCAGTACGAGAATTGAATTTCAGAATGCAGATGATAAGATATTAGATTTTATTTCATGGCAGGACTCGGAACAAGGAAAGAAAGAAAATCTTCCCAGGATCGAAGAAAGGCGCAAAGAAATTTTGTTTGCTAAATGGGATACACAGTTGATTAAAGAAGAATGTGCTACATCAAGGGCTAGAACCATAATGAAAAATCTAACACAATTAGTAAATGATAGCTTATATGCTACTAATTTAATTTCAGATTGTACCCGAGGTAAATTTCCAAGGATGAAAGTAACTGATACCAAATGGAAGCAAGAAATAATCAACAGGAATCAGAGGATCAACACAATACAAGAAATTACATGGGATGTCCTATAGACATATTTGATCAAACCACAAAGTCAGCAAATGACAATCAAATGCCTTTCTAACGCCATAAATTACATCATTCCAGAGCTATCTGATGACACATACACTAGTCAGTTGCATTCAAGGCTGAGGCATCGAACCGAAGTCAAAGATATGCTCAAAATATTCCACCTCAGCACATTGAATACAGAAGAAATTCAGTGAATCTGTTTTATTTTTATATTGCAAGTCTTTTATCGGATCTCCGATGATAGTTTCTAACATAAGTTATAGATAATTTGTTTTGTTAATTTCATATTTAAACCCCTTTCATGCATTTAGAAAGGGGTCCTGAATTTGTAATATTTTGGCTTTCGATAATACATTTCTGTACTCCATTGACTATCTTATTTTTTTATAAAGGATCACATTCTGTGATTTCATGGTGAATTATTTTTAAAATTTTCATTTTTGTACCTTGAAAACTTTTCTAAGTTAAATTGCAGGACCTGGATATCGAATTTCATCAAGAAAATATCTTAATGAATCTAGTATATCTATCGATTTACTATTATTTTCTTTATGTAATGAATTATTCTCTTTGAAATTTTCCATCATTTATATATGCTTGCTTAAATATTTCTTTATCATATCATTTCTAAAGATATAAAAATATTCATTTATCATAGTATGTGCAAATGATATATAGAATTATGGATGTGATATGTTATTCTAACTCTTTTTTATTTCTTAAACATATTTATCATTATATGATACTGCATCTTTCTATTTAAACAATAATACATTTCCATGGTTATTTGTTTAATTGAAGCAATATTTAAGTTGTATTCATATTTAATACCCGAGTTAGTTTTAGAATTATTTGTAGGTTATAGATTAAATTAGATAGATTAGCTCAATTATTTAGTTCCATTTATCTACTTACACAAACACTCCATCACCAATCCATTTATTATTAGGAAACTAGTCCTATAAATTCAGTCGGAGACACCACACCAAACGGAAAAGGATTTGTCCTAAGGTCTGGACATAGTGTTTTTCCCCCAATGTTTGAATGAACGATTTTCAAGGCTTCAACATTTTTGGCGCTAGAAGGAGGGCCTAAGTTATGAATGGAAAGTAAATCCAAATCTATGGTCCATTCTAAGAGAAATTCACCCTCATCACCTTCTTCAATTCCCTCTACATCTCAAATCACTAGAGAAGAAGGTAAGAAGAACATCAATACACACACTACTAAAGCTTTAGATCTGTCAGAAAATCAACCCCCTGATTCCCTTGAAATATAGGCTTTAGTTCATAAATTACAAGGGTTATCATTATCGTTAGAAGAGTTTGAATTATCTGAAAGTAGTGTTACTTCACAATTTGTTTCTTCCAAACCTCTCACTAGGTCACAAAGTGAAAAATTTGGTATTCCTCCAAAGGAATTTCCTTTACCTAGGCGAGTTAAAAGCAGAAAATCACCGTCAAAATCAGGTAGTGATATTATTTCTTCATCACAAACTCACTCATCTGCTTCCCAAACTGAAACCCATAAGAGTATAGTTATTCCAACAAACTCTACTCAAAAACCAATTGTCTCTTCAAGTCCCTCAACCGTTCTCCCAACAATGGCACAAAGACCATGGACTAATCCACGAGCTGTTGAAATGCCTACACCTTTACATGTTTTGCCAGGCCATCCTAAGAAGTGGCTGCCAAAATTTAGTCCTGACCTTGGTATTCAAGCAGAAGAACACATTAATAACTTTATGTTATCTGTAAATTTAAATGTAGTACAACATGAAGATGTTGTGGTTAGGTTATTCCCTTATACTTTACAAGGAGCAACAGGATCTTGGTATTTTTCATTACCATCGAGATCTATTACAAGTTGGGATATTTTCCAAGAACATCTCTTAACCAAAGGAGAAGACAAATCAATAACGACTTTAATTAATGATCTCTCCAATTTGAGAGCAGAACCGAAAGAACCCATTAAAGATTTTAATTCTCGATTCAACAAACTTTTGAATAAAATTCCTACAACTTCAAAACCTAGTGAGCAAGTCAGAAGTGAATTGTATATAACAGCTTTGCCCTCAAATATAGCAATTATTGTAGATATAGTTCCTAAACCTACTTTGGCTGAAACATGAAAGAAGCAATTGCAGTTGAAAGACAGATTATTACTTTAGATAAGAAGAATGCTATTGAAGACAAAAAAGCCAAAAAAGTCAGCTTTAAGGATGATTCAAAGAAGAAAACACCTAGCGATCCTTATGACATGGAAGGCTTACAAAAATTTCTGAAGACTTTTTCCAATGAAATGATCAAAATCGAAAAACAAGTCGCTGAAACTTCTACCAAAAGGCCATTCAGAAATTTCAAAAGGAATCAGAAAACTGAATCTAAACCACCCAATTCAATATCTAATGTAGAGTCTGATCTAGAAGAAGATGAAGAACATGATACAGCTCTATTATCGGAAGAATATGAAGAATAAGAAATAGCTGAATTACATGGGATGTGGGATTTTATTCTTCCTAGTTTGGACAGTGAAAAAGAAAAAGAAGCCATGCCAGTAAGTACAAGAAGAAAATCTATAGCAGAGCCTATCCAAACCGTTCCCAAGAAGAAAATTTCAACTTCGACTACTAAAGAGAAATCCCCTGTAAAGAACAATTCTTCTTTACCGACTCAAAATCAACCATCATCTTCTAATCCTCCTACAACAACATCCAAAACTTTGGTGGTATCAGGTCCTATGGATTATAACATTGTTGAAGACATGAAGAAAATCAGAGCGAATATATCTTTACATGAACTCAACAAACTTAAAAATCAACAGAAGCTTTTATTGAAAGAATTAAATGCAACACCCATTACTCCTCTACCAATCGGTGTAGTTGCCAAAGCAGCCAAAGGATCAGGTAAGCCACGAGACAAAGTAGATGCTACTGATACTATTCTTATTGGAGAAAGATCAAATTCATAGACACCTCCTTTTCTTTTGACTTATGGAATCTATAACAAGAATTTTCATAACTATTTGATAGATTCAGGAGCATCATCTAATATAATGCGTACTTCAGTCTGTGCAAAATTGAATATTGAACCACAAAAGTCTACAGTTCATATTGTTCAATTAGACAGGTCTAAAGTACAAGTTGTGGGAGAAATCAATTCAGTTACTATTAGATTAGCCTCTGATCCTAGGATAGTCCGGAGAATTTATATACTGATTGCAAATATTCCTGATTTTTATGGATTAGTCTTAAGAAGGGACTGGTCTACAGAGCTTAATGGTTATATTTCCACTGATTATTCACACATGCAACTTCCTCACAAAGGGAAGCCAAATCAAATCAAGGTTGAGTGAGAAAAACACATGATGAATACTATGACAGAATTTGAACAAGCAAATGAACCTGTAGCTTTTAATAACAACATTCTTGGAGGTTATTCTACTGAATCATTCCTTGGAAATTTCACAGCACCACAATCACCTTTTTTTGTAAATACTTTTATTTCACAAATTGAAAATTTTTCACAAACTGATTCTTCAAGAATTGTTAATGTTTCTGATACATCTGTAGATAAACTTGTAAATAAGTCTTTATTTTGGTCTTTGTATTTCGATGGATCAAAATCTAATGATGGCCCAGGAGAAAGATGCATTTTAATTGATCCAGATGGGGAGAAAACTATGCTTTCATGTAGGTTAGAATTTGAGTGTACAATTAGCACTACAGAATATGAAGCCTTAATCCAAGGACTTTATAGAGCAATAGGGTTGAATTTCAAGTACCTAAAAGTGTATGGTGATTCCGAAATTGTTATAAGACAAATAAGAAACACTATCCTTTGTCTTTCATATCAACTTAAACATTATAAAACACTTGTTCAAGACCTTACCACTGAATTTTTAGCATTCAACATCTTTTCTATCGCTAGAACTCAAAATAATTCAGCTGATTTGTTAGCTAATGTTGCCTCTAAGCTCCTCCCGGCTGAAGATTACAGTCCAGATAGGTTTTCAGTTGAATTAATATTTCGACCATCTGTTCCCGATAATATCATAAATTGGAGAGTATTCTATCATGATGAAGATATCTTGAATTTCTTGACTTCAAAGAAATCTTATGATGAATAAATAATTGATGAAAATGATCGTGATCTTCAAAATACCTCAGAAAGTAATGAAAATTCCATTCCCAAATCTGTAGTTAAACTTGAGGATCTATATGATATAAAAGAGAGATTCAAGAAAGTTACTAATTCTAAACTTCAAAGTTATACTTTGAAGTCTGAATTAATAAACCTTGGTACCGAATCTAAACCTCAAAATGTTAATCTAGGACTCGAGTTAACTTTAGAGGAAAGAATCACTTTCATCAAGCCTCTGAATAGGTATAAAAATGTTTTTTCTTGGAATTATGAGGACTTGAAAGCTTATGATACTTATGTCATTCAACATGCAATTCCAATGCTTTCTGAAGTGAAACCTATTCAACAGAAGTTAAGAAAAATTCATCCCAATATGGAAGGTCAAATCAAGGCAGAACTCAATAAAATTTTGAAGGCCAAAATCATTTTTCTTGTAAGACATTATAATTGGGTCTCCAACATGGTACCAGTCAGGAGGAAGAATGGAGATATTATAATCTGCATTGATTTTAGAAATTTAAACAAGGCATGTCAAAAATATAACTTCCCATTACCAACGACAGGACAAATACTTCAAAAGGTAGCTAGTTCTAAACTCATGTCTTTTCTTGATGGTTTTTCAGGCTATAACCAAATATTGGTACATCCAGATGATAGGCTGAAAACTACTTTCATAAACAAATGGCGAAATTATGATTATCAAAAGATGCCTTTTGGTTGGATAAATGCAGGAGCTACTTTCCAGAGAGCCATGGATATAGCATTTAAGGGTTTGATTTATAGATCAATTGTTATCTATCTTGATGACATAACAGTATTTTCAAAGAAAAGAGCCAATCATCTGCATGATTTGAAACAAATATTTGAAAGATGCAGAAGATATGGTATTTCTTTAAATCCAAAGAAATCCTTCTTTGCTCTTAATGAAGGAAAAATATTAGGATTTGTTGTGTCAAAATATGGTATATATATTTACCCTGATAGAGTAAAAGAAATTTCTGATATTTCTTTACCACATAACAAGAAATTCATGTAATCATTTCTAGGGCAAATCAATTTTATAAAAAGATTCATTTCTGATTTTTCTAAAATAGTTTTACTTTTGCAGAATATGATTAAGAAAAATTCAGTTTTCAAATGGTTACATAAAGAAAAAGAAGCCTTTGATGCAATCAAAGAGGCAATCATTATTGCACCTACATTGAATATTCCTAATTTTTCTAAAAAATTTATTCTGTATACCTTGGCTACTGAAAAATCTTATGCTGTTTTTTTAACACAGCTTAATGATCAAAAAATAGAAGCACCAATTTCTTTCTTTAGCTCAAATCTGCAATGAGCTTAGATTAATTATTCTGATGCAGAAAAACAAGCCTTCGCTATCTTTAAATCAATAAAAAAATTTAGACCTTTTCTGCTAAAGACACATACAAAAGTTATTGTCTCATTCTCTGTAGTGAGACAATTGTTAATTCAAAAGGAAGTAGCAGAAAAGAGAGCTAATTGGGTAATAGCTTTACAAGAGTATGATATTGATATTAAGCCAGCCAAGATAGTTAGAGGACAAGGTTTTTGCAGATTGTTAGCAGGAGCTTCCAACATACCAGAAAACCAAGATCAAGATAATGTTGTTCAAGTAAATCAGATAAGTATTATATATTCTGAATCTCAGTATGTTAATCTGATCTTTTACTTAAAAAATGGGTATGCTCCTTCTAATATTAACTATAAGAACACACGTGCTTTAATATTAAAGGCTAAACATTACGAAATCATTGATGATGTGTTATTCAAAAGAAATTATGATTCAATTCTTTTAAGATGCCTTGAAAAGACTGAAGCAAAAAAGGTATTGCAGGAATTACATGATGGACCAGCAGGTGGAAATTTTGGAGGTGATACCACAACTCACAAAATAATCCATGCTAGATATTATTGGCCTACCCTTTTCAAAGATACACATGATTATGTAAGGAAGTGCGAGACTTGTCAAACTGCTAGTGGAAGACAAAGGAAGCTAGCTTTTCCTTTACAACCAGTAAATGTTGAGCAACCATTTGAGCAACGAGGGCTTGATATTATTGGAGAAATAGTACGACACTCTTCCAAACTACACAGATACATCCTTACAACAACAGATTACTTCAAAAAGTGGATAGAAGAAATTCCTTTAAAGGTAGCCAATTCTGATGCAATCATTGAATTCATTGATCAATTCATCATTACCAAGTTTGGTGTACCTAACGCTCCTGTTTTTGATAATGCATCTTATTTTTCTGGAAATAGTATAATGGAATTTGCAATCAAAAGAGGTTTCAAATGGAAATAATCAGCAAATTATTATCCACAAGGTAATGGTTTAGCTTAATCTACTAATAAAATCTCATCAAAATCATAAAAAAGACCATTGATCAGAATCAAAATAATTGCCATAAATCTTTAATTTTTGCACTATGGGCTGATCGTATTACTCATAAAGCTTCAATAGGTATTTCACCTTTTAATCTAGTTTATGGAAAAGAAGCTATGATACCATCAAATCTAGTTCTTCCATCATTATCCCAGTTCAATTTATTGAAGAGAATCCTTCATCATCTATTCAGTTGAGATTTGATCAAATTATTAAGTTAGAAGAAGATAGAAAGAAAGAAAAAAGAATTCATGCTAAACACCAACAGCTTGTAAAATCTTCTTTTGATTCACTTTCCACCGGATCCAAAACTTTGCAAATTGGTGATCTTGTTCTGAAATGGGACAAAGGACATGAAGATAAGGGTAAGCATACCAAATTTCAAAAAATGTGGCTTGGACCATTTCAGATTGCCGAAAGGATAAGCTCATCAACGTTCATATTGAAAGACTTATCAAGAAAGAGAGAATCTCTTCCTATGAATGTGCTTATCTTGAAAAAATTGTTTTTTTAAGGAGGTAACCCGTTCTTACCTGTACATGTTTCTTTTTGCAATTTTGTTTATTTTTTAAATAAGGTAGTATTTAATTGGCTTTTTACTATTTAAAAATATCTTCGAGAAAATATTATAAATACTTATTTTATGTAAATAATAATTTTTAAGGAAATGATTACAATTTTTGGTTAGTTAAAATAAAATATTAAACTTTGAAAATTTGTTTAAAAACATTTGCAAAATATTTTGAAACCTTGAGAAAATTGTAAATCATTATAATTTTATTGAGCAGAGAAATTTTATCCATAAAATGTAAATACTTTTTCAGGCTTTGGAATTCAAAACTCTAAAAATTGTCATCCATTGATTCTTAAGGAGAAAAATTAGTTCACCCCATCCATTAAGGTTGTGACTTTTTAGAATGTAATTCTAAGACATTATATGTGAAAAATTAAGAGATAAGAGGTCTCATCGGGAGCCTTCTTACCATGATCATAAGAATTAATAAAACTGACATTACCAACACTGCATACCAAAACAGGGTAATGGCTTATAATAATAAGACAAGGGGTCTCATCATGAGCTAGCTTGTTCAGTTTAATTACAACTAGTGAATGGCATTATTATTAACTGGCTACCAAACCAGAACAATGGATTTTAAATTAAAAAATAAACAAAAGAGAAAAACATGAGATAATATGTCTTATGAATTTATGTTTTAAAGAGTTATGATCTTAGTTGGATGGGACAATGAATTGTTGATGGTTAAAAGGTAACCCCGTCGAGACTATCAACCTTTGTGGGTAGCAGAGGCAATGGTAATGATAATAGAGTATATTACAAAAGCTAGAATTGGAAAGGCCCCTTACTTTATTATTATCAACCAATCAAGGCTTGAGAAAACCCAAAAATGTTTTTATTTTTGACGAATTAGAAAGAAATTGTAAGTGATTTTTATTCTTTTTCAGAGTTAGATTTTATTCAAATTTCTCTTAGATAGTTTTCATCATCTTTAAAATTTTTTACTTACTCAAGATATAGTGTTCATTTTATTTTTTCAGAGATAATTGTTTCTTCCAGTGAATTGCCAATTGTTGTACAGTACGACAACCCTCCCCATTTCAAAATTTTAAAATAAATTTTACTTTAGAAATAGGTCCCCTTTCCTTTTAGATAGAAATAAAAGACTTTGAAGAAATCCGATTATTTTAAATAAAAAAATAAAAAGATTCATTGCTTAAAAAACATACATCCCATATCGAATACCAAAAATGCATGTGACCTTGAATATTTACAATCCAATTAAACTTAAGTCTTATATCACATCGACACAAAGAATAGAAGTATTCATGTTAAAATGTCTAATGCAATTGCAATCGCAAATCGGTAAAGTCTTATGGTTTCACATTTGTTTTGAAAAACTTTGATGTGATAGAACTTATCACAGTCGCATTTTGGAGGAACAACATCACATCTACTTATTCTGCAAAACTCTGATGTGATGGACCCCACCATCATCGCAATCACAAATCGGCAGAAATCATGTACAACTTAATTCTTTTGGAAATGTCCGATGCAATATACTATCAATGAAATCGCAAATCGGTAGAAAATATGAGATGTCATTTGGTTCCCTTTCAAAAGCTCCGATGCGATGGATAGTTAGTCTTTGTTTATCGCTGTCTGCGCCACGCATATATTATTTATTAATCACAATCAGAAAATTCAAAAGGAAAGTTTTACGTTAACATTTCAATATCGCCGATCTCCGATTGTATGATCATCATTAATTATAAAAATCAAACGAATTATGGTGATCGATTCCAATATGAATGCGTGAATGTGACTCTCATGAAGGGCATTTAATTTTAATATGGGGTTAATCAATTAGAGATCATTGATAAAATATTTTCACACAGTTGTTCTTTTAACTGCGTTTCTTCTCGTGTCTGAAAGGTTTTTCTCATTTGCAGAGCCATAGAACATCCAACCCTCTCGTTCCCCAACCAAGCGAAATGATACCAGATGAGAAAATGTCTATGAAATTTAAGAAATCAAGAACTTCTGCTGCCGCAAAGACTACCGCCACTACCACAGTGCTGAAAGAAAAACCAGCCAAAATCAAGCTGGTTACAGATACGGCATGCCAGGGTCTTGGGAAGCTTTCATGGGAAGATGTTTATAACTTGCTTGAAGTAGAAAAACCTACTGTTACAGTGGCAAAGGCAACAGTACCAAATGAAGACTCAGATTTTGATGTTGAAAGTTCTCTCAAAGTACTTGCAAATTATTTTCTGCATAGAATCGCAGCTCGGGTGAATATGTTCTCATATTATGATATAATATGATCAGTGATAGACAATACCACCATCACAAACATAACATTTCTCTCAGCTACGGGAACAAGTTTTGTGTCTTTCAGAGAAGAATATTTCAAAGAAATGTACCATTTGCGAGAATCTCAAAAGATATAAAACAAAGCCTTCATTAAATATTTCACTGCAAGAAATGAAGTTCAATCGGACCCAATTAGGGAATTTAGACAAGCTCCAAAGTAACATAAAAATGAAGCATCAGGTATGTACTCCATGGAGTCTCTTGCACCCCCATATTGCTATGCTATTGCAACGATGTGTAGACTCTTTGGGAATGATAATACTACAAGGTTCTCAATTCAAATGGTATCCCTTATTCATTCTACTATAAATTTTGAGATTATGGACTGGTCAATTATCCTTTCTGATAAGGTCGCTAACAAAATTCTAGAATATAGAAAGGATAAAAATAGTGGAAATACACCCCCATTTCATTTCTGTGCCTATATCTTAGATGCTCTGTGTTTTAATTCTGAATTACTTATTCTGGGCTGGAAATGGACTTCACAGGAACCTATCCTGATTCAAATTTACCATAAACTTTTTTGGAAGGCTCATTTCAAAAATCATGTATATAGGATTTGTCACGGCTTTATGTTACCTGTCTATCAGATCATTTTTAACCAATTTCCTCGTCGACTCTCTAAAAAGGCAAAGAATGATATATCCCTAATTGGCAATTGGTTTGGAGAAGAAAGGTTTACCTATATAAATGTTTTTGGAAGCATTGTTCAACCCCATATCTTACCTCTATATGTCCCCGATAAACTGTTATTCCAACAAATTTCTTACCAGTTGATAGAAAGAGTGATGTCAAGATCTTTAAATAATGCCAAGAAATTGATGTGGCCTACCTTTCCCTTTCATTGTGGAATCTATACTCTTAATGATTTTAAACACGCTGAAAAAGAAACCCTTAAGATAAGCAATCTTAAGCTTGCAACTATTCTAGGCAGAAAGTATGACCCAAATAAAGTAGCTTTTGATTTCACAACTTGATCCAAGTTGACTCAGAGCCAAAAAAATGGAAGAACAACTGAGTATTGAAAATAAGAAGCTTGACCAAAAAGCCTTAAATAAACAACAACAATTGTCTCAAGAGGTGTCTAAACTACAAAACTTGCTGCAAAATGAGAAGGCTGCCAAAGCAGAGCAAGAAAAAATATTTCAAGCCAGATTGGATAAATTTAAAAATTATCTTTAAATTGACCAATTTAGAGCAGAAGCTCTGGAAACAAATAAAATTATTTTCTCAGCAGTTGGATGACCTGTGTTCAAAAATTTCACAAGCAGAGCCTTTATGTGAAATAACATCTTCCCTTATTGATGAATCAGTCAGTACCAGAAATGAATTTGACAATGTAGATGATAAGATATTAGATTTGATTTCATGGCAAGACTCAGAACAAGAAAATAAAGCAAATCTTCCCAGGATCAAAGAAAGGCATAAATAAATTTTGTTTGTTGAATGGGATACACAGTTGATTAAATAAGAACGTGCTATATCAAGGGCCAAAGCCATAATGAACAATCTGACACAATTATTAAATGACAGCTTATATGCTACTAATTTAATTTCAGATTGTACCCCAGGTAAATTTCCAAGGATGAAGGAAACTGATACTAGATAGAAGCAAGAAATAATCAACAGGAATAAAAGGATCAGCAAAATACAGGAATTTACATGGGATGTCCTATGGACATATTTTATCAAACCACAAAGTCAACAAATGAAAATCAAATGCCTTTCTAATGCCATAAATCACATCATTCCGGAGCTATCCAATGCCACATACACTAGTCAGTTGCATTCAAGGCTGAGTCATCCAACCAAAGTCAAATATATGCTCAAAATCTGCCACCTCAGTACATTGAATATAGAATAAATTCAGTGAATTTGTTTTATATTTATATTGCAAGTCTTTTCTCGGATCTTCTATGATACTTTCTAGCATAAGTTATAGATTATTTGTTTTGTTAATTTCCTATTTAAACCCCTTTCATGCATTTAGAAAGGGGTCCTGAATTTGTAATATTTTGGCTTTTGATAATACATTTATGTACTCCGTTGGCTATATTATTTTTTATAAAGGATCACATTCTGTGATTTCATAGTGAATTATTTTTAAGATTTGCATTTCTGTACCTTGAAAACTTTTCTATGTTAAAGTGCGGGATGTGGATATCAAATTACATCAAGAAAATATCTTAATGAATCTAGTGTGTCTATCGATTTACTGTTATTTTATTTATGTAATGAAGTATTATCTTTGAAATTTTCTATCATTTATATATGCCTTCTTCTCAAATATTTCTATATCATATCATTTCTGAAGATATATAAATATTCATTTATCATAGTTTGTGCAAATGATATATAGAACTATGAATGCGATGTGTTATTGTAACTCTGTTTAATTTATTAAACAGAGTTATCATTATATGATACTACATCTTTATATTTGAACAATAATACATTTTCATGGTTATTTGTTTAATTAAAACAATCTTTAAGTTGTATTCATATTTAATACCCGAGTTAGTTTTAGAATTATTTGTAAGTTATAGATTAAATTAGATAGATTAGCTCAGTTAGTTAGTTCCATTTATCTACTTACACAAACACTCCATCACCAATCCATTTACTATTAGGAAAATGGTCCTATAAATTCAGTCGGAGCCACCACACCAAACGGAAAAGGAGTTGTCCTAAGGTTCGGACCGGGTGGTTTTCCCCCAATGTTTGAAGCAAAGATTTTTGAGGCTTCAACACCTAGAGAGGGAGCAATCTTTTGACACCCTGCTTTAGATATGGAATTATTAGGTATTCCCATGGATCGTGCTATTTTTATTCTTGTCCCGGGGAGGGAAGAGTTCTTTAATGCCCTGCTCCGGGCGGAAACCTTAGCTTTTTGTTCTGTTTTTTTTTTCTTTCTTTCTTTTGTGAACTCTTTTATCTTAGGGAGGGAATGGTATTTTGACACCCTACTCCAATATTGGAGTATGGTAGGTTCATACACAAACCTTTGATCATACCAATTTTTGCATGAAAAAATAACCAAATAAGAGGGGTGGAGTGAGAGCCCCGAAAAGGGGAAGACCAGATCTGGGAAGAAAAAATTATATTAAACAGATTATAGAAAAGGTAGATTCAAAAGCATCTTCTCATGCAGCTGCAAGGTCAGGGTCTAAGAGAGTGAAGTCTGAGGAACAGTCAGTGGATCAACCAGTGTCGGTCATGGTATCCCTTCGTGACTTGGTACAAGAGGGTCCTCTAGCAGTGGAAGAAATAATCAGCAGTAGACAGGAACGAGAGGACCTTGCACTGGTAATAGGAGATGAAGAAATTGTAAGCAGAACATTTACAGAGTCAGACTGCTCTAGTAAGGGAAAGGAAGTTGTAGTCGAGGGATTGAATCATCAGGACACATGAAAAATAAATGAGGGGATATTTGTATTGCCAAGAGATCGGGGAAGTGCCATTAAAGCAACTCATGTCCTAGTAGTGAGGAGCCCCCGATAATCCTCCATAGAGCCTGTTGAAATCCCTAGTCATTATTGGAATATATTTATGGCTCCCACAACTTCCACTATGGAATTTCCCATTGGGAATTTGGGAGCTGGTGCACCTACAAAGCCTATCCCAATGAAAGCCTTACCGGATTTCCATGCGCTTGTTTGAAAGGATCTCGACACATTTCTATTTGTGTTCAACATAGTGTGCCGGGGGTATGATTATACGAAAGATGCCAAAAAGTTAAAGGTTTTTCCTTATACACTAAAAGGGACGGCTCTGTGATGGTTTATGGCCCCTGGATGAAAATCCATTTCCACATGGGATGACATGCAAACAAATTTTCTAGAAAAGTATTAAGATTACTGCAAATCCCAAAATGTCAAGGAGGAGCTTTTCAATTTCACACAAAAGGAAGATGAAAGTTTGGAAAATTTTGTGGAGAGGTTTAAGTACCTCTTACAGAGGTTAGGGCATTCTGATCTGGATAAGGAAATTTTTAAGGTTATCCTCCTTCGATCCTTTCGAGAGGATTCAATGGAACTGTTGAATACTATGGGAAAGGGAGACATCTCCAAGGAAACCTTTGAAGGTATTTGCGATTTGTGCATCCAGTGCTCTAAGGGGCTTGCAAGAAACAAATCAGGGATCCGTTCAGTAAAAGGGTCTGGTGGGGGTGTTACGAAAGCAGAAATTGGGAACCTGCTAGATAACTTAAGGACAAATATCCTCAGTACCCTGTCAATGCAAATGGACACTTTGCAAGTAAAGCAGAAGCAACTGGAACTGAATAGGACTATGGAAATCTTTTGTCTGAAGTGCAAGAAGAATCATTTGGAAAGGGAATGCCCATTAAATTCCATAGAAAAATGTGACATCTGTGAGCTAAATCATGTAGCAAGCTCATGCCCTTCCTTGCTGGGCCTAAAAGCAGTGTTTCAAGGAACACTGCTTGACACAGAGAAATTGTATCTTATGGGTGCCAGGAAGCCATGGTAACTTCAACAGCTAATGGGAAATCAAGGTATGTACCTAGATCCATCTCAAAATTTCAATATTTACAACATGAATCCTCAAACCATGCCTTGTCCCCCTATGTGGCCATAATACCATTACCATCCCTCAAGCCAGTGTGAGCTCACCATGGGCTCCAACTTGGTGAGGACCCTCTTTAGGGTAGTTTCCTCAATAGATGCCACAGCAACAACTCTAATTGCCCTCCAATGTGCCTCCTGGTAATCAGCCTGTCCATACTCAGTTTCCAATGCAGCCTAATCCTAATCCCAATAATAAAGGAGCCCATCCAGCTGATGTTATTAACCTGCCTTCGTATAGTATCTCTACTTCAGAACTATATGAAATGAATTTGTAATCAAGTCGAACATTCAATGTCCAACCCCCTCTGGTTATAATTGAACAACTTAATAATGAAGAAATAGAGGCACAACCGACCAATAGAGAGCCAAAACAAACTGTTAAAAACCAGACGCCTCCTATAAAACAACATTAATCTGAACCACCTTACCCAAAGAGAATGATTATGAGTAAACCAAGCCCACAAGCTAAATTTGATCTATTAGGAGAATTGTAGAATTTATTTGTTAAAATTCCCTTGTTACAAGCTATGAAGGATGTGCCAATTTATGCAAAGACTCTTAGGGAATATTGTTCAAAGAAACCTGCGAAGAAAACTAAGGACCCCCTCACTATACATGTTATGGGAAAATTATTGGACTTCATGATGGGAAAATCAATACCAGTGAAATATGGAGATCCGGGGAACCCGGTTTTGACAGTACAAATTAATGGGGTAGAGATTCCAAATGTGCTGGTAGATCTAGATGCTTCCATTAACGTCATCACCACTAAAACCATGCAAACATTAGGTCTTCAAAATTTGAAGCTTACACCTACAGTGTTGGAACGGGCATATCGATCTATAGTCAAACCTATAGGGAAGTTGGAGGACATGACAATTTCAGTAGATGCATGGCATTACCCTATAGATTTCCTGGTATTGCATACACAATATTCAGTGGGTGGTCACCCCTTGATTCTGGGTAGGCCATGGATGGCTACTGCAAATGCTTATATTGGTTGTTGTTCTGGAAATATGGTTATCTCTAATGGGCATAACACTAAGAACTTGGTACTATACCCACTTGTAGAACCAGATGTGCCTAAAAAGTTAGCAGGCGGCAAGAAGGTTGCATCTATGATAGAGGTCGAAGAAGAAGAAGTGATACTAGCCCTTACTATTGGGTAGGCCCTTCAGTTGAAGATGGAATTAGAAGATGACATGATTAATTCCTTCATGAACGATCCTTGTTCCATTTTAGAGTCAAATCAGTAGGTCTTAGAATCTATCCTAAGCTATGAAACTGAGGAATTTATGGAAACAATGGATGAATTGGAGGAAGATGTTGATGCACCTCATGAAAGTGTTCAAGTAGAGATAGAACCCGGGAAAACTTTGAATATTAATCCGGGTCTGTCAGAATCCCAGAAGAAGCAGATGGTAGATGTTCTTCAGAAGCATAAGGAAGCCTTCTCTTGGGATTATTAAAACATGAAGCGAATCCTTGCCAACTTATGTACCCATCACATATATATCAAGGAAGATTGTAGTCCTATAAGACAACCTCGGAGAAGGATGAATCCTGCATTGAAAAACATTGTTAAGGAACAGCTTCACAAATTATTGGATGTGGGTTTTATCTACCCTATCTCAAACAGCCAATGGGTCTCGCCATTAGTAATGGTCCCTAAAAATAATGGTAAATGGCAGATCTTCGTGGATTATGGAGAGATAAATAAGGCAACACAGAAGGACCATTTTCCGCTGCCATTTATCGATCAATTGTAGACACGTTGGATGGCAAGAAATTTTTCTCGTTTCTGGATGGGTTTAGTGGATATAATCAAATCCAGATTGCTCCTGAGGACCAAGACAAGACCACATTCACATGCCCCTAGGGAATGTTCGCATATCGGGTCCTTCCTTTTGGCCTATGTAATGCCCCTGCAACATTCCAAAGGGAAATTCTGGAAATTTTCTCTGATCTGATAGATGATGGTGTTGAAATTTATATGGATGACTTCACTCCATATGGGGACGCATTCTTGGAGGGGCTAAAAAATTTAGAAAAATTTCTTGAAAGATGTATACAAGCGCGTGTCTCCCTGAGTACAGTAAAATGCCACATGATGATGAAAAAGGAATTGTTCTGGGAAATTTTCTTTTGGATCAGGGAATCAGGATGGAACAAGCAAAAATAAAGGTAATTCTGCACTTTCCAACACCTAAAACACCCACACACATACGTATTTTCATTGGTTGTACTGGTTATTATAGGCGTTTCATAGAAAATTTTGCATAAGTAGCACACCCACTATTTCAATTACTGACAAAAGATTCAGAATTTGTGTGGTCAAATGACTGTGATATATCCTTCACAAGAATTAAAGAATTAGACTGCAATGCCCCAATTCTTAGAGGACTAGACTAGGCATTACCTTTCCATATTCATTCAGATGCTTCCCAAATAGCAATTGGTGCAGTACTGGGACAACAAGAGGATAAAGTACCTTACACAGTCTACTATGTTAGTAAGAATTTGGCCCCTACTCAATTAAACTACACAGTGACTGAGAAAGAGTTCCTTGTTGTTATTTATACCATTAACAAGTTCTGGCATTATATTACCGGAAATTCTACTTTTGCGCACACTGATCATGCAACCATCAGGTATTTAATTAAAAAACCTATTACCCTTGGTCGTGTTACAAGATGGTTGTTGCTACTACAGGAATTTGATATTACTATAGTAGATAAACCAAAGAAAGAAAATGTGGTGGCAGATTTCTTATCTAGGATAGAACATGATGGTAAGAATACACCAGTTGAAGGTAATCTCCCAGATGAGCATCTTTTTACAGTTTCTACTAACACTTCGTGTTATGCATATATTGCTAATTATCTTGCTACAAGTTAAGTGCCTCGTCACTTGTCCTATAAGGATAAAAGGAAGATCATTCACCGAAGTACTCGTTATTCATGTATGGTAGGATATCTTTTCCATACAAGGATTGACCAGCAGATTCAACATTGTGTGGCAAGGGATGATATTTATGAGATCTTAAAGGCTACACATGATGGACCCTGTGGAGGACATTTTGCAGACAAACGGATAGGTCATAAAGTGTTGTAGATGGGATATTATTGGCCCTCCATCTTTCATGACGCTCGGGATTATATTCGAAGGTGTGATAGCTGTCAGCGGATGGGACAACCTGGGAGAGCAAATGAAATTCCTCTTCAACCCTAGATAGTCCTTGAACCATTTGAGAAATGGGCCATCGATTTTGTTGGACCATTTAACCCACCTTCTCATCAGAAAGCCTACATCCTAGTTTGTACTGATTATGTAACTAAATGGGTGGAATCTAGAGCAGTCATGAGAGCAACAGAGCCAGTAGTGGCAGACTTCATTTTTGAAGAAATATTTTCCCGTTATGGGACTCCAAGAGAAATTGCATCAGATGGAGGATCATAGTTCACATCCCATATGATAGAGAAAATGATGCATAAATACGGGATCAAACATAGAGTAACAAACCTCGATCATCCACAGGCGAATGGCCAAGTAGAGAGTACAAACAAGGTATTGGAAAATATCTTGACAAAGACAGTAGCAAGTCATTGCTAGGATTGGGCACAAAAACTTCCAGACGCTTTATGGGCCTATAGAACAACATGGCAGAACACAACGAGGTTTTCTCCATTTGAATTAGTTTATGGGAAATCCCCCTTGTTTTCGGTATAATTTGAAATTAGCACACTCAAAACAGCTTTGGAAGTAGGTTTAGATCTATCAAAAGCATAGAAACACTGACTAGAGCAACTGAATGAGTTAGATGAGATTCGATCAATAGCTGTCGAGAGAACTATTGCTGTTCAACCGCAGAGAATGAAATGGCATGATAAATTCATCAAAACTAAGGTGTTTCATGAGGGAGATTGGGCGTTACTGTATGACTCCCGATTTAAGGATTTCAAAGGCAAGCTTCGCACTCGCTGGATGGGACCATATCAAGTGGATGCAGTGTTTGACAATGGAACGGTTATATTAATTACAATTGATGAGAACCAGACCATGTTTGTGGTGAATGGACACCGTCTAAAATTATACCATCATCTAGCCTCTAAAGATGCATTTGTTAAAACCCTTTTAGATTCAAATGATCTAATGGTTATTGCAATAGAGGACACTCTCACTCTTTCTTAAAACAAAAAAAATTACTTACTTGTTTCTATTTTGCAGGAATAATAAAGAAATATGGCCAGGAGGGAAGTAACATTCGGTGTGCTACTCCATTAGTGATGCTATAGAGATATTTTATTTCACTGATGCTGTTACTCCGTAGCTGCTGATACTCTGAAGTTGCTATTACTCGGTAACCGTTGTTACTCTGCAACTGCTGTTACTTCATAAATGTTGTTACTCCAAAGTGCTGCTACATCGCCAACGTTGTTACTCCAAAGTTGCTGCTACACCACCGATTCTATTACTTTGAAGTTACTGTTACGCCGCCTATGCTATTACTCTAAAGTTTCTCCTACACCTCCGATGATGTTATTTTGAGGTTTCTATTACTCCGCAACTATTGATTACTCTACAACTATTGTTACTCCGCAACTGCCGCTACTCCATGGCTATCGTTACTCTGTAGCTACTCTTACTCCGTAGCTACTGTTAATCACTATTGCTGTTACTCATTTTCCATGTTATTCATTGACGTCGTTACCTGCTATGCTGATACTACGACAGATGTTTCTATTGCTACTCCACTTTAAGGTAAGTCCGCAGGTACATCTCTGTTGATTTTACGGATTTAATTAAATATTCCAAAAGGACAGCCAAACATGCCGAGGATGCCCGTCATTTAAGCTGGTGGGAGGGAACCGTCATAATGAATGACGACGTACTTCATAAAGGTATTTATGACACACGATTCCCACCTAACCAAATTTAATGATTTTAAGTACTTCGTAATCATACCGTATGAGTTGGAATGCGTACTTGTACACATAAAAGTCATATTAGTCACCTCCCAACATGCTGCATTAAATCCTGCGAATATATAATAGTACTACCATAATATGTCATTACTCCCAAGCATACTAGTATTGTTTATACATTATATCTGAAAGTGGCCATGACGTTATTTCAGTTGTTAACAGTTTGGAGCCCTGTCACTCCCCCATGCCAGCTAACTGTTGCCGTAGTGCTGACTCCGTCTCTGCAGCAATGGGTGGTCGATCTATGCGTCATGAACCTGATGATTCAACGAGAATCCAGAGTAATCAGGAGGTATGGCAAGTATTTGAGAATGCAGGTTGGGACATTTATTTTGACAGGCTGAACGGATGGGATGAAGAAATCACGATGGAATTCACATTGAAATTGGAAGAAGGAGTTTCTTGGGTTCGTGGAGTCGAAATTCTAGTGATAGGAGAAACCATTGTGGAAGTCAGTGGATTGCTGGAAGGTGAAGAACGCTGGTTTTCAAGGAGAACACCCCTCCCATAATTTCCCGAAGCTTTTCTGCAAGCTGGAGAAAGTATTGTGCAGAAAGGTCAGGGATATGACAAAATTTCATTACCTCATCCATGGGGAGGAGTTGCAGAAGATTTTATCAAGTATATGACATATGAAGGAAGATATTCTACTATCTTCAAATATCACCTTTGCATATTGGCTCACCTGCGATTTCCACGAGCAGAGGGTTTTTCAATGAATGCGCCCTATTTTCTATTAAGGAGCCTTCATTTGATGGCAAATTCAGCTCGGGGGGCATGACACGTGTTGGTGGTCCTCTCTCACCATGGGCTGGTCTAGTTGCTAGTAATGAACGCCATTAAGAAGCTCCCAATTCCGTGGGAACTGTTTCGGAATTCAACAGAGGAGGAAATAGAAGACGTTGTGGCTGCTAGGGTAGAAGAACCTGAAGCCATGTAGGAGGATGAAGAGGAGGATGAAGCCATGCAAGAAGCTGTGGAGGATCATGATTACATTGATGAGGAGGAGCCGGAAGAGATGGAAATGGAGACTGAAGAGTGTGAAGAAGAGATGGTTTCCCAGGAGCAAGCAAAACTCATGGAATCAATTGAAGCTGCAGAGATACCCACTGACACTACGGCCAATGTTGTCCCACAAGAACTAGCCCCGTTCACAGAGTCAGCTGAGAAAATAGATAGCGTGGTGGGCATGGAGGTAAACCCACAACAAATGGAAGAGGGCGAATTGGTTGACATTGCGACCAAGGCCACTATACAGGGATCTCCTGTCAGCATGGAACCAATGGAGGAGGGAAATTTGATTGAATAAGAATTTGTGACCACTCTGACCAGAGAAACCATGGAGGGAATGACAGGAGAACTAAGGTGTGAGGCTGGCGCTGCCCCATAAGAACCAGCGTCAACCTTGGGGCTGAATGTAGAGGATTTGTTCGAATTCCCCATCTTTCTTCCTAAGGGAGCAAGGGTTTCTCATTCCCCACAACAATGAGAGGCAGACGATTTTTCCATTCTTATGGCTTTGAATTTAATACAAAGACCACAACCAGAAGAGACCCCAACAGGCATATCAGCAGGGGAGCATCTTACCGGGTCATCACTGGTTGCAGAGAATGTACGTGATGAGAGAATGACATTGGTGAAGAGGAGGGACCAAGCGGAGCGGTCCCGATGAAGGAACCGATGGAGCACTTAGGCATGAAAAGGGTGAAGAAAAAAATAACAGAAGAAGAAAAAACAGAGGATGTTGGACTGACCATTGCCCCGACAGAGGCATTCCCGAGGGATTTACCTCCAGCTACCGAGGTAGAAGAAACAGAGGTCAAGCAAGAAGAGGCAGAGCTGTGTGGACAGTAAAGACTTCCCATCAAACAGAGATACCAATAGCAGTTTAAGGAATTATTGCGGCTCAAGATAGAGGGAAGGGATTTGAGAAGGAAAGTGCACAGGATGTAGAAACAAATAAACAAGTACAAGTGGCAAGCTAGGAAATCCAGAGTATTCAGGATTGAAGCAGAAACTGAAACAGACCCGATTGAACAACTGTTCGAAGCCAGAGAGTATGCCTTAATGGCCAAATTACAGACGTGGAAGTCTATTACGGCCCAGTATAAGAATAAGATGAAAAGGACTAAGGAGAAAGCCTCCACAACCGTCTTCGGATATGTGGAGCGCATAGATTTTATGAGATTAAGGCATGCAAAGTAGTAGCTCAAGATGGAGCAGCTGGAAAAACAAGTGGCCGAACTGAATGATGATAAGGAACATATGTTAAATCTAGTGCAAGAGGTGATGGCATGTCGTTCCCCATGCTTCTTGTTATTCTTTATTCTTGCATGAATTTTTTCTTTTACTTTGCATGGAAAGCATAAAAAACAAGGTCAGTTATGAAATAGAAGATGGTGTACAATTCCTCCAATTCATGAGAAATCATGATGTGCCAACTCAACATATGATGTGTGAGTTTTACCTGCATGGGTGTCTGTTACATCTGGACAGAGACTTTAACCCAGTCCCGTATGTAGGGGACATGCATTTAAGGACCCTCACCTCTTATGCTTTCAATAAAATCCATTTGCAGAAGGCTTATAACACTTTTGAGTCTAACCAAGTCACAAAGCCATTTATAGTAAGAGGAGAACATGAGAGGTCAGATACAATGTACAATAAACACTATTCCTTTTTGAAATTTGAGGAGAACAGAGACAGAATGCTGAGGACACAAAGGTGGTGCCTCGACCTTTGTATTAATCAATTAATTGTTTTTCAAAAGGATGCCCTTGATTGTTGTCAGAGAAGGTGGATGATGTCATCGATAGCTCTCCGGAACAGAGAGCCTTTTGGGGCACCCAACTTTGCACGAGTACTCGCCAGAGTACCTAGATATGTGGCATGTGTTCAAACATGTGGGATCTGGTGGATGGGGCTTCAGTTTCAGTATCCTGTTATTTGGTTTCCTCCAGAAGTTTACACCCTAGCGTACAATGTTCCAGCAGATTGGTGGAAGGAAGTTCTCCTTTCAGATGGATTTAAAGTTTTGGGGACAGAGATGGCTTTAGAGTATGATCTTGCTAGGCTTTACAGAACCTAGACCTACGGAGGCGCGGATTGCATGAGGACATTCAGAAGGCTAGTTGGGGGGAGATGTTGGGCACCAAATCTAGCTACCTTTCTGACCATTTTTATCATCATTTTTTACCCTTTTGTGTTTAGTTACCTACATTTTCTATGTTGAACATATGAGGTAAATACCCCTAACCTGTCCATTTGGAATATTTTAATTAATGAAGTAAAGTCACAGAGTCTTACCTATTTGCGGCACTAAGATATGTGCTTGACTGCAGTTTGAAGAACAAGAACCCTCGCTCAAGCGGTTTTCAACAGATTTGGTAACGATCAGCTATAGGGAGATCACGTAGCTGGAGTCATGATTCTCTAGGCCTATTCTTGGTCCCTTGTTCTATCTTGAACATCTGATGTTTGTGTTGTTCCAACTGATGTGTATTTCTGAATGCACGTTCCAGGGAGATCTGTTATACTCTCACGCTGTGTATAAAATGAATATTGTTCTTGTATATGGGGGTTCCCGAGAGGATATTGTAATCACATCTTGTAGATTAATAAAGTACTTCTGTTTTTGTTGTTCTAAGCGTCTTCTTGACTAATGCAACCCTGATCAGAGAGTTGGGCCCGCTCTTCTAATTAGGTGTTGCATCTTCGTGTGTATGGATTGTTTCTTTGTTATGGTTGCTATTACTGTTCTTTAATGTTAAGATTGTTTTTGAAGTTCAGTATTTGGTTTCGTTTCACAGCAATGTTTTGAATCTTAATTATAAACCCTTGGTTAAGACGGATTATGTGTTTGTTCTTGCATATACCTTGCATGTTGCCTTGAAAGGATACTCTCCCAGATTGATAAAATTAATGTCGGATTAGGGTGGATAAATCATTCTTACCTGGACACCAACAATTATATTAAAAAAATAAAATGCGGAGGTATTTTATTAACCTAGTGACAGTATCGTGAGCACAAAGGCTCATCCGAAAATAGTTAGCATAGAGTTCTGTGTTAACAGGAAACACACTAGCATAGCAAGCAAAGAGACTCGTGATTTCTTGAACCTTTGTGAGAAAAACACTACACAATGGATTCCCCATAGTTGCAGAGCTCGAAGACTGAAGTGGTGGAGGTGTAAGAGTGGAGTGGTTAGGGTTCAGATGGGCGTAGGTTGATACCCTAGGAAACCCAAGATCAATCTCCACCATTGATGTAGTATACAAATCTACGAAGGAAATGAAGCCACATGCCAACGCATGGTGAACACTTAAGAAATGGAAGTTTCGGTCTGACAAGTCCTTAAGTCTCATAAATAATTTCATATCTCTATGGGATGTTCATATTCAATCGAAATTAATATATATACTATCAATATAGCTAGGTCCGAGTGTGTAACATCAATCCTCATTGAAGTGGAGTAATAAAATTTATAAACTTATTATAATTGTGATCACAAAATTACATTTCATAAGGAAACAAGGATTAGCTAATGAGATGACAATAACACCTTATACATAGTTTATTATTATAATTATGAGTAGAATTATAATTTTTTCGTTATTGATCATGACATTATATTTATTGAATTCTAGCCAATAAAATTAAAGTGAGTTTCTTAATTTTTACAAGTATTTTTTAAGATAAATATTCTTAAGTAATTAGAATGGGAGGTTAAGGTAAAAAAACAAATTATGATGGGTAACTCATATGAATGAACATTACAATTGACATTTAGTATTTACCATTTTATAAATTCAAAAAACTTTGTTATATTTCAATGTCAAAATGTTAATTTCAGAATTTATTAGTTTTAACCCAAAAAAAAAAACAATTAGTAATATTAAAGTATTTAACAAAACCTAAGAGCAACCAGACCTTGAGAAATTTTAAAAGACTTCCTCTTTAGTTTGTTTTTGGAAGGTAGAGCTTCATCCTTTACCTAAATAGCTTTTAGGAAATATAAGTAGTATACATTATTAATGTTTTTTTACAAACTAAATTTTTTTTTTAATATTTAATTAGAAATAATATAATCATATTTGTGGTTAACTTAACATAAAGAAATCAACTCTCAATAATTTAAAATGAGTTATTATTTAATTTCAAAAAAATCATATAATCTTCAAATTTTAAACATATATAATTAACCAAATAATAATAAAAACTTGATAAAATAACATCTTTGCACTGAACATAAGCAATACATCTTGGCTAATAATACAAAAGCATTAGAGTTTGCTTGGCCGAAAGAAAACTCAGTTGATTACAAACCAACAAAATACGTATAAATCACGGCTAATCACTCTCTTTAACAGGGTGCGAGAGTCATATAAACTTCATTTTTTAAACACGTGTTAGCCAAATAATAAGAAAAATATGATGAAATAAAAACTCTGCATTGAACATAAACAATACATCTTGGGCTAATAATATGCAGGCATTAGATTTTATTTGGTAAAAGAAACTCAGTCCAGTACAGGCCAGCATGCACTAAAAATGGGTGGTGTAAATCACTGTGTATATATATCACTGGTAATCACTTGCGTCAATAACCAGCGAATAGTAATAAAGTCCGTGTAGGTAATCACCCCAAAACAACAAACATAATACTTGCTAGGAGCAAACATAGTAAATAAGTTTCATTTTGACTTTGAAACTGTTCATTTATATGAAAAAGATATAAATACGTATATTTGTGTATCTCTTAAAGAAATATTTTACAATTATAGAAACAATAGTCTAATTATCAATATTAATATTAATTTTAATTAATATTAACTTGCAAAATAAAATAAAATAAAGTGTAGCCAAAGAAAAGTATTTTTGAAAATTTGATCTATTTTAATCTTTAAAATAGTGTAACTAATCAAATAGAATTGAAATTAGAATGATAACTTGGTAACTCTGTGGTAATTCAAGCTCGAACCTCCTAATTTAACAAAAATTAAAAATGAAAAAGTGGAGCAAAGATTGCATAATAAATGACTGTAGTATAACTCGACTAAACTGAAGTAAAATTGCGCTGTCTACGACACCTAGCAGATGAGAATTAAATGTAATGACACCTAACAAATACTAAGATTAGTATCTCGACATCCCCTCCTAATCTCAATGGTTACAAGTGGAGGCACTAACAATGCCTAATTTCTCTCTTTGAAATTAAAATAAATTCTTTCATAATGGCTTTGTAAAAATATCTGCAAGCTCATCTTTGGAACCACAAAAATAAAGTACTATGTCGCCATGATTGACAAGTTCATGAATGAAATGAAAACGTGTGTCAATGTGCTTTTTCCTTTTGTAAAAAACATGATTTCTTGATTAATAAGTTGTTGAATTGTTATCATAGTAAATTGGAGTTGGCTCCTTCGGAATATTTGAAATATCTTTCAATAATATTCTCAACCACACTGCTTGGAAAGCTGTTGAATTTTCTACTACATATTCTGCCTCTGCAGAAGATATTGAAACGATTGAATGTTTCTTGGATGCCCATGAAATCATATTGGTTCCAAGATTGAAAACATACCCTGATGTACTTTTGCGATCATCTAAACTCCCTGCATAATTGTTGTATAACTTGAATGTGAACAATTTTCTGAATGTGTGTAAAACAAACCATAGTCTATGGTCCTTGTAATATATCTTAAGATACTTTTTGCAACCTTCCAATGAGTAATATTTGGTGACTACATAAACCTGGAGACAAAACTTGCTGAAAACATAATATCAGGTCTAGTTGTAATGAGATACAACAAACTACCAACTAGGCATTTATACAATGTAGGATCAATGGGTGGTGCTACATCTTCTTTGTTGAGTTTGGAACCTTGAGAAATTGGTATATCAACTGATTTGAAATTGGTCATTATGAACTTTTGGATGATGTCAGTGGCATATTTTTGTTGTCCAATAAAAATTCCATTAGCATATTACTGAATTTCAATGCCTAAGAAATATTTCATGACTCCTAGATCTATCATATCAAACTCAGTTTACATTGCTTTTTAAAAATATTCTAACATAATATTTCATGTATAAAGAATATCATCTACATAAAGGCATATAATAATGATTTTTCCTTCATGATATTTGTTATACAAAGTGGGTTCATGGTTGCTTCTAGAAAAACCACTTTCTGTGAGATAGGTGTCGACGTGACTGTACCAATCTCTTGGAGTTTGTTTCAAGCCATACAAAGCTTTCTTCAGTTTATATATGTTATGCTCATGTACTAGCAGTTCAAAACTAGGAGGCTGCTCTACATAAAACTTTTTCCTGCAATATACCATTTAGGAATGCATATATTACATCAAGATAATAGACTTTCCATTTTTGTTGAGTTGTTGTGGAAACTATGGTTCTGACAATGTCTGGCCTTACTACTGGGGAAAATGTTTCACTATAGTCAACACCAAAATTTTGTGAGAATCTTTTGGCAACCAACCTTTCCTTATGTTTCTCAATTTTCCCTTTTTCATTTAGCTTGGTCTTATATACCCATTTTGCACCAATTCTGGTTTTGTCTCTTGGGAGATCAATTAATTCCCAAGTCTGGTTTTTCTCTATGGTAAAAATTTCTTGGTTCATTGCATCAACCTAATGCTTTTATTTAACACCTTCTTCAAAATTGGTCAGTTGATTTGAAATAAATGCAAACATATTCTCTTGGTCAAATCCATGCTCCTCTTCATATATCTCTGTGATGGCTCTTGTTTTTTGTCCCTTTTGAAGATGTTTGATCACTAGTTGAATCACTACTTGATGATGTACGATTTTTAGAATGGTCTGGGTGTTCTTGAACCTGTAATCTTGGTGACCGTGGTGCATAAAAAGACTCATTTGATCAAACCAAGATTTATTTTCAAAAAATTTGACATATTTTCTTAAAATAAACTTTTTGGTAATAGGAATGTAAAGTTTGTAGGCTTTTGACTACTCAATATAGGCTACAAATATGCATTTTCCACTACTATCATGAAGCCTCTTTCTTATTTTCTTAGGAAAATGTGAAAAAGATACTGATCCAAGAATTTTAAAGTGTGATACATTTACCTTCTTACGATCCCATGCTTCTTGAGGTATTGTATCATAAAGACTAGTTGTTGGTGATCTGTTGAGAACATACACTGTTGTCAATACTGCTTCGGCCCAATAGTTATTTGAAAACTTCTTCTCACGTAGCATGCATCTCGCCATGATCATGATTGACTGATTTTTTCTTTCTGCTACTCTATTCTGTCGTGGAGTGTATCATGCAGTGTTTTGCATTATGATTCCTTGTTGTTGACATAATGTTTTGAATTTATTGCAGTTTTACTCTCCTCCTATGTCTGATTTGAGTACTTTCAAGATTTTTCCACTCTATTTTTTCTTCTACCTTCAACTCTTTAAATCTAGAGAAGGTAACTGATTTTTTTTTTAAGTACACAGATTTCTTCTAGCTAAAGTCATCAATAAATTTCAGAAAGTAGAAACTACCACCAATGGACTATGTCTGCATTGGGCCTCATATATATGTATGGAAAAGTGTTAAAGGCTCTTTCGCCCTCAAGGATGATGTGGGAAATCTATCTCTTTTATGCTTGGATAAGACACCAATTTCACAATTACAGTCTTTTTCACTCATAGTAGGGTGACCAATGACTACAAAATTATTTTGAAGTAGACTTAGACTCTTTACTGGGATGTGGCCGTACCTGTAATGTCATAGATGAGTCACATCTATTCTTGATATATTGTGGAATAAATATTGTTTGGTATTTTGGCTTCTAAGATTCAATGGAAACATCATATTCTTGGTCTTTTCAACTTTTGGTAGATAAATCTTTTATGGGGATCTTTGTCATATATATGGCATGTGTTCTTTTGAAATTATACATCATACCGATGTTCCATTAGTTGTTCTACACTAATGAGATTATGTTGCAGCTGAGGAACATAGTAAATATCAGGGATGTATTTTTTCTGATTATGTTAGTAAAAATAAGGACAATACCTTTTCCTTCAATTTTAGTACTTGTACAATCTCTAAGTGTAGTATCTGATGTTGTGGAAGCATCACGAGAAGAAATAAGAATATTGTTACCTGTCATCTGCTTGCTTCATCCATTGTCCAACAACAAAAATTCTTCATTATGTCTGTCTTCAGAAATAATGCATGAAAGAAACATGGTCTCAGAGGATTCTCCTTCATTGTTGGAGAGATCGATAATGCCTCTTCGCTAATCTGATTGTTTATTTCTGAAGTCTTGTTCGTAATGGCCAAACTTCTTGCAGTAATAACATTGGACACTCACTCTGTTCGATGATCTACTTCTCTGGGTTTGGTTTTGTGGAGGTCTCCACTTCTCCCTTGCATGATGATGATCTAATCTTCCACTATTTCAGTGTCAAACTCGCTTGCTGCCACCCATATATCCTTTGCCTCTGCCTTTGCCAAATGAGAGTTGTGTTTCGAAGGCTTGTTATGTGGAGTATTTTGTCACATTGGGTCTTGTTCCGTGTGCCAGAAGTGATCCAGTCAAATTTTTTATAGAGAATGTTGTAAAAAATTTGGATTCCAAAATGATTGTTATAATCATGTCATATTTCTTGGGTTGACTTCGAAGGACTTTTTCAACAATTTTAAGATCCGTAATGGTTTCGGCAATGAGTTTGATATGATTGACTATTCCCATGACTCTAGTCATGAACTGATCCACATTTTCGATATTAGTCATATTTAGGGTTTCCAACTATGCTCGCAATGTTTACAATTTAATTGTCTTCACTATATCATTTCCTTGATACACAACTTTCAAAATATCCCAAGCTTCTTTTGTTGTTGATGCATCGGTTATCTTGTCAAAGATAGAGTCATCGACTGAGTTTTATAACCAACATTAGGCTTTTTTCTCCTACTTTGTGATTTCAAAGCATCATTCATATAATTATTGGTCATGGCCGCCCATGTTTCTTGGGTCGGCTCTACATATGCGATATGAAGTGTATCCCAACACTCTTGGCCTTGGACAAACGTCTTCATTCTTAAACTCCAAAACGCATAATTTTTGCGAAGAAGATTTGGAGTATATGGAAAAGCACTAGAAGAAGCCATTATTTCTTTAAATTTCACTCTTTGCAATGAGTTCAAACTGTCATGGCTCCATAACACCGCTTTCGAAATGGTCGCGCTAAAAAAAATTGCTACAAGTCTTTACCAGATCAGCGCGGGTATCTGGCTCAAAAGTGCACTAATCGGCCCCAGCATCGAGCTCAAAGTAACGTTGATCAGAGCTAGTATTAGCCAAAAACCAACATTTATGGCTGATCAACCCGCTCTTTCCTTCCAAAATAGAATTGATAAAAAAAACATCTCTCAACTATCGAGGGCTTCTCCTCTGTTAGTTCTTTTTTCTTCTTTTTCATTTGGATCTCTACACCTCAACAGTATTCCTTTGGATCTTGCGTTCACCCTAGGCCGATGTTGTTTCTCTGGAGTCTTACACAACATAGCTTCAACCTCTGTTGCTCTCAAGCATTCTTAAACAGGCTAAGATTGGATACCATGACAAGAATTTAAAGCGAGAAAGTGGAGCAGAGATTGCTCTTCTCAATATTCAAAAAGAGTTAAATAGATTACATTGTAAACATCAATAATAAATGATTGGAATAGAACTCGATTAAACTAAACTAAAATTGAACTGTCTATGACACCTAATGAACAACAAAATTAAATGTAATGACACCTAACAGACAGTAAGATTAGTATCTCAACATCTGATAGAATTTGGCTGTCATCACTATTCCGAGATGGGCTTCTGTCATAGTCACCACTCCACTGCTCCGAGATGGGCTTTTGTCATAGTCACCAATTCATTTCTTAAGAGTTGTCTTCCCAATAAATTGTGGTATTCTCTCTTGTAATCGACCGTACCTGCAGTTTTTCCTCTCAAAACGTCGCATATATGTTAAATGAATAATCATATGGTGTTTAATATGACGTTTAATCCTTCGATGGCTGGAAAGAAAAGAGAAAATTGAATGAGTGAAATTTCCCCTCATCTAGCACACCCTGCCTAACATCACTTTATATACACATATTGTAACAAAAATTGACATAGTAGAGTTTTACAACATTAATATTCACATGAAAATATCAATGGAAAGAAGATTCAAAACAATGGGTGAGATGCCAGTCTCTCCAAATTTAAAATCTTGCACAATACGATATAATTTAAAAACCTTTTTATATGGCCATAGTTTATGAAATAATATATTTTTTGTGTTTTTGTGTTGTGTGAATACCGAAGTTGGCCTCCTGTAAGAAGTCATATCATCATATTGACAGAAGAGTCTGTTTTCTTGGTGATTAAACATAGAGGAAAAGAAAACAAGAATGGAGCCATTATCCCATTATACCTCATTTATGAGATCTATGAAAGCAGCTCCCAATAGCTTCCCAAAGAAACTGAGCATGCTCCCTTGTTCCATCGGATCAGAGGAAATGAAAGAATTAGAAATATAGATACAAGAAGGTAGGTTATGTTGTACTATACAACACCCCCCATTTACTTTCAATAAATGGGGACCCTTTAAAATTAAATAGAAATTTATGAGCTTCATTTTATCTTAGCCTAAGTCTAAGACATTAGAAAATAAAGGATTTTCCTTTTTCGCTTTGATTTTAAAAGTGCTCGTCACAAATCACATAGCTTAGAAGCTGGATAAGTTAAAACATATATAAGGTGTTGCGAACTGCGATACATGCTGTAACATTTTTTGAGTAATATAGAATTACTGTTTCAAATGTTTTAAATCCCTCTTTAAAAATAAACCACATCATGCCTTTTAAAACAATCAACTTATGAAAATTCGATAAAGATTGTGATGGGTCGAACCCGACAAATCAATAAAGAAATAATTATAATGCTCCAAATGTCCTGTAAAGCATATCAGCATGATTCTTAGTGCACTTCGAATTCCACAGTGAATAACCAAATGTAAAGTTTATTATTGCACAAAAATTGTGGCCTGTGATTTGCGCAGATCACATTTCGCGAAATTCACCGGTGACAAAAAAACATAACTAATGGCAATAGTCTAGAGTTGCAATATTCGATATTGATAATTATTACTCAAGTGTGTGAAATGATTCATATCTAATCAAAAAATATAATATCTAACGTCTTAAATTGATAGATTAGACATATTACGTAAAGGCGTGTAAGAATTTTATAGGAAGAATTATGGGTGATTAACAACATTTAATGGGAGTAAGGTTCGAAATATTGATATCCACTTCAAACGTGTTTTGAATATTCAAGCACCGGATTTGGGATTATATTGTATTATACCTATCCTCTCTTCACTCATCTTAAATCTAAGTTTACTTTGTTCACTTAAATTTAGGAAACCATCTAACGGAGTGAGAGTAAATGGAATGATAAAGAAAGGCAAGGAAATTGCCCAAACATCAACTGTTGATGACTCATACATGTCTCCATTGTTCTTAGATATGACCTGCAACAAGGATTGCATTAGTTCCTCATGGGAATAAATGTACCAACTCTTCGAGCATGAAAAACCAAGGATAATAGTCAAAATAGCTACAGCAGACACGTCGGTTTCCTCAGACTCGTCCTATTTCGACGTTGCATGCTAATTTCTTCAGAAATTAGCAACGAGACTGAAGATTCTCCCCTACACAGATATGGTAAAGTGGGTAATTGGCCACATTAACATAGAAGATATGACATGAATTGAAAGTTGGAGAATATTGGTTCATTCATTGCAGAAGATTTGAGGACAATGTACCACCTACCCATGTAGCAGTAGAATTATGACAAAGCTTTCATCCAAAGCTTTACAAAGAAACATACAAACCTAATGAAAGTTATAAAGGGATGGAAGGATGACCAAGGCAAGCTAAAACTAGAGAAACTCGCTATGTACCCGATAGCACAGTTACCCTCCCCTTACTGCTATGCTGTTGGAATGTTATCATGATTGTTCGCAAAGGCATATACTACTAGGTTTTCTATAGACTGGTGCCCATTAATTGATGCAATCGTTAATTCTTCAATTATGAACTGGGAAAACATCTTGTCTAATAATATGGCCAGAAATAACATGGACTATAGAATTAAAAGAAGTGTTTCCTCTAATGCAATACCCCCTTTTACATGAGTGCTTATGTTATGGATGCAATTTTCCTGTTCAAGTTTTCCTACCATGGAATCGAAATTGAAAACCCAAGAGTCCACTCCAATTAATATTTACCACAAAGCCCTTTGTGAGTCATATTTTCATTTAAACTTTTATAAAATTTGCAATGGAGTCATGTTACCTATGCATCAGATTATGTGTAATGAGAAAGCCCCTAGGATTTCTAAAGAGGCTAGTACATATATTTTTCTTATTGCCAGATGGTTTGCTAAAGATAATTTCACCTTTATCATATTTTTCTTGAGTTATGCTTCTCCCCACATTTTTCCCTATTCTATTATTGATAAGTTAGTAGCTAGGGAAATCACTTACCAACTTGTAGTAAGTGGCATTTCTAAGCAACTCAAATATGCCAAGAAGGCCATTTGGCCTAATTTCCCTTTGTAGTTTGGTACTTTTTCACTTTTTGCTATTGGTCATACATTCAAGGAGGTTTCAAATATTACTTTATTAAATTTTTTTGTCATGCCAAAGAGGCCATACAACCCTAATGATGTGATTAAGAATTTCACCACAAAGCTTAAACTCAAATATTTATTAAAAGAGATAGATAGATTTTATGACTTCTTTCAAGCCATTGAAAAGCTCACAGATGTAGTAAAAAATGCATCCAATCAGCTCAGTGAAAATAACTTTGAAGCTTTCAAAACATATAGAAATAAGAGGTTAGAAATAATTCCTTTAGACTTATTGTTTATTGAAGATGTAAACAGACTGAATCCAATAATTATCCTAGATAATGAAGCCAAAGATATGTCTGAAGATGAATCCGAACAAAAATCTAATCATGAGTCAGGGAAATCACAACATAATTCTCAGAATTCAGATCACTTTGATAATGAATCTGAAAACAGGAATGACAACCGAGATAAAATAACTAATAAAGTATTCAAAAGGATTGAAATGCAAAAGGAAGGAGAAGTTAATGGAGTTGGATTATCTTCTAAAGAAATTTAGCATATCTAGAATACATCCTATCAGGGAGAAAAATCTCAGCCAAAATATTTGAAGAATGAATAGGAAATTTTTTCCAAGGCACTACAAACACCACAAACAAATCCTAATATTGGTGAATTCACAAGTTTTCAAACACCAAAGCATTCTCAGAAATTAGTGGAAACTATGATTCTGCTAGAGTAAGTACTTGAAGTTCATGATCCAGAGATCATTCGGGCATACCCTACAGAGCAGATTGTTTTAGATATTGAAGAATTACCTTGAGTTGATGTGTTCTACATTCCTAGTCATAAGGTTGTAGTTAAGAGAAGAAAAAGGAGAAGAATGGATGAAACAACTTTGAATCTTATGAATGAATATGTTGACGTTCTATGGAAAGACCCTTTAGCTGATCCTACAAAACATCTAACTAAGTTATCACAATAAGAGGAGCATATGCTACAACCACCAGTGATAAAGCTGCCAAGGTACAACTTCTACTAAAGAAAAAATAAGACACAGTACAATAGTTAGAGAGACTGTTAGAGTAGGAAAAGACTAAATACAACACACAGATGGAATTAAATATTTCCTAGATTCAAAATTATTTTGAAAGAATGAATCTACAACACCAAGTGCATATTATAGAGAATGAATGCAAAGCCAAACTAGCAGCAAGAAAATTTTTGACAACAAGCTTCAATAACCAGCTCTTTCTGAGACAGAAGAAAAACCTGATGAACAAGTGGCTAACATGACACTTGAGTGTGAGAAAATTGAAAAAAAAGATTATTGTGTTCATTCATTGGCAAGGATCTGACTTAAGAAAGAAAGATGACATACCTCAGATAGATAAATTTCAAAAGGAAAATTTATTTAAGGATTGGGAAGTACAACTGAGATAAGCAGAAAAGGCATCAACAAAGGCATTAAGGTTAACAAATGAAATTACTTAATCTGTTAATGAATAGATTTTGAAAGCTGATCTTATTAAAGAATCCACAACTAAAGTGCTCTCAGAACTCAAGCCATTAGAAGCATAGTGGAATAAAAGGACAGAGATGCAGGAGGAAATGATTAAAAGATAAATAATTTTGATCAGGAAAATTACTATAATTTTATGATGAAACGTTATCACCACTGCCTAACTCTGCATTCATTAAATTATTCAACAAAGAAGTCACAACCAACGCTTTCAAATGCAGTATTCAAGGGCCACATCAGATCAGGAATTTCATAGCCATCTCAGCTAAAGCCAATGGTAGATATTTGTCAGCTTCGAGATCAAATGCACAAGGAGGATTACCAATAATAATTATGTTGTTACTTTATTTTCCTAGATTTTAGTTTAAGTTTTGTCTTTACAAGGATGGTTGTTCGAAACCTCCTCTATTTTTGTGTAGTAATATATTTTTATACATATTGTAGTTTAGTATTTAAACCCTCCTCATGTATTTAGAGAAGGGTCCAGAAATTTGTCAAACAAATTTGCAAATAATGCATTTCTATAAGTTTGTAAATGCTTTGATGGATTAATGGAACTAAATTTGTTATGTTTTGACATTTGAAGTTTTTTAACTGATGTTGCGCTATTATACTCTTAAAATTGCTTGAATGTGAAGAGGATCAGAAAAATATTGTCAGTTTATAAACTGATGTTGCTCTATTGTACTCTTTAAATTGCTTGAAAGTGAAGAGGAGCATAAAACTACTGTTAGTTTATATGAGTAGGACTTCGTATATATGGTACTTCTACACGTTAAATTAAGTTTTCCTTTTTATATTCATAGTTCACTTTTATTTTCATTATATATTTGAACTGTTATCATAGATGAATGTATTGGAAGATAATTCTTCCATACTCATATTAGAATTAGTTTCAAATTTGTAGGTGGATGTTGAGAGAATATCTCAACCTCCTATTCATATTTAGAAGTGGTTTGATCTCAGTAGCACTATAAATATCGTGATGTATTTGCTTGATTAAATATAGAGTAATAGTTTTGCATTTGTTTTATTTAATTTAGTATCAGAGCTATAAGGGCCTGGATCTCGGCCCCTCCTGGGTGGAGGGAAATAAGAGAATATATTTCGTTTGTTTTGTCCATTAGTTTGGGTGGACTGGTGTAGTTAGCATTACTGAACCTTGTGACTAGCGAGAGCGTGGATCTACTCATAGATCTTCCCAACACCACCGCTTCATTGTCTTCAGTACCAGGTATCAGGTTCATTTTGAGTTTGTGGAAGATGTGTATTTCTGCTTCCGACCATTATTAAGGCTCAATTAGAATCTGTGAACCAGCTGCTAAGGATAAGAGAAAATGAGCCATGCACGTGATCCCAAACAAAATTTCGATTCTATTGGCTCAGTCCTTCTCCCCATATATTATCATGGAAAATGGACTATGTAGATTGACTTCTATTTTTTTTATAAAACGTCGAAGCACTGTGATGCATAGGATTCGAGGAGAAGTAGATCTATGAATCCTGCTGAATATGGCAGACTCTGAAATCGAAGATTTGGATCCCATTAGCACAGGTGTTTAGTTCCCTATTTTAGGCGGCAATCATCCCATGTGTCCATAAATATTAACCCACTCTGTCACACAACCACCGGTTGAAGGGCTGAAGGTTTCTGAGGCACCCAATAATATCCCCTCACTCTCACTGCTTCATCACTACCCCCATCTTTCAAAATCCTAAGCACCCAACTAATTTGGCACTCGTTTCGATTTGCTCAAAATTTGGAGCTACACTACAGAAAAGAATTAACGCAGCAGGTATAGCTTTATAAAACCAAAATCATTTCTCTACCTTCCTTTTTGAACCCGCAACCAGATGATAGGAAAAGGTGGCATCGGTCAGGCTTAACCACGAGGAAAAATATGGATATGAGGAAGCTTCTGAAGGTGATTCTCACTGTGAATCCTTGGCAGATTCCAGTGCGAAAGAATTGCAGTGTTGAAGTATTCTCTAAATCCTTATTGGAAATTTGGACTTTTGGATTGTTGATGGAGGGGAATGACAGCTATAGATCGGTGTTTGAAGTTCATTGTTTTTGTGGAGTGTATAGCTTATTCATATGTAGAATTTCATGAATTTGTTGTTGTAAGATTTGTGTAGTGCATAACCAATTATTGAACATTTTAGCATCATTTAAATTAGTCGTTCTTGATGTTATTTGGTGCCGAGAGAACAATTGGCTAATTTGATTGTGTGAATTTGTTATACGTTGATGGGTCTTGTTGTGCTTCGAGCTTCAAGAGCGTCAACTATAGGTTACAGTATGAGATCCATTTCTGTAAAGGTCACTTTGTAGGATTGATCGCTGATCATATTCTGTACCTAGAATATTTTCCTATATGACTGTTGAAAGTTATTCTTCAGGGTTATTTCATAGATTGAAATATTTTAATAGGGTAATTCAGTTTTGAGACTCTTCTTTGGGGGTGTCAAGAATTTTAATCTTACAAATTCAGCATTGCTGGTTAGAAGCAGGTTTACTTTAAATGAGTTGGAAGGTAGGCTCGAATATGTGGAGAAAGAAAGAGTGGAGTCCAAAAGACTGTAGAGTGGGTAGAGTTGCTAATGAAGAACAGTGAGATGAAGATAATTTTTTATTGTTATGATATGTATGTAAGAATTAAGGGGGAGTATTAGAAGATAATTCTTCCATACTCATATTAGAATTAGTTTCAGATTTGTAGGTGGATGTTGAGAGAATATCTCAACCTCCCTATTCATATTTAGAAGTGGTTGGATCTCAGCAGCACTATAAATATTGTGATGTAGTTGTTTGATTAAATATAGAGTAATAGTTTTGCATTTGTTTTATTTAATTTAAATGCACTTATGTACTGATATTTTTTTTTGATTTCTTATCTTATATATAATGATATATATAAATGCAATATACAATTCATGATTCCTTTAATCAAACTATTTTTTTAAAATAATTATCTTTACGTAATTTTCATCTCTTTGAACTATTAAATAATATTCATTACTAATAGCTGGAAGATACCTTTTTAGATCACTTAAAGGAAGAAACACCCCGATTATATAGTAGAATAGATAGTTTTAGATAAATGCATATGAAAGATTAAAATAATTTCCCATCTGCATGTTATATAAAAAAAACACACCCCAAAATCATCCTTATTGGGAAACTAGTCCCTTTATCCCCAGTCAAAGCCACCACACCAAACGGAAAAGGACTTGCTCTAAGGTCTACACTGGGTGGTTTTCCCCCATGTTTTTGGAATGGAATTCAGAGGCCTCAACATTTTGGTGCTAGAGGGAGGGAAAATTGTGAATGAAAAGAATATATGATCAATATAAAAGTCAATCTAAGAGTCTCTCTCCCTATAGATCCCCTTCCACTTCTAGAACATTATCTAGATCTAAATCTTTAAGATCTGAAGTTGAGCATCCTATTCCTAAGTCTCCTAGTGATACTCAACCCATGCTATCTCTGGATTTTCATCAAAATTCCCGATAAGTTCAGTCTTTGATTGAAAATTTTGAGAGAGTATCCATTTCTGCGGAAAAATCCTAAAACTTCTCAATCATCTAATATTAGTGTTTCATCTTCTTTATAATATAGAAGAATATTAACTCAATTAGAAACTCAAAAGACAATAATTCCTCCTTTTGCATTTCCCATCGATACTTCTCTAAGGAATATAAAGAAGACCAATAAAATTCAATCAATACCAATGTCTTATCTAATAATCCACCCCATTCACCTCCATTACCTCCACTCACTTCCACAACTTGCATTCCAACAATCAATGTTACTTTAACTAGTTCCAGTACACAAACTACTACTCCTTAAACTAGTTCTAGCACTGAAATTGCCTCTTCTTCAACTCAAAATCAATCCATTACCTCCACCCAAGGTCTAATGGTAGGCCAAGTACCTCCACCAAATGTAAAACCATGGAACAATCTAGGGGCTATACAAATGCCTGCTCCTCTTCATCCTCTCCCAAAATACCATGAGATATGGTTACCTAAATTTAATTTTGATGATGGTCTTCCAAATTAAGAACACATTTATAATTACATGTTAGCCATTAATTTAAAGGAGGTGGTTGAATAAGACTGTGTTGTAAGATTATTTCCATATACTCTCAGAGGATCTACAGGATCCTGGTACTTCTCATTACATGGCTACTCTATAAATAGCTGGAATATGTTCGAACAATAATTTTTGTCTATGTTTGGAGATGACAGAACCACTGCATCACTCATCAACAATTTATCAAATCTAAAGGATAAAACAGGGGAGAAAATAAAATATTTTACTTCTTGGTTTAGTAAGTTACTCAAAAAAATTCCTGCTACATCATTTCCTGGTGTATAATTTTAAATTAAGTGGTATATTTCATCTCCCCCATATAATATTTCCATTTTTGTTGATAGAGAAAAATTGCCTACATTGGCATAAAATATTAAGGAATATTTATCTATATAAAAACGTATAATCGCTCTTGAAAATAAGAATTCCTAAGAAGGTAGGAAATCAAATAAAGTATCCTTCAAATATGATTCAAAAAATAAGCCATCCAAAGACCCTTTCAATGTAGAAGGTCTTCAGAAAGTTTTAAAGACTATGACAAATGAAATGGTAGATATCAAAAAACAAGTTGTTGAAATTTCTAGTTCAAGAAAGACTTTCAGACCGTTTAAGAAAAATAAGTCTTCTAATTCTCGATCGCCCAATATCATATCTACTGCTGAGTCTGATCAAGATACAGATGAAGAGAAAAAAAAAATGAAGTTGAAGAAGAACTTGAACTAAATGGAATGTGGGATTTTATCCTACCAAATGACGAACAACAAGAAGCTTTACCTGTGAGTACAAGGAGAAAGAATATCATTGAAGCAATGTAGTCAAATTAGAAACAGAAGAATTAAATGTCTACTAAAGATAAAACAACAAGTAAAAAGTCTACTTCTAAAGCACACAAACTAACCCTTCTACTTCAGATGTTCCACCTACATCAAAGACAATGGTAGTCTCTAACACCATTGAGTATAATGTAGTTGAGGATATGAAAAAGATGAGGGCCAACATTTCAATTCATGAACTTACTAAGTTAAAAAAATACCAGAAGATCTTACTCAGAGATTTAAATGCAGTTCCTTCTTTAGCCTTACCTGCTCTAGTAGTAGTCCAAGCTTCTAATGAAATGGGTAAACCTCCTTCTCCTTCAACTAAAATAGATGTTAAATATTTTATTTTGATAGGTGATCAATCCATCTCTCATACTCCTCCATTTATTTTAACCTATGAGATCCATAATAAAAAACTCCACAATTGTTTAATAGACTCAGAGGTTTCCTCTAATCTCATGCCAAATTCAGTATGTGCTAAGCTGAACATAACTCCTCAGAGTTCTCCTGTTCATATATTCCACCTTGATAGAACTAAAGTAGAGGTTATAGGAGAAATAAATTCTGTCTCTATCAGAATTTCGTCAAACCCTAAGGCTTCTCAGATAATTGATATACTAGTGGCTCATATTCTTCAGTTTTATGGTTTAGGGTTAAGCAGACACTGGCCTAAAAATATTCATTGTTATTTTGCAACAGATTGGTCACATATGTGGCTACCACAATGGAAAGCCAAGTCAAATCCGGGTAGAATGAGAGAATTTCATGAAGCATACAGTCACTGATATTGAAGGGATACATGAGCTAGTAGCATTCAATAATAATTTTATTGTAAATTACTTAGTAGAATCATTTTTTGAAAAATTTAATGGTCAACCATCACCCTTTTTCGATAACGCAGTTATCTCTCAAATTGAGAATTTTTCCCAGACAGACACTTCTAAATGTAAAAATTTTGTAGATAAACCAGTTAGTTTTTTTATTTTGGATTATTTATTTTGATGGCTCTAAATGACGAGATGGCACAGGAGCTAGATGTATTTTAATAAGCCAAAAAGGAGAAAAACCCATGTTAGCTTGCAGACTTGAATTCGTTTGCACAAACAATATGGAAGAATACGAAGCATTAATCCAAGGTTTGTACAAAGAAATTGATCTCGACATCAAATCTCTGAAAGTACTAGGATATTCGGAAATCATTTTTAAACAAGTAATAAATACCATCCATTCTCATTATGAACATCTAAAGCATTAATAATCATTATTCCCACAATAAAAAATGCTAGTGCAGATTTATTGGCTAATGTAGCATCAAAATTAATTCCATCTCAAGAATTTAGTCTCGATAGATTTTCCATTGAATTGATATTTAGACCATCTGTTCCTGACAATATCACGAATTGGAGATTATTTAATAGTGATTCTGATATCATAGGTTTCCTTAAATCTGAAGGATCTTATGATAATAAAAATCTTGATGAAAATGAACATGACACTCAGATAAAGGAAGAGCAAGATGAAAACCAAATTCCTAAGTCAGTTGTCAAATTAGAAGATCTTTATGATGTAAAATATAGGTTTAAAGGAGTCACTAATTCTAAAACTCAAATTTCAACCTCAATATTTGAGTTAGTAAATCTCGGAATTGATGATAAACCACAAAATGTCAATTTGGGTCTTAGTCTATCTTCTGATGAAATATGATCATTTTTCAAGTTATTAAGGACTTACAAAAGTGTATTTTATTGGGATTACACTAATCTTAAAACATATGACACTTTTGTTACTCAACACACTATTCCTATGATTTCATATGAGAAACCAATACAACAAAAGTTGAGGAAAATTCACCGGAATCCTGAAAAAAAAAATAGAGTTGAATAAAATCCTCAAAGCAAAGATCATCTTTCTTGTTAGACATTCTAAATGGGTTTCAAATTTGGTTCGTGTCAGGAAGAAAAATGGTGATATTAATATTTGTATCGATTTTAGAAATTTGAAAAAGCATGTCAAAAAGAGAATTTTCCATTACCAACCATGGAACAAGTGTTGCAAACATTATTTGATTCTAAACTTATGTCTTTTCTAAATGGATTTTTAGGATAAAACCAAATCCTCATACATCCATATGACAGATTAAAGACCATATTCAGGACTAAGTGGGGAACTTATGCCTATCAAAACATGTTATTTGGGTTAAGCAATGTAGATGCTACTTTTCATAGAGCCATGGACACAGCTTTTAGAGGACTCATTAATAAATCAATGTTTATTTATCTATATGACATTACAGCCTTTTCTAGACAAGCAACCAATCATGTGAATGACCTAAAGAAAGCCTTTGAGCGATGTAAAAATTATGGAATTTCATTAAACCCAAAGAATTCATGTTTTTCATTAGATGAAGGAAAAATTTTAGGATCCATTGTGTTTAAGAGAGGTATCTATATTGATCCTCAAAGAATCAAAGAGATTAAAAGAATTCCTTTCCCTCATAACAAGAAAAATATGGAATCATTTCTTGGACAAATAAATTTTGTAAAAAGGTTTTTCCGTGACTTTTTGCAAATAGTTTTACCTTTGCAAAAAATGATTAAGAAAAATTCAGTCTTTAAGTCGGGACATAATGAAAGAGAAGCGTTCATTTAATTAAACAATCCATTATCAATGCTCCATTTCTAACTATGCCCAATTTTCTTAATCCTTTTACTTTATATACATTCTCATCAGATACATCTTATGATGTTTTTCTCACATAGCTTAATGAACAACAAATTGAAGCACCAATATCATAATTCAGTTCCAATTTGAAAGGCGCGGAACTAAATTATTCATCTGTTGAGAAACAAGCATTTTCTATCTTTAAAGCTATAAAGCATTTTAGGCCATTTCTCCTCAAAACTCACACCAAAATAATAGTTTCTTTCTCTGTAGTGAGACTTGATGCAAAGAGAATTAGGAGAGAAAAGGGCTAACTGGGTTACTACTTTACAAGAATATGATGTAGAAATTAGACCTTCTAAAATTGTTAGAGGTCAAGATTTTTGCATAATTCTAACAAGAGCATCCCATTTATCATGAGAGGCAGATTCAGGTAATAATGTGCAAATATCAGAGGTAAGCCTCATCGATGTGCAATCTCAATATGTTGATCTAAATTTTTATTTGAAAAATGGATATTCCCCAAATCAACTCTGTAATAAAACAAAGCATTCTTTGATATTAAATGCCAAGAAATATGAAATAATCAATGATGTATTGCTTAGAAGAAACTTTGATTCCGTGTTATAGAGATGCTTAGAGAAAATTGAAGTAGAGAATGTTTTGTAGGAACTCCATGATTGATCAGCTGGAGGACATTTTAGAGGAAATACAATAGCACATAAAGTCTCGCATGCAGGTTATTATTTGCCTAGACTTTTCAAATATGCTCATGAATATGAAAGAAAATGAAAATTTTAATGCATCCAGAAGACAAAGGAAACCAGTTTTCCCATTACAACCAGTTAATATCGAACAACCATTTGACCAATGGGTATTAGATATAATCGGTAAGATCTTTGCTAACTCTTCAAAAAAACATAAATATATTCTCACAACTACACATTATTATACTAAATGGGTTGAGGAAATTCCACTAAAGGTAGCCATCTCTGATAATATTATTGAGTTCATTGATCAATTTATCATCACTAAGTTTGGTTTACCTACTGCTTTAATGTTCGATAATGCATCTTATTTCTATGGAGCTATTTTGATAGAATTTGCAATCAAATGAGGTTTTAAACTTAAGTATTATGCTAATTATTATCCAAAAGGAAATGGTTTAGAAGAATCCACAAATAAAAACCTTATTAGAATCATCAAACGAATTTTTGATCAAAATCAACAAAATTTTCATACTTCATTAACATTCCTCTTTCAGTAGACCAAATAACTCAGAATGCCTCCATTAGCACTTCTCCATTCAATATTGTTTATGGAAAATAAGTTTGTCTTCCTACAAATGTAGTTATTCATTTTCTTGCCTTATTTAAATTTATTTATGAATCTCCTTCTTATTCCTTGCAATTAAGACTATTTCAAATTCTTAAGCTTGAATAAGAAAGAGAAAAAGCTAAAGTTACTCATGCAAATCATCAGCAAATAGTAAACGCTTCATTTGATTCAACTTTTGTCACTCCAAAAAAAATTGAAAGTGGTGATCTAGTATTGAAATGGAATAAAACACACGAAGAAAAATTTAAACACACCAAACTTCAAGGACTGTGGTTAGGTCCATTTCAAATCATTAAAGAAATAAGCCCATCAACATTTTTATTGCAATAAATATCAGGAAAAAGGGGTTGTTTTCCTCTTAATGGGCAGATTTTCAAGAAATAATTTTCATAGGAGGTAACCCCTTCTATTCCCTATATATTACCGTATTTTGTTTTCCTCAGGAAAATAAAAGTTGCATAGTGTTGAGGAGGTAAATCCCCTCTGCAGACAGAGGCGATCCCTACTAGCCCAGCAGGGGTCTAGCAACAAACAAACAATGCTATGACGCAAGCTCCTAGTTACGAAATGAAAGACTTGGGATAAGAGCCTACCTGGATTCCAACGCTAGATCCGAAGAAGAAGATGTCCCCGTCCTTCAGCCTTGGCAGATCACAATCCTTCCACGATCTCCGTGGATGAACACCTGCACACAGAAGAAACGAACAGATACATGCATAGGAACCAGCATACGTAACTAAACATCGGTCAGAAAATATATTACTCGCATTAACATGATAGAAAAAGGAGTGGAACCATAATCATAGTCATCTATTAAAGTGATAAACGAATAGAATTTACAACCAAGTTCTGACGTCGCAGCTTCCTTCGAACGGGTCTCCGGTTGTCCACGTCTCGCAAAGCTCGCCAAGGAAAGGGAAACCTCTCCAGAGTCTCGTAACAATGGTCTCCTCGCTTGAATGGGCCTTAAGGGAAAGAAAGGATTCTTTACAGCATAAAGGCGCTTGGGAATAGGGAGATGCAAAGCTTCAGCACTTCAAGACTAGCTTGCCATGGATCTGAGCAAGCTTTTATAGATGGGGAAGGAGGGAGTTGGGATCCCTATTATTATGGGATGGGCCCTATCAACAAGGAAGGTTCCATAGAAGGTGGCAAAACTACTTCCTTCCATAGAACTCCCGTAGCCAAACCTCCCAACTCAAGATAGGCAGTGGTTGTGAGTTTGTTTGAACTCAACTTCCGCCATCCATATATAAAAAACAGTCCCTAAAATGGGTGGCGCGATTGCTGCTCTATGACAGAGCGCCAAGTGGCACGACCTCTTTACAGGATTTCCCTGATTGGCGCGAGCAGTGAACTGTCTACCCGCGCCAATGCAAAAAGAGCTGTTTTTCATGGATTTTGCAAGGAGATGTCTCAAGGGGAAATGGAGCTCATACTCAGAGGGATGCATTGATGATGTTTTCAAGGCATGACAGTGTTCACAGGTCACATAATGGGTCCTCCATTGTGCGGGATGGGGAATGGTAGGGACGGTGACAAATTACTGTGTAACAGATGCCCCCTAAAGCATGAGGTTCGAGAGAGAGAGGGGTGAAATGCTTTACGAGAACATGTCGAACTGAAGGCCCGCCGTCGGAAAACCTGCACATAACGATACAACTGATATCTCAAGTACATGATGTATATATATGGTATGGACGCAGCCATCCGAACAGAGTATGCTATAATCCGGATCTAGGGTATGGGCGCAACCATCCAACTAAGATCAAACAAATAGACTCAGGTATGGTCGCAACCATCCAATCAGTGAGTCATGTACATAATGATAATAATCCACAATCGCAGCCTGGATTACAACAGACACAATCCAGGGTCTTGCGCTCCATCTCGACCCAACAAAGTACAAGTTCATGCATGTGAATATGTGAGCTGAAGTCGAACATGCAAGAACATTGTCGGATTACCAGCCAATGATGAAAGCTGTTAACCGACGCGAGAGAAACCACCAATAATGACAATGGTCCCCAAGGTACTACAGGTACAATCTACGGCGTGTGAATAAATGAACTGACGTCGAACACCCGCAGAATCACTCGATCAGAGGCCAATGATGTAAACCTCTCGTCGAATGCGACGAACCTGCCATTGAGGCATGCAGGCTCCAAGGTACCATAAGGAGTCTCTAGACCAACTTCCCGGATAATGAGTTGAAGTCGACAGGAAGTGACCTTGATCGAAGGTGGGCCATAATGATTCCCACATCATCGACACGAGACAGAGGAACATAATGTTTTGTTGTGAATCAGGACCATATGAGAAACAGAGGAAGGTTGATATTTGCAGAGGCCAACTTCTCTTGAACACATGAACGGCACGACAATGGACTTGGCAGCATTTGACATCAACGGATCAGAGGTCATGGTGACGAGGCAGTGAACAGATGAGAGGTCAAAAGAGATTACCCAAACCCATGGAGGCAAAGTGAAGCAATGAGATGAGATGTCCCCAACCCGACACGAATGCAGACAAGTGCCATGTTCAAGAGCGACATACCGCCGACGACAACGACGATGGTTCCATTTTTCCCCCACCATTTCTGGCGAGTACCCCAATTATTTTTGATAACAAGCTTGAAGGGGATAGCATATGCTTGTGATATAAGTCCGCCCTTCGGGCGAATCCATCCTAGTGCATTTAACGAGTCCTAGGAAGGAGAAACTCGGAGAACGTCGTTTCGACGAAATCCAATGTCATCGGGGTTTAACGAGTCTGACAAAGGAAGAACTCGGCGTCTTTTCATGTTTAGAGAGTTTGAAAAGACAGCTGAAAAGAAAACTCCACAGGTCCCTTTTCGTAAATAGTTCCCCAGATCCGAAAAGGTAGAAAACAATATCCGGGGAAACCTCCTAGTCGCGATAGGCTAGGGTATTCCTTTTTCGTAATCGATCCAGCCCAGCCCGAAAAAGGGTTAAACTTATACTGGGTGAATGTCGATTCATGTCCATTTTAACGAGATCGAAACGACAAGGGCCTCGGCGATCTTTTCATATTTAGAGAGTCAGAAAAGAGCTAAAAGATGACTCCTCCTGGAGGAACGAGTGGTATAAAGGGTAGCAACTGGTTCCGGTAATGGTGGAACTACTCTGAACAAATAAAGGTCGAGAGGCTGGCTAACAAGACCACTCATAGCAGCGGTTCCTCAGGAACGGGTAAAACAACCAAGTGAAGGCATGTGATCGGCCAAGCAGATAATGACGATGGAACGAGAAAACCAAGGCTCATCTGGAAAAATAGGCTGATAAGATGACAATCACAAGGGGTAAAATGGGAAAGGTTTCATTTTTACACAAGCTTGAAATCAGGAAACTCTGCTTGAAGTTGGTTTCATTTTACACAAGCTTGAAACAAAGATAAACTATGCTTGAAACCGGTTTCATTTTTACACAAGCTTGAAACGGAAACAAACTATGCTTGAAAAAGTAAGCATGCCCCCAGCATGGTGACACAATTCGAGGTACATGCCCCCCAAGCTTCAGTCCATATGAAAAGAAGATGGAGTGAAGGTTCAAATTACAAGATCAAAAGAAAAGACTCGACTGGGATTTTACGAGATCTTATCAAAGACTCGAATTGAACAGGAACGTGTTTCATTATTTTAACGAGGTTGACACATTAAAAGAACTATCCTCCGACACCCTTGTTTCATTTTTTAAGGAGCTTGACACAAGACAAGGAACTGTGCTCCAACAACCTTGTTTCATTTTTTAAGGAGCTTGACACAAGACAAGGAACTCTGCTCCGACCACCTTGTTTCATTTTTTAAGGAGCTTGACACAAGACAAGGAACTCTGCTCCGACCAGCTTGTTTCATTTTTTAAGGAGCTTGACACAAGGAAAAGAACTATGCTCCGACAACCTTGTTTCATTTTTTAAGGAGCTTGACACAAGACAAGGAACTCTGCTCCGACCATACCCGGTTTCATTTTTTAAGGAGCTTGACATAGGAAAAGAACCATGCTCCGACGACCTTATCATAATGAACAAGAAGTCATCGCTTCCAAGAGTTCCACACTAGATGGAAGGAAATCATCCTGGAAGTCAGGACCCAATGCCCCCAGTACACTATGCACGACAACGTCTTCACTGAGTACAGGCACGGGGTAGGTGGCCACATAGTTGACCTGCGGTGAGGCAGATACAACGGGTGGATAGAAACCAGGAGGGGGTGATGGCGGGCCAGATGCCACATTAGGACCAAAGAATGAAAGCTGATCAATGGTCACGATCCGTCCTTCATGTGGAAAGCACATCACGCGAAAGAGGGAGGAGACAAGTGCTCCCATGGCATAGGTGTAATCGCGCCCCAAAAGCAGATTGAAATCCAAGGGGCCTGGAACGACCATCACGTCTATATGGACGGTTTTACCTCCCAAAGTAACAGGTAACCTTGGAAGGATCCCCAACGGTTGACTCGTTCTTCTATTGAATGTCAACAGATTCTGCGTAACGGGCGCAAGTGGCGGCGAACCGAAAGCTTGCCAGGTAGTTGATGACAGAATACTAACAGAGGCACCTTCGTCTATAATGGTGCTGGGTACGACCAGACCAAGAGCCTGTACTGTGATCTCGAAAGGCACATAAGACGGAAGGCGAAATCCTGCAAATCGATTCCAGTCAAAGGAAGCGACCAAACTACTCGGAGGGGCTACCATCGACAAGCGAAGGTCTTCTCCTGATGTTACGGTAGAAGAAGCCTCCTCCATGACCTCCATCTCGAAGGCGGGAGGAATATCCTCTGTAGCCTCCATCATGGGAGGCGGAGGAGGGGCTTCTTGAAGTACAGGGACAGGAGAATCTTTCTCCAAGTCTGAAGAATCTGAAGAGATCAGAAGGACATGGGGGGGGTGAGATCCACTCTCGACAGAAAAGACCTGGTGCACCGCGGACGGGGCCAGTTCAACCGATCCTACGACCAATGGTTGGTCAGGGACGGATTCGTGAATTTGAATTTCTAGGGGAGTGGGATCGACCAAGGATGACTCTTGACCAATCGTAGGATCAGCTGGCAGAGGACTCAAAGAAAGCCGATTATAACCAGGTGGAAGGCGTGGTGTAGAACCGGTTGGGTTGTCCAAGACTCGCTTGGCTTCATCCATATAAGGACAAAGGTGAATGGCATGGTGCCCTTCACACAACTTACAGGGATTGGTGATCTTACCCTGCTTCTTAGAGTTCTTATCAACAGCAGCTGAAGACGTGCCCCCAACTTGACTCCCGGAAGCCAAAGGCAACGGTGGGCAGCCGTTGGACCATACTTCGAGCACCTTGGGAATGCCAAGGCAGTCTCGAAGAAGATGGTCTCCCGTGCACAACATGCACGAGAACTTGACTTTCCGAGGAGGGTTGGAAGGACTATCGAGAGGAGATTCCTTAGGGACAGTAGCTGTACATTTAGCCTCTCGCTTATCGGACTTCTTCTTCTTTGTCTTCTTCTTCTTCTTCTTAGCCACCTGGTTACTCGAATCCAGGCTTTCACCAGGCGAAGTAGAAGATGAGGACGCAGAAACAGGCGAAGAAGGGGAGAGGTCCACCTTGGAATCAACATGATGCTGTTCCGTCGGAGGAACTGACTGAACAGTAACGGAGTTATTCGGGACAACAGAGGTTGAGAACAACCAAACAGGCAACCCAACAGTTAACCCGGGAAGGGACAACGTCGCCATGTAAGGAGCACCAACATTTCCAAAAGGAGAAAAATGACCAGGATTCCCTTCTAAGGGGATTCCTTGGTTGGTGAACTCTGAAAAAGTTGCCATCAAACTCAAAACCACACACGGGCTGAAAACGAGTTAAGACACACGATCAAACGGTCAACAAGCAATGTCTAAATAGGTGTGTAATCGTGGGCGATTAATTTTACCACATTGGAAAGTAAGAAATTCTACCGTTTCATGTTTTAAGAGTCGAGAAACGATAAAAATATGACTCTATCTCTTTCAGAGTTGACACAAGCGTGAAAGGACAAGCGCTTGACGGTCTTTTCAAGTTTAGGGAGTTAGAAAAGACCAAATGACTGCTCAGGAAAAACTAGGCACAAAGGGTGTACCAAATATCCGTGAACTGCAATATACACCTTGGTTTCAATAATGAAACAAAAATCGACCAAGGACTTTCCGTACGTGCAGGTAGTCTCCCCGAATGCTGTGTTCGGTGTATCACGGGTATAGGGCGGCAGACTCGGCTTCCTGTGGATAAAGGATTAAAAACCTATAGGGGTCTCCCTTTATATACGCGACGGTACGGGGAGCGCAAGTCCGTACTAGCGCTGTCTAAAGCCAACAGGCGAACGACAGCTGCTAGGTTTAACGACGCCGGAACACGTCTCTAGCCTAGACCTTCTAAATATGTTGCGTTAAGTTCCAATGTTGCCTTAGGTTAATTGAATAAATTTTACAATTGATCTTCAATTAAGTTTCAATTTCCAGGCCCTAACGTATGTAGTGTCTCAAAAGACTCTTAAATGCAAAGCTACATGAGAAAAGAAAACTTTCAATTCGATGAATGCTATCTAGTTAAGGGAAGAGCTTCAAACAATGATGCAACAAACAGCAAAACTGAAAACGAAACTTTTCCAAACTAGATGACTTTCACTATCCAAAAGTATTCTAAAACATTCAACGAAGCAAATTATGCAATGTAATCTATGCAAAATTCTTTTTCCAAAAACTATGCAATTGTAATCTATGCACAATTTCCTTTTTCTTTTCAAATAATAAGAATGCACTCAAAGCGATTTTTAGTTTTCAATCATTAAACAATGTGATCTTAGTTCAATGATAAATCTCAAAACTACCTTTCAATGCAATGTGATCCAATGCATTTCAACGAAAAGCAAACTATGAGACAAAAACTAAACAACGCAAATCTTCCTAATGCAAAAGAGATGTAAACAAACACTAAGAATGCAATCGTTGTTTCAAAACACTTTGTAACAAAATCCCTCAAAAGGTGACAAAACACAAAGAGGACTTCCAAAGCATGAGATCAAAACAAGGCATTCATTCCCTTTTACATCAAGCAATCATAGAAAGAAGACATTCCAAACAATGAGCAATGTAATCTATGCTCATACGGAGGAAAGGCCGGAAGGGAAAGACACGCTGGCGAAGGATTAAGGGAAAAAAAAAAACCTCAATTTTCATACACCTTGAAATTGGCCCGACTTGTACATTGACAACTAGCGCCAAGTGGCGCGACTTTTACATTGAAAACTAGCGCCAATGGCCAATTGGCGCGGGTTGCTAACTGACAACAAGCGCCAATTCCTGAAAATGAAAAAACAAAGGATTTCTCCCAACCAAGACCAGACTTCCCACTTCAAGCTGAATCTAAAACAAACCCAAAAGCAAAGTACTGACCAAAAGAAACTTCCGAACAAGGATAACCCCACCACCTATAGGAAATGGCGCGACTGTCTGGCTGTAATCCGCGACAGACAGGGGATGGCGCGGGTGATGAACTGGCAACCTGCGCCAATTGGCGCGACTGTCAGGCTAGAAACCGCGCCAATCAAGCCAACCATGAAAAGATGAAAAATCGGAAAAATAGAGGTCAGATCTGATCCTCTGGGGCTGAACCAAAATCCAAAACACAAGAAGAACCCAGCCCAAGAGACTGACCAAGCAAGCAGAATCGAGAGACAATCGACAAGGCAAGACAATACTCCAAGTTGTTCAGTCCGTAAACTAAACCGGAGATTGACTGAAGCAGTGTTGATCTACTCCGCTAATGCAGAGCAAAAGCATTTCGAAGGCTATCTGGCTATACTTCAGGCTCCTTCTATAGTTTACAAATCAAACAATAAGCTGGATCCCCAGCAGAGTCGCCAAATTGTTGAGGAGGTAAATCCCCTCTGCGGACAGAGGCAATCCCTACTAGCCCAGCAGGGGTCTAGCAACAATCAAACAATGCTATGACACAAGTCCCTAGTTACGAAATGAAAGACTTGGGATAAGAGCCTACCCCGGATTCCAACGCTAGATCCGAAGAAGAAGATGTCCCTCGTCTCAGCCTTGGCAGATCACAATCCTTCCACGATTCCGTGGATGAACACCGAGACACGTAAGAAAACAAACGTATACATGCATAGGAACCAGCATACGTAACTAAACATCAGTCGGAAAGGATGTTACTCGCATTAACATGATGGAAAACGGAGTGGAACCATAATCATAATCATCTATTAAATAATAAACGAAGAAAGATTACAACCAAGTTCTGACGTCGCGATCTCCTTCGGACGGGTCTCCGGTCGTCCACGTCTCGCAAAGCTCGCCAAGGAAAGGGGAAACCTCTCCGGAGTCTCTCGACAATGGTCTCCTTACTTGAGTTGGCCTTAAGGGAAAGAAGGGATTCTTTACAACACAAAGGCTCTTGGGAATATGGAGATACAAAGCTTAGGCACTTCAAGACTAGCTTGCTGCGGATCTCGAGCAAGCTTTATAGATGGGGAAGGAGGGAGTTGGGATCCCTATTATTATGGGATTGACCCTATCAACAAGGAAGGTTCTATAGAAGGTGGCAAAACTACTTCCCTTCCATAGAACTCCCGCAGCCAAACCTCCCAACTCAAGATAGGCAGTGGTTGGGAGTTTGTTTGAACTCAACTTCCGCCATCCATATTTAAAAAACAATCCCTAAAATGGGTGGCGCGATTGCTGCTCTATGACAGAGCGCCAAGTGGCGCGACCTCTTTACAGGATTTCCCTGATTGGCGTGAGCACTGAACTGCCTACCCGCGCCAATGCAAAAAGAGCTGTTTTTCATGGATTTTGCAAGGAGATGTCTCAAGGGGAAATGAAGTTCATACTCAGAGGGATGCATTGATGATGTTTTCAAGGCATGACAGTGTTCACAGGTCACATAATGGGTCCTCCATTGTGCGGGACGGGGAATGGTAAGGACGGTGACAAATTACTGTGTAACACATAGTATTAATTTTTTTCTTTTCAGTTAAACATCTCATAAAATATTTTTTATTTATCGCTTATAGAAATAATAATTGTTAAGGAAACAGTCGAAAGATTTGAATATCAAATAGATTTTATTTTAATGAAAGATGCAATTTTACGGAAGTTATTTATTCTTTGATGAATTCTCATCTTTATAAAGCATGATTAATATGTTATCAGTTAAGAAAATAATTTTTAACATAGTAAAGACTCTTTAACAAATAAGCAATCTTAAAAATCTAAAAATTATCATCCAGAATCCTCAAAAGGATGAAAAATTCACCCTATCTAGGAAATTTATCAAATTTTAGAAAGAAAATTAAAAAATTATACCAAAAATCTTAGAATATAATAAGTCTCATCAAGAGCTTGTTTACCATGTTCATACGGAAATAGTTGAACTCAAATTACCAATTTTGTCTACCAAAACAAGGTAATGAGTTGAGATTATATCAAAAGGACAAGGGGTCTCATCAAGAGCCAGCTTGATTAGTTTAATTACAACTAGTGAATGGCATTGTCAATATTTGGTTACAAATCCAAGATAATGGCTTTTAAGTAATTAAAAATACAATATAAAATATCTACATAAAATAAAACAAGTTCCAAAAGAGATCAAGTATATAAAGTTGAAATTATTTTTGGAGATTGTAAGAAAAAATCGATGGGATAATGAATCGTTGTTGGCTAAAAGGTAACCCTGCCAAAAGCTTAAATTTCCTATTGGATCAAAGGCTCTAGTTATGATAAAAGAGTATATATTTATAAAACTAATCTAAAAGAGCCACCTGCTTCATCTTTTTCAACTTTGTAAAGCCTGATATAGATATTCAAAATTTTAATTTTAAAAGAGGAATTATTATGAATTATAATTAAGAGAAATTTTATTTCTAAGTGAGATGTTATTTATTGAAATTTATTCTTGTAACTATTTTTATGTCGAATTTTTTTAGAAATTTCAAAAAACTTGTTAAACACCATGTTAAAGCACACACATGGTGTATGAGGAAGATGAACACACACACAAGAGACTCAACACACAATGAATGATAAGCGTGTAGCTCACTTATTTTCCATTATACAAAGATGTACATTTATAGTACAATGGTGTGACTCTTGGTTTCATATTCCAAAGTCACTTGGACTCCATTGTGACTTTTCGTGTTTCACACCTACCCATGTAGGATTAGGTGTTCCAAAATCCCCCCTTAATCCGAAGGGGTATGTGTGAGTCCAAGAAAAGAGTTGTAATACAAATTTTCAAAGTATACATGGCAGCACTTGGGCTGAATCAACTCTCTGAAATGTTGGAAAAAAGAGGTGGTTTTAGGATGACCACAAACACTGGAACGCAAAACTTGTTGCAGTTCCCGGAACTCTTCCAAAACTGGCAGGAAGCTAAAGGCTTCTGCTAGAGGAATTGTCCCTCATATAAAAGGGAGACCTTTAACCTAAAAGAAGGGAGGTCTACTACCTGTGATGGTTTTAGGATTACCAACAACTCTGGAATTCTTGAAGCATTTCCTGAAACTCAACCAAAGCTGGCAAGAAGCTGAAGGCTGCTAAGCTGAAGGCTTCTGCTAGAGGAAGTGTTCCTCATATATGAAAGGAAGACCTTTGACCTAAAAGAAGGGAGGTCTACTACCTGTGGTGGTTTTAGGTTGTCCACCAACCAAAGATGATGGTTTAATGTTGTCCACCAACCGAAGGCATGCTCATGGGCATCCGTGTCTCTGGCTACATCTCTGAATCTGGAATGAAGAATTGTGGCTCAGGCTCACTTGAACTGCTGGCTACAACTCTGAACATGGAATGAGAGATTGTGGCTCAGGCTCGCTTGATCTATCGTCGAAGCTTGTACATGACCACCATTTTCCCCCTGTCAGGGACAAGGTGAGATGATGGCGAAAACTCAATTGCAAGTTTGCTCAATATCCGTGAACATATTCTAACATGCGACTTAAACATCTTCTTGGCTGCTGATGCCCATTGCCAAGAAGCGATCTATCCAAGATGAATCTTGGTTCTTGCAGGAGGCTTGTTTTTGAAGCATCTGTCTGAAGAGTGGGTGTCCCGACCACAGTGCTTGCATGGATGAAGATCAAAACAGTGATCTTTCATATGGCCAACTCGATCACAGTGCTTGCATGGATGAAGATCAAAGCAATGATCTTTCATATGGCCAACTCGATCACAGTGTTGGCATTTCTTAATCTGTGGTTGTTGTGGAACAGGATCTGGAACAGCTGCAGGTGAACTGTCATACATGAATCCGGCACTCTGAAATATGATGGGCTTTGTGTAGTCTGGAATATGAAAGGACACATCCTTGTCATATCCAAGACCATTTCGGCGCTTGTTGTGGACAAGCTCTTCCCAAGGTCTAATGATGGGCTTGAGAAGTGCAGGTTGAACTGCTGCATCTACATGTACATCTACTTTTGTGCAAGGAACTGAATGGGAATCAACTGCAAATTTATCTTCTTTCTTCTGATGAGAGTCTTTCACAATCTTCTGAACAGAAACAGGTTTAGAATGGTGACTCTTTTGCTGAACTTCATCTTGTTGGAGCTGAGATTCCAACTGCAAAAACTCAATCTTTTCCTATGCATCTAGCAAACAACTCTGAATGTTACATAGAGCATGCTTGCTCATTTTTATCACATCATCAACATTTGAATGAATGAGGTTATTCAAAAACACTAATGCCTCATTGATTTTAGCCATTTCAACAACTTAGGCTCAAAAAATGAAAGGGTGTCGGCTTCAACCGAAAATGCACCCGTTTACAATGTGATGCAACAAGAAATACAAATGACTCTAAGGAATTTCCAACGATGGAAATCTCAAAGTACAAAATATTCTCCTCAAATGATGGAGGAAAATCAATAATGACTTACATCAACAACTCAAATTCACTGATTCCAACTATGAATGAAGAGGCAAATTCCACTCAAAATACAATGTTAGCTCAATACATATCTCTGCAAAATATTTGTAAATGTGTAGCTGAAAACACTTGTGCAAGAGGCCTTTGAGGCAGCTGAAATTTCCTTCAAATAGTTGTTTTGAAATGATGGCAAACTTGTCTTCTTATGTAAAATTCTTCAAAATAATCATGTTTATGTCAATGTCAAATCTGCAATTTTCTCTATGTGTAGTCCATCTGCTCTTCATATGCCATTTTCTTCATTTCTGCTATTCATATTCTCTTCCTTTCTCTCTCTCTGTTTTTTTTTTTTTTTGAATTAATTAAAAATTAATTAAAAAAATGTGGATAATAAAAAAAGGAGGGGAAGGGGATTAATTAAAAGGGAGGGAAATTAAAATTGAATTTAAAATGGGAGAGAGAAATTTAATGGAGGAGAGATATTATATGGAGGGGGTTTATTAAAAGGGAAAGGGATTAATTTAAAATGGGATTAAAAAGGATTATAAAAATAGGAATGTGGGAACGAGTTTAAAAAGGGACTGGTGGAATGGATTGATAAGGGGAATATTAAAAAATGTTAATAAAAAGATTATTAAAAAGGGAAGGGTATTATATGAAAGGGGCGTAAAGTAAAATTAAAAGGGAGGGGTATTATATGAAAAGGGGAATTTAAATGAGAGGGGTAGTATTAATTATATGGGGGGGTGTATAAAAAATTTTAAAACGAAATATGGAGAGCGTATTGTAATGGATAGGGGGAATAATAGAAATTAAAAATTTTAAAAATTGAGATGGGAGGCCAAAAGGCCGTGGCAAAGGGGAGCATTCAGGGGTAAGAGGGCGTGGTCAAGTGGTGAGGACCGTAGGGATTAGGTGGGTGGGAGTGAATGGCATTTTTGAGAGCGGGTAGGGAGTGTGAGCAGTAGGCTGTTGGGTTGGGTAGTCGAGCAGGGGGAGATTCGTATGGAGGCTGTGTTAGGTTGTGTGGGAGCTCTAGAGCCGTAGGGAGGGGTCGATTAGTTAAAGGAGCGGTGTGGGAATTTGCAAGTGGAAGTGTGGAGCAGCCGGGGGTTATTTATAGTGGAGTGTTGGAGAGTAGTGTGATGAGCAGGGTTTAAGCAAGGACCGCTGGGTAAGGGGGCCAAAAGGCCAAGTTGTTGCAGAGATTTTTTTTTATTTTTTTTTATTTTTTTTTATTTTTTATTTTTTATTTTAATTAAAACAGCAGAGAGGAAAATCGACTCTAAAATAACAGTACAATTTCACTGATATATAATAGAGGTTGGCATAATTTTGCAGTGAAATGCAGGTACAAGACTCAGAAATTTTCCAGAAAATCGTAGAAATTTCACGAAATATAGAAATAGTAGAATAATTTCTTCTTTCAAATATAGAGAAAAAATTTTCTGGAACTTATAGCAGTAAAAAATCCAGATTTTTGCAGGAATCTTCGAATGAAAAAATCAAAAATTATTTTTCATTAAAACCAAAAACCTCTTCAGAAATCAACTTTAAACAATTTTCAGCAGCTCTTTCAAAATGATGCAGATTTTAATGAGCAGAATTTGCAGAGAAAATTTAGAATGAAAACCTTCAGATGGGCAGTACTGCTTTTTTTCTAAAATCCAATGCCGGAATGCTGCCAATTTCTGAATGCTGGAATTTTGAATGTTGCTCCTTCTCAAAATCAATGCTGCGCTTCTTCAAACCACTACTGCTCTTCTTCAAAACAAATCTGAATGGTGGCAAAAAATCTGCTGCAAAAACTCTCTAAAATGCTGCAAAAACGCCAAGAATTTTGCAGATATGCAGAGACCATAAACACAAATGGCTCACTCAAATTGGAGCAGGGCCAGCAATCGCCCGCTCTGATACCATGTTAAACACCATGTTAAAGCACACACATGGTGTATGAGGAAGATGAACACACACACAAGAGACTCAACACACAATGAATGATAAGCGTGTAGCTCACTTATTTTCCATTATACAAAGATGTACATTTATAGTACAATGGTGTGACTCTTGCTTTCATATTCCAAGGTGACTTGGACTCCATTGTGACTTTTCATATTCCACACCTACCCATGTAGGATTAGGTGTTCCAACAAAACTAATCAACGATAGCTGGTTCTCCCATGTGATTGACCAATTGTCGTACTATACAACACCCCCCATTTACTTTCCATAAATGGTTACCCTTTAAAAGTAAATAAAAATTTATGAGCTTGATTCTATCTTAGCCTAAGTCTAAAATTTTAGGAAATAAAGGCTTTTCTCTTTTCGCTTTGATTTTAAAAGTGCTCATCGCAAATCGCATAACTTACAAGCCGAATAAGTTAAAAAATATATAAAGTGTTGTGAACTGCGATACATGCTACAAAATTTTTCGAGTCATATAGAATTCCAGTTTCAAATTCTTTAAACTCAGCTTTAAAAATAAATCACATCGTACCTTTTAAGACAATCAACTTATGAGAATTCGGTAAAGATTGCGATGGGTCAGACCCGACAAATCAATAAAGCAACAATTATCATGCTCCAAAGATTTGGTAAAGCGCATCAGCATGATTCCTTAGAACACTTCACATTTCGCAATGAATAACCAAATGTAAATTTTATTACCATATGAAAATTGCGATCTGCAATTGGCGCAGACCGCATTTTGCGAAATTCATCGATGACAAAAAACATAACTAATGGTAATAGTCTAGAGTTGAGATATTTGATATTTATACTTATTACTCAAGTGCACAAAATGATTCAAATCTTATCAACCAGATATAAGATATGACGTCTTAAATTGATAGATTAGACATATTACATAAAGGTGTGTAAGATATTCGATAGGAAGAATTATGGGTGATTAACGACATTTAATGGGAGAAAGGTTCGAAAGGTTGATATACACTTCGATCGTGTTTTGAATAATTGAGTGCCGGATTTGTGATTATATTGTTTTATATCTATCCTTCTCTTCATTTATCTTAGATCTGAGTTTACTTTGTCCACTTGAATTTAGGAAACTGCCTAACGGAGTGAGAGTAACTGGAATGAGAAATAAAGGTAAGGAAATTTCCCAAACATCAGTCATTGAAGACTTAGAAATGTCTCCATTGTTTTGAGATACAACTTGAAACAAGGATTGTGGCAGTTCCTCATGAGATGCAATGTACCAACTCTTCGAGGATGAACAACCCAGGGTAGCAGTCAAAATAGCTACAACAGACACATTAGTTTCCTCGAACCCATCCTACTTCGACATTGCATGCTCATTTCTTCACAAAGTAGCAATGAGACCACATATTCTCCCCTACACAGATATGGTAAAGTGGGTAATTGACCACCTTAACATAGCAGATAGAACATTTAAGAATTCAAAGCTAGAGAATATTGATTCATTCACTGCAGAATATTTGAGGATAATATAGCACTTACCAATGCCACATCAGAATTATGACAAAGCTTTCATCCAAAGCTTTACAAAGAAACATACAAACCGATGAAAGTTATAAAGGGATGGAAATATGACCAAGGCCAATTGAAACAGAACAAACTCGGAATGTACCCAATAGCACAATTAACTTACCCTTACTGCTATGTTGTTGGAATGTTATGTATATTGTTTGTGAAGCCAGATACTTCTAGGTTTTCCATATACTAGGTTCCATTAATTGATGCAATCGTCAATTCTTCAATTATGAATTAGAAAAACATCCTGTCTGATAATTTGGCCATAAATATTATGGATTATAGAAGCAAATAAGTGTTTCCTCTAGAGAAATACCCCCCTTTTACATGAGTTCTTATGTTGTGGACGCAACTTGTTTTAGTTCAAGTTTTCCTACCATGGGATGGAAATGGAAAAACCAAGACCCCACTCCAATCCATATTTACCACGCAGACATTTGGGAGTGAGTTTTCATTTACACTTTTATAAAATTTGCAATGGAGTCATGTTACCTATGCATCATATTATCTTTAATGAAAAATCCCCTAGGATTACTAAAGAGGCTAGTACACACATTTTGCCTATTGTGAGATGGTTTCCAAAGAGAATTTCACCTATATCATAGTTTTCGAGAATTATGCTTCTCCCCACGTTTTCCATATTATATTCCTGATAGGTTACTAGCTAGGGAAATCGCTTACCAACTTGTAGTAAGTGGCATTTCTAAGCAACTCAAATATTCCAAGAAGGCCATTTGACCTAATGTCCCCTTGTAGTGTGGTACTTTTTCACTTTTTGATAATGGTCATACATTCAAGGAAGTTTCAAATATTACTTTATTAAATTTGGCTGTAATGCCAAAGAGGCCATACGAACCTAATGATGGGATTAAGAATTTCACCACAGAGCTTAAACTCAAACCTTTCTTAAAAGAGATACATAGATTTAATGATTTCTTTCAAGACATTGAAAATTTTACAGATGTACTAAAAAATGCATCCAGTGAGCTCAGTCAAAATGACTTTGAAGATTTCAAAACATATAAAAATAAGAGGTTGGAAAGAATTCCTTTGGATGTATTGTTTATTGAAGATGTCAATAGATCGACTCCATGCATCAGCCTGGATAATGAAGCCAAAGATATGTCTGAATATGAATTCCATGAAAATCTAATCATGAGTTAGGGAAATCACAACATAATTCTCAGAATTTGGATCACTCTGATAATGATTTTGAAAACAGGAAGGAGAGCCCAGATAAAATAATTGATAAAGAAATCAAAGGGATTGAAATAAAAGAGGAAGGATGAGTTAATCGAGCTGGATGATCTTCTCAAGAAATTCAGTATATCCAGAATACACCCGATTAAGTAGAAATGTCTAAGCCAAAAGATTAGAAGAACGAATGGGAAAAATTTTCGAAGGCACTGCAAACACCACAACAAAATCCTAATATTGGTGAATCCACAAGTTTTCAAATTCCAGAGCATTCTCAGAAATTAGTGGAAACTACAATTCCGCTACACCAAGTCCTTGAAGTTCATGATCAAGAGATTATTCTGGCATACCCTATAGAGAAGATTGTTTTACAGATTGAAGAAATACCTTCACTTGATGTCTTCTATAGTCCTAGTCATAAGTTTTTAGTTAAGAGAAGAAAGAGGAGAAGAATGGATGAAATAGTTTCTAATCTTATGAATTAATCTTTGGACATTCTATGGAAAGACCCTTTAGCTGATTCTACATAAGATTTGTTGTCAAACCTAGAGACAGCCTTGAGTTGTGAAAGACCAATGCCTAGGACATCTTATATAGAAAGGAGCATATGATATAACAATGATAGTTATCGGAGCAAGGTTCTTTGGCTATTTCAATTTTAACAGGAGAGTTTAATATAAGTGGAACCAGAATACTCACAGACTCAGCATAATGAAAGGAACACTGCAGAGGCAAGGAGTGAAATCTCAATATAAATGTATCAGACAACTCGAAGACATCTTTCTATAAGGAGGGTTGGATTCTAAAATTGCTTTACAGAGATTGAAAGTCAGACAATATTTTTCGTGTAAGAAAAATAGAAGGAATACTAACCACTAATGAGATGAAATTCCTTAAATATATCTAAACATGAGATGGGCTTATGATAATAAGAATCCATACATGTCCATATCTTTCAAAAATAACATCCCATAGCACTTAATATAGAAGAAACGTGGATGAAGTGGAAAATGAAACATCATATCATGACTGAGCCATATTTAAAGCGCTAGACAGGTTTAGCATAAGTATCAATTGTGATAAATTCATACCAGAACCAGTGAGCCACTCGCATTCCAGAGCATGATACAAAGAAATGGAAATGGTGAAATGAACAGCTAAACTATATCATATAAGGCAGAGTTACAGACTATAAAAAACCAAGACCAGAATCCTCATTAAAGATAAAACTCCTTCTTATTGAGACCCAATGGGCTCTTCACATTTGTATTAAAGCTTCAACCAAAATGTATACAAGAAACGCTTTCACAGCAATTTCTTTAGAAAATCTGGAACCCGTTTTTCTCTTTAGTTGCTACTTATATAGAAGCTTCAGAAACATGAGCGAGAAGATATTTTTGGGAAAAATATCTTTCTCGCGTGCTAATAATCAGTTAGAGGTCTCCATCAAAAATAACCAAAATTCATGATGAGGAATAGGGGCATCTCATCATTTACAGTTAGGCTCGTGGCCGTTTTAAACAAAATATTAAACAACAGTTCTGATAGAAAGTAAAATACTAGAGTGGAAGGTGAATTCCACTCGAAATTTAAAAGTAACAAACTAAAGTGAAAATAAAAGGCCACTAGGGTCAAATCATGAATTGACAATATTCACTGATGAGATGGAGTAGAGGCGGTCGCTGACATAGGTGGTGGAACATTGGCTGATGAGCTGGCGACTAGGCTGGCATACCGGATGCATATTTGTTGACTATCTGCTATGATTTCAGGCATCGATGTGAATCCTTCCACCTTGATATAGGCTTCAGTGAGGTCGTCTAAATTTGCATTGGTGGGGATCTTGTTCTTTACCAGATGGAGGAGAGTAAATTCCTAGTGAAGTGACGAAACAATGGTCTCAGCTTTTAACCGGGTGGTTTTATCTGAAAGTATATTAGTCCGATCCATCTCTTCCTGGAGACACGCTTCGTACCCTAATCATGGTTGTAGCATGGAAGGAGTGGTGGGATCCCAGCATTACGGGAGTCCAGCCGCTCTGATCTCGGCCCAAACCATATCAAACTGATCCATATTGGCTACCACATGTTCTAAGGCCCTTGAAGCTATAATGTGGGTAGACTCTTTGTCAATAATCTTCTGGCATTCAACAACCTCCTTGAACCGACTCGCTATGCCATGCTTCTCCACGTCATCAGATTTCATCCCTTTCAAGAAAGAGATATAACTTCTGGCATGCTGGGCTCTACTGGATATATTGATATTTCCCTCATGAATCTTCCTTCAAAGATAAAGCACAGACGATTTTATTTCTTCAATGACTTTCAGGAAACCCCACTACCCCCCAGCCACAATGATTTCTGACTAAATTATTCTTCTAGCATCCCTGAGGGTGACATTACCCTTCACGCGACTGCTGAGATCGTTGATGGTCTTCTGTTGGTCAGCTTTTTCCTTCTTTTCCTGCTCAATTTCCTTCTGCATAGTCTCTATCTTTTTGGAATTTTCAGCCAAGGCAGTTTCCAACTCACTGATTCTTAGCCTTGCGATGGAAGCCTGCTTCTCTAGTGTAGCATTTGTAGCCCTCGTTGTAGTCAGCTGCTCTGACAGCGAACTAGTCTTCGGTTGGGCTGTAGGTGGTGCACAACTGTGTGTGTCCCAGGTTGTCTATAGTTCCGTCGGCCTGCCCTAAAGAACAACCATTGATTCTACCATTTTTTCCTTTTCCTCCTTCTCCTTTTCCAGAGAGTCAGCTAGGTCTGCTTTATCTTTCTCAGCCTAAGCTAATTTGGCTGTCTGCATATGGTGGGAAGCCGATATTCTAATCTTGCATTTTAGGGATGCCACCTACTTCTGAAATTGCTCGATGAAGTAATGCTGTGGATTTGATTCTCTGGTTTCTTTTCCTTTAATTGACTCATGGAGAGCACGTACTTGGTTCTTGAGGGCACAGGAATTTTCCTATTCTTTTCTGAGAGTCTCCCTCACTTGGGCATGCTTAGTCTGCAATTTTTTCAACGTGATCGTGAGCCGCATTACCTCATCTTTTAACATATCACCAACCACCTGGAATAGGTTACATTTATCAAGAGAAGGCACCTTAGCCATGTCAATCGCGTACTTGAGCACTCTGTAGCTGGTGGTACCTGCATCTGGGTCATAAATGGCCTCGGCCATAGCCAATACTAGGTGTTCTGTGTCCAAATTAATGGAGGCTAAAATCCTCGTATGATACTTCTCCACGTATGCTTCTAGCTTGGCCTTGTACTTATCCCTGATAGCTCTGGATTTCATGCTCCTTTCAGTTGCGACCTATGAAGTATCATCTCTAATAGCCTGTGAAACTTCGGAGTAGTCAGAGGATGTGACAATGTCTCGTAGCACCTTGAGCCCAGTTCTGCTTTCGTCGGGTTTGCCATATGGTATGAACGACTCAAGCAACTATTCTTTGCCTATTATTTATGCCTCACTTGTAACTGTTTTCTGCTTTTTGCGAAGGGGGGAACCTACTCCTGATGGGCCCACATCTTCTTCTTCTTTACCTTTACCAGCTTCTCCTCTTTCCCCTGTGGCAGATGAGTCTGTCTCCATCTACGAAAGAAAAGGCCAATTTTGAAGATTAACCCTCCACTCTATAAATGGTCTCGTTTCATGCACATAAGGAGTAGATTTGTTCATCCTTCTTCTGTTAGAGATGATGCCCCACAGATCGTAGGCCCAAGCCTTTACTTACCTAAAATCCATGTCTTGTAGTAGCTTCTCAACAATGGGGAGGGCATGTCTTGAATTGACAATAAAAGGGCCAATAGTAATGGGAAGTTTCAGGATGAAACCTTTCTTTGCGGGGACGAAGTGGAGCTGGTCAGCTTTCAGAGTCAGTCGGATGTACTCCAGAGCATAAATTAGTCGAGCAGGGAACACAAGCAACTTGTAGGGGGGAACCTCGGCTCCATAGACTCGAATTTTGGTGTAATTGTCAAATAGGTACCAATCCCAAGTGATATGGGTTTTACTAGCTTGTAACCAGCTCTTCATCTCAGGAAAAACCCTAGGTGAGGGAGAATCATGGATGATAGTGTAGGCAATAGTCGTGAACTCATTTAGGAATCTGGAATAACCCACCCCATTTGGTAACTGGTGCATTGCAAAGCTCCAGTCGAAAACTGGTCGACGTTGAGAATTTACCTTATATACCCTGTGTAAACCCAAACCATCGAACTTACCAGCATGCTGATATAAGAATAAGTAGAAGACCATGGAACAAAAGCGGAAGTGACCAGTTTCTGAAAGCTCTTGGAACTAGGTCTGAATGTTAGAGGCTAGGAAACCAGGGATATCTAGAACTACCCCCGTTTGAGACATTAACCGTCAGAAAGAGACACATGCCCTAGAAATTTCCCCCAAACCGCCTACACCTAATAGACCCGCGATGAGAGCGAGGATGGGCTGCACTTCTTCTTTGAACAAACTCAAAGGGAAAGGTTCTGCGGAAGGAAGAGACGTGGCCTGATTTTTGGTTATAGAGGAAATGAATTCTCTTTGCTGTTCCCATGGAAATTTAGCGAACTGAGGGGTTAAAGTCATTTCGCTGAAACTGGTATAACTAGTGCTAGTGGGATAATAGAGGGCTTGTCTGATAATGTCGGGAGAAAGAGAAAAAATCCTACTCCCTTGAGCCGAGGTAAACGTGCCTCGATGTTTATCGTAGGCATCTCTGAGCCAGCAAATAAACTCGACCAAAGGATAGAATGGAGGGGTAATTTGATGGTATAGGCTTGATAAAACCACTCGGTATCAATCCCTATTCTCCACATGTCGTCTAAAAAGCTCAGGTTTGATACTGCTGATGAGAAAAGGGTATTTCGGATCACATATTTCGGCTTGCAGGTCTAAGAAGGGCTTGAACCCGGGAGGGTTTGTGGTTTCACGGACCTGTGGAGCCTCTGGTTCTGTTTTCTTGGGGGTGCCCTTTCCCATGACTAATAAAAAAAAATGTTTAAAAAGCAAAAGGAAAACAGACGGGGTATGAGGGACAGAATACCTGTGCAGTGGTAAATCTGCTAGGGAAAACGACGCGGGGGTATTGACAGTGACTGGGTGGACCTGGCACTGGGCTCCCACTTTAGTTTATACCGTAGTTGGATACCTAAAAAGTTTACTGATGTAAAATACAGGGGACCGTTATATAGAACTAAGGATGGTTTGGCAAAAGGCTGAATGGTGATGTAAGTGGGGTGAGCGTCGTAAGGACACTAACAATGGAGCACGCGGTGCATAGGGGTTAGGCGTTTAACTGCAGGTGGTTGAATGCCTTTTTCCAGGTTTAATACTGGTACGAGCCTCGGTACCAGTTCACCTATGGACTTACCTTACCTTTCTACCACGTAAGTAGCTTGGTTCTCGAAACGTATTCTTCGTGGAATTGTAAAATACACTGCATGAAGCCTTTAGGGTCCTCTTGAAGCCTAGAAAATCTCTGCTTCAAACATTGGGGATAACCACCCGGTCGGGACCTTAGGACAGGTCCTTTTCCATTTGGTATGGTGGCTCCGACTGGATTTAAAGGACCAGTTTCCTTATAACTAAATGGATTGGATTGGGTGGGTGGAAATGGGACTAAATTAACTAAAATAAAACTATCTAATCTAAGCTAAATGCTGATAAAGAAATTCTAATACTAACCCGGGTAATAACATGTGAATACAACTTAAGATTGTTTCAATCCAACAATAACCATGAAAATGTATTATTAATCAAATTGAAATGTGTAGAAACAAATAAAGATAACTCTGTTTAAGAAATTAAACAGAGATATAATAGCATATTGTATTCATCATTGTATACCATTTACATGTAATTATGAAGAATAACGTTTCAATTATACTCAGAAATGATATATAAAAGAGAGCGTTGTGAGAACAAATACATATAAATGATAGCAATCTTAAAAAGAATATCATACAACAACAGAAATCAACAGCAAACAGATAGAAATACCTTGTTCATCTTGATGACTTCCAGATGCAATCTGATACTCTATCCAGAAATTATAATGCAAAATCGAATTCTAAAGGTACAGAAATGCAACACTTCAAAGATAATTTCGCATAAAAATCACCAGATGTGATCCTTTTCAAAAAATATATAAGACAATGGAGTACAGAAATGCAATCTCCAAGTCTCACAGTATTAAGATCCAGGACCCCTCTCTAAATGCATGAGAGGGGTTTAAATACTACTTACCTAACTCTAAAAATATTCTATTACAAAAATTAAGGATTCGGTTTAATGACCGTCCTTTTCCTAGGCTAAAATACAGTGAAATCAAAACTAAATCTATCTAACTATGAGCTTGATCTTTGATCTTGCAGGCATCTAGCATGTTTTTGAGAAGATGCGGTTGACCGACTTCTGAATTCAATTGTCCTGAAAAGATAGAGTCGGCAAGCGTAGGAGCAATCTTCTCTGTAGCATTGATGATACAATTGAGCGTGCTATGCTGACTGTGTGGCTTTACTAAGTATGCCCAGTATGCGTCCCAATTTAATCTAGTCAGCTCTTGGATGGATTTTGTTCTTTCTTCTGCCTTTTGCCTCCATTCTGTTTGCAATTGATTTGCCTGTGGGAGATAACCTGGAACAGTTTCAGAAATCAAGTTAGCTTTGTGTAAATTGTCATTTACACAATCAGTGAGAGTGTTTGCCGTTGTAGATGCCTCTTCTGCTGCCCTTTCTGCCCTTCTGATTTGTGCATCCAATTATTAAATAGTATTTCTTTATGGTTCTCATTAATGATGGGTGCACCAATTTTTCTGCCTTCTTCTGTCTTTTGCCATGCTAGATAATCATTGATCTTTTCATGAATCAAATCATAATCATTTCGTAAATCTACGGCATGACTTGTGATTTTATCATTTTCTTGGCATAAAGAATTCCATTGCAATATCTTTTGACAGAAAACTTCTTCTTGTTGCAGTAGTTGATTATTCAAAGAGATGGTTTCTGAAATGAATTCTGGAAGCTTGGGATCATCCTTATGCTGTTCTTGGATTTCTTGAAATTTTTGTTGCAACTCTTCAAGTTTTAATTGTGCTTCCTTATTGGCTTGTACCTGTTGCAATTGCTGTTGTAGGGCCTTTACCTGTTCTTCTTTTTCATCCAACAAAAGTTGTATCTCAACTGATTTATCAATGGTTTCAGAAGCATAAGCTCCTGTTATTTGAGATAATTTAGTGAGATTACGAGTAGGCTCTGTGGCAGGATCTTTCCATAAAACATCTACTTGTTCTGGTTTAGTAGCAATTGCACTTTCTATCTTTCTCTTTTTCCTTTGTCTTTTAACTACTGCTTTGTATTTTGGGCTGTAAAATACATCTAGAGGAGGAATGTCCTCTACATTAAGTACAATTTCAGAGGAGGGTGTGATTGGAATGTGCTCTGTTACTACGGCTGTGCTGCTTGTTCCTGCATTCAAAACTTTGGTTGTTTGGACAGGGGTCTGTACATTCTATCCCTCTACATTAATCAATTGATTAAAGGTTTCCCATTCTTTATCTAACTCCATGGTGACTGGCTGTTGCCGTACATTGGGTGAAGGAGGATTTGTTTGTTGAGAAATCAAAATTTGTTGTTGAGCGAGCTCTTTAGATTGTGCAGAATCTTTGATGGATTCTTCCATTTTATCTTCCATTTATTTGGATGTATTGGAGTGTTCAGAATCTCTGTCAGATTTTGATTTGGATTTACCTGTGCTTGAACTGCTGTTAAGACTAACACTAGGAGTTTGCTCCTTTGCGGGCTCTAAGCGTAGATTATCCAAAGGAACAGGAATTAGTCTCTTTTCTCTGTAAAGTTTGAATTGCTGGAAGTCTGTTGGGGATAGCTGTGCTCGGGCTGAATTCAAAACTTCTTTGAATGAATTTCTTGCTTGGAACATATCATCAAAAAGATCAGGCTCTGCGACAAATTCCTTTACTTTGATTGCATTGGTGAAATTCTTAACAGTATCATTTTGGTCATATAACCTTTTTGAGAATTTGAACAGCTGTAGGGATGTAATGTTGCCTATCTCTTGAAATGCATGACCAATATCGAATAGTGAAAATGTTCCACATTTTCATGGGAAATTGTGGCCAAATGCATTTTTTCTTATCCTTTAAATATTTTGCCATCCCTCCCTGGCCACAGGTCTGATAAGCGATTTCCCGGGCTACAAGTCTATCAGGAACATATAGGGGTAACACATGTGGAGAAACATAACTTCCAAAAACCCTAATATAGGTGAAAAATTCTTCTCCAAACCATCTTGCGACGGGGAGAATATCAACCTCTGTTTCTGAAGATAACCTTGGGGGATCCTTATTATACAAGGTTCTGTATAATGGCAACATTATTCCATGGCAAATTTGGTAAAAATGGGGGATAAACTTAGATTCCCACAGTTCTTTATGGTACACATGAATGGGCGAAGGGTCTTGGATAGTCCATTTCCAACCCATTACAGGGAATTTAGAGACATAGCAGATGGCGTCCATGACATAAGCAGATAAATAAAAAGGCGGGCAAACCCGCTGGGAAACATTTCGTTTGGACCGGTATTGAAAAATAGCAGAGGTCATAGTATCAGATAGGATTTTGGCCCAGTCTACAATTGTAGAATTAACGGCCGCATTCAACAAAGGAAGCCACTCAGGAAAAATCATATCTATGTCAGGCTTTCCAAAAAGCCTACATAACATAGCAGCAGTAAAACAATAAGGAGAAGTAAGCGAACCCGTGCTGTACATACCTTGTTTGTTCTTCTTTAATGGTTCACTTCTTTTAGTCCATTCCTTTGTGCATTCTGCCAAATTCGCATGTTCTTTGGTAAAATCTTCCATGAATTTGCTATTGTAAGTCGCCTGTGGTTTTGGCAGCTTATACATTAATCTCACATCTTCTACGGTGAATGACCCAATTAGCTCTTCAGACCGAGTCTTGAATTGCCTGTCTGAGATATCTGTGCTATCCAGCACCCATCTCACCATATCTGTATATGGGAGAATCCTTGGCCTTGCTGCAATTCTGTGCAGAAATGAGCAAGCCAAGTCTCTAAGGGTTGCTTCAGACGTATCCTTTGAACCGGCCGTAGCTGCAACTTTCAACACCACAGGTTTTCATCCTCTATAATAGATTATACATTCCTTCCCAAGTGGATACACAACGCATCCTCAAGCAAGGCATGTGCGGTGTCTGCGTATAGCGAAGCCATTTCTTTGCTCTCAGAATTTGAGCTCTTCTCTTTCTTACCCATAGTGTATATCGGAAGCTTTGTATAGTAATCCGCTCTTTCGTGCCCGCGTTTTACGAATAGATGAGAGTAATGATATTAGAAAGGTGATGAGACTATTTTGAATATGAACGCGGATGAAATATAATATTTAAATTATGAAACGACTTTCAATCTAAACACAATCTCTTTTCACATTAATAATCAATCCAATCATTTAATATAGTCATTAAAGCGCATAACGGATTTGACACATGGGAAGATTGCCTCGGGATAGCGCGCTTACGTGAATCTGCGACATTGCGATGTGCAATTTGCTGCGCAATATCGCAATATCGCAATGTCGTAATATCGTGATATGAAATCATCACAGTCATAAAACTTATCGCAAAAGCAGGAACTGCGTAACAGCGCAAAGCGCATATCGCAAAAATCATAAAAGCATATATCGCAAACGCGCAGAATCACAAAAAGTGCACAATCGCAAAATGAAATCGTCGCAAAAGCGCAAAATCGCAAAAGCGCATAATAAATCAGAGCGTAAAAGATATTTGTTAATCATTTCTGTTTTCTGCGCTATGCGATCTGCGATCAATGCTTTTTGTATAGACTATTTTTGTTATGGATGCGTTATATTGTTTCAAGAGCAATTTTATTATAATCTATCATAAACTTAATATTTTCGCAATATTCTCTTCAAAGGGATTTTTGTAGGTTTATGATAGAAAAATTTATTTTCTAAAGGAAACAAATCTTAATTGATTTTTTTGGATTTTTACCAAGGGTCCCTATTTTATTTAGTATTATTACTAATATTAATTAAAAAGGAGAGGTTGTTGCTAGCCACAACAATTGGCGATTCACTGGAAGAAACAGTTATCTCTGAAAAATAAAATGAACATTCTATCTTTAGTAAGTAAAATTTTTTAAGGATGATGAAAACTTATCTAAGAATTATTCAAAATAAAATGTAACTATGAAAGAAAAATAAAAATCATTTCATAATTCCTTTCTAGTTCTTTGAGAAAAAATAAAAACATTTTGGGTTATCTCAAGCTTTGATTGGTGTTAATAATAAAGTAAGTGGATCTCTTCGAATTTTGGTTTTATAATATACTCTATTTTCATAGGTATTGCCTCTGCTGCCAGCAAACGTTTATAGTCTTGACAGGGTTACCTTTAAACCATTAACCATTCATTGTCCCATTCAATTAAAATTATGACCTTCTAAAAGATAAATTCATAAGATTTATTATCTCATGTTTTTTTGTCTTTTATTTATATTTTTTATTTTAAGAGCCATTGTTCTAGTTTGGTAGCGCTTGATAACAATGCTATTCACTAGTTATAATTAAACTGAACAAGTTGGCTCATGATGAGACCCCTTGTCTTATATTTATAAGCCATTACCCTGTTTTGGTATGTAGTATTGGTAATGTCAGTTTTATTACTCCTTATGAACATGGTAAGTCGGCTCATAATGAGACCTCTTATCTCTTAAATTTTCATATAATTTCTTAGAATTACATTCTAAAAAATCACAACTTAAATGGATGGGGTGAAATAGTTTTATCTTTAAGAATCAATGGATGACAATTTTCAGAGTTTTTTGAGTTCCAAAACTTTTGAAAAATATTTACTTTTACAGATAACCTTTCTCTGCTTGATAAACTTATGATGATTTACATTCTTCTCAAGTCTTCAAAAGATCATGTAAATGATTAAAATACTCTTTCAAAGTTTAACATCTTATTTTAAACTATTCAAAAACTGTGATCATTACTTTAAAAATTCTTATTTACACAAAATAAATATTTATAATATTTTCCGAAGAAATTTTCTCAAATAGTAAACAGTCAATCAGAAACTCATAAACAACCTTTATTTGCGAAAATAAAAACAATCAAAATCTACAAAAAGAAATATGTACAGTTTAAGAAGGGGTTACCTCCTTAGGAAAAGAATTTCTTCAAGATAAGCCCATTTACAGGAAGAGATTCTCTCTTACCTGCTAGATCTTGGAGTATGAATGTATTTGAGCCTATCTTCTCAACGATCCGAAATTGTCCAAGCCACATTTTCTGAAATTTGGTATGTTTACCTTTTTCTTCGTGTGCTTTATCCCATTTCAAAACGAGATCACCAATTGATAAAAAGCTTTGAGCCGGTAGAACTTGCATCAAAAGAAGATTTTACAAGTCATGATGTTTTTCAATGAGTAATTTTTGCTTATCCCTATCTTTTCTATGTCAAGGATTTGATCGATTCAATTGGAATAGATGACAAGGATTTTTTCCATTAACCCCATTAGGGCTAATGATGGAAGAGTTAAATTTGGAAGGTATCACAGCCTTCTTTCATAAAACCAGATTAAAAGGTACAAAAGGTGAAGTCCTTATCGAAGCTTTTTCAGTGATACGATCAGCCCATAATGCAAAGATTAAAGATTTGTGCCAATTCTTTTGATTTTGATCAACGGTCCTTTTAATGATTTTGATAAGGTTTTTGTTAGTGGATTCAGCCAAACCATTATCTTGTGGATAATAATTTGCTGAATATTTTAATTTAAAACCTCTTTTGACTGCAAATTCTATTAAACTATTTCCAGAGAAGTAAGATGCATTATCAAAGACTAGAGCGTTAGGTACACCAAACCTGGTTATGATTAATTGATCTATGAAATCAATAATTGCATCAGAATTGGCTACCTTCAACGGGATTGCCTCTACCCATTTTGTAAAGTAATCAGCTGTTAACATGATGTATTCTATGTCACTAAACAATGAGGTCATATTTCATCAATAATACTTCAAGTCCCCATTGTTCAAATGGTTGTTCAATAGTTACTCAAGTTGCAAGGAAAAGCTTATTTCTTGTCTTCCACTTGCAATTGATAAATCAGGCACTTACATAATCATGCAGTTTATGTAGGTTTACTAATTCAAATGAATTATTTTGTGAGTCAGAGTATCACTCCAAATGACCATTGTCCATCATGTAGTTCCCCCGTGAACTTTTCAGCTTCAGTTTTTTCAAGACATCTTAACAAAATTGAATCATAATTTTTTCTAAATAACACATTATCAATGATCTCATATTTAATATCTTTTAACCTTAAAGCACGTTTACTCTTATAGCTGAAATTAGAAGGAGCATACCCATTTTTCAAGTAATAGATGAGATCAGCATACTGAGAATCAACATCTATAACACTTATCCTGATTTACTTCGAATATCTGATTTGGTAATCCTTGATTCCTCCAGTATGTTTTAGGCCCTCAATAATCTGCAAAAACCTTGTCCTCTAACAATCTTAGCTAGCTTAATATCAACATCATATTCTTGCAAATATGTTACCCAGTTAGCTCTCTTTTCTCCTACTTCTTTTTGAACTAATAATTGTCTTACTGTAGAGAATGGAATAATGATTTTTGTATGTGTTTTTAAGAGAAAAGGTCTGAAATGTTTGATTGATTTAAACACAACAAAGGCTTGTTTTTCAACAACGGAATAATTAAGCTCAGCTCCTTGCAGATTTGAGCTAAAGAGAGAAATTGGTGCTTCAATTTTCTGATCATTGAGCTGTGTTAAAACAACATCATAAGATGTTTCGGTGGCCAAAGTATACAAAGTAAAATATTTAGAAAAATCAGGGGTATTCGCTGGTGCATTAATGATTGCTTGTTTGATTGCCTCAAAGGCTTCTTTCTCTCTATGCCCCCATTTGAATACTGAATTTTTCTTAATCATACTTTGCATAGGTAGAACAATTTGAGAAAAATCAGGAATGAATCTTTTTACAAAATTAATTTGCCCAAGAAATGATTGCATGGATTTTTTGTTATGAGGTAAAGAAATATTATAAATTTATTTCACTCTATCTAGATCAATATATATACCATATTTTGACACAACAAATCCTAAGAGTTTTCCTTCATCAAGAGCAAAGAAATATTTCTTTGGATTTAAGGAAATACCAAACTTTCTACATCTTTCAAATATTTTCTTTAAATCATGTAGATGATTGGCTCTCTTTTTTGAAAATACTGTTATGTCATCAAGATAAATAAAATAAATAAATTTATTGATCGACCTTTAAATGCATGTCTAAGGTTTTGAAAAGTTGTTCAGATTATTAGACTAAAAAGGCATTTTTCCTGCTAAGGTCCTCATTTTGTTCGGAAAGTTGTCTTCAATCATTATCCGGGTAAACTAAAACCTGATTATACTCCTAAAAACCATCGAGAAAAGATAAGTCTTGTAACCACGCATTTTTGAAGTATCTGTTCCATGTTTTGCAATGGGAAATTGTCTTTTAAACATGCTTTGTTTAGATTTCTAAAATCAATACAGATTCTTATATCACCGTTCTTCTTTATTACAGGTACCATATTGGAAACCCAATTAGAGTGCCTGACTGGAAAAATGATCTTGGCTTTCAAAAGTTTATTGAGTTCTGATTTGATTTGACTCTCGAGATTTGGATGGATTTTTCTCAGTTTCTGTTGAACAGGTTTAACATCAGGAAGCATTGGAATCGTATGTTGAATAATCGAAGTATCATGTGCTTTTAGATCATCATAATTCCAAGCAAAAACTTTTTTATATGTTTTCAGCAATTTAATGAATGCACTCCTTTCCTCTGGTGTTAAATTGAGTCCTAAATTAATGTTTTGAGGTTTAGAATCGAACCAAGATTTAATAATTCAAACTTCAAAGTGGAACTTTGAAGTTTTGTATTAACAACTTTCTTGAATCTGTCTTTAACATCATATAAGTCCTCCAATTTAACAACATATTTCGGAATGGGATTTTCATTACTTTTTGAAGCAATTTGTAAATCGATCTTCTTCATCAATAATTTGATCATCATATGATTTGTCCTAAGTCATGAAATTTAAAATATCTTGATCATGATAGAAAACTCTCCAAATTTTGTGACATTGTCTGGATGATGTGATCGAAAGATCAATTTAACCTCTATCAGACTCGCAACAAACATGGAGTTTAGATAACATTAGCTAACAAGTTTGCAATGATGGTATTATGATTCCTAGGGAATAGAGAAATGTTAAATGCTGAAAAATGAGTGGGAGATCTTCAGACTAGGCTTGATAGTGTTTGCAGCCGGCCTTGAAATGGGGCAATGACATATTCAGAATTGTTGATTATAATTTTGAATCATCAAAAACTTTCAAGTATTTAACATCTAACCCTATGGCTTTATAAAGTCCTTGAACCAAGGCTTCATATTCTGCAGTGTTGTTAGTACACTCAAATTCTAATCTGCATGATAACATAGTTTTCTCTCCATTCGGATCAATCAATATGCATCCACCAGACTTCAATGTGATTTCGATCCATTAAAATATAACGACCAAAATAAAAGATCTATCTATTGGCTATCTACAATTAACCTGAAAATATTTACACCTGAAGAATCGCACTAAAATTCTCTTATCCGAGAAAGAAAAAAGTATTTACGTAAAAGGAGATCGTAGAGCTTTAAATTTTTAAGAAATGATTCAAAGTATATTATCCTCTCCAAGAATATTGTTGTTGAACATGTGTTCATTAGGGTTGTTCAAATTCAGCGATGTTAAAAGGTTGGTATGCTTTCTCGTTCAATTTTAATTTGATTTGGTTTCCCTTTATAAGGAAGCCACATGTGTGAATAATTAGTCGAGATGTAACCATTAAGTTTCGCAGACCAGTCCCTGCTCAAGATTAATCCATAGAATTCAGGAATATCAGCAATTAAAATATCAATTCTTTGGACAATCCTAGGATCAGAAGCTAATCTGATTGTGATTGAATTTATTTCTCCTACCACTTGAACTTTGGATCGATCCAACTGAACAATATGTACTGCTGATTTCTGTGGTTCAATATTCAATTTAGCACAGACAGATGTAGGCATTATATTCGAGGAAGCTCCAGAATCAATCAAACAATTGTGCAGATTTTTATTGTACATCTCATAAGTCAAAAGAAAGATGAGTTGAGAATTTGACTTTTCCCCAATGAGCACAGACGTAGGCATCTACCTATCGAGTGGCTATCGGGCCTTCCTTGTCGCTTTTACACTGCACCGCTTGGTACTGATAAATTGGTGGCGTTGTTCCTTTTTGCTGCTTAACTTTATCAAGAAGTTTTAGTTTATTGAACGCATGTAAGAAATGTTGGTTGATCTTTTCGTGTTCTTCTTGACAATGTTGATTTCCATGGGATCTGACATCACTAAAGTTTTATCATTAAGTGAGAGGATTAGGAAGAAAATGGCTGATTTTGAGTAGAAGGAGAAGTTTTCTCTGTTAAAGGGGTTCGTTCTTTGGTACTTGGAGTTGCAACAATTTTCTTTTGGAACCTGCTGACTGCTCATTTCATGAGATTTACCTTAGTACTGATGGAAAAGATATGCTTTCACTATCGTATCACATAGGGAGAATAAAATCCCACATTCCATTCAATTCAACTATTTCTTCATTCTCGTCTTCTTGATCTGATACTACAGATGTATCATATTCTTCTTCTTCTTCCTCTGATTCTACATTAGAGATTGAATTAGGAGGTTTAGATTCAACTTGGTTCCTTCTGAAATTCCGGAATGGTTTCTTGGTAGAAGTTTTAGCTACTTTTTTTTTTATTTCAACCATTTCATTTGACATGGTTTTAAGAACTTTCTGTAAACCTTCCATGTCATATGGATCTTTGGTCTTTTTCTTTGAATCGTCTTTGAAGCTGACCTTCTTTGATTTCCTTTCCTCAATAGCATTTTTCTTTTCCAGAGAAGTGATACGTTTTTCCAATAGCTTCTTTCATACTTTCAGCTAATGTAGGCTTTGCAGCTCTGTCTACGAAAATAGCTATGTTTGAGGGTAAGGCAGTTATGTACCATTCAATTCTAACTTGTTCACTTGGCTTGGAATCGGTGGGAATTTTATTCAAGAGCTTATTGAATCGGGAGTTAAACTCCTTAATTGGTTCCTTGGGTTCTATTTTCAAATTTGAGAGATCATTGAGTAAAGTTGCAATCGATCGGTCATCTCCAAATTTGGTTAAAAAATGATCTGCAAAAATGTCCCAACTAGTTATGGACCCTAATGGTAATGAGAAGTACCATGATCCTGCTGTTCCTTGAAGAGTATAAGGAAATAGTCTAACTACAACATCCTCCTATGTGACTCCATTCAAATTAATAGCCAGCATAAAGTTATTGATATGTTCTTCAGCTGGAATGTTAAGATCTGGGCTAAACTTTGGAAGCCATTTTCCAGGTTTGTCTGGTAAATCGTGTAAAGGTGCAGCCATGTTGACTGCTCCTGGAGTAGACCATGGTCTCTGTGCCATTATCGGAACAACTACTAGAGGGATAGTAGAAACTGGTGATGTTTGAATAGAAGTTGTTGGAATGGATGATGTTGAAACTGATGAGGATTGAGGAGAAGATGTTTGTGGAGATGATATGGACACGACTGTACTTTGTTGAGAAGGGATTTTGGAAACAGGTATTTGGATATTAGAGGTTGAAATTTCTGATTCCGATTGGGTTTTTCTTGTCTTGACTCTACTAGGTAAAGGGAATTCTTTGGGAGAAATACCAAGTTTTTCACTTTGAAGCCTAGTAAGAGGTTTGGAAGAAACAAATTTTGAAGTTACACTACCTTCTCGATAAGATTTTTAATCTTCTGGTAGAGAATGAGAATCCTTCAATTCTATGAATTAAATCTTGAACTCTGTGAGACCCGGTGATGCTGATCGACCGAATGTTTAAATATTTTGGTAGGGGTGCTTGAATATTTTCACAATTTCTTCTCACTTTAATTTTAAGAAATTAAGAAGTTAATGAGGTAAGCTGTTTTAATGGTTTGTGGATAGAGGTTTGCCTGCCATTCACAGTTTCAGCCCTCCCTCTAGCTACTAAAAATGTTGAAGCATAGAAAATCTCTGCTTCAAACATCGGGGATAACCACCCGGTCGGGACCTTAGGACAGCTCCTTTTCTGTTTGGTATGGTGGCTCCGACTGGATTTAAAGGACCAGTTTCCTTATAACTAAATGGATTGGATTGGGTGGGTGAAAATGGGACTAAATTAACTAAAATAAAACTATCTAATCTAAGCTAAATACTGATAAAGAAATTCTAATATTAACCCAGGTAATAACATGTGAATACAACTTAAGGTTGTTTCAATCCAACAATAACCATGAAAATGTATTATTAATCAAATTGAAATGTGCAGAAACAAATAAAGGTAACTCTGTTTAATAAATTAAACAGAGTTATAATAGCATATTGCATTCATCATTATATACCATTTACATGTAATTATGAAAAATAACGTTTCAATTATACTAAGAAATGATATACAAAAGAGAGCGTTGTGAGAACAAATACATATAAATGATAGCAATCTTAAAACGAATATCATACAACAACAGAAATCAATAGCAAACAAATAGAAATACCTTGTTCATCTTGATGACTTCCAGATGCAATCTGATACTCTATCCAACAATTATAATGCAAAATCGAATTCTAAAGGTACAGAAATGCAACACTTCAAAGATAATTTTGCATAAAAATCACCAGATGTGATCCTTTTCAAAAAATATATAAGACAATGGAGTACATAAATGCAATCTCCTAGTCTCACAGTATTAAGATCTAGGACCCTTCTCTCTCTGCATTAGAGGGGTTTAAATACTACTTTAACTAACTCTAAAAATAGTTTATTACAAAAATTAAGGATTCGGTTCAATGACCGTCCTTTTCCTAGGCTAAAATACAGTGAAATTAAAACTAAATCTATCTAGCTATGAGCTTGATCTTTGATCTTGCAGCACTTAACATAAGCTTTGAGAAGATGGTTGACTCATCAATTCAGCCTGTCCCGTAAGACAGAGGGGTGTTGAGAGAAATTTTCTTCCAGAAAGATTGATGAGCAACTGAGCAAGGCACTGATCAGTGAAGAAGTTTTACTAAGTATGCTCAATATGCGTCCCAATTTAATATAGTCAGCCCTTGGATGTATTTGTTCTTTCTTCTGCTTTGCTCCATTCTAGTTTATAATTGATTTGGTTCTGTGAGATAACCTGGAATGGGCTGTAAATCACAGCATTGTAGTAAATTGTTGTCATTTACACAATCAGTGAGAGTGTTTGCCACTGTAGATGCCTCCTATGCTGCCCTTTCTGCCCTTCTGATTTGTGCATCCCAATTATTAAACAGTATTTCTTTATGGTTCTCGTTAATGATGGGTGCACCAATTTTCCTGCCTTCTTCTGTCTTTTTCCATGCTAGATAATCATTGATCTTTTCATTAATTAAATCATAATCATTTCGTAAATCTACGACATGATTTGTGATTTTATCACTTTCTTGGCATAAAGAATTCCATTGCAATATCTTTTGACAGAAAACTTCTTCTTGTTGCAGTAGTTGATTATTCAAAGAGATGGTTTCTGAGATGAATTCTGGAAGCTTAGGGTCATCCTTATGCTGTTCTTGGATTCCTTGAAGTTGTTGTTGCAACTCTTCAAGTTTTAATTGTGCTTCCTTATTGGCCTGTACCTGTTGCAATTGCTGTTGTAGGGCCTTTACCTGTTCTTATTTTTCATCCAACAAAATTTGTATCTCAACTGCTTTATCAATGGTTGCAGAAGCATAAGCTCCTATTATTTGAGATAATTTAGTGAGATTACGAGTAGGCTCTGTGGCAGGATCTTTCCATAAAACATCTACTTGTTCTGGTTCAGTAGCAATTGCACTTTCTATCTTTCTCTTTTTCCTTTGTCTTTTAACTACTGCTTTGTATTTTGGGCTGTAAAATACATCTAGAGGAGGAATGTCCTCTACATTAAGTACAATTTCAGAGGAGGGTGTGATTGGAATGTGCTCTGTTACTGTGGCTATGCTGCTTGTTCCTGCATTCAAAACTTTGGTTTTTTGGACAGGGGTCTATACATTCTCTCCCTCTACATTAATCAATTGATTAAAGGTTTCCCATTCTTTATCTAACTCAATGGTGACTGGCTGTTGCTGTACACTGGTTGGAGGAGGAATTGTCTGTTGAGGAGTCAGAATTTGCTGTTGAGCGAGCTCTTTAGATTGTGCAGAATCTTTGATGGATTCTTCCATTTTATCTTCCATTTCTTTGGATGTATTGGAGTGTTCAGAATCTCTGTCAGATTTTGATTTGGATTTACCTGTGCTTGAACTGCTGTTAAGACTAACACTAGGAGTTTGCTCCTTTGCGGGCTCTAAGCGTAGATTATCCAAAGGAACAGGAATTAGTCTCTTTTCTCTGTAAAGTTTGAATTGCTGGAAGTCTGTTGGGGATAGCTGTGCTCGGGCTGAATTCAAAACTTCTTTGAATGAATTTCTTGCTTGGAACATATCATCAAAAAGATCAGGCTCTGCGACAAATTCCTTTACTTTGATTGCATTGGTGAAATTCTTAACAGTATCATTTTGGTCATATAACCTTTTTGAGAATTTGAACAGCTGTAGGGATGTAATGTTGCCTATCTCTTGAAATGCATGACCAATATCGAATAGTGAAAATGTTCCACATTTTCATGGGAAATTGTGGCCAAATGCATTTTTTCTTATCCTTTAAATATTTTGCCATCCCTCCCTGGCCACAGGTCTGATAAGCGATTTCCCGGGCTACAAGTCTATCAGGAACATATAGGGGTAACACATGTGGAGAAACATAACTTCCAAAAACCCTAATATAGGTGAAAAATTCTTCTCCAAACCATCTTGCGACGGGGAGAATATCAACCTCTGTTTCTGAAGATAACCTTGGGGGATCCTTATTATACAAGGTTTTGTTTAATGGCAACATTATTCCATGGAAAATTTGGTAAAAATGGGGGATAAACTTAGATTCCCACAGTTCTTTATGGTACACATGAATGGGCGAAGGGTCTTGGATAGTCCATTTCCAACCCATTACAGGGAATTTAGAGACATAGCAGATGGCGTCCATGACATAAGCAGATAAATAAAAAGGCGGGTAAACCCATTGGGAAACATTTCGTTTGGACCGGTATTGAAAAATAGCAGAGGTCATAGTATCAGATAGGATTTTGGCCCAGTCTACAATTGTAGAATTAACGGCCGCATTCAACTAAGGAAGCCACTCAGGCAAAATCATATTTATGTCAGGCTTTCCAAAAAGCCTACATAACATAGCAGCAGTAAAACAATAAGGAGAAGTAAGCGAACCCGTGCTGTACATACCTTGTTTGTTCTTCTTTAATGGTTCACTTTTTTTAGTCCATTCCTTTGTGCATTCTGCCAAATTCGCATGTTCTTTGGCAAAATCTTCCATGAATTTGCTATTGTAAGTCGCTTGTGGTTTTGGCAGCTTATACATTAATCTCACATCTTCTACGGTGAATGACCCAATTAGCTCTTCAGACTGAGTCTTGAATTGTCTGTCTGAGATATCTGTGCTATCCAGCACCCATCTCACCATATCTGTATATGGGAGAATCCTTGGCCTTGCTGCAATTCTGTGCAGAAATGAGCAGGCCAAGTCTCTAAGGGTTGCTTCAGACGTATCCTTTGAACCAGCCGTAGCTGCAACTTTCAACACCACAGGGTTTTCATCCTCTAATAGATTATACATTCCTTCCCAAGTGGATATGCCCGCATCCTTGTTACAGGCGGTGTCTGCGTATAGCGAAGCCATTTCTTTGTTCTCAAAACTTGAGCTCTTCTCCTTCTTACCCATAATGTATAGCGGAGGCTTTGTATAGTGATCCGCTCCTTCGTGCCTGCGTTTTACAAATAAATGAGAGTAATGATAATAGAAAGGTGACGAGACTGTTTTGAATATGAACGCGGATGAAATATAATATTTAAATTATGAAACGACTTCCAATCTAAACACAATCTCTTTTCACATTAATAATTACTCCAATCATTTAATATAGTCATTAAAGCGCATAACGGATTTGACACAAGGGAAGATTGCCTCGGGATAGCGCGCTTACGTGAATCTGCGACATTGCGATGTGCGATTTGCTGCGCAATATCGCAATATTGCAATGTCACAATATCGCGATATGAAATCATCACAGTCATAACTTATCGCAAAAGAAGGAACTGCGTAACAGCGCAAAGCGCATATCGCAAAAATAATAAAAGCACATATTGCAAACGCGCAGAATCATAAAAAGCGAACAATCGCAAAATGAAATCATCGCAAAAGCGCAAAATCGCAAAAGCGCATAATAAATCAGAGCGTAAAAGATATTTGTTAATCATTTCTGTTTTCTGCGCTATGTGATCTGCGATCAATGCTTTTTATATAGACTATTTTTGTTATGGATGCGTTATATTGTTTCAAGAGCAATTTTATTATAATCTATCATAAACTTAATATTTTCGCAATATTCTCTTCAAAGGGATTTTTGTAGGTTTATGATAGAAAATTTTATTTTCTAAAGGAAACAAATCTTAATTGATTTTTTTGGATTTTAACCAAGGGTCCCTATTTTATTTAGTATTATTACTAATATTAATTAAAAAGGGGAGGTTGTTGCTAGCCACAACAGGCCCACACCTCACTCACCATATATTCCTTGCCTTCTGTACACCCCATGACATGTCACCAAAATTTCGTGGGGGTATGGGTCTCTCAGCCCCCTTCGCTCCTTGACCCCCCCGGAATTACACATGCAGAGACTCGTTTCCACGTGCATAATATAAAGGCGGGCTATATTATAATGTTTTTTGTTTTAGACCCTTTTTACCATACCTTCGCTTGTTTACTTCACGTTCAGAGCCTTTACGTCTTTTTCCCCTTTTTGGATATGTGCTTAGTTATTCAGCCATGTGACTTAGCTTAGTATTGTTTCTCTCCAACCATTATTTAAATTTTTCACCGCTTGTCATGACCTTCGATACTTTGCTATACAAGGTTATTTTAAAAAAAATTAATAATGTTAACCATATGATCAACATTGGCTCCACCTGGGGGCAGCATGTTCATCCTTGGGCATGTCGAGAACTTCGCAGACCACCTGTTAATCTTCTATGAGGACACCACTTTTAAGCACTTTTTATTTTTCTCTTCATGATTCATCACGACACACACATCATTCAAAGTAAACAAAGATGCAAGTAGAAAAGTAATGTACAGTACAATACATCAGGCTCTCTCGGCCTGAATCAGAACTAGAAGTAAGGTTTGAGGAAATGACTATTTACGAGGGCATCAAGCAAGTCTCCCTGTAAATTTTCCAACCTGAACGTGTTATTGCCCCCTTGTTCCACAATTTGAAAAGGGTTGAACTAGAGTGGGTGAAACTTACCGTGTTTCTCCTTATCAGCTCTTCGAATATTCCATATGAGCACTAAATCCCCAACCTGCAACTTCTTGTCCTTGGCATGCTGATTAGAAAGGTTCTTCATCTTCTCTTGATATTCAGTTAGCCTCTAACTTACATGGTTTCGTGTTTCTTCTAACTCCACCAGCTGATTTATTCTCCTGGTTACATCATCGTGTTCTTCTTGACTTTCTTGCATGAATCAAGCTACTGGAAAGGCTAAATGTACCAGGAATATTTCTACCCTCCCATATACTAATTCATATGGGGACTTCTTGGTTTCTCTCTTGCTGGTAATCCTGTTGGCCCACAGAGCGAATTTCAACTGGGAATCCCAATTTTTCTAATTTTCGTTGATGGCCTTCTTCAGTGCCCTCACCAGAGTTTTATTTGAAGACTCTGCCAGGTCATTTCCTTGTGGGTAATAGGCCATAGAGTGACATATTTCAATGCTATACTATTGGCATAAACTGACTAACTTCATAGATTTAAAGGCCTGTTCATTTTCGGTCACTATCTTGGTAAGGCAGCCAAATCTAGATATGATATTTTCTTCCATAAATTTCATTACCACAACATCTGTTGCATTCCTTGTAGGTATAGCTTCCACCCACTTCGTAAAATAATCTATGGCAGTTAATATCCACTTATGCTGACCACTTGATGGAGGATGTATTTCACCGATAATGTCAATTCCCCATTGCTGGAATGGTTCATCCACGTGAACAGGGATCATGGGCAGAGGTGCCAACTTTTGTCTTTCAACAAACCTTTGACATTTCTCACAAGCTCTAACTCAGGCAAACACATCTCAAAAGAGTTTGGGCCAGAAGAAACCGGCCTTCAAGATTTTGTGAGCAGTAGCCCTCCAACTATAATGACCCCCACATATTACTTCATGAAATTTGGTCATTATACTCTCTACCTCGTCCTCTGTGAGACACAGGAGCAGAATGCCTGAGGGATCTCGCCAGTACATCTGGCCATTGGCAACAATGTACTTCTGTGATCTCAACCTTAGTGTTTTGTATTTAGCTCTATCACAGCTAGGAGGTCAGCTGAGCATTAGAAGATACTCCACTGTCTCTTTGTACCACGAGCTAATGAGGTACTTCATATGTGTCTTTTGAGTAGCTATCTCTACTCCCTATTGCTCTTCTTTCTTCTCAGACTCCTCATTTGCTATCATGGACAGATTCATACCCAGAGCCTGACAGTTTGATTCGGACAAGATTTTGGCCAACCCTTGTCCCTTGATCAGTTTGGTAGGGCGGATGTCTAGCTCATACTCTTGTATTTTGGCAATCCATTTCCATCTTTTTCCTTCGATATCTCCTTGGATAAGAATATCTTTTACAGCTGTTGTAGGCACAAACGCTGTGATATGGGACTGCAAGACATACATGCGAAATGCTTTAAGAGACTTCACTAGAGCATATGCCTGCTTTTCTAATATGTTATATTTCAGCTCTGCATCACAGAGCACCTGACTAAAGAAACCAATGGGTTGCTCATACCCTTCTTCATTTTCTTGCAATAAAACTCCTGCCACTATATGAGATGATGCAAATGAAAATATCATGAAAGGTTTGGCATAGTCTGGTCCAGCTAGCATAGGGGCTTCTGCAAATGCATTTTTTTTATCTTGGAAAAGGCCTCTCGTGATTCCTGGGACCACTTTACCTCATTATTTTTCTTCAGCATGTTAGTTATATATCTGACTATGTCTGCATAGTTAGGGATAAACCTCTTCAGAAAGTTAATGAGCCCTTGGAACACCTGCACCTCCTTTTTATTTCTGGGAAGAGAAATGCTATTTATAAATTCTACTCTCTTAGGATCTATTTTTACCCCATATTTGGACACAATGTGTCCCAAAATCTTACCCTCTTCTAATGCAAACAATGAATTTTGTGGATTGAGAGAGAGACCATAACTTCTGCACTTCTCGAAATTTCTACGCAAGTGTTCAATGTTCTCTACATCATCTTTTGAGAACATAGTGATATCATTCATATATACTACCACAAACTTATCTTGCTCCCCAGCAAAGGCAATGTCCATGGCCCTTTGAAAAGTGGCCCCTGCGTTAATCAACCCAAAAGGCATCCTAGCATACATAAACGTACCCCATGGAGTGGTAAAGGCAGTCTTCTTCTAATCTTCTGGTAGTATAGCCACCTGATTGTAACCAGATAATCCATCCATCATCGACATCCGAGAAGCTCCTACCACTTTCTGCAGGATGTGATCCATCTTGGGTAGGGGATAATTATCCTTTAAGGATGCTTGATTTAAATTTTGAAAATCCACACATAGCCTTATTTATCCATTCTTTTTCGGGAAAAGGACTAGGTTTTCTACCCACTTAGAATACCTCAATGGCACAATGATTTTGGCGTTCAACAGTTTCTTAATTTCCTTCTCAGTGGAGGGAAGCAGTAGGGGATTTAACTATCTAAGCTTCTGTTTATGTGGCTTCACATCTCCCTTTAGTGGGATTTTATGTTACATGATGCTGATATTAAAGGTTTTTAGGTCCTGATAAGACCATGCGAACACATCTTTGTATGACTGGAATAATTTCTGGTAGAACTCTTTATACTCCTCTGGGACTTTCTTGGATAACCTCACAATTTTGGGGTCAGCATCAGTACCAAGGTTAAGATCTTCTACTTGATTTTCCTCCACAAATTTTTTCATCTTCAATGGGACATCGTTCCTATTAAACAACCTTTCTAAGGGCATTAGTCCTTGGGGTATAACGTTGCCTTTTAGTTGCAGAACTTTATGGCCAACCACCTTTTCTTCCCATTTATTTTCTGAAGTGTTTTCAGCCTCTTCTTCTTCACAATCATATATCTCCATGTTGGAGAATTCCCCAACTATTTCCAAGAATATTTTTACTTGTTCTTCATCCTCAAACACCTGCCAATGCTTGATGTTATATGGGATTAATGGCCGATAACATACCTCAATTTGATATCTTAGGAGAGTGTTTTGAGGTGGAGGGAAAGTACTGGCAGCAACCGCAAGGGAGTCCGCCATCCTATTCTGCTCCTGGGGCATGAACTGAATATTAAATTTCAAGAAAAAAATTTCCACTAGGTCCCAAAATTTGTTCCTATAAGCCCTCAGCCTAGGATGTTTGGTTTGGTATTGATTCTTCACTTGTCTAACCACCAGTTCTGAATCTCCTAGAACCTTTAAACTCTGTATGTTCATGCTCCTAGATGTCTGTAACCCTAACAGAAGTGCTTCATACTCGGCCACATTGTTAGTGGCTTCATACTCTAGTTTGGAAGATAATGGGACCCATTGGCCTGTAGGAGAAATCAATAATACTCCAGCCCCATTACCTTCTCTGGAGTTTGCTCCATCAAAATGAAGTGTCCAAATTCCTGCTTCATGGATCTCTATGGACTGCTCGGTCTTCATCTGGCAGAATGATGGTTCATGAGCATAATCTTGATCTTATTCTAGCATTAAACATGAGAAATCTCCCTCCTTACTATAAACTGGAGAATTAACTAAGTTGTCGGCCTTGGTAACCGTCTTGACAAATCCAGTTTCCTGATACAACCTCCTCTCCTGGCCACAAAAAACCAGGATAGTAGCATAGGTCAAGTCGAACTTGATTGACCCACCAATTTTAGTCCCACAGGACCTTGACAGCAACATGCCAAAGCGAGCTGGGATGTCAGCCACCATGATGTCCATCACCACACTTTTTGCTAGGATTTGGGCCAAATTTACCACCAAATCCTTGATCATACCCAAGCATTTAACTCTTTTGGAATCAAATGAATAGAGGTCCTTATATGGATGTGTGATTTGTAATCCTAGTTGTTCCATGACCAACAGGGGTAATAGGTTATGGGAAGCTCCCGAATCTAACATACAGTTATGCAACAGCAGGTCATGAATTACTAAGGACACATGAAATGGGGAAGTAGAGGCATCTAATTACTCAACATGTGGACCAAATAAAACCATGGTTCTTTCTTCTTGAAGGTTCAAACTGTCTGGAATATGTGTTACTTCTTCGGGAAGCATAAAGGATGTGACTTGAGACAGATATGCAGGCTACTTCAACAATTCGGTTAAGGGAATTAGGATTTTGACCTTCTCAAGTTCCTTTTGTAAACTGAAGGCATAGGAGGACTTATCTACTAACATCTCTTTTGACTCTTTGTTTTGGACAAGAGGTTTGACTTCCTTTATGACTGACTTGACATTGGGGGGAGTAACAACTTGTGAAGAGGAAGGAATTTGATCAACAGACTACAAAGATTCGTTAAGAGGCCTCTTACCTTTGTCTGTGGTCCTTTGAGTTGTGGTCTCCTTCTGAGCAGATGCTTCCTCATGAGGTGCGTCTTCCCGTTGATCTTGAGTGTGGGTTCTCCTCCTAGAAGATATGAGGTGATATCCTCTATTAAATTGTGCTTGCATGAAATCGACAAACTGTTTGCAGTAGTCATTGATCTTAGGATCTTCAGTGCTTTCATTAACTTTTTCTTCCAAAAGTGATGGGATGTGCACTTCATCACTTCCTTGTAGGGGACACTCTACTCCATCAATATTTGAAAAATCAAGGTATGCCTCCTCTTGCTCATAAGTGGTGTCTTCGTTGGGACCATCTACCTGACCTTCCAAGTACAGAGGGTGTGTTACCTAATCTTGTTGCTCCTTCCATTCCCTTTGCAATATCTGCAAGGGTGGTTTTCTACACTGAGGGTTGTAACCCCTGTTTGGAGCATTCCAGAAATTCCTCGAGGATGAATTCTTGGCCTCTAGTTCAAGTTTGACCAACTTACTTGAAATATTATTAATCATTTTGTTCATTTCCTCAATCCTGTCATTAGCTGAATCACTGTCTTGGCTAGAGGTAGTTACCTCCTCTTTGCCCTTTCTTCTAGTATCTTGTTCTGGTTTTCCCTTTTATTTACCAATGGAGGAAAAATTCGCCTCCAATTCTAGTGCATCTGTTTGAGCATCATCCAGGGTGGCAGGTTTTCTTTCTCTCAGAGGGAAGCTAAATTTTGAGTCAAAAGCTGCCACAAAAACAATGTTAGCAGCAGTTTGATGAGGTTTCATATCTGCAGGAAGGCTCAAATACAATTTGTTAAATCTCTTAATGAACTTTGACACCCCTTCATTATGTCTTTTCTTGAGTGTGTTAAACTAAGTAAGACAATGTCCACGATCTCTCTTCTTCCCCCATTTTCTGAGAAAATAATCTTGCATTCCTTCCCAGGTGGTGATGGAATGGTCTCCTAATGTCTTAAAACATTTTTTGGCTTTGCCATCAAGAGATTGCACAAACAGTCTTAGGACTACATCTAGGTGTTCCACATTAAAGTTCTCTGCAAAAGAACAGAAGACCTCAAGATGTTTTTCAGCTTCAATTTAATTTTCCCCATTGAATTGGGGTAATATCTTTAGATAATATTGTGGCATATCATTTCGCACTTGAGGTAATGCCAGGGGGGCATATTTATTCAACAAGAAACTAGGGACATTGGCCATTGGGGGAGGTGGAGGTAGTGCAAGGTTTTGATGTGTAAAATGAGGAGGAGGAGGAGGAAGTGAAGTATGAATGACAATAGGGATGTATTGGATAGCAGCTTGAGGTGTTGACGGGAATCACGGGCTTTTAATAGTAGATACTTCGGTGACTTCCTTGACCTCCTCGACTTCAGGAGTATGGTGAAAGGTGTAATATCTGGTATCCCTTGACTCAGCTTCGTCCTTAATTCGGACACCTCCGTGGGGTGGACTATCTGAGTAGTAATCAATATCTCCCACAGTGGAGTCGGGACCTTGTACTAGGGCAACTTGAGAGGAGGGTGATGGAAAATCTTCTAAAGAAAATTTAGGGATCTCAGTATGGACTGATTTTCTTTCCCTCCAACTCCTTCTATGTAGGATCTTCTCTAGGTCAGACACAGAAGGTGTCCTTGGTTGAGACATATCTGACCTCAGGTGCGGCTTACGAGGAACCAGGACTGCAAGTAAATTTATTTGAAAAAAGAATGTGGAGTCGCCAAGGTAAGGAATCTAAAACTCTCAACTCTCCATGCTCACCTATTTGAAAAGTGAATAAGGTTTTTTCAAGGCCCAAGGATTCAACTTCTCTCAACTTCGATCCCCGGCAACGGCGCCAAAAAGATGTTCTCAACCCTAGACACAGCCTTGAGTTGTGAAATACCAGTGCCTATGACATCTTATATAGCAAGGAGCATATGATATAACAAATATAGTTATCATAACAAGGCTATTTGGCTATTTCAATTTTAACAGGAAAGTTCAATATAAGTGGAACCAAAATACTCACAGACTCAGCATAATGAAAGGAATACTGCAGAGGCAAGGAGTGAAATCTCAATATAAGTGTATCAGACAACTCGAAGATAGCTTTCTATAACAAGGGCTAGATTCTAAAATTTCTTTACAAATATTGAAAGTCAGACGGTATTTGTCGTGAAAGAAAAATAGAAGGAATTCTAACCACTAATGAGATGAAATCCCTTAAACATATCTAAACATGAGATGGGCTTACGATAATAAGAATCCATACATGTCCATAGCTTTCAAAAATAACATCCCATAGCACTTAATATAGAAGAAATGTGGATGAAGTGGAAAATGAAACCGCATATCATGACTGAGCCATATTAAAAGCGCTAGACAAGTTTATCATAAGTATCAATTGTGATAAATTCATACCAGATCCAGTGAGCCACTCGCATTCTAGAGCATGATACAAAAAAATGGAAATGGTGAAATGAACAACTAAACTATATCACATAAGGCAGAGTTACAGACTATAAAACACCAAGACTAGAATCCTAATTAAATATAAAACTCCTTCTCATTCAGACCCAACAGGCTCTTCACATTTGTATTAAAGCTTTAACCAAAATGCATACAAGAAACTCTTTCATAGCAATTTCTTTAGAAAATCTGGAACCCATTTTTCTCTTTAGTTGCTGCTTATATAGAAGCTTCAGAAACATGACCGAGAAGATATTTTTGGGAAAAATATCTTTCTTGCGTGCTAATAATCAGTTAGAGGTCTCCATAAAAAATAACCAAAATTCATGATGAGGAATAGGGGCATCTCATCATTTACAGTTAGGCTCGTGGCCATTTTAAACAAAATATTAAACAACAGTTCTAACAGAAAGTAAAATACTGGAGTGGAAGGTGAATTCCACTCGAAATTTAAAAGTAACAAACTAAAGTGAAAATAAAAGGCCACTAGGGTTGAATCATGAATTGACAATATTCACTAACGAGATGGAGTAGAGGCAGTCACTGACATAGGTGTGGAACGTTGGCTGATGAGCTGGCGACCAGGCTGGCATACCAGGTGCATCTTTTCTGAATATCTACTGCGGGTTCAGGCATCGATGCGAATCCTTCCACCTTGATATAGGCTTCAGTGATGTCGTCAAAATTTGCATCAGTGGGGATCTTGTGCTTTACCAGATGGAGGAGAGTAAATTCCTAGCGAAGTGACGAAACAATGGTCTCAGCTTTTAACTGGGTAGTTTTATCTGAAAGTAGATCAGTCCAGTCCATATCTTCCTAGAGATGTGCTTCGTACCCTAGTAACAGTTGTAGCACAGAAGGAGTGGTAGGACCCCAGCATGACGGGAGTCTAGCCGCTGTGATCTCGGCCCAAACCATATCAAACCGATCCATATTGGCTGCCACATGTTCTAAGGCCCTTGAAGCTATAATGCGGGTAGACTCTTTGTCAATAATATTCTAGCATTCAACGCCCTCCTTGAACCGACTCGCTATGCCATGCTTCTCCACGTCATCAGATTTCAGCCCTTTCAAGAAAGAGATATAACTTCTGGAATGTTGTGCTATGCTAGATATATTGATATTTCCCTCATGAATCTTCCTTCAGAGATAAAGCACAAACGATTTTATTTATTCAATGAATTTTAGGAAACCTTAATGCCCTTTCACCGCCGCGATGCTTTCTGACCAAATTATTCTTCTGGCATCCCTAAGGGTGATATTACCCTTCAGGCAGCTGCTGAGATCGTTGATGGTCTTCTATTGGTCAGCTTTTTCCTTCTTTGCCTACTCAATTTCCTTCTGCATAGTCTCTATCTTTTTGGAATTTTTAGCCAAGGCATTTTCCAACTCAGTGATTCTTAGCCTTGCAGTGGAAGCCTGCTTCTCTACTGTAGCATTTATAGCCCTCGCTCTAGTCAACTGCTTAGACAACAAACTAGTCTCTGGTTGGGCTGCAGGTGGTGCACAACTGTGTGTGTCCTAGGTCATCTGTAGTTTTGTCAACCTGCCCTAAAGAACAACGATTTCTTCTAGCATTTTTTCCTTTTCCACCTTCTCCTTTTCCAGAGAGTCAGATAGGTCTACTTTATCTTTCTCAGCCTGAGATAATTCAGTTTTATGCACATGGTGGGAAGCTGGTATGCTAATCTCGCATTTTAAGGATGCCACCTCCTTCTGCAATTTCTCGGTGACGTAACGCTGTGGATTTTATTCTCCAGTTTTTTTTCCTTTAATCGACTCATGGATAGTACGTACTTGATTCATGAGGGCGCAGGAATTTTCCTGTTCTTTTCTGAGAGTCTCCCTCACTTGGGCGTGCTTAGTCTCCAATTTTTTCAACGTGATCATGAGCCACATTACCTCATATTCTAACATATAACCAACCACCTGGAATAGGTTACATTTATCAAGGGCAAGCACCTTAGCCATGTCAATCGCGTACTCGAGCACTCTGTAGCTGGTAGTACCTACATCTGGGTCCAAAATGGCCTCATCCATAGCCAATACTAGGTGTTCTGTGTCCAAATTCATGGAGGCTGAAATCCTGGTATGATACTTCTCCACGTATCCTTCTAGCTCGACCTTGTACTTATCCCTGATAGCTTTGGCTTTCAGGCTCATTTCAATTGCGACCTGTGAAGTATCATCTCTAATAGCCTGTGAAACTTCAGAGTAGTTAGAGGATGTGACACTGTCTCGTAGCACCTTGAGCCCAATTCTGCTTCCGTCGGGTTTTCCATATGCTATGAACGGCTCAAGCAATTGTTCTTCCCCTATTATCTCTGCCTCACTTGTCACTGTTTTCTACTTTTTGTGAAGGGGGGAACCTATTCTTGATGGGCCCACTTCTTCTTCTTCTTGACCTTTACCAGCTTCTCCTCTTTCCCCCACGGATCGTAGGCCCAAGCCTTTCCTTGCCTAAAATCCATGTCTTGCAACAAATTCTCAAAAATGGGGAGGGCATGTCTTGAATTGACAATAAAAGGGCCAATAGTAATGGGAATTTTTAGGATGAAACCTTTCTTTGCGGGGATGAAGTGGAGCTGGTTAGATTTCAAAGTCAGCCGGATGTACTCCAGAGCATAAATTCGTCGAGCAGGGAACACAAGCAACTGGTAGGGGGGAACCCCGGTTTCATAGACCTGAATTTCGGTGTAATTATCAAATAGGTACCAATCTCCAGTACTTTTGGTTTTACTAGCTTGTAACTAGCTCTTCATCTCTAGGTGAGGGAGAATCATGGATGATAGTGTAGGCAATAGGCATGAACTCATTTAGGAATCTGGAATAACCCACCCCATTTTCTAACTGGTGTGTTGCAAAGCTCTAGTTGAAAACTGGTCGGGGTTGAGAATTTACCTTATATACCCTGTCCAAACCCAAACCCTCGAACTTATCAGCATGCTGATATAAGAAGAGGTAGAAGACCATGCAACAAAAGCGGAAGTGACTAGTTTCTGAAAGCTCTTGGAACTGGGTCTGAATGTTAGAGGCTAGGATACCAAGGATATCCATAACTACCCCCATTTGAGACATTAACCGTAAGAAAGAGACACATGCCCTGGAAATTTCCCCCAAAACACCTACACCTAACATACCTCCGATGAAAGCGAGGATGGGATGCACTTCTTCTTTGAACAGACTCAAAGGGAAAGGTTCTAAGGAAGGAAGAGACATGGCCTAATTGTTGGTTATAGAGGAAATTAAGTCTCTTTGTTGTTCCCATGGAAATTTAGTGAGCTGAGGGGTTAAAGTCATTTCACTGAAATTGGTATAACTCGTGCTAGTGGGAAAGCGGAGGTCTTGTCTGATAATGTCGGGAGAAAGAGAAAAAATCCTATTCCCTTGAGCCGAGGTAAACGTGCCTCGACGTTCATCGTAGGCATCTATGAGCTAGCAAATAAAATCGACCACACGATAGAATGGAGGGGTAATTTGATGGTATAGGCCTGATAAAACCACTCGGTATCGATCCCTATTCTCGACATGTCCTCTAAAAAGCTTAGGTTTGATACTGCTGATGAGAAAAGGGTATTTTGGATCACAGATTTCAGCTTGCATGTCTAAGAAGGGCTTGAACCCAGGAGGGTTTCTGGTATTACGGACCTGTGGGGTCTTTGGTTTTGTTTTCTTTGGGGTTCCCTTTCCCATGACTGATAAAAAAAGACATTTAAAAAGAAAAAGGAAAACAGAGAGGGTATGAGGGACGGAATACCTGCGCAGTGGGAAATCTACTCAGGAAAACGATGCTGGGGTGCTAACAGTTACTGGGTGGGCCTGGCACTGGGCTCCCACTTTAGTTTATACTGCAGCTAGATACTTGAAAAGTTTACTACAGTAAAATACGGGGGACCGTTACATAGAACTAAGGATGGTTTGGGAAAAGGCTGAATGGTGATGTAAGTGGGGTGAGCGTCCAAAGGACACTAACAATGGACCACGTGGTGCATAGGGATTGGGCGTTTAACCGCAGGTGGGTGAATGTCGAGTGCCGGGTTTAATACTGGTATGGGCCTCGGTACTAGTTCACCTATGGACTTACCTTACCTTTCTGCCACGTAAGCAACTTGGTTCTCGAAACGTATTCCTCGTGGAATTGTAAAATACACCACGTGAAGCCTTTAGGGCCCGCACCTCACTCACCATATATTCCTGGCCTTGTGTACACCCCGTGACATGTCACCATAATTCCGCGAGGGTATGGGTCTCTCACCCCACTCTGCTCCTTGACCCCCACGGAATTACACATGCAGAGACTCATTTCCACGTGCATAATATAAAGGCAGGCTGTATTATAATGTTTTTTATTTTAGACCATTTTTACCATACCTTCACTTGTTTTCATCACGTTCGGAACCTTTACGTCTTTTTCCCCTTTTTGGATATCTGCTTAGTTATTTAGCCACGTGACTTAGCTTAGCATTGTTTTTCTCCAGCCATTATTTAAATTTTTCACCACTAGTCATGACCTTCGATACTTTTCTATACAAGGTTATTTTTTTTAAAATGAATAATTTTAACCATATGATCAACAACATCTAAAAAATTTATCACAATACGTAGAAGCGTACCCTATGGCCACCATTTATAAAGTCACCGAGGTACAAATTCTACTAAAGTAAAAAGAAGACAAAGTACAAGAGTTAGAGAGTCTATTAGAGCAGGAAAAGGTTAACTCCAACAGACAAATGGAATTAAATATGTCTCAATTTCAAAAGGATTTTGAAATAATGAATCTACAACATTAGGTAGATATTAAGAGGATGAATGCAAAGCTAAACCAGCAACAAGAAACATTTTGTCAACAAGCTTCAATTACCATCTCTTACTCTGACACAAGAAAAATCCCAATTCAACAAGTGGCTAACACGAGACTTGAGTGTGAGAAAATTGAAAACAAGATTAGTGAATTCATTTAGTGGCAAGGATTTGACTAATGAAAGAATGATGACCTACAGCAGATACATAAATTTCACAAGGAAATTTTATTTAAGGATTGGGAAGTAAAACTGAGACAAGTAGAGAAGGCATGATGCAAGGGCATTAGACACTAGCCAGCAATGTAGGAGGTTTTTTCCACATGTTGTGGCTAGGAGGGTCCAAAATCATTTGAATTTGTAACAACAAGGTGTCAATACCTTAGCTGCCTGTTGCATTTATATTAGTTAGAGTCAATAGAAGTCGAACAGTTAGTTCAGTCCATCTGTCATGTTCAGTTATTCGAATAATGTAATTAAGTTTTGTTAGAAGATAGATGGTCCTCACTGAGGAATCAAAGAGACACATCGTAATACATATAAATCGTATCCCCCGGATGTATTGAGGGGTGGAGATTTTCATAGTGAAGTTTGTGTGTTAAGCTTTTGCTTTAGTCTAAATAAAAGCCAATATTTTATTGAATATCTGTGTGTGATTGAATTAGTCTCCGTGTGAATTTTTTGGTCCTGAGCATATTGAATCTTCGGTCCTGTGATTAATTCAATAAAGAGAATTGCTGTGTGAATCTCCGCAAACTCCTGTCTAGGGTTGATTGTGGATTTCCCTGGAGTTGTCGAAATACATTATGTAAGAGACCAGAATGATATATTAACCCATCATCGCAGACTCGGTAGATGCTAATCTTGAAGTGTGTAACCTCGACTTAAACCTTGGGCAATCACTGTTCCAAAACCGAGAATGGATTTGCGAAACCAAACCACCCATATCACACCACCTTTATGGGGCAAGTGGTATTTCCCATTCGGACACGATTCCATTGGCTGCCTAACATGTGGCCTCAAGCGGTTCAGAGAAACCGCCCTCATCACGTGCCATCGTGCGTTAACATTCGACTGTGAGATCAATGCGATATCGACGAACGCTATTGATCTGGAGGAAGGCTCATCGAATGGTGATCGAATTCAGGAGTAACATAGAGGTTAACCAAGGTATGGTGTGTGTATTTAATTGAAATCTGAGATTGTATGTGTCAGCCTGGGGCCTAAGGTATATTGAAGGGGTTCTTTACCAATGTTGTTGGATTTTTAATATTAGTCAAAAGGTATAAGGTGGTCGACTTAGGACTGTCATAGATTTATATTGCACAGGATTAAATTCCAAGAGATATATTTAAATTAACCAAGGTCAGACTAAACACTCATTGTCAATTTCCATGAATTAAAGGGGATTATGGACAGGAGTTAGAGACCAGATCTCCTTGGGGCCCAATTTCAATTTTTTTGATGTCAATTGAGGTATCAGAGCTATTTCTGAGTTGTTTTTGCAGAGAATTAACATGGAAATCTGAGTTGGTAGAGGTGCTGGCAGAAGGAGAGGCGGACCCGTTGCTAATGCAGAAGTGTTGGGGATCTTGTAGATGTTTGAGGCCAGAATGGATGCCATGGAACGAAGGCAGCCCAGAGATCCTGAAGACATCAGTGAACTTGAAATAGAAGAAGCTGGAAAAATTGTTGAGATTCCTCCTAACATGAGGCTCCTCTAAACTGTTCTGGGGTCTATAGTTAAACCCAAGATTGAAGTGTCGAGTTTTGCAGGAGGACTGAATCTAGAGGAGCTGGTGGACTGGATCAATGAAATGAATAAGTTCTTTGACTATGAAGAAATGAGCGAATATAAGAAAGTCAAGTTTGCAGTAACGAAGCTGAAGGGGCATGCTGCACTCTGGTGGGATGGAGTACAAGAAGAAAGGAGGAGAGTTGGAAAGCGGCCTATCAAGAGCTGGACCAAAATGATGGCTAAGTTAAAAGGTAAATTCTTGCCTAGTGATTATCAACTAACATTTTTTAGGCAAATGCAGAACCTGAGACAAAGGTTGCTGACAGTAAAGGAATATACAATAGAATTCTATAGAGTAAGTATAAGAGCTGGGCAATTTCAAGACACACCAGAGACGACTGCCAGATATGTGAATGGTATCAAGTTGGAGATCCAAGATGAGATTGGTATTACATCTCCTAAGACAGTTGAAGAGGCCTATCAGATGGCCCTGAAAGCAGAGGAGAAACTTCTGGGGAATTAGTCTGCCAAAGGGAGAGGTAATTTATGTGGAAAGGGAAGTCAGGGTGGTAGAGGAAAGCCTACTACACACATATATGGAGCTAAGAGTAGCTCACCTCAGAATGCATCTACAGAGGGTGATGCAAGAGGCATAAGGGGTTCTTACAGAGGAAGAGGAGGTAGAGGAAGAGGTAGACAATTGAGGTGCTATACATGTCAGCAAGTGGGACACAAGCACTATGAGTGCCCAGAGAATGTGGGTGCTGGTCCAAGAAATGATGTTGTTGCCCAGGCTGGAGAAGAGGCAGAAATTGAAGAAGAAATTATACCAGAGAGGGGAGAGTCCTTGGTGGTTAATAAGGTCCTGTTGAAACAAGCCAAAGAGGTCACTGAACCTGCAAAAAGGAAGACTTTTTTTAGGAGCATATGCAAAGTCCAGGGGAAATGCTGCTAGCTGGTCATTTATAGTGGCAGCATAGACAATTTTGTTTCCACTGAGGTGATAGAGAAGTTGAAGTTGAAGACAAGGGAGCATCCAACTCCCTACAGGGTGTCCTAGTTGCATAAAGGGCATCAGCTGATTGTAAAAGAACAGTGTGAGATAGAGCTGCAAATGGGCAACTATAAAGACAAAGTCCTGTGTGATTTGATGCCCATAGATGTGTGTCACATACTGTTGGTTAGACCTTGGTAGTTTGACAGAGCAGCAGTGCATGATGGCAAGAAGAACACTTACAAGTTCTTCAAGGATGGGGTACATCATACATTGATACCCATGGAAGAAGGAGAGCCATCAAGAAGAGTGGTTGATCCAAAGACCTTGTTGCTGAGCGGGAAGGAATATCTATAGTAGATTGAAGAAGAAGAGGTAAGCTTTGCTTTAGTTTGGAAGCCTAAGGTAGTTCTTACTTCTACAAAGATTTTTGATTTGCCAATAGAAATCCAAGAGATGTTAGACAGTTATTGTGACATTGTTGTGGATGATTTACCTGATGAGTTGCCACCTATGAGGAAGATCAACCATCAGATAGATTTTATCCTCGGTTCAAACTTTCCAAATAAGGCAACCTACAAAATGAATCCCACAGAAAATGAGGATTTCAGGAGACAAGTACAGGAATTGGTGGACAAGGGACTGATCTGAGAAAGTTTGAGTCCATGTGCAATACCAGCAGTATTGAGCCCAAATAAAGATGGAGGCTGGAGGATGTGTACTGATTCCATAGAAATCAATAATATAACAATCAGGTACATATTCCATTTTCCTAGAGTTGAGGATTTAATGGATTGTTTGAGTGGTGCTAAGTATTTTTCAAAGATAGATTTAAAAAGTGGATATCATCAGATTAGAATAAGAGAGGGTGATGAGTGGAAAACTGCCTTTAAAATGAATGAAGGACTATATGAATGGATGGTAATGCCTTTTGGGTTGTCAAATGCACCTAGCACTTTCATGAGACTTATAAATGAAGTATTGAAAGAATTCATTAGTAAATTTTTGATAGTGTATCTGGATGATATATTAGTTTTCAGCAAAACTAAAGAAGAACATTTAAGGCATCTTAATTATGTCTTGAAGAAGCTGAACCAAGAGAAACTGCTAATAAAATTAAATAAATGATCATTCATGAAGGAAGATTTGGTGTATTTGGGCTTTGTTTTCTCTACAGAAGGATTGAAGATGGACCCAGAAAAGGTTAAGGCAATCGTGGAATGGCCTTCACCCATAAATGTTTTTGAGGTAAGAAGTTTCCATGGACTTTCCAGTTTTCACAGGAAATTTATAAGAAACTTCAGTAAGATTAATGCACCCATAATTGAGACAATAAAAAAGAGAAAACAACCATCTAAATGGACTGCCAAAGCAGAAAGAAACTTTAAACTTTTGAAGAAAAAGATAACTGAAAAGCCTGTTTTGATTCTGCCTGATTTTACTAAACCATTTCAAGTGAAGTGTGATGCTAGTGGGGAAGCCATTGGAGCTGTGCTGAGTTAGGATGATAGGAATGTAGCCTATTTCAGTGAAAATTTTAATGACACCAGAAGGAAGTATTCCTCTTATGAGAAGGAATTTTATGCAGTTGTTCAGGCACTGAAGAAGTGGAGGCATTATTTGATGTCCAAGGAATTTGTATTATATTCTGATAATCATGCTTTGTAGTACATTGTACAATAGCCCAAGTTGAATCATAAGCATGCCAAATGGGTTGAGTATCTCCAAGGTTTTAATTTTGTTTTGAAACATATAAGTGGCCAAACAAACAAAGTAGTTGATGCTTTGAGTACAAGGCACATGCTTGTTCAAGAAACCAATTTTGAAGTTGTAGGATTTGATTTTCTCAAAGAACTGTATAAAACAGATTCATATTTTAAAGAAGCATTTGAGGCATGTTGTAACCCTATTCTAACAGATAGAAGCTAGTGGATGGATTATTTCTTGCAGGAGGACTTACTATTCAGAAGAAACCAACTGTGTGTACCAAAATGTTCCATGAGAGAAAACTTGATCAAGGAGAAGCATAGTGGCGGACTTGCTTGATCCAGATTTTATGCAGGAACACAACAGAATACAGAAATAACCATGAACATAGAGATGCAGCGGAAGTAATGCTTCATTTCATTAATATCAAATAACAGAAATATGCTTACAGGCATAATGGAAATAAAATAGCTAGGGTGCTAGTAGCGAATCTCTGAGAAGAGATGTGATGGCTACAGACCTCTGAACTGTGTTACAATGAGGCTCAAGGGCCTATTTATTGTTGAGAAACAATGTAGAATATCAAACGTCCAAAAACCTAACCGTAGGAGATGAGGCGCCAAAACTGTGGGCGCCCGTTTGGGTAAATTGGTGGTTCAACTTCCCAGGGGCATAACTTTGGCACCCGATCTCCGTTTTACGCGCTCAATAGCTCGTTAGAAAGATCTATCCGAGGACCACAACTGTCAAGACGAATTTGATCAGCAAATTCGCTGGCGCTTTCATACCCAAAAAATGTCGTTTAGGGCCTCAAAACGGCTCCGGAAGTTCGGGACCCGAAAAACTGCTAAAAATAGTAAGTTTTGTTGCAACTTGAAAATTGAAAGAACTGAAGATGGGGGTTCAAATGGAATAGGTGGGTGGCCACCAATATCCACCCGGATCATTAAGCCCCCAAAACGGCTCCGAGAGTGGAGGACCCGAAAACCTGCTAAAAATAGTAAGTTGTGCTGAATGTGAAAATCTGCAAGAATTGATGGTGCTGGTCCAAATGGAATAGGTGGGTGGCCACCGATATCCACCTGGATCATTGCTGGACACTTTGGTACTGAAAAAACCTATGACCAGCTGAGTCACTTCTATTATTGGCCCAAGATGAGAGCAGAAGTGGACAAGTTTGTGAAAATTTGCAAAATCTGTCAATATGCCAAAGGAAGGAGCCAGAATGCAGTATTGTACGGTCCCTTGCCTATTCCAGATAGGCCTTGGGACATGGTGAGTATGGATTTTGTTCTAGGATTGCCCAATACCCAGAGAGGGAATGATGTAGTCTTTGTTGTAGTGGACAGTTTTTCCAAAATGGTACATTTTATTCCATGTTATAAAACTAGTGATGCCACCCATGTTGCTAACTTGTTTTTCAAAGAAGTTGTTAGGTTGCATGGGTTACCCAAGAGTATTGTTTTATACAGAGACACTAGATTTGTGGGCCATTTTTGGAGGACACCGTGGAAGAAAATTGGTAGCAAACTGAGTTTCAGCTCAGCTTATCATCCTCAGACTGATGGAAAAACTGAGGTAGTGAATAGGAGTCTGGGAAATTTGTTGAGAAGTCTTGCAGGAGAGCATCCCAAGCAGTGGGACCATATTTTGCCTTAGGCATAATATGCATATAATGACTCACCAAACATAAGCATAGGGCACAGTCCATTCCATATTGTTTATGGAATGCACCCCAGAGGAATATCAAAGTTAAGAAATCTGAGAAAGGCAGAGCTGAGAAGTGCTGATCGTGAAGAATTTGCTTTAGAAATCCAAGCCATACATGAACAAGTGAAACAACAGCTACAAGGCAGCAGCATCAAATACAAAGGCAAAGAAGACTCGAGCAGAAAAGAAGTCCATTTTGAAGTAGGAGATATGGTTTTGGCACACTTGAGAAAGGAGAGATTCCCAAAGAAGCAGTATAACAAACTAAATTTCAAAAAGAATGGACCATGCAAGATACTTAGAAAGTTTTCTACAAATGCTTACGAGATTTAATTGCCTCCTGATGTTGGAATATCTCCCATTTTTAATGTTTCACATTCGTACAAGTATGAAGATGATGGTGCAGAAGAGGGACCGACAGATAAGGAACCGATTGAGTGGGAAAAGCAGCTACCTCCAGCACAACCATTGCAACCAGAGAAGATATTGGACAAAAGAGTGTTCAGGAAGACCAGAGGACAAGAGTACTTTCAGTACTTAATCAAATGGAAGGACAAGCTAGAAGAAGATGTCACTTGGATGACTGAAGGAGTGTTGAAGAAGATAGGAAAATTAGTGGAAGAGCTCATGGACAGGAGTCCATGAAGAAAATTTCCCTTGGGAGTCTGATGCAGGGGCATTAGACACTAACCAGCAATGTAGGAGGTTTTGTCCACATGTTGTGGCTAGGAGGGTCCAAAATCATTTGAATTTGTAACAACAAGGTGTCAATACCTTAGCTGCATGTTGCATTTAGATTAGTTAGAGTCAATAGAAGTCGAATAGTTAGTTCAATCCATCTGTCATGTTTAGTTATTCGAATAATGTAATTTAGTTTTGTTAGAAGATAGACGGTCTTCACCAAGGAACCGAAGAGACACATCGTAATGCATATAAATCGTATCCCCCAGATGTATTGAGGGGAGGAAGATTTTCGCAGTGAAGTTTGTGTGTTAAGCTTTTGCTTTAGTTTGAATAAAAACCAATATTTTATTGACTATCTGTGTGTGATTGAATTAGTCTCCATGTGAATTTTTTGATCCCGAGCATATTGAATCTTCGGTCCTGTGATTAATTCAATAAAGAGAATTGCTGTGTGAATCTCCGCAAACTCCTGTCTAGGGTTGATTGTGGATTTCCCTGGAGTTGTCGAAATACATTATGTAAGAGACCAGAATGATATATTAACCCATCGTCGTAGACTTGGTAGATGCTAATATTGAAGTGCGTAACCCCGAATTAAACCTTGGGAAATCACTGTTCCAAAACCGAGAGTGGATTTGCGAAACCAGACCACCCGTATCGCACCACCTTTGTGCGGTAAGCGGTATTTCCCATTCGGACGCAATTCCATTGGCTGCCTGACACGTGGCCTCAAGCGGTCCAAAGAAACCACCCTCATCGTGTGCCATCGCATGTTAACGTTTGACTGTGAGATCAGCGCGATATCGACGAACGTCGTTGATCTGGAGGAAGGCTCATTGAACGATGATCGCATTCAAGAGTAACACGGAGGTTAAACAAGGTATGGTGTGTGTATTTAATTGAAATCTGCAATTGTATGTGTGGGCCCGGGGCCTAAGGTATATTGAAGGGGTTCTTTACCAATGTCGTCAGATTTTTAATATTAGTCAAAAGGTATAAGGTGGCGGACTTAGGACTATCGTAGATTTATATTGCGGGGGATTAAAGTCCAAGAGGTATATTTAAATTAACCAAGGTCGGACTAAACACTCGTTGTCAATTTCCACGAATTAAAGGGGATTATGGACAGGAGTTAGAGACCAGCTCTCCTTGGGGCCCAAATTCAATTTTGTTGCTGTAAAGGCAGCAACAAAGGCATTAAAGTTAACAATTGAAATTACTGAATCTATTAATGACCATATTTTGAAAGTTGATCTTATTAAAGAATCCACAACTGGAGTTCTCTCATAGCTCAAGCCATTATAAGCAAGTTGGAAACAAAGGACAAAGATGTAGGAGGAAATGATTAAAAATATAAATAAGTTTGATTAAGAAAATTACTGGAATTTTCTGATGAAACCTTATCCCGAGTGCCTAAATCTACATTCATTAACTTATTCAACAAAGAAGTCGCAACCATCACTTTCAAATGATGTATTCAAGGGCCACATCAGATCAGGAATTTCTTAGATCAGGAATTTCACAGCGAGCTCAGCTAAAGCCAATGGTAGATATTTTTCAGCTTCGAGATCAAATGCAAAAGGAGGATTATCACTCATAGTTATGTTGTTACTTTATTTTCCTAGATTTTAGTTTAAGTTTGCTCTTTAAGAGGATGGTTGTTTGAAACCTCCTCTATTTTTATGTAATAATCTATTTTTAAACATATTGTAGTTTAGTATTTAAATCCTTCTCACGCATTTACAGAAGAGTCCAAAAATTTGTCAGAAACATTTGCAAAAAATGCATTTTTGCAAGTTTGTAAATGCTTTGATGGATTAATGGAACGAAATATGTTATCTTTTGACATTTCAAGCTATTTAACTGATGTTGCAATATTGTACTCTTTAAATTGCTTGAAAGTGAAGAGGAACAGAAAGGTACTATTAGTTTATATGAGTAGGACTTCAAATATATGGTACTTTTACATGTTATATTAAGTTTTTCCTTCTAGATTCACAGTTATCATTTATTTGCATTATATATTCGAAATGTTATCATAAATGAATGTTAAATGCACTTATGTTTTGATATTTTTGTATGATTTCTTATCTTATATATCATCACACATATAAATGCGATATACAATTCACAATTCTTTTAATGACACTATTTTGTTAAAAGAATTATGTTTACATAATTTTCATCTCTTTCAACTATTAAATAATCTCTATTACTAATAATTGGAAGATATCTTTCTAGATCGGATAAAGGAAGAAACACCTCGAAAAAAGGCTTGCTCTATGGTTTTCCCCATGTTGTTGCAATGGAATTCTGAGGCCTCAATAGATTCCTAGATAGTTAATCTATTTTGGACATACAATTTTCTGGTTGAATTAGTATTTCAATTATACATTAATGTGGAGAAGCTCTCAACCAACTTAACCACTTACCAGTGGAAAGTGGATCATTAAAATATACTTAGAATTCTGCAGGAGGAAGTGATTCCATGATTGTATACCTGCTTTTGGCCCCTCCAAAATGGTTTGTATTGCCAATTTTGAGTTGTGAGAGGAAGAACACCTGGGGCCTGCTACCCATAATGGTTTGCATGATATTGCGTTCATATTAATGACCGTGTCCTCGAGAAAATTTCTGACCGAACAAACAAGATTTTCCTACTGATTTATAATTGCACAGAAAAGTAATAAATTCCATCAGAACATATGTTAAATTCCCTGTACACTATAGTTAGTGATTGTAAAAACACATCTATCAAAAAAACAGAAAGTACTACGAAGTAAGATGAACGATGATGAAGGATCTCTCATTTTTATCTTTATAATTACGCCGATAGGCGTAACCCCCTGTCGGAAGGAGCATGTTTTGTGATTAGGCTAATTAATTTTTTTGATCTGATGGTCAGGATTGGAAGATGCCAGTATATTCTGGTCGTCGCCACTAAATCGATGGATAAAATCTACCCCACTAACTTCCTTGCATATCTAAATCAGGTGTTTAAACCGTACTTAAATTAATTTTTTACAAATCTAGATTAAAATTTTACTGTGCCATTTGTTGACTGCCACCTACCAAGATTATCCAGTCATCATTCAAACTAAAATGCCACTTGGAAATTAAACGTCCGCCCACCACCTATAAACGTGGAAACCACTGAAGGATTCGATCGGTTGATGTTCTTTATGCATGCGTCCAACTCATGACGATTAAGGTGGCGGGTTGCTGTTCGATCGATTGATTTTCAATTTGCATGCGTCCATTGCTATTGATATATTGGCCAACTCCACGTGCCTGGTTTCTGAAACGTTCGAATAACTGTCCCCTCACACGCCATGCACACAGCTGTTCGACGACCACCTGGAGGCGGCCCTCCGTTTCTACTAAGCTGTTCCATGCACAGAGTTGTTCGACCACAACGTGTATGGTGGAAACACGTAACGGTTTTAGGCACTCTTCGAGTTAAAATACGAAATTGACAGTCATTTATTTCCTTTCGTCCTTCTCCCGGGAGTCACAGTTCGTATTTTGGTTTCGATGAAATCTAAGCATTCATTTGTCATTTCGCCGACTGCCTGCAACACGACTTCTCCATTTCGCTGCAAGGATTTCGATTACTGGTAAGTATGGTTTTTTTTTCGTTCTGCGTTGAACTATTTCTGGTTCGAATTTTCTTTACTTAAAGAAATTCCAATTTCATAGACTCATCAATTTTGAATTTTAGAATGCCGTCACTCTTGTCCCGCATTAGCGATGTACCTGTTTCCTTAACGCTCCAGATTTTAGACCGCAGAATCTTGAATTTGCTTGTTTTCATTTTCTTTTCCTCCATACAATCTAACACCCTCCTTGTTCTTTCTTGCGACAAGTTCCCGGTCGCGGGCCACTTCATCATACTTGTCTCTTGGGCGTTTGCGCTTCTTACTTGGGCCACCCTCCCCGGCGACCTGCGTAGCGGCGAGATGCGTCGAAGAACAAGAACCATGACGACATCTCAACTCTGCAGAAGTCTCAATGGCTCGTTTCCTCGTGCTAGGATCCCAGGTTCCCGTGAACAATTTCCTTTGTTCAGCTTTCTCTTTTAGGGTTTTGGCCACGCTTCATTCCTTGGGTTTGCTAGTTAGGGTTTCCCACTGTGGGTTTCCCTGTTGCCGTCGCGGTTTCTGTATCCTCTGGCCCCATAACGGCTACACCACAGGTTTCACCTATTAAATTTCTATTTCACCTGTGGAATTCCATGTTTAAATGCGTTTACCGAATAGAAGGTTAAACGGTCTTACCTGTCACCTTTTTAAATGGTTTTACCTCCTAAAATGCTACCACCTGTTAAATTCTCAGTTTAATGTTTTTCGTGTTAAATAGGGTGCTAAAATGCTTTTACCTGTGTTAAGATGGTTTTAGCTATTAAATTTTACCTGCTAAATTTTTTGCTTAAATGTCGTTACCTATTAAATTCGACTGCGTTAAAATGTTGACGTTGTGGATGTCATTAAATGGTTTAACGTCTTTATAGGTTAAATGGTTTCAGCTTTTTCATGTTAAACTGGTTTAACCTCTGTTAAAATGGTTTTCCCTCTTGAACCTTTGAATATTTTAGATCCCGACATATATTTCTAGGGTTTCATGGTTTTTTTTTTACTTTTATTTTTACTTTGGGCATGGAGCTATTCGGAAAAAGTAGCCTTCGTATTTTTTTTTGTCAATTTAATAACAAAAACATTTTGTAATGCTAAAAATATTTATAATATAAAGTAACATTAATAATGTTTATATTGTTAACTATTATCATATTTCACATGACAGTCTCAAATATGACAGTCTGGAAATCCACGGCTCGTATAAAACCAGTATAAAAACGAGGCAATTTTTTATAATTAATTTCAATTAATTTAATTTTTTTAGTCAGAAATACTAATATTATTAATTGACATTATAAAAAATATCTAAAATAATATTTAAATAATCAATATTTAAAAACTACTATAAAATACCACCCAACAAACAAAAACTTGTTTTTTCACGCCTACGCGCAATGCAGGCTTTATCTCGCTTTAATAAAAACGCCCATTTTTTTTTTCAATACCATTATTAACTTAAACTCTTAACTAAATACACGCATGCCACTGTTTCGAAAACTATAACTGGTAATAAAACCAGTATTAAATTAATGCTCTTCAATAAATGGGTTTTTTTGAACGTTAATTTTAATGTAACATCACTACTAATTTAGAAAAATATTATTATATAAATATTAATTTAAATAACAATTTTATTTTTTAAACAATAAACTTTTTTATCAATAAAATAGCATAATATTAATAATAATAAAATTCGTTTATCAACAATAACACTTCTTATTTTATTATCTATAATTTTCTTTGCATATTTTTATTTTTGTTTCGGTAGTTAATGATTCTGGTGGTTTGTATCATATTCTTTTTTGGTTTCCTTCCATTCGTTTTGTCATAGGTGCAAGGATTTTGCGGTAGAATATAAGAACGTAACAGCCATTTATGGAGCCTGTTCTAGCACTTTAATCAACTCGTAAGAAGCCGTGTCCAAGGGTTACACCAGCATCAAAAGCCTCTTACAAGGTTTACACCAGCTCCAATGGTTACACAACCAAGAAAAATTTAAAAGAAATACACCAGGCCTATCAAACGACCCACCTTTTAATATTGTGTTGAAGAGTAGTGCTCAACGCAATGAGGAGGACTTCCCTCCTTGATGAGAAGATATGATGTCAGCACTTACCAATCTTGATTCTTCGCTAGGTCATTCAGGAAAAGGGAGAAGAGCGTTCAATCCTTGAGTATAGGATTTATTCAGTTTAATATTTCGTTGGATCGTGGATCTAGAAGATCTCCATATAAATAAAAATATAATATAAAATATAATATAAAAAATAAGAAGGTATATTTGTTTTTTTTTTAAATAAATTTATGTTTATTTAAATATTTTTATCTATTTTTATTTTAAATACATAAAATTTTAAATTATTTAATTTTTTTATGAGAAAAAAATAAATTAATGACTTTTTATTTTTCATATATAATTTTTTATTTTTATTATAAAATTATGTTTTATTTATAAACGATATATATAATATGTAGAAAGTTCAATGAGTAATATCAAATAAATTTAATCAATTCCAAACACCATTAAATAATGATTTCAAAAATAAAAAATATAGATAAGGAATCAATCTAATATCTAGATATTAGATATTGACTTGTACAAATTTCATGGATATTTGATTAGTCGCAACTATCTTTGGAATAAATAGAATAATGGCAATTTGATTTATAGAGATTTTGTAAGTTTACCTATACTTTTCACAAACTTAGGAGTGCAATTTTTATTTTATTTTATTTTTTTGAGCTATAATCAACATTATTTAATAATTAAAATTATTAATCATAATATTATTAAAAATTTACAAAGGCAAATAATATATTTTGATATTAATATTAAAATTAATGTTACTCACTATTAACAAATATTAATATTAATGTCACTCTTAATATTAATTAAATTTTATTGATATTAGTATTAATTAATATTATCAATATTAATATTAAAGTTAATAATAGCAATATATTAACTATTATTATACTTTGTTATATATTTATTACTCTAATAATAATTTGTATTAGTATTTGATATTAAATAATTAATATCTAGGAATATACTAATATTAATAAATAAATAAGTTTTATTATTAATATTAATTATTTTGAATAAGAATAAGAATATTATTTTTAATATTATTGATATTAATATTAATAAATAATATTACCAACATTTAGTATTAACAATAATGTAACAAATTTTAATTTACAATACTATTTATTATTATTATTTTAATTTATTAATATTCATTATATTAACAATTACGAACATTAATTACATTAATGTTTGTAATTGTATTAATAACTATAAGTTTCAAACATGATTAAGGTTTATTAAAATTATTAATAACATTTAAATTATAACAATAATATTAATAACATTTTATTAATATTATTAATGTGATTAATTACATTAATATTGTTAATATAAATCCTATTAACATTAATATTGATAAATAATATTAATATTAATATTGATATGATTAATTACATTAATTTTCATAATTGTATTAATAACAATAAGTTTCAAACATGATTAACGTTTATTAAAATTATTAATAACATTTAAATAATAACAATAATATGTTTTTTATTAATATTCTTTTTTTAATTATATTCACTCTAAAAGTATGATGATTTTTTTGTTTTTTATAGGTATCCCTTGGCCTTTTTGATCTCTTATGTTCTTAATATTTTTCCTTTAGGTTCCCCAAATATTGGGTTTTAAATATTATTCCTAGACTTTAATACTAATGCATGGTCCAATTTCACATTATGAAAAACACTGGCTCAATATGAAAATCAACCATGGGAAACCATTGTTAATTAGCATTAGCCATAGACGATCAATGTCATCCATGATCAAATGTCACATTCTCACAAATATTGTCTCAATATGAAAATCACCCATTGCCAACTATGGTCATAGTTGGTCCAACGTCGCATTGTGACAACAATTGTCTCAATGTTTAAATCAATTCCCTTGGGTTCACCAATTCCTTTGGTTTATAATATTAAACCCTTGGGTTTATTAGTTCTTTCGGTTTATAATATGAATAATCGATCAATGTCATCCATGATCAAATGTCACATTTTGACAAATATTGTCTCAATATGAAAATCACCCATGGCCAACCATGGTCATAGTTGGTCCAACGTCGCATTGTGACAACAATTGTCTCAATGTTTAAATAAATTCCCTTGGGTTCACCAATTCCTTTGGTTTATAATTTGTTGGGTAATGGTTTTCCCTTGGGTTCACCAATTCCTTTGGTTTATAATATTAAACCCTTGGGTTTATTAGCTCTTTTGGTTTATAATATAAATAATCGATCAATGTCATCCATGATCAAATGTCACATTCTCACAAACATTGTCTCAATATGAAAATCACCCATGGCCAACCATGGTCATAGTTGGTCGAGCGTCGCATTGTGACAACAATTGTCTCAATGTTTAAATCAATTCCCTTGGGTTCACCAATTCCTTTGGTTTATAATTTGTTAGGTAATGGTTTTCCCTTGGGTTCACCAATTCCTTTGGTTTATAATATTAAACCCTCGTGTTTATTAGTTCTTTTGGTTTATAATATAAATAATCGATCAATGTCATCCATGTTTAAATCAATTCCCTTGGGTTCACCAATTCCTTTGGTTTATAATTTGTTGGGTAATGGTTTTCCCTTGGGTTCACCAATTCTATTGGTGTATAATATTAAACCCATGGGTTTATTAGTTCTTTTGGTTTATAATATGAATAATGACAACAATTGTCTCAATGTTTAAATGAATTCCCTTGGGTTCACCAATTCCTTTAGTTTATAATTTGTTGGGTAATGGTTTTCCCTTGGGTTCACCAATTCCTTTGGTTTATAATATTAAACCCTTGGGTTTATTAGTTCTTTTGGTTTATAATATAAATAATCGATCTATGTCATCCATGATCAAATGTCACATTTTGACAAACATTGTCTCAATATGAAAATCACCCATGGCCAACCATGGTCATAGTTGGTCGAACGTCGCATTCTGACAACAATTGTCTCAATGTTTAAATCAATTCCCCTGGGTTCACCAATTCCTTTGGTTTATAATTTGTTAGGTAATGGCTTTCCCTTGGGTCCAGCAATTCCTTTGGTTTATAATATTAAAGCCTTGGGTTTATTACTTCTTTTGGTTTATAATATAAATAATCGATCAATGTCATCCATGATCAAATGTCACATTCCGACAAATATTGTCTCAATATGAAAATCACCTATGGCCAACCATGGTCATAGTTGGTCCAACGTCGCATTGTGACAACAATTGTCTCAATGTTTAAATCAATTCCCTCGGGTTCACCAATTCCTTTGGTTTATAATTTGTTGGGTAATGGTTTTCCCTTGGGTTCACCAATTCCTTTGGTTTATAATATTAAACCCTTGGGTTTATTAGCTCTTTTGGTTTATAATATGAATAATGACAACAATTTTCTCAATGTTTAAATGAATTCCCTTGGGTTCACCAATTCCTTTGGTTTATAATTTGTTGGGTAATGGTTTTCCCTCGGGTTTGAATAATTCCTTTGGTTTATAAGATTTAAACCCTCGATTTATTAGCTTCTTTTGGTTTATAATATAAATAATTGATCAATGTCATCCATGATCAAATGTCACATTTTGACAAACATTGTCTCAATATGAAAATCACCCATGGCCAACCATGGTCATAGTTGGTCGAACGTCGCATTCTGACAACAATTGTCTCAATGTTTAAATCAATTCCCCTGAGTTCACCAATTCCTTTGGTTTATAATTTGTTGGGTAATGGCTTTCCCTTGGGTCCACCAATTCCTTTGGTTTATAATATTAAAGCCTTGGGTTTATTACTTCTTTTGGTTTATAATATAAATAATCGATCAATGTCATCCATGATCAAATGTCACATTCTGACAAACATTGTCTCAATATGAAAATCACCCATGGCCAACCATGGTCATAGTTGGTCGAACGACGCATTGTGACAACAATTGTCTCAATGTTTAAATCAATTCCCTTGGGTTCACCAATTCCTTTGGTTTATAATTTGTTGGGTAATGGTTTTCCCTTGGGTTCACCAATTCTTTTGGTTTATAATATTAAACCCTTGGGTTTATTAGGTCTTTTGGTTTATAATATGAATAATGACAACAATTGTCTCAATGTTTAAATGAATTCCCTTGGGTTCACCAATTCCTTTGGTTTATAATATTAAACCCTTGGGTTTATTAGTTCTTTTGGTTTATAATATAAATAATCGATCAATGTCATCCATGATCAAATGTCACATTTTGACAAACATTGTCTCTTGGTTTATAATATAAATAATCGATCAATGTCATCCATGATCAAATTTCACATTCTGACAAACAAAATCTCAATATGAAAATCACCCATGGCCAACCATGGTCATAGTTGGTTGAACGTCGCATTGTGACAACTATTGTCTCAATGTTTAAATCAATTCCCTTGGGTTCACCAATTCCTTTGGTTTATAATTTGTTGGGTAATGGTTTTCCCTTGGGTTCACCAATTCTTTTGGTTTATAATATTAAACCCTTGGGTTTATTAGTTCTTTTGGTTTATAATATGAATAATGACAACAATTGTCTCAATGTTTAAATGAATTCCCTTGGGTTCACCAATTCCTTTGGTTTATAATTTGTTGGGTAATGGTTTTCCCTTGGGTTCACCAATTCCTTTGGTTTAAAATATTAAACCCTTGGGTTTATTAGTTCTTTTGGTTTATAATATAAATAATCGATCAATGTCATCCATGATCAAATGTCACATTTTGACAAACATTGTCTCAATATGAAAATCACCCATGGCCAACCATGGTCATAGTTGGTCGAACGTCGCATTCTGACAACAATTGTCTCAATGTTTAAATCAATTCCCCTCGGTTCACCAATTCCTTTGGTTTATAATTTGTTGGGTAATGGCTTTCCCTTGGGTCCACCAATTCCTTTGGTTTATAATATTAAAGCCTTGGGTTTATTACTTCTTTTGGTTTATAATATAAATAATCGATCAATTTCATCCATGATCAAATGTCACATTCTGACAAACATTGTCTCAATATGAAAATCACCCATGGCCAACCATGGTCATAGTTGGTCGAACGCCGCATTGTGACAACAATTGTGTCAATGTTTAAATCAATTCCCTTGGGTTCACCAATTCCTTTGGTTTATAATTTGTTGGGTAATGGTCTTCCCTTGGGTTCACCAATTCTTTTGGTTTATAATATTAAACCCTTGGGTTTATGTCATCCACGATCAAATGTCTCATTCTGACAAACATTGTCTCAATATGAATGTCACCCATGGCCAACCATGGTCATAGTTGGTCGAACGTCGCATTGTGACAACAATTGTCTCAATATTTAAATCAATTGGGTTTATTAGTTCTTTTGGTTTATAATATGAATAATCGATCAATGTCGTCCATGATCAAATGACACAATATGAGAAACATTGTCTCATTATGAAAATCACCCATGGCCAACCATGGTCATAGTTGGTCCAACGTCGCATTGTGACAATAATTGTCTCAATGTTTAAATCAATTCCCTTGGGTTCACCAATTCCTTTTGGTTTATAATTTGTTGGGTAATGGTTGTCCCTTGGGTTCACGAATTTCTTTGGTTTATAATATTAAACCCTTGGGTTTATTAGTTCTTTTGGTTTATAATATGAATACTTGATCAATGTCATCCATGATCAAATGTCACATTCTGACAAAGATTGTCTCAATAGGAAAGTCACCCATGGCCAACCTTTCACAGTTGGTCCAACGTCGCATTGTGACAAAAATTGTCTCAATGTTTAAATCAATTCCCTTGGGTTCACCAATTCGTTTGGTTTATAATTTTTTGGGTAATGGTTTTCCCTTGGGTTCACCAATTGATTTGGTTTATAGTATTAAACTCTTGGGTTTATAATGTTAATCACACATTCGTTTTATTACTCTCTTGAGTTTAAAATACTATTTCTCAGGGTTTGTTAATTTCTTAGATTTTTCAGTTTAAAATATTAATTTTTAGCGTTTATTAATCTTTATTGTTTATAATATTCATCCGTTAGGTTTATGATATTTATCCGTTGGGTTCGCTGATTCCTTTGCTTTATAATATTAAACCCTTGGGTTGATTAGTTCTTTTGGTTTATTAATCTCTTGTGTTTTTATTTTTTATCCCTTATGTTTATAATATTTATCCCTTGGGTTCACCAATTCCTATGGTTTATAATATTTAAACCTTTGGTTTATGATGACATTGGGTTTGTATTATTAATTATCCCTTGGGTTTATTAATATCTTCACTTTAAAATATTAATTGTTAGGGTTTATTAATCTCTTAGGTTTTTTTGTTTTTAAATTTTGTTTCATATGGTTTATTACTCTCTTGAGTTTAATAATGATTATTAGTAATATTATAATATTATAATAATATTATTAATATATAATAAATATTATTATAATATTATTAATATATTATTAGTTTTTTTGGTTTATTAATAATATAACCATGTATGATATTAATATATAAATAAATATTAAAATATTAAATATTATTTTTATTATTTTTATATTAATAAATATTATTATTATATATTATATATATTTCAAGATAATTTATAGTATGTATATAGTTAATATTAATAATATATTAATAAATATTTTTAATATATATTATTAATACTTATTATGATATAAAAAATATATATAATATATTTTTGTATATATTAATAATATTATAATATTACTAATTATAATTATAAATAAATATTGAAATATTTATTAATAATGATTATTAGTAATATTATAATATTATTAATATTATATATTATGAATAAATATTCAAATATTTATTAATAATGATTATTTCTAATATTATTATATTATTAATATATATTATTAATAATATATATTAATAGTATTATAATATTTTAATATTTATTTAGTAATATTAATAATATTATAATATTACTAATTATAATTATAAATAAATATTGAAATATTTATTAATAATGATTATTAGTAATATTATAATATTATTAATATTATATATTATGAATAAATATTCAAATATTTATTAATAATGATTATTAGTTATATTATAATATTATTAATATGCATTATTAATAATAAATATTCATAATATTATAATATTTTAATATTTATTTAGTAATATAAATAATATTATAACATTACTAATAATTATTATTAAGAAATATTACATTATAATGTTACTAATAATTATTATAAATAAATATTCTAATATTTATTAATAATGATTATTAGTAATATTATAATATTATTAATATATATTATTAATAATATAACCAACTATGATATAATATATATTATTAATGTATTATTAGTTCTTTTGCTTTATTAAAAATATAGCCATGTATGATATATTAAATTATTATATATTATTAATATTTTTTTATATTAATATATATTATATATATTTCAAGTTAATTTATAGTATGTATATAGTTAATATTTTTAATATATTAATAAATATTTTTAATATATATTTTTAATATTTTTATAATATTATTAATATATATAAAATATTTTTTGTGATTTTAATCATAATTTATATATTTAATATATTATTATTCTTATTAATATATAATATATATTTTTCAAGTTAATATAATAAATTTATTATATATAATATTTATTTATTGATATATAAATTAATCTGATGGGTAGTGGATATAGGCCTATCGGCGTATATCAACCACATTGGTAAATGTGGTTGTAAATCTATTTTATATACGCCTATCGGCGTATATCAACCACATTAGTTTTTACTAATGTGGTTGTGCTAGTTATTGATATCTAAAGATCCTACCTTTGATGAATTATACTACCAATTTATCAGTATCCAGGAGTGGTACAATTCCTGCTTATTCCTACCTTCAGCCGAACGGTATCATCATCATTACATTCTTTCATCGACGACGCCCACTGCTCTGAATTACTTTTTAATTCTTTTTTAAACCAATGTAGAATGTATACGAAACACTGAATAAGTTGCAGCCCTGAACAACTTTATGGGATGGTGGAATCCATGTTTGGATTTTCTGATCTACTTTCAACGTTTTTTTTATGACCTTGAGTGTCATTTTTCTGATCATTTTCAATGACCCGGCACGAAAGTTGCATTAATAATTTTTAGCCCGACAATGTTGAAAGTATGCCAGAATCCAGGATGGTCACGAGAGCCGCTAAAGTGGCTGGATATTTTTTTTCCTGGGTTGACATATGATCTATAGGAATGGTTGCTTTCCCTAGGGGAAAATAGCGAATAGAAGATGAGGAAAGAGAACTGGTCGAATAGAAGATGAGAAAAGAGAACTGATCGAAGACTTCTGTTCCTGAGCTTTTAGATGTCGAATCACGCGGCGAATCGTGAAGGGTAACGTCTCAGTCACGTCTATGTTTAATTTTTATATTTTCGAGAAGGGAAAACATAGCTTTCCCTGCATGGAAGGTTTAACAAACTGATCGTGAGTGGAAATCCCATTACCCGATTTACTTTTCGTGGGAAGAATAAATTTATATATAATATAGCCACACCTTACGGTTTGTTCAAACATTAAAGCTAAAACCATTCCAAAATGCAGCAGAAGATTCCCACTGTCATATATTTAAATACTGACATAATTGTAGAAATCAAACATCTGTGCTAGCTTATGATTCATGCATGAATTTTCTTTCGAAATAAAGTAAGCAAGAACTAGTGGCATGTTCAAACTAACTCTTTCGGTCTATCTTTCGGTTAAAGTATTCTAAGTCAACTTACAGGAAAAAGCATGCATGCAACATGCTTTTGCGGGCGCGCATCGGAAAGCGGAAGATGTGGGCAAACAAATAACGTCGAAGTGTAGAAATGTTTACGACCTAGAATTGGCCAAACGTTAATTTCAAATTCGTCGAATCCCATATTGTCCTTTCAAACCATTTTTTAAATGTGTACAAATGAGTAAAAGAAATATATAATCGAAATTAGTATAGAAATGTTTACGAACTAGAATTGGCCAAATGTTAATTTCAAATTCGTGGAATCCTATATTGTCCTTTCAAACCATTTTTTAAATGTGTACAAATGAGTAAAAGAAATATATAATCGAAATTAGTATAGAAATGTTTACGAACTAGAATTGGCCAAATGTTAATTTCAAATTCGTGGAATCCTATATTGTCCTTTCAAACCATTTTTTAAATGTGTACAAATGAGTAAAAGAAATATATAATCGAAATTAGTATAGAAATGTTTACGAACTAGAATTGGCCAAATGTTAATTTCAAATTCGTCGAATCCCATATTGTCCTTTCAAACCATTTTTTAAATGTGTACAAATGAGTAAAAGAAATATATAATCGAAATACTAATTTCATATTCATAGATTCCACAAAAGCACCTTTTTTTAAATGTGTACAATTGAGTAAAAGAAATATATAATCGAAATACTGATTTCATATTCATAGATTCCACAAAAGCTTTCGGCGTCTCTGAATGGACAGATAAGAACGAAACATTTAATGATGTATACATATAAATAAAAGTATACTATTGAATTATAATGTAAGCTAACCATTTGATATTTTTTACTAGGTATTCCTGTTTTTTACCAAACAATTTTGTAATTGCTCTATAATTTAACATTATACATTGAATTTTATTCATTTTTAATAATAAAATAATTTGTCTATAATTTAGTATTATATATTATTTTTTATTAATAAAATTATTTATTCATAACATGATTGGTCAAGGTTTTATTTTATAATGACTGTTATTATAGTTTTTTCTCAACACAAAATTACTTTATAATTTTTTTTCATAATTTTTGGATGCAGTTGCAATATTTATATTATGGTTTTTAGATATTTTTTGTTTTTCATTGTTAAGTTTGATAAGAAATCCTAAAAGACTCATACTCATGAATATAATATGTTTGATATCAATTACCACCCAGTATAATTTAATTTAGATAAGTATTTGCATAAAAAATGGATAAGAGCAAGATAGAAATAAATACACTTAGTAAGAGTTGTTGTAGACTTAATAAGTAGGAGTAAAAATGTAAGTGTGCAAATTTTCACTTAAATGGTAAAGACTAATAATAAGAAAATGAAATCTTATTAACCACTAATTAATTAAAATATAAGTTAATTATTTCATAATATTTAAACTAGCAATTGCACCACATGTTGCAAAAGAAACGCCGTAAGGAAATAGCATAGGAAAGAGTGGCTTAGAAGAAATGAGATGTTGTAGAAAATGAGCCATGTAGAGGAATGAAAATAAAAAATTTCTTCCATGGAAAGAGGTAGTGAAATCTTAATGCAATACTGCTTCCTTAGCCTTACAAATCATGAGGCATATGTTGAAGTTAAGTTAAATACCCTGTCTCATCATGCCAACATGAATGCCTCATGAATAAAGAAATAAAGAAATAGAAAGTGATTTTCTACCTTCAAAATCAAAGATGTTTTGGTGCAGTTCCTCCATATTTAATCTTGATCAATTCCTATTGAGTCACCTATGTATTATTTTCTTCATGATATTTGAAAATTTTGAAAATGTCACATTGTTCTTTACCACTTTTATCCCTCATGTGTGCCATGTTCATGTTCTTGTTGAAGTTAGTTAAATTTTAAAATAATAATGGTTATAAACATTTGAAAATAGTTTTATTAATAATTAGTTTAGATCTATATTATTTATCAAAGGGATCAATTCTCTTTTTACTCTAAAAGAAAGAGGTTTTCATATCAAGACATATGATCCCTCTTGGGCCTTGATAGATCCAGAGTTAAAATTGATCTAGGCCATCTTAATTTCCATCATTAAATAATCTGCATTCCACTCAAATACCATGGGTCAATAGCATGGGCTGTTTTTATAGTTTATTATTATTTTTATCTTTTCTTCTATTTTGACCTAGTTAAAATGTTCATTACATTATGTCAATATTTTTATTTACTTTTATTTTATTTTTATTTTTGTATAATTTTACATAGTAAAAATTTTAAGTTTAGGTTAAAATCTAACAACAAAGATGGATTTCATCACTTAAGAGTAAAAACAAGTTTATTGAGAAACAACTCCAACACATTTGTAGAGAAAATTGTAACATAGTATCACCCTTTTCTTATCAGATCTAAATGCTCCTATATGCAACAAGGATGGCTTTCATTAGTTGAAGAGGAGTAAAAACAAGTTTATTGAGAAAACAACTCTAGCATTGAGAGAGATTTGGAAGCAACTGTTGAATTGGTGAACATGTCTTTCTCTATGGTGTTGGATATTGGGCATAGCTTTCTTGCTCAAGATAAATCACGTGCTATGAAATAATATGGAAATTTAAAAAATATCACATATTTTAAAAATTATCATTATTAATTTAATTTTCTATATATTAATAAATTCTACTCATAAATAATAAAACAGTTGTAACAAAAATAATATATAACAGAAAAAAACTATATTTTTTGGAATAATAAAATAGTTGTAACAAAACTAATATAGAACTTGTGTATTTGGATGTATGAAAATTTAGATACATTTTATTAAGTAAAATTTTAAAAGAATAATGGTTATAAACATTTAAAATTAGTTTTATTAAATAATTAGTTTAGATCTATATTATTTATTGAAGGGATCAATTCTGTTTTACTCTAAAAGATGTTTGCATATTGATCCCTCTTGGCTCTTGGTAGATCTAGAGTTAAGATTGATCTAGGCAATCTTAATTCAACTTAAATTCAACTTATTAAAAAGAAAAAAAGAAAAAAAAAGAAAAAAAAAAACTAACATTATTTAAAAAACATATAAAAAACTATCTACTTGTGAATCTAACGACCTAAAATAAAAACTCATAGTGATTTTTAATTTTAAAAAATAATTTATAATTTACAATTTTTTATAATTCTCTAAATTTAAACTATTTATTGAATACTTAATTTAATTAATATCATTATTTATATTATACAATATAGGAAGTTGCATACTCTGAATTTAAATAGTGAAGAAGCTTGCATTTTTCTCTAAGATTTTGAGTGAAATGTTTGAGGTTTTTAGATGGGAAGCAACGTTGGGATCCCCTATGAATTTGTGGATGAGTTTTTTCATTAGAATCTTCTTCTGTTTTTTCTTAAGGATTCTCTTGGATAGATCACATTTTCATAGTTAGAATTCTCTTTGTCATAGCAATAAAGGAAATTGTGCATATATTACACTTGAATAGTTTTTAGTGAAATAGTCTAGTCCATATATTACATTACATGGTTTGGCATCTTGTGTTAAAGGTGTTCTCTAGTTTAGTATGGAATAGATGTTGTAATATCATGTACTATACTTTATGTTATCTAAAAAATTTGAATTGTTCAAATTACATTAAAAAGAAAATAGAAGAAAGAAATATTCATTTTATAGTGAGAATTTTTGGGTGTAGGGTTTCACAAATTTTTTGTGTAAAGAGACATAAAACTAGTTGTTCAAAGGTGTTGTAAAATGATGTCACTACAACTCCTATTCCAATTCTACCATAAAATTTTTGTATTAAGGTATTCCTTGCATTCCATGAGTAAAACTACTTTTTTTTCATCTCTAACCCTTATCTCTCTATATATGTATATATAGAGTATAGCCTTTTTAAGGAACAATTTTCTCCATAATTTTAATTCAAATATCACAAATATTTTTTAAAATTAACAAAAAATTTATAAATTATAATAAGAAATTTATAAATAACTAAAAATTATAATAATAAAAAATTAAGAATTATGAACTATTGTTTTTATATGCAATAGCTATAATTATAAATTATATAAGTACATTTTTTAAAATAATAGTAAAGGATAGTTGTTGCAACACCCCTTTTTGTTACTGCAACCTAATGTTCATTAGACTTATGTATTTAGGAATGAATTTGTCTTTTTATCTTAATCTATGGGAATCCATGAGAATCACTTCGGATAGGTTAAGTAGATACTCTTGAAGTAATGTAAAGGATAGTTTTTGCAACACCCTTTTCTATTGTTGCAACACTTCCAGGTTGCAACAACACCTCTATATCGCTTTAACACCCTAGGTACCTTGTTGTTGCAACATGACTAGGATACAAGTACTAAAACTCCTACTCTTGCAACATAACTAAAGAGTAGGTTCCACAAATCCGTCCACTGCAACATGAATAGTGTACAATGTTGCAACGGGTCACTAAAACATGACATAGCACAATTCTACACCTCTATACATAAGAATTTAAGGATTCATTTATCCCCCTCACCTACTATCTCTGTATTTACCAAATAAATTATTACTTATAGATTACCTTTTGGCACACCAATCGAACAACCTTTCAGTACGTTTTCTCATTTTCATATCACCCCATTACCTATTTTTCCCATGCAAATGAATTTTTATCTAGGTACAATTATATTCTAATTATGTCACTTTAATGTTCATTCTTATCTATTTAGGAAGGAATTTTATTTTCTATGCTAACCTCTTAGAATCCACGAGAATCACTTTAGGTAGGTGCAAAAAAATACACTTGAACCAACAATAAAGGATAGGTGTTGCAACGCATGTGTTTTTTATTGTTGCAACCTAATGTTCATTCTTATTTATTTAGGAAGGAATTTACCTTTTTTATGCTAATATGTGGGAATCCATGAGAATCACTTCAAGTAGGCTTAAGGAGATACTCTTGAAGAAATAGTACAATATTGTTTCCACAACACCTGTTTTGTGTTGTTGAAACACTTTAGGTTGCAAAAACACCCCTATATCACTTTCGTGTTCCCTGTATGCTCTCAAACAAGCTCTTAGAGCTTAGTATGAGAAGATGAACATTTTTCTACTAGTTTCTGGGTTCAACCCTTGTCATTGTGATCCTACTATTTACAGTCATAGACAAGGCTCAGATTTATTGATTCTAGTTATGTATATGGATGATTTGATCCTCACAGGGAGTTCTTCATCTATGACTGAAAATGATAAAGAAGTATTGATGGGATAATTTCTATGATGGAACTTGGTCTACTACAATCTTGTAGATTCCACTAATCTTAAGAAGTGACCACCATATTCTACAAAAATATGCCCTTGATTTACTTGAATAGTTTAGCATGGCTAATTGTAAGCTTGCACCTACTCATTTTAAATATAGTGTTACTCTTACCACAAAAAACACCTCAAAGTAAGTGAATCCTACATTGTATTGCCAAATTTATTGATTCTAGTTATGTATATGGATCAACAACAAGACATATTAATTAATGAAATTAGAACGCACTTTGCGCTCCATGCACAGTAATGGAAATTAATATGATGAAGAGGGAAATTATGGAGGAGAATGAGCATGCAACATGGCAGCCATCTCTACTCTGAAACAATGCACTGGTTCTACACTGTGTTGAGAAAAAGCAGCTTAATGAGCTGAGCTCTTTAACGTGAGTGAGATTGTAGGTGTGGCTGAGAATGATAATGAAGTTGTGTATTTATTATTGAGTCGAGAGGCCATTACACACCCCTCTTATGCCCCCATAAGGAAGGACTGAATGTGTGTAATTACCGGGGAAGATTTTTTTCAAAGTTGGTGATGAGGAAAGATTAATTTTGACTAATGAAACAGGCCTACCATTTTCCTCCACAAATCATGCCTAATGTAATCTAATTGGGTGCAGTTGTCATGTCTGTTGTCATGTCTGCTATAGGCTGCATGCCTGTTGTCATGTCTGCTATAGGCTGAACGTGTGTTATAGGCTCAACGTCTGCAATTGTCATGTCTGCTGTCAGTTGTCATGTTTGCTGTCATGTCTTCTATTTAGTTAGGTTAAAAAAAAATACTTGAACCAACAATAAAGGATAGGTGTTACAACGCCAATTTTTTTATTGTTGCAACCTAATGTTAATTCTTAGGTATTTAGGAAGTAATTTACCTTTTTATGCTAATATGTGGGAATCCATGAGAATCACTTCAAGTAGGCTTAAGGAGATACTCTTGAAGAAATAGTACAAGATTTTTTCCACAACACCTTTTTTTTGTTGTTGAAACACTTTTAGGTTGCAAAAATACCCCTATCGCACTTTGGTGTTCCTTGTATGGTCTCAAACAAGCTCCTAGAGCTTAGTATGAGAAGATGGACATTTTTCTACTAGTTTCTGGGTCCAATCCTTGTCATTTTGATCCTACTATTTACAGTAATAGAAAAATCTCAAATTTATTGATTCTAGTTATGTATATGGATGATTTGATCCTCGCAGGGAGTTCTTCATCTATGACTCAAAATGATAAGGAAGTATTGATGGGATAAACCTCACATTGCTTATGCAATAGAGTTAGTTTCTAGATTCTCTCAGGATCCTCATCAAAGTCACTCCAATACAACAAAGCATATTCTGAGATATGTTCAAGGAACTTCAAATTTTGGCATTTAGTATACGGTTGGTTCTGTTGAGCTTGTGGCTCTCCTATATTTTTATTGGGTTCGATCAATGGAAGATCGAAAGTCCACCTTAAGAAACAGTCAATAATTGCATAATTATCTTAAAAAAAAGCTAAGTATAAAGTTGAAGTTCTCACATTAAAAAAATTATTTAGCTACAATAGTTATTAGATGAGTTTGGCATTTAGCTGGAATAACCAATTTTCTTTGGTGTGATAATCAAAGTGCAATACATATTCCTAGGAATCTCGTGGAACACCAAAGAACCAAACACATTAAGATCCATATGCACTTCATTCACCAACTTATTCAAGGTAGGGTTCTTAGCTTGGAGTATGTACCTATTGAAGAACAAGTATTAGATTTTTTTCACAAATTCCTTGGCATCGCCAATGTTTCTTCATCAACGAAAATTTCTTGGAGTGAAGGAAGCTTTCCTTGGGGGTTCATGTTGAGTCCCCTTCCTTCACCTTTTCTTTTTACATTTTCTTTCTTTTCTTTTTAATGTACTCTTTTTTTTGGGGGGGTAGGGAGGGGTCGTGGAGCTTTTTTCCTATGGGTTTTTCTCTCCTTATGAGAGGTTGTACATGGGTACATTTTTTTTCTTTATTTCCTTCCTAAGTTTTAGTTATGGGGAGTGTTAGAGTTCCAATAAAAAATCCTTGGAACTTGTAAAATTATGTAACATCCTTATTTTTTGTGTTGTAAATCTTATCTTCTACCCATCTCAATAAATTAAATTAAATTAATTGATATACAAAATATTTTGTTGAAATAATGATCTTTCTTTGTTCTTCAAATTGTTTTATCTCTTTGCAGAAAACTTTAAGATCTTGCATTGCGAATAATGGATGTAATGTTAAGTATTACAATTTCTTACTCATCCAAATTTCCAATCACAGAAGTCCACCAAAACAAAAGTCACAAAATATTCCATCACTAAAATATTTCTATTTGAATTTAATAAATATACTACACACACATTGAGATTATTGATTTGGTTATAAAATTATAATTTGCATATCACACATAAGCCCATATTTTACAAACCCCATTTTCTGGATAGCTTAATCTGCTAAATTATTACAAATTTCATTAACAGTCCTAAATTTACTTTGCAAAATCTCATTGTATAAAAAATAAAGTAGGATTAGGATTAGCATTCGTTTACGGGTACGTGCATGTCATCTCCTGGAAGTGTCTTTGAAAAGTAGATTGTCCACAAGAAATTAACAATTCTATTGGGAATATGCTCTGCCTCCATGTATGTATTGATCTGTGAACAATATCCAGAAAAAAATTTGAATTGGCATATTAATACAAGAATCGAATCGAACTGCCGAAAATTCCATTTTTTCAGTCAGTTCAACTGAATTACAGAACTTCGAATTGGTGTTGGTGTATTAATCCAAGAATCGAATCAAACCACTGAATATTTTTATTTTTCAATCAGTTCAAATGACTTTGGTAACTATGTTTAATTCTACTTTTCTCCATGCAATTTCTTAATAATAATAGTCGATGGGAGTTCGATTAAAACAACTTTCGACTGAGTTTTGTGGTTGCCATTCGATCCTGGGATCCACTTGATTTGGAATGGATGCTTAACTTTGATTTCGACAAAGCTGAATCCGATTTCTTGACCAGATTGGCGGATCTGCTTCTCTGAGATTCACACATGCTCGATAAAGATATTCCTGTCAATGCCATGCCTCAAATCTGTTAGTTTATAAATACTTAAATAAATGAATTTTTGAGATGAGGAGAAACGGGATCAGAGGGACCGACCTTCTCCTGCAGCAAGATTGACATGCAGATCGATGATGTTGGGCAATTTCTGCGGCACTCAGAGGAGCAGAACTTGGTACTAAATTCTGCTTCGTGTAGAGAATCAGTTGCAATTCCCACAACCATCTGTTCCAAGCCACACGCATTTATACACTCCTCGCTTTCGATCCATCCCACCATTTTCTCCACCATCACAACTGATATGCAACTGTTCAGAGCCAAAAAAACAATGGATGGTTGGATGGTTACAGAAGAACAAAACAGCCGATGCTTCTCGAATGAAGGATGGTTACAAAAATCGCGGAAATAACGGCAACTGTCACAAATTAAAAATCAATGGCTAATAATAACTCAACCGTCTAACAAAAATCAAATGGCACATATTATGACACGAAGGCAATCAGGAAAGTTGTTTTCAAATAAATACGCCTTACGGCATAATTACTTTTTTAATAAATATTATTTATTTACATGTTCAAAATTAGTAAAAATGCTTAGTTAATAAGTTTAAAATTTTATGAGTAGGATTAAATAATTTTGATTATAAATACTACAATGGGATTAACTAATTCATAATTAAGTGAAAATTGATTTAAACGATAAATTTTTATTTAGTATATATTAAAAATAGTTAAACACTTAAATTTGGTTTAAGTGCATGAAAGTGAAATGAAATTTTAAGAAATAAATTAAATTATAGTAAAAAAATTATATAATTTTGCTCAATATCAATATATTACTAGAAAAATATTAATAATAATTAAAATCATTATAAATTCATACAAAAAATAACTAATTAAATAAATAAACTCCATTTTTAATATTTATATTGTTTTAAAGAATATATTCAACTTATCTTTCACATATATATATCACAAGAACAACTACCCTTTAAAATATATTTATCTATACTTTACAAAAAAATCTAAACCTTCTAGACAACCTTCTCAACAAAACATTATCACTACAATATAGCATTATTATTGTGGTTAGATATGATTTTATTGTCCACTGCCATAATGAAAAATTAAAATTAACAAAATATATCAATTTACCAATCAATAAAACATAAATTAATTAAACTTTAACACTAACTTGAATTCCTTATTTTTAATTTCATTTAGTTCTTTTTAAACTAACCCACAAGTACTAGCTAATCGTAGCACTTGTCGAATTATAAAGTGTAAATTAAAAGCATTTTTCCCAATACAAAGTTCATAATCACCTATAGAAATTTCAAATGTACAAATAATTTTCTATGTAGAGGCCATTTGTACTTTATACATTTTGGGCACTCTTGAATAAACTTGTTTATATAATTGAATTTCCAACAATAATTTAAAAAAAATTATTTCATTAAAAAAAAATTATAAAATTATTTACATGATTAACTCGAGATAATAAATTGAATACAATACATAGTTGAATGAATAATACTTCAGAATATTATGTGCTTTAATAAAACAAGAAATGTATTCTAGTATAAATATAATAAATAAATATATTTAATATTAGCGCAACCATATAAATGAAATGGTTGGCAAACATTGATATAACATTACCAATATTTAAAAAAAAATAAAAAATTTTAACTAATTATACTTTTCTTTTTTTAAGTTGTTGTAATTTTTATTATTAATTAAAAAATAATTAATATGTGAGTTACAAATATATACATTTATATAAAAAATGTACAAGCCTTTAAATTATATAAATTCATTCCCACTTTACCATGGACATTCTTGAACTACAAATATACTTTTTCATAATACTATGGTGGAATACAATGACTTAGTAATACAACATGCTAAAAATCCATCACTTCATATGATATATGTTCATATGATATTTTTTGTAAATTAATCAATTTAATTAAAAGGGAAAAAAAAGACATAACTAATTTTAAGATAAATATCAACTTTTTATATATAACTACTATTAAGAATATTATATTTTATGGGCATTCACATATCTTTCAACATCACAAAAGAAGATATGCAAGCTTTATTTCAAAATAGATAATCATATCCAACTTAAAAGGTTAGAAAAATGCAAATTTATATCATTGAATTATAAAATAAGTTTACTGTATGTAGTAATACTCCTTGTCATAGAAGGACTATAGTCTATTGACCACTATTAATTGACCTATAATTTTGAAGGTATAGCTTTTGTGGCATGTGAATAATTGCCTGAAATGTTTTGCCATATTTTTTAGATGTATTTGCAATATTTATGATATGATTTTTAAGTATTTGTACAATGATTTTTTATTGTTAAGCTTCTTAAATAAAATCCTTGAAAATAAGACATACTCACCTGAATAACCTATTTACCATCATTTACATGCCGCCATAATTTAAACCAGCATTTCCATAAAAAATGAATAGAAATAAGACGGAAATAAATATACCTATTTGCAATTACTACCAAGAGTTAGCAGTAAAAGTGTAAATATGTCAACCTAGTGGTGGTTACTACCCACCAAATATTTATGCAAGTTTCATATATCAATATATGAAATTAACTTTTCTACTTCATATATCAATTTTCAATTTTTCTAAATGTTTAACAACCACTTAAATCGTAGGGAGGACTTGTTAAATTATTAAATGTATAGTAAAATAAATTTTCCCAATACAAAGTTCATAAAAACCTAGAAAGATTTTAAATATACTAATAATTTTCTATATAGAGGGAATTTATACTTTAGATGTTTTTCCCACTCCTGAATCAACATATTAATATAATATAATTTCCAACAACAATTTAAGAAAAAAGATTGTTTCATAAAATATTATTAAAATAATATTTACATGATTTATTAGAGAGAATATATTGAATAAAAGTTATAGTTGAGTGAATAATAATTCAAAAAATGACATGTTTAAATATAATAAAAATGTGTGTGACAACTGGCTTAAGTGCCAACTAATGGTTATGTTATTTAATGTTAAAAAACTAAAACATTTATTTATTTCTTGAGAAATATTACTTGATGAACATAAATTAATTTTGTTCTATTAAATCAAATTTAGTTATTGAAAGTAGTTCTATAAAAAAAGTAAAATACCAATGGTAAAAGTATTCCAAGAACTGAGAAATGGTTGAACATAAAACAGTTCAGACAGTTACCCTTTCCTTTGAGGATAAAGGTACATCCCAGTGAGGAAGAGGAGTTCTGTTTGGTAGATGAGGAGAGGAGAGGAAATAGAGTGAAGAATTCCTAAGCTGGTCACCTGACTAGTGGAATTACTGAGATTCCTGGAATTCCTAGAATATAAGACTAGACTTGGTGTCCTGATGTCTGTTCCAGAACCTCTGTCAACTCACTTAACTCATGTATGGAGAACGGGGGAGAGATGAGGATGTAATTTCCTCTCTCAAGGTAGGGAGGAAAACATCAACCGTATCTGGAAAGAAGATAAGAAAAACAAGTCAATGGAAAACTGAGTTTTGGATTGTGATGGAGTAATTAGTTATATTTTTTTTGCATGCATCTGTTTCTGTATTATATTTAAAAAATGAGGAACCCTCTTTTTTTTTCTCTTTACGTAACCTGGACAACTAGACAAATCTTTAAAATATTCAGAGCAATAAAAGAAAGTTTAGATAAGCAATCACTGATAGAAAACAAAGTTGTAAACTAACACTTTCAACAACTAAAAACAGATGACTGTTAACATAGAGCTTCCGAGATGAAAGCTCTGAGTTGGTCGTTCTCTGCATATATGATAAAGATGTATAGAATGGTCTATACATTCATCTAAAACTGAAGGAAAACTAAACTCAGAACCATAACCAAAAGGAAAGAACAATTTGTAGACAATAGATGACCATGCTAAACTCACATAACAGACTCTAGTTAAGTGAGTGTCGGAAACGAGCATTGTATAGAGACTGTTATCACAGAAATATAGAATGTGCGAAAAGACACATGTGACCTCAAACTGAAACAATCGTTATTACCATTCCTGAATTGTTTAAATGTATATGAAAATATAATAATGGAAGGGAAACTATAATAATAATCTTGTATTTGAATAAAAGTATATGTAAATAGAATAATGGAAAGGAAAATGGTAACACTACTCTTGAAATTGCATAAATAAATATGTGATATATTTTTGGAGAAGAAAACTATGTTACCAACCCTAAATTGCAGAAATATATGTTTATGTATGTGAAAGAAGACTGGAAAATAAGTTATGTCTGCCAATTCTTCAGAGATACGAGAAGTAACCATAAAATGAGATAGGTTCGCCTCACCCAGTAAGGGGTAGAGCTGAAGGAAGAGAATAAACCATAAAATATACAAATTGTGGTGATACAATACTAAGCACCCAGAATACTGAGAATAAATATATATAGGATTAAAAATTATAAGTTCAACTGTTATAAAAATTCCACGGTAATAGAAAAATAGGCAAAGCCCGAAATATTGAAGTAAAGAGTAAAATGATAACGGTATAATGGCGTGTAGCCTTATAGAAAAAAACCGAGCTTTGAGGTTGAAGTAGGGTTCACTGCCACCAGAAACCCTTGAAAAAAACCTATAGCGGAGAAAGATACCTGGCGAGGCTTGTAGAATGAGTTAGAAAAGAACCACTAATGAGGATTCCAGAGGAAATCAACCACATCATCGGAATAAGGAGGTTACCTCTACATGAAGGCTAGATGAGAAAAAAACCGTTAGTAACTGAGTATGAGACCATGTCAACAAATGTATCTATAGAGTATAGGGAAGGATGAAAGGTGAGTATCCTTTACCTATGAAAATTACTTTGTGGAAATTCACAGGTTTAACCTGCAAGTAGGCCACGAGGAAAAGAGTCAATACTCTCCATTCGGATGGGGGAATGAAACACAAATTAAAACTATCACACAAGCTTCAAACATACACAGCTTACCTGTGAGCTTCATAAGAGGGTGTGATAGAGAATCCGTCATGCTCAACCCTAGGGGATGAGCTAGAACCACTGTTATTGACACAACAAGAGGAAACAACCTTTAGAGGAAAAAAATGATTAAATAAACTGAGAAACTATGAATAGTTACTTGTAAGAAAACTGTATATTGTGTCGTGGAGATGCATAGCTGAATAATTCCGAAACAAAAACCATCCAACAAAAATACACAAAGGATTTACGGTGAATGGGGAAAACTGGGTAAAATTATAAACTGTCTCCAATGAATCCCGGAATAGAACTAAGGAGAGCCATGATAGAGGCCTGTCGGAAGCAGCAAGCCGAGGCATACTTGCAGAGCTCTACGACGAAGGCTCACGAATGAATGGAAATGGTTAGGGTTAGTGTAATTCATTACCCTAATCGAAAAACCGAAAACCAGTTATGACTGTGGATCCCGAGCCTATGTAGATCAATGATGAAAAGAGCTCATAGCTGCCCTCTGGTGGAGTGCTTTCCAGGTTGTATGGAGTAAAAAAAATTAGAATACCATAGCAAAGGCTTTCCATGGTAACTAGTTAAACCAAACAATGTATTCTTAATCAAGGAGATCAAGGGTGCCGATGAATACATAGTCCTTGTTGACCTAATTCAAATTCCTTTCATAATAAAGAAGTACGACAGACAAACACGACTATACTCGATGCCAGATATGTTGACAGGATATAACCTCGTAAACTTGCGAAGCATGCCTTGAACCTTTATGTGGCAGTAATGAATACATATTTTGATTTTATCCATAGTACTATATTTCTATTTGTGTGACATGGAATTTCCATTAGCATAGGCAATAAGTGGAAACTGTTATAGAATATGATTAATTAAATAGTGTTTAATATAAATGTATAAAGTTAAAAAAAAAATTATATGGGTATGGTAGTACGTTACAAGTGGTATCAAAGAAACGTTCGTACGTTGGGACCCTAGAGGTCACCTAATATGAAAATGTTTGTGTAAATGATGCATAGAAAATAAAAGGCATAGCAGGATACGATATGAGGAGGGGGTCAATGCAACAAACACCCCGGCACACAGGGGAACCTATAACCCAACCACGATCGGAAGTGAATTATGAGATGTGGATTCAAATGCGTGTAGATCAACACCAACAGACTAGAAGAATGCTGGAGGAACAACAACACCAGACTAGTATTCTGCTAAACACAGTGCAAAATATACATGAAGAAATGGTCCGGGTCAGGAGTGAAAATGATCGCTTAATGCAAGTGCAAGAAAGGATACTCAAGAGCCTTTCTGACAAACAGAATCAGGGAGTGATACAACCCAGTCCTGATAGAGACATGCAGGAAGGAAACGAACGACAAGCAAGGGACCAAACCATTGATAGAATGGAACTAAGTCATTCACAACGAACTAATAAAAATAGAAATTACAATGAGGCCGAGTCAGGTAATGTGTTGAAACAAAAAGAAATTAAGAAACATAAAGTAGAACTGCAAGGTGAGTTTCGGAAGATAAAACCACCTACATTGGATGGAGAAACAAAGGAAGTGGCTGAAGCATGGTTGATAAATATGAAAAATTACTTTCAAGTATACAAGTATAGCAACAATATTAAAGCTAGATTAGCCATCTATCAGTTGAGGGAGAATGCTACACTATGGTGGGAGGAGGTTAAGAATGTTTGCAGCATAGAAGATCAAGAAGTGCCTTGGGATACATTCTAACAATATTTTAAAGATAAGTACCCAACTGAATGCTTCTATGATGAAAAGTCTAGAGAATTTCACGATTTAAAATTAGGTCAAATGATGATGAATGAATATATAACTAAGTTCACTTTCCTACTCTGTTATGTTCCTTATCTAAGGGACGAAAAGGCTAAGGTTCAGTGGTTCCTAATTAGTTTTCCGACTCACATGAAGGAACAAATTGAGTTTGTGAATCCAAGGACCATGGATGAGTAAATTCGAAAGGCAAGAATGTGTTACTAGCAATCTAAGGAAAAAGGAGTATTGGGTAAAAATTGGCAATCAAGAAAAGAGCATAAAAGCAGCGCAAATTTTAAGAAAAGTAGAACCAATAATTTTAAGAATGCTGCAAGGAGTTTAGTAAGTAAAAAATTTGGCAAGAACCATCAAAGAACCCAGTGGCCTATGGGAGGATAATCCCACAGAGGCTTCCAACACGCCGGAGCAAGGGAAAAACTAGAAACCACCCCTACAGTGCTAGGGGTGTGGTGAGCCTCACTATTATAGGAACTCTCCACAATGGGGGAGGATCGGAGCGGTTGCTAATATACAAGAAGCTTCTATAGTGGTATATGTAGCCCGAAATATACCTAGAATTAATGCAACATTAGAAGATCGTCACGCAAATTACCAACCAACGATGATAAAGTTGGAAGGTAAGCTAATCTTGCAACATGTTTCTATTTTTGTTGACCCAGGTGCAAGTTTAAGCTATTTAAATCCAAAATTAGTAGAAATGTGAAAATAACAATGTTAGAAATTCAAAACTCCGTGGCTGGTACAGCTAGCCACTGGAGCAAAGAGAAACTTTTGTGGAAAAATACCAAACTGTACACTGGAAATTAGCGAACAACAACTAACTGTGGATCTAAATATATTATCTCTGGGATACTACGATGTGCTACTAGGCATGGATTAGTTGGAGAAACAATGGACATTGGTGGATTTTAAATAAAATATTATATATTATGGAATGTAAGATGGAACTTGTAAGGAGATACAAGGAATAAAGAAACCCCTACAGCTGCATCCTATTACAACCTCTCAAATGAGTAAGTGTATGAGGAAGGGATGTCATATATACGCTATTCAACTGGGTTTTACTTATTTATAGAGAAATTACTCCGATGATGGAAATCATACCGATAGTGCAAGATTTTATGGACGTGTTTCCAAATCATGTACCAAGTTTGCCACTAAGAAGGAAAATTTATTTTACTATCGAGTTGATGCCAAGAGCATCACCAATTTCAAAGGCACCCTACCAAACGAGTGTACCAGAGTTGACCCAACTAAACATGCGGTTGCAAGAATTTTTGGATAAGGGGTATATCCGACCAAGTGTGTCCCCTTGGGGAGCACCAGTGATATTTGTAAAGAAGAAGGATGAAACCATGTGAATGTGCATGGACTATCAACAGCTCAATAAGTTGATCATAAAAAATAAATGCCCAGTACCGTAGATTGATGATCTGTTTGATCAGGTGAAAGGGGCCACTGTATTTTCAAAGCTAGACTTAAGGTCAACACACCACTAGATCTGGATAAAAGATGAAGACATCTACAAAGCTGCTTTTTGTACTAGGTACGAGCATTACGAATTTGTGGTGTTACCATTTGGATTGGTTAATGCACCAATGACATTTATGAGTCTGATGCATGGTATATTTCACCCTTTTCTGGAGAGTTTTGTGTTGATATTTATTAACGATATCTTAATTTATTCGTATAATGTGGAAGAGAACAAGGAGAACTTAAGGATAGTACTGGAGATATTACGAAAACATCAGCTGTATGCTAAGTTCAGCAAATGTGATTTCTTCAAGGAAGAAATTCAGTACCTAGGCCACGTTATTTCTGTTGAGGGAAGAGCAGTTTATCCCAGAGAAAATTAAGGAAATTATGGAATGGAGGGTACTCCAAAATGTGGTAGATATCTGATCCTTTATGGGATTGGCTGGATACTATCGACGTTTCATTGAAGGATTCTCAAAGATTTATTTTCCAATTACCCCCTCAAAAAGGAAGGGACAAGTATTTAAATGGAATAATGTGTGTCAAAATAGTTTTGAAAGGTTAAAAATTCTATTGACTATTGCCCTGGTATTGAGAGTAGCTGTCCCGAATAAAGAATTCAAATTTTGTACGGATGCGTGTAAATAAGGAGTTGGGGAAATCTTGTCGCAGGAAAGAAACGTAGTTGCCTATGAATCATGGAAGTTAAAAGAGCATGAAAAATGATACTCAACTTATGATCTGGAGCTAACAAAAGTAGTGCATGCGCTCCGAGTATGGAGGCACTACTTGCTTGGAAAGCTATTTGTACTAAAAATCGACCATAGCAGCCTAACCAATTACTTTAAGAAAGCTAATCTTAATTCTTGCCAAGCAAGATGGAATGCTTTCCTAGCAAGTTTGACATTGATATGCAACATGTGAAGGGTAAGGAAAATAGGGTGGCAGATGCTTTGAGTAGAAAGTTGCATGCTGTTTATGAATTTTACTACAACCAGATTGAATGCAAGTTTCTAGATCAAATAAAAATAGAAGCCGAGAAGGATCCTAAATACCAATTTATATGGAAGCAAGAAAAGGAGGCCAAAAGGAAAGAAAAATATTTTGATTATGGATTTAGCAAAGATCAGTTACTAACCTTTAAGGAAAATATATATGTTCCAAATCGAGCAGAGTTAAAGGAGCTGATCTTAAACAAATACCACTGAAGTAACTACTCAGGACACCCAGGGTATCAGAAAATGCTAGCAAAAATTAGAAAGAACTACTTCTATCCAGTTATGCGAAGAAATATTGTAGAATATTTGAACAAATGGTTGGAGTGCCAGCAGGTGAAGGTAAAGCATCGACATCCAGCTAGATTGATACAGCCTATACCGATGCCTGAGTGGAAGTGGGAGGTTATATCTTTATACTTTATTACTGGTTTAACAAAATTAAAGAATCATAATGAATCCATTATGGCAGTGGTTGATCGGTTAAGCAAGGCAACACATTTCATACCAATACATTCTACCTATAAAACGGTGCAAATATTAGACATTTTTATGATATAAATATTTAGATTGCATGGAATTCCAACGAATCTCATATAAGACAGGGATGTGAAGTTTACTTAATAATTCTAGAAACATTATTTACAGGTTTGGGGACCCAAACAAATTTTAGCACTACTTACAATCCACAGACAGATGGACAAAGTGAGCAGGTGAATCAGATCTTGGAGGATATTTTATGCATGTACGTAATGCAGCAGCCAACGATATGGGAAGAATATTTTCACTTAGTATAATTTGGGTACAACAATCGTTATCAAGAATTTTCTTAAGATGAGTCCTTTTGAAGCATTATATGGACGACAATGTTGTACTCCCATGAGTTGGATTAGCCTTGAAACCAAGTTGATGCTTGGACCGAAAATTTGAGCGGAGATGGAATCAAAAGTAAGAAAGATCAGGAAAAATATAAAGGCAGCTCAAGATCAACAGAAAACATATGCATATAAGAAAATGACTTATCATGAATTCGAAGTGGGTGATCATGTGTATGTAAGGATTAAACCAAAGAAGAGCACACTAAGGTGGGCGTCTTATGCCAAGTTGGATACCAGGTTCTGTGGACCTTTCCACATATTGGAAAGGGTGGGACTTGTGGCGTACTAAATGGCCTTTCCCAGTCATATTCGAGTGTACAATGTGTTTCATATATCCTTACAAAAGCGATACATACGTGACCCAAAGCATGTAATCCACTGGCAAAGCATTCAGGTAGGTTATGAATAAAAATCATATCTTGAAATACTAAAATTTATGAGAAATTAACTCAAATTTTTATGACTGCAGGTTGAGCCGGATGACGAGTTTCTGGTCGAGCCTTGGCGTATAATCGATCGGAGAGAAATCATGCTCAGGGGGTGAGCCACCACCCATGTTAAAGTGCAGTGGAAGCACATGAGCTTGGATGAGGCCACCTGGGAAGATGAAGGATTTGTTTGGGAAGCTTACCCAGAAATATTTGCTGAACTAGAATGAAACACTGAGGAAGGTGTTTACTTCTAGGGGGGGAAGTTGTGACAAGAGGCTTAAGTGACAACTAATGGTTATATTATTTTATGTTAAGAAACTAAAACATTTATTTCCTTCTTGAGAAATATTACTTGATGAACATAAATTAATTTTTTTTGATTAAATAAAATTTATTTATGGAAATTGGTTCCATAAAAAAGTCAAAGAATGATGGTAAAATTATTGCAAGAACAGAGAAGTGGTAGAACAGAAAAAAGTTCAGATAGTTACCCCTTCATCTGAGGATAAAGGTACATCCTGATGAGGAAGAGGGGTTATGTTCTATACCTGAGTAGAGGAGAGGAAATAAAGTAAATAATTCCTGAGCTAGTGGTGACCAGTAGAATTACTCAGAGTCTTGAAATTCCTAGAATAGAAGACTGGACTTGGGGTCCCGAGTTCTCTTCCAGAACCTTTGGAAACTCACTTAACTCACGTGTGGAGCACATGGGAGAGATGAGGCTGTGATTGTCTCTCTCAAGGTAGGAAGGACAACATCAATAGTATCTGGAAAGATAGATAAGTAAAACAAGTCAATGGAAAACTAAGTTTTGGATTGTGATTGAGCAATTAGTTATATTTTTTTTGTCTGCAACTATTTCTGTATTATATTTATGAAAAGAGGAACCTTATTTTTTTTTCTTTCTAAGTAACCCAGACAACTAGACAAATCTTTAAAATATTCAGAGCACATGGGAAAAAAAAAAAATTTAGATAAGCAATCACAGATAGAAAACAAAGATGTAAACTAACTCTTTCAACAACTAAAAATAGAGAACTGTTAACATAGAGCTTCTGAGAAGAAAGTTTTGAGTTGGTCGTTCTCTGCATCTATGGTAAACATGGACAGAATGGTTCGGACATTCATCTAAAGCTGAAGGAAAAGTAAATTCAGAACCATAACCAAAAGGAAAGAATAATTTGTAGACAAAGGATGAACACACTAAACTCACATAACGAACTTGAGTTAACAGTATTCCTGAAATGAGATTTGTACAGAGACTGTTATCACAGAAATAGAGATGTGTGAAAAGACACATGTAAACTCAAATTGAAACAATCGTTATTACCATTTCTGAATTTTTTAAATGTATATGAAAATAGAATTATATTGGAAGGGAAACTATAATACTACTCTTGTATTTGCATAAAAGTATATGTCAATAGAATATTAGAAAGGAAAACGGTAGCACTACACTTGAAATTTCATAAATAAATATCTAATAGATTTATGGAGAAGAAAACTATGTTACAAACCCTGAATTGCGGAAATATATGTTTACATATGCGAAAGAAGATTGGAAAAGAAACTATGTCTTCCAATTCTTGAGAATAGGAGCAGTAACCATAAAATGAGATAGGTTCACCTCACCCAGTAAGATGTAGAGCCGAAGCAAGAGAATAAAACATAAAATATACAAATCTCAGTGATACAGTACTAAACGCCCAGAAGACCGAGAATAAATATATATAGGATTAAAAATTATAAGTTCAACTGTTATAAAAAGTCCACGGTAATCACAAACTAGGTAAAGCCCGAGATATTCAAGTAAAGAGTAAAATGATAACAATATAGTAGTGTGTAGCCTTATAGCAAGAAATCGAGCTTCGAGGTTGAAGTAGGGTTCACTACAATCGGAGACCCTTGACAAAAACCTACAACGGAGAATGATACCTAGCGGGGCAGGTAGACTGAGTCAGAAAAGAACCAGTAACGAGCATTCCAGAGGAAATCAATCATAGTGCCGCGCTAAGGAGGTTACCTGTGCATGAAGGCAAGATGAGAAAAAACTGTCAGTAACTGAGCATGATACCATGTCAACCAATAAATATGCAGAGTATAGGGATGGATGAAAGGTGATAATCCTTTACCTGTGAAAATTATTCCGTGGAAATTCGCAAGTTTAACCTGCAAGTAGGCCATGAAGAAAAGAGTTAATACTCTGCATTCGGATAGGGGAAGGAAACGCAAATTGAAACTACCGCACACGCTTCAAACATACACAGATTACCTGCGAGCTTCATAAGAGGGTGCGGTAGACAAGCCATCGTGTTGAACACTAGGGATGAGCTAGAACCACCGTTATTGACATAGCAACAAAAAGGAACCTTTATAGCAAAAAAATGATTAAATAAACTAAGAAACTATCAATAGTTACTAGCAAGAAAATTGTATACTGTGCAGTGGAGGATCCATAGCTGAATAATCTCGAAACAAAAACCATCCAACAAAAATACACCAAGGAACTACGGTGAATGGGGAAAACTGGGTTAAACTACTCACCATCTGCAATGAATCTTGGAACGGAACTGAGGAGAGCCATGATAGAGGCTTGTTGGCAGCATCAAGTTGAGGCATACTTGTAGATATCTGTGGTAGAGACTCGTGAATGAGTGGAAACGGTTAGGGTTAGGGTAAGGAATTACCCTAATCGAAAAACCTCAAACCAATTATGACCGTGGATCTAGAACCTATGCAGATCAACGACGAAAAGAGCTCACAACTGTCCTCCGATGGAGTGCTTTCCAAGCTATATGGAGTTAAAACAATTCCAATTCAATAGCAAATGTTTTCCATAGTAACTAGTTAAACCAAACAATGCATTCTCAGTCAAAGATATAAAGGGTGCCGATGAATACATAGTCCTTGTCGACTTAATTCAAGGTCCTTTCGAAATAAATAAGCAAGATAGACAATCATGACTAAACCCGATGCCATATATGCTGACAAGATATCACCTTGTAAACTTGCGAAGCATGCCTTGAACGCTTATGTGGTTGTAATGAATACAAATTTTGATTTTATCTATTGTACTATACTAATATTTGTGTGACATGGAATGTCTATTAGCATAGGTAATAAGTGTAATCAGTTATAGAAGGTGCTTAATTAAATAGTGTTTAATATAAAAGTATAAAGTTTTAAAAAAAATCATATGGGTATGGTAGTATGTTACAATGTGTTTCAGTATAGATGCAATAAATAAATATATTAAATGTCAGTGCACGTATATAAATTAAATTTTTGGTAAACATTGATAAGCATCTAAACATTCATATAAAATCACCAATATTTAAATAAAAATAAAAATAACAAAAATTAACAAGATTATAACTTGGTTTTAAGTTGTTATTAGTATTATTATTAATTAAAAAATTAATATAAGAAGTCTACATGTATGCATTTTTATAAAAAAAATTGTAAAAGCTTCTAAATTATACAAATTCATCTCACTTTACCATATACATTCTTAATTTGTAAATAGGGTTTGTTACATTACCATGGACCAATACAATGACTTACTAATACAGCATGCTCAAAAACTCATCACTCAAATTCCCAAGACGTGTTCATATGAAATTTTTGTAATTTATCCATTTAATTAAAAAAGTAAAAAACACATAACTAATTTGAAGATAACTACTCACTTTTGATGTATGACTACTATTAAAAATAATCTAAAATATTTTATGGATATTAACATATCCATCAACATCACAAATCAAGATTTGGAAGCCTTATTTCAAAATAGATACACATATTGAAGTTAAAAAGTTATACAAATGGTATATATTATTAAATATGATAAATAATAGAAAATAAAATTGTTTATTTAATTTTAAGAAGGTAAGAAATTAGTAGGAAATTTATAGCATTTTATCTTTATATTCTTAAAAAAAAAAAAAAAAAGGTGTTCCAAATTTTCTATAACTTTACTAACTTAAAAGTTCAAGAAAATTATTAGTATAAAAAATAATTTCAAATTTGGATTTAATATGATATAATATTAATGTAATATAACATATATTTTGAAACTATATTATATATTTCATAAATATCAAATTTAACAATATTGAAATTAAATAGGCCCGAGGTTTGAGTTATGATTGCTAAAAAGAATACGGTGTCAATTCTCATGAGGTTAGGATCTATAACAAGCCCACAGCATATAATCCCTTGAGGTGGAAAGTGAGTTCTGTTTGCTAAAGAGATTAGAGTGTCAATGCTCATGATGTTAGGCTCTATTAATAAACTCACACAATATAATCCCTTGAGGATGAAAGTGGATCCTCGGATATTTTTCTGAGAAAAATATATATATATTGAAATTAAGTAAATAATTATTAAATATTGAAATTACATTTTATTTTTTAATCAGTAATTGTTATGTTATGAAGAATTATTTAAGTCACATATATATATATATAATTTACTAGAACATTATTAAAATGACTGGGTTTGATCTTTTAATTATTTATGTTTCTTTTAAAAGGGATTATGCATTTATTTTTTTAAATGAGATTAACAAGTAAAGTTAATCTATTAATGAACATGATTTATTTCTTGTTTTGAATAAAGAATTAATTATGGAATTTTTTTCCATAAATACTGATGATAAAGTATTTAAGATTCCAGACCACTTAGGAAAAATTAGCTAAAAACTATTACCCTTTCCTCTAAGGATAAAAGGAAAATCCCAATGAGGAAAAGGGGTTCTACGATTTTACAGGAAATCCAAGAGGCCTAAAGGTGAGAGTCAATCCAGAGTTGGTTGGAGCGAGTGGAAAATCAACTACCTGAAACTGGAGAAGAAGTCTAGACCGAGGGTCTTGAGGTCTAATCATCAATTTTTCTATTTAAGTCACACTCTGGTGTGGAGCATGAGGGGAGTTCATGACGCAATTTCCTCTCTCATGGTTGTGAGGCTATCATCAGCGTATTAAAGTGATTAAAGTGAGATAAGTAACTTAACCAAGTGTTAAGAATAATTGTGAATATTCTGCGTTATTTTCATGTGTTAAGGAAGAATGAAATTTTGATTTTGTTTTTCAGTTATTTAAATAAAATATTATGTAAGAGATCAGAATAATAGCAGTAAAAATTGTATTGATATAGTTCTCCTTAAAGAAGGTTTACATAGAGGTAATTAATAGGAGAAAGGAAATACATGTATATATATAAGAATTTATATATAACTACTAATGCAGCCTCCTAAGATAGTTTATATTGTTATTTATTTTTTAATATATGAATAGGGAAAATCATAATTGTGTTGGTGCATAAATACCAAGAAGGTATACAAAACCTATATACATATAAAACTCGATACATAAAGTAGAGGAGACTGTTAGTCTATCGAGGGTTGGGACCCTGCACCCAACATTTTTTCACCTCTCTGGTTCAAAACCTATACTCAGATTAGGGGTACAAGAGTAACCCATAAATTTGATGGTCTAGACACCAGCCTATACAGTAAACTGAAAATAATGTGTCTACCAAGAAAATGAAGTATTGACTTTCTGTTAAGTAATATCATTAGAGATATGTTCCTGACAGTACTATGATTAACAAATAAAATGAATTTCTTCTATCTCATAAGTGTAATTATATGAAAGAATAACTTTTTACATTCATGCTACTAAATTAAAAATAATAATAGAATATAGTAGATAACAGATAAAAAAAAAATCGACAACTTAGAAAGAAATCCCAATATGAAATTATAGTCCCCAAATATATAGTAACAAGGAATAAAGTACTCAGTAAATGCGTTGAGAATGCAAGGATAATCCTTACTACCAAAATACCAAGATTTGGATTAACATATGTAAACAAAAGTTCCAATAAAGGCACTCCTACGGAGTTGCCAAAACTCTGTGCCAAAAGACCTTTCGGCCAAACCATTTAATAGAAAAATAATGAGACATATAATCAATTTAAAACTAGTATTTCATTTTCTAAAATCGACCTGAGGGTCATTTGCAAGAAAAGAAAATTTTTGGATAATGAAGACCCAAATATAATAAACCATTTTCTCTTAAGAAAAAAAATATCCATTACATTGTGCTTGAACAAAAGATAGGACCTAGCCTTAAGGCTACAAGCAGAAAATGTTTTGTAAAACTAAGGAATACAGTTCCAGAAAACTAAAGGATTTTCATCTAAATTTTAGCAACCAAATTCGAAGATCGTGGTACTAGTGCTCTAATGAAAAGAGATAATCACTAAGAAGGATAGTAAGCAGCTAGGAGAGAAACACCATTCAAGAATGGTTAGGGTGAAAATTATAGGTTACCTACAAAACCAATAGAGAAATTTTAGGGTTACGACTCCAAACCCTCGGCAAAAAACCATAAAAAATAATAATAATAATTACAATACTAGATGAGGGTTTGAGTGTTTACCTAGAAAAAGGAGCTGGGAAAATACTCAATGTTGTAAACCTGCAAAACAAGAAGAATATATTATAAACAAACCCTCATTTTGATATAGATGTCTAAACTACCATGAAAACAAGAACATCGATAAGTTCTAATGAAGGTTCTAAGTGTGTGCCGGAGAGGCAACTGAAATCACCAGCAAAATAAGTTTCAAAAACCCTCACCATGAAATCGACATGGTCACATAACCCAAGCTTATTTTCCAGATGAATTAAACCATGGATAAGTCCAAATTAACAACAAGACAAGTAAGTAGAACATATGGGTTCTATGAGTGGGAATATCAGTAAGAATAATAAAGAAAGCTTGTCAGAAGGTTGTGTAACTACAACTATAAATTATATAACCATTGAAGAAATAATTTACTCTGAATATGTTACTTGTGTGCATGCACGGGAGTGGATAGTTCATCAATTAGTGGTAAGCTTGAACAAATCGAAAAGGAGAAATAACGATGTTGGAGCCACAAAGCGACAGAGCTTTGCTTCGCAAGGTGAGAATATGAAAAGAGGTTAGAGCTGGGCGGAGGTCAATACCCTAACCCCAAGTTCATTAATTCTGCATCGTCGATCTCAGCACGAAGGATCTAATGGTGCTAGATGTGGAGGATGGCAGCTATATTTAATGTCACATCGGCATAGAGGATCGCGATAAGATCATCCTTGTACTTAGATCATATCCACATGTATAATCATTTAAATATAACATAAGTTTGATATTAAAATCAAGACTGAACATCAACCAGAAGCGTAAGAAAATCAATGTAATGGTATATGAGAGATCATAACTGTCAATTTAGCAGTGATCCATATGCTATGAAAACAATATGAATTATCTTGTGGTAAGACCAATCAATAGCATATTGTTTTACGAGCGATAATTTCAATTATTTATTGGTATATGTGTATATGGATAGTGTATAAGATATAATGCTATATATAGTATCTTTGAATGAAATCCATATAGTTCTTTGCCACATAGATAAACTATTTTGTAGTGGTTTTTAATTATAAATATCAAAATCATTCTTTTCCCTAAGCTATTTAGAGTAATTAATAAATAAGGATAAGAAAAAATATTTCTTTTGTTATGGTTGTCACAAGTGGTATCAAAGCAGCATTCATATGCTAGGACCCAAATGGGTCATATGAATAGCAAATGTTGCGTGTAAATTATGCATAGAAACTAGAAAATATGCAATGAGAATGGGATCAACAAACCAAGAACCCAAAAATTTTGGGGAATGTCATCCCCAATCCAATCCTGAAATGAACCCAGAAATGTGGATACAATTGAGTGTAGATCAACATCAACAGACTATAATATTACTTGAAGAAAAAAATCATGAGATGAGTATACTTCTGAGTATAGTGTAAAAGTTACAGTAAAAAATGGTCCGGGTAAGAAGCGAGAATGAAATACTGATGCAAGAGGAGGAGAGGATTCTCAAAATCCTCTCCGATAAGTAGAATCAATGGATAGTGTCACCTAGTCCTAAAAGATACACCTCAAAAGAGAGTGATCAATGACGATAGACTAACAACAAGACAGATGGAAGTCATACACAATGAAGCAATAAAAACAAAAATTACAATGAAGAAAAATCCGGAAATGTGTCCGATTAGCAAGAGATAAAAAACAGAAAGTCGAATTGCAGGGTGAATTTTGGAAAATTAAACCTCCTACCTTTGATGCAGAGGCCAAAGAGGTGGTTGAAGCTTGGCTAATTAATATGAAAAAGTACTTTCAAGTTTATGAATATAGAAGCAATCTCAAAGCTCACTTGGCTATTTATCAGCCGAGGGAGAAAACCACTTTATGGTCGGAGGAAGTCAAGAATGTTTGAAGCATTGAGGATCAGAATGTGACATGTGACGAGTTCTAGTAATACTTTGAGGATAAGTACCTAAAAAATCATTTCTATGATGAAACATCTCGAAAATTCGATGCTTTAAGACTGAGACAAATGACAATGGATGAATTCATAACTATGTTCACATCAATGTTAAGATATGTACCTTATTTGAGAGATGAAAAGGCTAAAGTTCAGTGATTTCTAGGTAATCTACTTGCTCACATGAAAGAAAGAATCGAATTCATAAATTCGAAAACTATGGAAGAGGCGATTCGAAAATAAAAACTGTGTTATCAACAATCCAAGGAAAAAGGGGAAACAGGCAAGAAATGGACGCCAAATGAATGACAGAAAAAGAACTCAAATTTTAAAAATAGCAGGTCTGGTAATTTTAAAAATTCTACAAGAAATTCAATAAGTAGGTAGTTAGGGAGAAATCACCCGAGAAAAAAATGGCCAACATAGGAATGACCCACAGAAGCCTGCAGCAAACCAGAGCATGGAAAAAGCCAGAAACCCCCTCCAGAATGTTGCGGATGCAGCGAGGCACATTATTACAAGAATTTTCCTCATCGTGGGAGAAGCGAAACAATATCCAACTTGCAAGAGGCTTCTACAGTGGGGGATGTGGCTCGAAATATACCCAAAATTAATGCAGCTCTTGAAGACCAACAAGAAGATTACCAGCCGACAATGATAGAACTTGAAGGTAAGTTATTTTCACAAACTCTTTCTATTTTGGTTGTCCTTGTTGCAAATTTAATTTATGTAAACCCCCAGATAGTAGACAAATATACCTTGTAAAGCCAGAACTTTAAGAACCCCTGGCTGGTATAGCTAGCCACTGGGGAAAAGAGAAGGGTTACTACTAAAGTTTCGAAATTTCCTTTGGAAATCGGAAATCATTAGTTAAAGGTAGAATTAAATAATTTACCTTTTTCTTCCTGTGACATACTACTGGGTATGGACTGGACAGAAGGATATTGGTCTCCAGTAGATTGTAAATATAATATCATTTACTTGAGAGCTGAAGATAGGAAATGCCAAGAGTTTCAAGGAATTAAGAAACCTCTGCAATTATGCCCCATCACATCATCTTAGTTGGGTAAATGTAGTAGAAAAGGATGCCACATTTATGCCATCCAAGTGGGATTTTCTAACCTCAAGGAAAATACTCCTATGCTGGAAAATATACCAGTAGTACAAAATTTTATGGATGTGTTTCCAGAAAACATACAGGGATTACGTCCAAAGAGAGATATCAATTTCACTATAAAATTAATGCTCGACACTACACCAGCGTCAAGAGCACCATATCGGATGAGTGTACTCGAGGAAACAAAATTAAAGATGAAACTACAAGAATTGCTAGATAAGGGGTATATTCGACCAAGTGTATCCCCTTGGGGAGCACCAGTGTTGTTCGTGAAGAATAAAGATGGAGCCATGTGAATGTGCATGGATTACATGCACCTCAATAAGTTGACATTCAAGAATAACTACCCGTTGCCATGTATAGTTGATCTTTTCGATCAGGTGAAGGGAGTGACTGTATTTTCAAAGATATATTTAAGGTCTGGATATTACGAGATCCGAATAGAAGATGAAGACATCTACAAAACAAAATTATACACTTGATATGGGCACTACGAGTTCATGGCCTTGCCATTTGGTTTAACCAATGCACCAGGAACATTCATGAGCCTAATGCATGGCATATTTCATCCCTTTTTGGACAATTTTGTTCTTATGTTTATTGATGACATATTGATTTATTCAAGAACCATGGAAGAGAACAAGGAACACTTGAGATAAGTGTTGGAAATGTTGAGGAAACATCAGTTGTATGCCAAGTTTAGAAAATGTGACATTTTCAAAGAGAAAATACAATATTTAGGCCATGACATTTCCGCTGAAGGCATAGTAGTAGATCTCGAGAAAATAAAGAGTATCATGGAATGGAGAGTGGTCAATAATGTGGCAGATATACATTCTTTTATGGGATTGGCTAGATATTATAGGCGCTTCATCGAAGGATTCTAGGAAATTTCCTTTCCTATTACATTTCTGTAGCAAAAGGGGAAGGTGCTTAAATGGACCAGTAAATGTTAGGCTAGTTTTGAATTGTTAAAACACTTGCTGGCTACTACCCCTATATTGAGGGTATCTGACCCAAACAAGGAATTTGAGGTATGCACTTATGCATGCAAGGAAATAGTAGGAGAAATATTATATCAAGAGGGAAAGGTTATTGTTAATGAGTCAAGAAAGCTAAAATACCATGAAAAATGTTATTCCACTTACAATTTAGTGTTGACAGCGGTAGTGCACATACTCAAGCTATGGAGACACTGCTTATTGGGAAAGAGCTTAGTGCTGAAGACAACTCACAGTAGCTTAACTAGTTATTTTAAACAAGCCAATTTGAATGCTCGCCAAAAAAGGTGGAATGCATTTATAAGTGAATTTTATTTTGACATTTAGCATGTCAAGGGCAAGGAAAATCGCATGGCTGATGATTTGAGAAGAAAACTGCATTGTGTGTATGAAATTTACTTTAATAAAGTAGAATTCAAATTTCAGGATCAAATAAAAGAAGCAGCCGAGAAGGATTTCGTATACCAATTTTTATGGCAATAGGAAAATAAATGAAGTAGAAAAACAGAAAAAGACATCAGATTATGGGATCAACGAAGATCATCTTTTAACTTTTAAAGGAAAGATATAAATCCCGAATCAGATGAGTTTGAAGGAGTTGATATTGGATGAATATCATCGCAGCACTTATTCTGGACACCCACGATACGAGAAAATGCTGACAACAATGAGGAAGTTTATTTTTCACCTAGTATGCGAAATAATATTGACGAATACTTAATCAATTGTCTGTAATTCCAACAGGTTAAGGTGGAACATCAACATCTAGCAGGATTGTTCCAGCCCATACATGTACCAGAATGGAAGTGGGAGGTTATATCATTAGGTTTTATTACTGGTCTACTGAGATCAAAAACACATAATGATTCTGTAATGGTAGTTGTTAATAGACTAAGAAAGGAAGCTCAATTTATTCTCGTAAAATCCACTTAAAAAATGGTGCAGATTGCAGATATTTTCATGAGAGAAATATTCAGGTTGCATGGAATTCCTAAAAAAGTCACCTCAGATCGAGATGTAAAGCTCACTTCAGCCTTTTGGAAGGCATTGTTTACCAGGTTGGGTACACAGATCAACTTCATCACTGTCTATCATCCCCAGATGGATGGAAAAACAGAGCGAGTGAATCAAATCCTAGAAGACATACTGCGCAGGTATGTAATGAAACAACCCACAAAGTGGGAAGGTTATCTACATCTAGTGGAATTCGCATACAATAATGGATATCAAGATTCTCTTAAAATGATTCCATTTGAAGCCTTATATGGGAGACAATATCGAACTCCTATTAACTTGAGCAGTCTAGAAACCAAGTTAATGCTTGGCCTTGAGATGTTGGCAGAAATGGAACAGGAAGTAAAGAATATTTGACAGAATCTAAAAGCTACCCAAAATCAGCAGAAGGTCTATGCGGACAAAAAAAGAACCTACCAGGAAATTGATGTATGTGACAATATATATGTGAGAATAATGCCTAAGAAAAGCACCTTAAGGCAAACTTTGTGTGCAAAATTAGCTCCCAGGTTCTATAGACCTTTCCACATCTTAGAAAGAGTAGGGCCAGTGGCCTATCAATTGGAATTACCCAGTCACATATGGGTGCACAACGTGTTTCATGTATCAATACGGAAACAATATGTGCATGACCTGAGGCATGTAATACATTGGAAAAACATTCAGGTAGGAATAATATTGAGTATCAAATCTTAAGAAGAGATGAATATTATGATAATTAACTCAAATTTCTTACTGATTGCAGGTCGAACTCGACGACAGATTTCTGGTGTAACCTCAACGTATTATCAAAAAGAGATGAATCACGCTCTGAAAGCGAGATATCACCTAAGTTAAGGTCCAATGGAAGAACTTTGGCTTGGAAGAGGCTAGATGGGAAGGCGAAGGATTTGTGCATGAGGCACACCCAGAACTATTTGCTAATATGGAATAGAACACCAAGGATGGTGTCTACTTCCCAAGGTGAAAGATCTAACAACTGGATTTGATCCTTAAACTATTTCTGTTTCTTTTAAAAGGGATTATGCATTTGATTTTTTAAATGAGATTAATAAGTAAATTTATTCTAGTAATGAACATTATTTATTTCTTGTTTTGAATAAAGAATTAATTATGGAATGTTTTTCTATAAATACTGATGATAAAGTATTCCAAGATTCCATAGCAGCTAGGAAAAAGAAGTTAAAAATAGTTATCATTTCCTCTGAGGATAAAAGGAAAATCCCAGTGAGGAAAAGCGGTTCTATGATTTTAGAGAAAAGCCAAGAGGCTTGAAGGTGGGAGTCAATATAGAGCTGGTTGTTGCTAGTGGAAACTCAGCTACCTGAACTTGGAGAAGAAGACTGGACCGAGGGTCTTGAGGTCTAATCCTATAATTCTGTTATTTAAGTCCTACTCTAGTGCACAACACAGGGGGAGTTGAGGGCGTAATTTCCTCTCTCAGGGTTGGGAGGCTATCATTAGCAGATTAAAGTGATTAAAGTGAGATAAGTAACTTAACAAGATGTTAAGAAGAATTTTGAATCTTCTGTGTTAAGGAAGAATGAAATTCTGATTGTGTTTTCCAATTATTTAAATAAATTATTCTGTAAGAGATTAGAATAATAGCAGTAGAAACTATATTGATATAATTCTCCTTAAAGAAGGTTTACACAAAGAAATTAATAGGAGAAATGAAATACATGTGTGTGTGTGTGTATATATATATATATATATATATATATATATATATATATATATAAGCATTTATATATAACTACTAACGCAACCTACTAAGATAGTTTATTTCGGTATTTACTTTTTAATATATGAATAGGGAAAATCATAGCTATGTTGGTGCATAAATACAAAGAAGGTATACAAAACCTATATAGATATAACACTCGATAGAAAAAGTAGAGGAGACTATTATTTTGTCCAGGGTTGGGACCCCAGACCGAAAATGTTGTCTCCTCTCTGGTTCAAACTCTATACTTGGAGAAGGGATACAAGACTAGCCCAGAAATTTGATGGTCTGGACATCAGCCTACACAGTAAATTGAAAAGAATGTATCTACCAATAAAATGAAGTATTGAATTTCTGTTACATAATATCATTAAAGATCTCTTCCGGACATTACTATTATTGACACATAAAATGTATTGTTTCTAACTCATAAGCGTAATTATATGAAAGAATACTCTATACATTCATGATTCTAAATTAAAATGAATAATAGAATACATTAGATAAAATATAAACAGAACTTGGAAAACTCATAGAAACATCCCTATATGAAATTATAGTCCACGAATGTACAGGAACAAGGAATAAACTACCCAGTAAATGTGCTGAGAATGGAGGGATAATATTTACCGCCAAAATACCAAGATTTGGATTAACATATATAAACGAAAGTTACAATAAAAGCGACCATGCAGACTTGCCAAAACTCTGTGCTAAAAGTCCTTTTGGTCAAACCATTTAACAGAAAAATAATGAGACATATGCTCAAGTTAAAACCAATATTTCATTTTCTAAAATTGACCTAAGGGTCATTTTCAAGCAAATATTTTTTTTGGATAATGAAGACCCAAATATGTTAAACCATTTTCTTTTAAGACATAAAATATCCTTTACATTGTGCTTGAACAAAAGACATGATAGAGCCTTAAGGAATCTAGTTCCAGAAAGCTGAAGGATTTGCATCTAAATTTTAGCGGCCAAATTCGAAGACCACGGTACGTGTGCTCCAATGAAAAGAGATAGTCACTAAGGAAGACAGTAAGCGGCTAGGAGAGAAGCGCCATGCAATAATGGTTAGGGTGAAAATTATAGGTTGCCTGCAAAAACAAAAGAGAAATGTTAGGGTTACGACTCCAAACCCTTGGAAAATAACCATAAAAAAATATTAATAACTACAATACTAGATGAGGGCTTGACTATTTACCTAGGCAAGGGAACTAGGGAAATACTCCGTGCTGTAAACCTGAACAACAAGAAGAATATATTATAAACAAATCCTCATTCTGATATATATGTCTAAACTGTCATGAAAAAAATAACATCGATAAGTGGTAATGAAGCTCACCTGGAAGTGTGTGCCAGAGAGGCAAATGAAATCTCCAACAAAAGAAGTTGTAAAAACCCTCGCCATGAAATCGACATGGTAACATACCCGAAGCTTATTATCTAGATGAATTAAACCATGGAGAAGTCCAAATGAACAACAAGACAAGTAAGTAGAAAGTAGGGGTTCTGTGAGTGCGAATATGAGTAATAATAACAGAGAGCTTGCGAAAATTTTGCGTAACCACAACCTTAAATTATATAACCATTGAAGAGAAAATTTACTCTAAATATGTTACCTGTGTGCATGCTAAGGAATAGATAGTTCATCAATCCTCGGGAAGCTCGAAAAACTCAAAATAAAGCAATGGCGGTGTTGTAGCCACAAAGTGACAAATCTCTATGAAAGGTGAGAATGAGGAAAGAGGTTAGGGTTGAAGGGAGGTCAATACCCTAACCCCAGGTTCATTGATTCTCCACTGTCGATCTCAACACGAAGGTTCTAACCGTGTTAGAGATGACAGATGTTAACTAGATTTAATAGAACAATGTCACGTAGGATGGGGATAAGATTAGCCTCGTACTTAAATCATATCCACATGTATAATTATTTAACTATGAAATAATTTTGATATTAAAATTTGGACTGAACATCAACCAAAAGCACAATAAAATCAACGTAATGATATATGACAAATCACAACTGTGAGTTCCGCAGTGATCCATATGTTATGAGAATAATATGAATTGTCTTTTTAGTAAGACTAATAAGTAGCATTTAGCTTTACGAGAGATAATTTCAATTATTTATTGGTATATGTATATATGGATTGTGGATAAGATATAATGCTATGTATAGTAGTTTTGAATGAAATACACGTAGTTCTTTGCTACATAGATAAACTATTTTGCAGTGGTTTTTAATTAGAAATATGACCATGGTTTTTTCCCTAAGCTAATTAGATTAATTAATAAATAAAAATAAAAAAAAATATTTTTTTGTTTGTTATGGTTGTCACAATTATTTTAATTATTTTATAAATATTTAAAAATTGGAATTATAATTGAAAACATTTATACGCCCCATTGAAAATAATTTTACAATTTGTATTCATAGCTTCTTTTTATCAAATTCCCTCTCTAGGCATTGAAATTTTATGAATTAAGAAAAAAATTAGGATTACATATTATATCATAAAAAATATGTATAATATGTTAATGTTAAAACATTTTTTAATATTATTTAATATTTTTTTTAATTTTAATAAAAACTCCATCAAATATTTAAAAACATTGTTAGTATAAAGCTGTTTATTTTAATTTTAATTTTTAAATAAAAAATATTTAAATATTATAAAATCATTATTATAATTAATTTTAAAATATTAGTAAAAACATTATAACATTGGAAAATAAATTAAAAATTATTGATCTAACAAGATTAAGATATTATTAAAAAATCATTAATATTAATAATATATTTTAATTATAACTTTGTTATAATAAAATTTAAACTTTCAAAACCAACTTTCCCTAACCCATAGAAACGTTAGTTATAAAATAAATAACTTTCCCTACCCCATATAAAAGTTAGTTGTAAAATAAATTAAAATGGGAAAGAAATACATAATGAAACCTTCCCTACCCCATATACTTTCAAAACAACTTTCCCTAACCCATAGAAACGTTAGTTGTAAAATAAATAACTTTCCCTACCCCATAGAAAAGTTAGTTGTAAAATAAATTAAAATGGGAAGGAAATACATAATGAAACCTTGCCTACTCCATAGAAAATTTTATTGTAAAATAAATTAAAATTGATAGAAAATGCATAATCATCATTATTATAATAAAAAGATTGAGATTAATTTTCTATTTTTAAATGCATTTTTAATAAATACATTAAATTTATAAAAATGTTAGGAAAAAATTACATTTTCCATCTTTCTTATAGTGAAAAAATGAGATAAAAATATATTTAATTAACTATGGTTAGTATTTTAAAATTGTAATAGTTAAGCTTATGAGGTACATTATGAGGTACATGGCATCTATGACATGGTGTTTTATTAAATTATTTTTTAATATGTAGTGTTTTTAGTTAGATAATCCATGTGCAAAAATTTAATTTTCTATTTTCAAATGCATTTTTAATAAATATATTAAATTTATAGAGATGTTAGAAAAATTATATTTTCCATATTTTTTATAGTGAAAAAATGAGATAAAATATATTTAATTAATTATTGTTAGTATTTTAAAATTGTAATAGTTTTCCGGATGCGGGTGTGAAGGGCAGTGTTTAAAGCGATGGGACTTGGGTGCGGCACAGCGTGGAGACACCTACCCACCCAAGTCACGGTTGATGGGCAGTATTTATCACTGGCTTCCAATGGATTGATGGTATTAACTCCCAGTGCTGGATGCAATCTCAACTCCATTCCTTTGTGCAACTTCGCATGCGGCACAATGCATCGGCCTTTGGCTCCCATCAATGTGGGTTTAATGTAGGGTTTTTTTTGATACAGTGAGATATGGATAGATAACATGGTTGATAGCTCTGGTTTTTTAGACGCTCCTCAGCCGTTGAATTGCTGGTGCACCCCGGACACTGGGCTCCCCACTGTGCACACTGCGACTGGCAAAATATGCCCGCTAAGTTGTTGCTTGGACCTAGGTGACAATCTCCACTTCTCGCATTCTGGTCTTTGTCTGTTTGCTTCTGTTTCTGTGGATTTTTGAATCCCACAGGTCTCCTCCACTCCTGCTCTTCCGCCTCTTCTCGAGCCCTTTGTTTTGTCTGTGCCAATGCCATGCCTTCGTCAAAGGATGAGGTGCCGCAGGGGTAGCACCAGAAGCCAACCCCGGCGCACGCCCTCCACCTTCAGCTCCACTTCCACTTCATCTTCTCATTCGGGCCGCTATCCCAACACTAGAAGTCGGAGGGGACGTTTTCATGTTTCTGGACACCGCTTGGGCTCCCTGGAACCTCCAATTCTCATCGCTCAGCCTTCTCCCATGCCTCATATGGCGCATTTTTCTTTCAATTGATCTCTTAACTGCCCTAGGGCCATTGCCTCCATTACTGTGGTTTTCCATGAAGAACCCTAGGCGGATGAACAGAGCTCTAGACCGGTGGGTCTGTGTAAAGCAGCGGCCCAGACCTCGGTCTTTCAGGCGGGTTCGTTGCACATGCAGGGCAAGGTGGTGCAACATGCTCCAGGGCAGGGGAGTAGGACACAGGATGCGGATATGGCGCAAGGTGATCATGGGAAAGCAAGCGAGACTCATGACGTGGACATGGCTATTGAAGAGCCAACACCTTCAAGGTAGGTGGTCACTTCCATCATGGACCTGTTCAGGAAAGATGGAGAAATGGATGCTCTCTGGTGCAAATTCGTGGAAGAACTGCGTGATGGGTAGCTGCTCTTCCTTTGTTGGGTTTTCATGCTTACTTTCAGCCCATACTATCGGGCTAGTTTTTGAATATGTTGTTGTGTCAGTTTATAGTCCTGTTTTTGAATGTTGTAAATGATGTAACTTTGAGAAGCATTATTCGAAGGCACCCCTGCGAGGGCAATGCAATAGTTCGAACATTATTCAAGACTGGTTTCCCTCTATGAGGGCAGTCTATTTTTCTGCTTTTTTTGTCAAGACTGCCATAGGAATGGGCAAGGACTAGGCTACGACCCTAATGTATACTATTTCCTCTGTTAATAGATTAACTTAACTTAGAAAAAAAAAATTGTAATAGTTAAGTTTATGAGGTACATTATGATGTATAGGGTATATATGACATGGTGTTTTATTAAATTATTTTTTAATATGTAGGGTTATTAGTTAGATAATCCATGTGCAAAAATTTAATCATGTTAAGAGTTGGTGTGGCTGAAATAATTTGATAACTTAAATGCTTCTCAATCACTCTTACTTTAGCCATAAATTAAATCATCTCAAAATTCACATATCTTAATTGTTATTAATATAATAATAATAATAAATGAAATATTAAATTTTATAATTATACTAAAAATATTAATTATTAAATTTATTTATATTTTAAAATTTGAAAATAAATTAAAATAAATATATTTTATAATATTTTCCCATTACATATGTGACTATAATTTAATATTTAATCTATAAAATTAAAATAAAACTACAGGACACAATAAGTCTCCCAAAATTACTTTCTATCAGATTGTAACCATTACCTTCAAAACCATAAAAAAAGAGACGGCAACTTGGCTAAGATGTCATTTATCAAGAGGTTGGTAATATTAAGAGTATTATTAGAAAACTTTTAATCTAATAAATAATTAGAAAATAAAAGAATGTAAGTGAAAAATGTGTTAAACTTACCTGGTTAAAATCGATGTTGGTGGATTGTAAATTGTACATAGAAATCATAGTACTACGTTTACTATGCGTTTATCATGATCTTGGCATCATTATTCTAGTTGATTGTATTTTGCAGTTGATTACGTCTTAATTTCTCATTACTGTACATGGACATTTATGACATATTTTTCTACTGGGCTGTATACCTTTATAATACCCACTTTGTGGTGTTTCTTCAATCAAAATATAATGTTTCGCACTGAATGACCCTTATTCACATATACACAAATCATATGCATCCCCCATCCGTAACGATATATATAATTTCTATTATAAAGCCTTACAATTCGATTCTGAGTGTTGCATGATGTATAATTCTAAGTATTCGAAAATATAGAGAATATAGAGTGAATTTTTATGGCTTTAGGAAGGGTTAGAGTAATTTCTATTTATATTTGTAGAGTTATATTTTCATTAATGCATTAGGGAAGTATATCTTATTGATTGGATTTAATTAAGTACAAAATTCAATGGTTAGCATATAGTACCTGATTACATTAATCGAGCTATAACTTCATAAATATTAGTTAAATAGAGTAACTATTTTATCTAATCCTGCAAATGAAGTCTCATTGTGGTTTCACTCTTACGATGGAGTAGCTATGCAATTCCACTTTAAACCCTATTGTTTGAGTTCGTTTTTTAATATTATTTTTCTTGATCTCGTCAAAATGGACGGAATCTACCCATGGTATCTACACATGATTTCTTCCTAGGGTATTCTTTTTCATTTTAGGGAAAATAATAAAATAAAGCTTATAAATAGTCCATCAAGCCTATAAAAGGGAATAGGAGCTAGGCACTGAGATCATCCTAAGTTATTTATCAATTTTTCTTTTGTTGAGAACTTGGCAAGGCCAGTTCTAGTTTGATCTGAGGGGTATTCTCCTTCAGTTTTCAAGGGAAAATAATAAAATAAAGCTTCTATAGATTCCATCAAGTCTATAAAAGGTGATAGGAGCTACACACTCAGATCAATCTAAGTTATTTATCTATTTTTCCTTTGTTGGGAACTTGACAAGGCCAGTACTAGTTTGATCCCAGGGACCAAAACCCCGTGGTAGTAATTTGATCCAGGTGGATATTGGTGGCCACCCGCCTATTCCACTTGGGCCCCCACCATTGTCTGTTTCAGTTTTTCAGTTTTGGCATAACTTACTATTTTTAGCAGTTTTTCGGGTCCTGAACTTCCGGAGCCGTTTTGAGGCCCTAAACGATGTTTTTTGGGTATGAAATTTATTGCGATTTTGATCATCAAAATTGTCACAAAAGTTGTAGTCCTCGGATAGAGCTTTCTAATGATGTATCATGTGCGTCAAACGGAGATAGTATGCCAAAGTTACGTCCCTGGGAAGTTGAAACACCAATTTACCCAAACGGGGCCCATAGTTTTGGCGCTTCATCTCCTAGGGTTAGGTTTTTGGGATGTTGAGGGCTCTCCACGCTCAATAAATAGCCCTCGAGCTTAATTGTAACCTGGTCAGAGGTCTCCGTAGGCCTTCACATCTCTCTCTCGCAGATTCGCTATCAAAGACCCTAGCTATTTTATTTCATTATGTCCGTAAGCATCTTTCGTTATTTGATATTAATGAAATGAAGTGTTATTTCTACCGCATCTCCGTATTTATGGTTATGTGTTTATTCGTTATGCCTCCACAATCCCACTCAGCTGGTATCGTAGCTGTCCGCTTTTTTCGATCTCCCCCTTTGCATGTCCCCAACGAGGTCGGGGCATAAGGAGCTAGGGCTTGATCTGGTGGAACCTTTGCAAGATTAGCCTCGCAAACCTCGACGGACGCCCATGGGGGACGAAAAGAAATATGAGGGAGCAGGAGATCCTATCAAAATATTGCTCGAGGAGGCCCTCGAAAAACAAAGGAACGCGATGATGGATAACTTTTCTCAGATCCTTCAACGGCTGCCCACCGGCGGCGCATCCGCATCCAGTAGCCACTCTGGAGGTGCGACTCCTTTTAAGGTATAAGTAAATTTTGACATTCCCATATTTGAGGGTCAAATAGACGCAAATGCCGTAGATAGATGGTTGAATCTATTAGAAGGATATTTCTCTGTTCATGACTTTTCAGACCGGGAGAAGATTATTTTTGCACTCCTCAAAGCTACCCCCATGTTAAGGACTGGTGGGAAACCTACTGCGAGAACAAGGACCAGACAGAACCCTCTCTGTTCTCGGTCGTACCAACTTGGAATTCTTTCCGAGACACCGTCAAGGAACAGTACTATCCTGTGGGGAGCTATGAGGACAAGTACATACAATGGACCACGCTGCGACAACAAAGGGATCAAGATGTGCACGAGCTGACGAATCTGTTCCATACCCTGCGCACAAAGTTGGGTATCAAAGATTCAGAGAAACATTTGGTGCTGAAGTATCGCAGTTGTCTGCACAGATACATTCAGGAGGAAATGGAGTTCCTCGACATCTCCTCGCTTGGTACGGCATACCGGTATGCTGCCAAGATTGAGCAGAAATTCAAACAGAAGAAGCGAGACTTTGGATCTCCGAATCAAAAGCAAGGAAAAGGTGCTTCCAAACCGCAAAACAAAGGACAGAGCATGGCGGCTAAAGACAACCCATCAAAGCCACAAGACAAGAACAACACCATAAAGCCAAAGAAGGACACGGGAAAGTGGTGTGAGTTCCATAAGAGCTCCACTCACAACACAAGTGAGTGTCGGGCCAAGCAGTCGCTAGTGGCTTAGATGAGGGCTTCTGAGTCAAATGCATGCTCTGACTCCGAATCAGAACCTGAAAAGGCGAATGAAAAAGGGAAACAGATTATTGATGCGGAGCCCAACGCCACTGTTGCCACTGCAAAGATCCAAAAGGAGGAACCGGAAGATCAAGAGGAGGAGGAACGTCTCTTCCACTCCCAGATGTGGGTAAAGGGCTCCCCGGTACAGTTCATTGTCGACAATGGGAGCCAAAAGAACCTCATTTCAGCAGACGCCGTGAAGCGGTTGGGCTTGCCGACCACAGCTCACCCACATCCATACACCACCGGGTGGCTTCACCAAGGACGAGATCTCCGCGTCAACCAGCAGTGTCGCCTTCCCTATAGCATCAAGCCCTTCACGGATGAGGTATTATGTGACGTTGTTCCTATTGATGTTTCTGATGTATTATTAGGACAACCATACTTGTGGAAGCGTCATGCTGTGTATGAGTCTCGACCTCGTGCTGTTATTATTACTTTGGGAAATAAGTTGTACAGGATACCAGAGGTACCACCTCCTACGACTATCTCTTTGGTTACTGCAAAACAATGTAGTAAGCTCATTTCCCAAACCAGAAAATTCGTTTTCCTGATGATCCGCCCCCAGGGCAAGAAGAAGACTGTGGCCACGACCTCCAGACAGGGCCCCTCTGCACGACAACAACAAATGGACAAGGTCGTGGAGGAGTACGGGGACATCTTCACCTCACCCACAGGGGTTCCTCTGCACTGCCAGGTCAAGCACCCGATTGATCTGACCCCAGGTGCGCCACTACCCAATGGACCGATCTATCGACGCTCTGTTCTGGAAAATGATGAAATCAAGAGGCGGATTCAGGAGCTGTTGCAGAAAGGTCACATCAGACCAAGTTCATCGCCCTGTGGGAGCCCGATCGTGTTGGTACAGAAGAAGGATGGGACGTGGAGACTCTGTATTGACTATCGGGCGCTGAACAAGATCACTGTCCGGAATAGGTACCCAATCCCACGGATTGATGACCTTCCGGACCAACTCCAAGGTGCAAAATATTTCAGTAAGATCGACCTGAAGTCTGGGTATCACCAGGTACCAATTGAACCCTCTGATGTGTGGAAGACTGCCTTCAAAGCTAAGGAAGGCCTTTTTGAATGGCTGGTCATGCCTTTCGGGTTGACGAATGCTCCCGTAACCTTCATGAGGATGATGGACGACATCTTGCGGCCATTCACCAACTCATTCGTAGTGGTGTACTTGGATGACATTCTGATCTTCAGCAAGACTTGGGAAGAGCACCTTCATCACATCCGACAAGTCCTCCAAACACTGCTGCAACACAAGTTGTGTGCCAATTTGGAGAAGTGCACGTTTGGCATGACCCAGGTTCAATATCTGGGATACATTATTGATGAAAGGGGGGTGCATGTGGATCCAGCCAAGATCCAAGTCATTCTGGATTGGCCAGCCCCGACTACTATAACAGAGCTTCGCAGCTTTCTGGGTCTTGCTAATTTCTACCGTAGATTCGTGTTGGGATTCTCTCATATCACTTGGCCCTTGAGTCAAGTCACCAAAGGAGGAGCGAGAGTAAAATTCTTTTGGTCGGAACCTCAACAGAAGGCATTCAAAGAATTGAAAAATCGCCTCCCTGCTCTCGCCTCCCCCAAGCCCACCTTACCAGACGCAAGAATGATTGAGATCGAGACAGATGCCTCCGACTCATGCTATTGGGGGCGCTTCACTAAATGTGATATCCAAAGCAGCATATCACAAAGAGATATTGTCTCAGACAAATAAGTTCAGGATCTATGACAAAGAAATATATTCCATTGTGCAAGCTCGTCGACAATGGAAGCATTACATTTTGGGGAAGGGAAACAATCATCCAATCTCCATGGATTATATACTCCACTACCTACCCCTAGTCGACCATGGGAATCCATCTCCATGGATTACATGTCGAGCCTGCCTTCTACTAAGAATGGAAATGACCGTGTTTTCGTGGTCGTTGACAGATTCTCGAAGTTGGCCATCATGGCGGCCTGTAAGAAGAATATCACAGTAGAAGCCACTGCTAAACTCTTCTTTGAACAAGTGTGGGTGCACTTTGGGATCCCACAGTCTATCATATCAGATCGAGATAGCAGGTTCCTCAGCACATTTTGGTCCAGCCTCTGGTCAATGTTGGACATAAAGCTCACCAAGTCCACAGCTTTCCATCCCCAAACAGATGGCCAGACAGAGGTCGTCAACAGAATGATTGTACACATTCTGCGCATGTACAATTCAAAGCATCCACGCACATGGAACGAGAGCCTCCCTTATGTACAACATAGTTATAACCGGGCTCTCCACAGTTCAATTGGCCATAGCCCCTTTCAGGTGGGCTTGGGATTCCAGCCACTATGTCCCATTGACGTAGCCATGCCATTTGCAGCTGCTCAGGCCGATTCAGCGCACGTCCAGTCTGAAGTTGACAAAGCAAGTAGTTTCATCGAGCGCATTCAACACATCCGCCAACAGGTTCATGATATATTGGACAGAGCCAATGCGAAGTACAAGCAGCGCCATGATCAACACCGGGTGCCACACCACTTCCATGTGGGCGACAAAGTATGGCTACATTTGCAGAAGGAGCGCCTCACTGGACCTCACCGCAAGCTTCGCCCGCTCCGATACGGGCCGTACACCATCACCAAGGCTGTAGGTAACAATGCCTTCGAACTTAGTATTCCACCATTCCTTGGTCTGCACCCAGTCTTCAATGTGGATCGCCTTCGTCCTTACTTTCCACCTCTACTGGACACCTCGGACATTGCAGAACAACTCACACCAACAGAGTTAAACCCAGACTGCATGGAACAGGCCACCACAGATTGTATCATGGACATGCAACTCAAGAACACTCGTCAACAGCAGATCCAACTGTATCGGGTTGTCAAAGCTGGCCAACTCCTGCACCAAGGAAAGTGGTTCACCAGGGACCAAGTTCAGCAGAAATTTCCTCATCTCATGGAGGAACTTAACGCAATGGGGACCATCGCTTCCTAAGGGGGGAGGAATGATCCAGGTGGATATTGGTGGCCACCCGCCTATTCCGCTTGGGCCCCCACCATTGTCTCTTTCAGTTTTTCAGTTTTGGCATAACTTACTATTTTTAGCAGTTTTCGGGTCCTGAACTTCCGGAGCCGTTTTGAGGCCCTAAACGACGTTTTTTGGGTATGAAATTTGTTGCGATTTGATCATCAAATCGTCACAAAAGTTGTATTCCTCGGATAGAGCTTTCTAATGATGTATCATGTGCGTCAAACGGAGATAGTATGCCAAAGTTACGTCCCTGGGAAGTTGAAACACCAATTTACCCAAACGGGGCCCATAGTTTTGGCGCTTCATCTCCTAGGGTTAGTTTTTTGGGATGTTGAGGGTTCTCCATTGTTTCTCAATAATAAATAGGCCCTCGAGCCTCATTGTAACGCAGTTCAGAGGCCTGTAGCCGCCACATCTCTTCTCAGAGATAGCTACCAGTGCCCTAGCTAGTTTTATTTCCATTCTGTCTGTAAGCAAATTTCAGTTCTTTGATATTAATGAAATGAAGTGTTATTTCCGCCGCATCTCTGTATTTATGGTTATGTGTTTATTCTGTTGCGTTCCTGCATAAATCCGGATCAGTGGTATCAGAGCGGTCTGCTTTTTCTCGATCCTTCTTTGCATGTCCCCAACGAGGTCGGGTATAAGGAGCTAGGGCTCGATCTGGTGGAACCTTTGCAAGATCATCCTCGCAAACCTCGACGGACGCCCATGGGGGACGAAAAGAAAGATGAGGGAGCAGGAGATCCTATCAAAATATTGCTCGAGGAGGCCCTCGAAAACCAAAGGAACGCGATGATGGATAGCTTTGCTCAGATCCTTCAACGGCTGCCCACCGGCGGCGCATCTGCATCCAGTAGCCACTCTGGAGTTGCGACTCCCTTTTAAGGTACAAGTAAATTTTGACATTCCCATATTTGAGGGTCAAATAGACGCAGATGCCGTAGATAGATGGTTGAATCTGTTAGAAGGATATTTCTCTGTTCATGACTTTTCAGACCGGGAGAAGATTATTTTTGCACTCCTCAAAGCTACCCCCCATGTTAAGGACTGGTGGGAAACCTACTGTGAGAACAAGGACCAGACAGAACCCTCTCTGTTCTCGGCCGTACCAACTTGGAATTCTTTCCGAGACACTGTCAAGGAACAATACTATCCCGTGGGGAGCTATGAGGACAAGTACATACAATGGACCACGCTGCGACAACAAAGGGATCAAGATGTGCACGAGCTGACGAATCTGTTCCATACCCTGCGCACAAATTTGGGTATCAAAGATTTAGAGAAACATTTGGTGCTAAAGTATCGCAGCTGTCTGCACAGATACATTCAGGAGGAAATGGAGTTCCTCGACATCTCCTCGCTTGGTACGGCATACCGGTATGCTGCCAAGATTGAGCAGAAATTCAAACAGAAGAAGCGAGACTTTGGATCTGCGAATAAAAAGCAAGGAAAAGGTGCTTCCAAACC